>CM060908.1:940428995-941678995 GCA_030737815.1 Allium fistulosum | reverse complement strand
CCACGCACTCATCTCCCCTGACACGCGATCATCGTTGTGCATGTGCACAGCAATTCTGGCCATCTCCGACGAACTTGGCTATCTCCGACAAGTCGTAAATCATCATGCCATTCGACTACGATCATCCAACCGAGAGTAATTAGCCTAAAACGAAATCAAGCCTTCCACTTGAAAACAGAAGTCATCATCACCGGAATGAAAACGTCTCGCCATCACGTCTCCGACCAACGTTCCATCTGAAACTCCGGCCATAACTCCCCATGCCATTCACGCATCCATCCCCATCACTCCGGAGACACTCGATCCACCATAGATGACCCAGTCATCCTATTTCCCACCACGACCAAAACAAATGTTAAACCCTAGTTCGTCAGATTTCCATCGCCACGGTGAATGATAAATTCTTTTGATATTTTTCTCGACATTCCTGACCATCAATCAAGCTTCGATCAAAACCCCGAGATCCAAATGTCATTCGATCGCCAGAAAATGGTGAAAACCCATTTCAAGTTCAACTCTCATCTGCTCTTAACTTACTAAATTAAAAATCACCATATTTGATTTAAAAATCTTATTTTTCTGAGTTAATTCAGATTATATAATTTAATTAGCAAATTGCAATACTTGATTTAACATGTTATAAAATTTGACACTGTATATTTCTTATTTCCAGTCGATTTCAAAGCTAAGATACTTAACCATATTTTTTAAAAAGCTAAATTATATTTAAACAAGCTTATCTTGTTTGTAAACAAAGGCTTAACAGAGAATAGAGAAGGAGAATTTGAATTTTTGATTTAATCTAAACTCTGTAACTTAAAAACAGAGAAGTACAGACATGCCCAATTCAACGCAAAACAATATACAGATCTACACTTGTATATATATACATGTAGAGCACAAATCATTCCAGAAACACACATGCACAAACATTTATCACCTAAGCATTCTAGTTAGATGTTTACTCACCTTTTTAAAATGAACAGAGCCTCTTTGAAACTGCATTTGAAAAGCCTTTGAATGCTTTTAAACTGAGATGCCCTTTGATCTTTAAAACTTTTTTAAACTTGAATGCTTGCTAGAAAACTTGCATGCATGCTTTGATTATTTAGGTGTGTTGCTATAGATCCCAGGTTTACTTGCTTCCAGACTTTGAAGAAAATATGCAGGCTTTGATGTTGAAAAAGAATTGCAGGCTAGAGTTCCAGATTTTAAAAGAATTTGCAGGCTGAACTTTGATTTTGGAAAATGAGTTAACAGGTTGAAGAAATGTTGATTTCGGTTTGAGGAAGATGATTATCAGATTTGTTTTTGGGAATTTATATTCATTTTTCTCTTAGTTTTTGAAAAGAAGGGGATAGGAAAAGAATGAAGGGAAGAAAAACAATGTATTTATAAAGGCTGATTTATAAATATAAATAAAAGAAAAATTAAAAATTAAAGATGACACTTGGTTTAAAATTCAACATTTGTCACATAGAGTTGTTAATTAATTAACACTTGTTAAAACAAAGCCTTTAGAGAATTACACATGTCTTTTAAGTAATTTGTATTTATTTTAAAATGTTAATAAAGCCTTTTCTTAATTTATTAATTATTTATCTATTTATAAATTACTTTTAAAGAAAATAAAACCAATTATATATATATAAATAAGAGCTTATACATATAATTTAAAATCCAGAACTATTTAAAATATTACCTTTTGAATTCTAAATTCAAATTCAAATTAAATTTAAAAATCCAATTTAAAGTCAATTTAACACAACACATTCAATTTCTTTAAAATCTTATTTATTAAAGTCTATTTATATATATATATAAAACAATATATTAAAAATATTGTTTGAAATAACAATTTATCAATTTTAAAATAATTTATAAAAGAGATTATAAATTACTACTATTATTAAATGAATTAACATATCATATGTAATTTGTACTTTAAATATATATATATACTCATAAATCATATTTATTAAGAAATATTTAAATAGAAAAATAAATTAAACCTTATTATTAATTCTATTTAAAACCATATAGTTATTTGTTTAAATAACTTTGAAAAGCTTAATATTAAATAAATCATAAATTCCAAATTTAAAGACAAGACTTTATTTATTAAATTACAGACCAAAGCTAAACTATTCATAATATATACAATTATATATATATATTATAAATAGAAATCATTCTATTAGTTTTTAAAAGATAAATTCACTAATTAAATATTTATTTAATTAGATTACTAAACCAATTCAAATTTATTATCACAGATTATCAAATCAATTTAATTATTTAAACAGATTATTAAATTGATTTTGCACATAAATTTCCGGAATATCACAGGTCTGTTACCACTTTTATTGTTGTGGTATCTATTTCCTACTTTAAGAAAAATAAAGCAAATGCAATATATGTATTACGTGTCATAATACTGTTGTATTTGATCAACAGTATTGTTATCCTAAGACTGAAGACATATTTTTATTTTAATAACACCATATTGATAAGTATTACATAGGAATATGTATCAAAAGCAATTAATTCAACTAAGAAAGTATATGAGCTAGAGATATAAGGCATGTACACAATGGATGACAACTTTCATTAGATAGCCTTATTAATCGAGCAGCTTAATATTTTGACAACTAATTACATAATCAAACATCATGTAAGATAAAATTACCAGGCTTTGCATTTTATTTTCTTATATCTTGGCAAAACATATTGAGTACCTTATGTATGTTGGTTTATTCCATTTTCATCCCTTTAAATATGAAATTGAACGAAAAAGCTTAGTTCACGGATTTTTATTTCTAAAATAAAACTGATATGGTGCATCTTATAATAAATCACTTCTCCCATATTTGAGAGAGAAAAAATAGCTACCACTGTATAATGAACATTAAAAATGTCAACAAAGATCTTATCGTTACCAGCGCATCTAATTATTTATGAAACCACAAATGCAATAATATATTGCAACTTAGCTACTTTCAATGAACTGAATTGATGAAGAGTAACACAATAATTGTTAATGTTTCAAGACTAATATTAACACTATATATAATAACATGAAAAATATAAAATTAAACTAACATGTATATTGCTTCAAAATTTGGCAGTGCATCTTAAGGTATTAACATGAAAATATAAAATTAAACTAACTTTATTACTAAAATGTATGTTCTTCAGTCCATAGATGATTCAGGCGCATACGTAATTGTTCATGTAAACATACTTGTGATAATCACAAATATAGTTAGTATAAAATGTTGTAGCAAATATAATCTCTTATAAATACTATACATATCACTGTTCATGCATACAACAAAACTGTATTATGAAAGTGATTCTCCAGTTTTATAATTGTTGTATAGGGAAAAGTTGAATTTGTCTATCAAACTATGTTTCGAATCAGTAATGTATTACCGAACGATATTAGAAGAAAATAAAAATTATACATGTTGGGTTCACACATACATGCATATTAAATTTAGTAGAAGATTATGAGATGGTATCATCTTAGAAGATAAATCACTATGATATTTAAGATTAAGATCGTTTTTACAACATGTCCTAATATAGATCAAGGTTGTATTAGTAATATAGTGAAACAATGGTTAAGTATGGTTAATGTTGATTTGTGGTTATTTAAAGTAACAATCATTAGAATTCAGAAAGTAGCATACATGGGTAAGATTGGTAAGCAAAATCATAAGTCTCAAAATTAAATTTGGTAAATTTATACATTTTTTTTATAAAGTTATGAGTATAGTAACACACCATGTAATAACATTCATCCTCAAACTATTTGTGAAGATGAACAACTCATTCTAAACCAAGTCATCTGGCAATGATGCCTTTGTTGCAATCTGCTCAATACTTGTGTGTAACTTTTTTATATGTCATGCAAAATTTGTTGAAAGAAAAAAAATTATGTTTTTGCTTCGTATCTTTAATTTTATTATTTGTCTCATATATAAGTTAATCTCACTCATTTATAATCAGCCTTTCAAAAATCTGTTGACTTGTAATACTTACCAAATTCAAATTATTTGTTGTTTGGATTTTATGGTCTAACCAAATTCAAAAAATATTGCATTATTAGATAGACATGTTTAGGAATGTAATTAGGTTCTTACATGATACATGAATTCCATCATACAGTAATCTCATCCGACTTATTGAAATCCAACTCATCGGAGATGTTTAACGCTAGATCGAGACCTTTATTAACTAAAAATAATAAGTAGAAAATTGAATAAAAGTATTTAAAATGCATGCACACCTTAAGCAGATAATCAAATAATATGAATGGAAGCAGTCTTTACTTACCAAATTTAAATTATTTGTTGTTTGAATAGGAGCCTGTAACATGAGCATAAATAATTTACTTGAACATGATCAACCGTCTTTACTTAAAAAATTTAATTATTCTTTGTTTGGACTTTATGCTCTTACCAACTTCATATAATACTTTTATGGTGTTAAAGACTTATTTAGGTATGTATTAAGAGTCTATCATGATAGATGTGTGTCATTAGAAAAATCAAATCATCTGACCTGTTGAAATCCAATTCCCTCAAAGATGTTGAACGGTAGACAGTGTGCATATATTAAACATTAAGCAAATAGAGATCAATTAAAAGGGGAAGGTAGCATACATAATTTACTTGAATAGGAGCATGTAATTTTTTTGAATTGCAGCATGTAATAGGAGCTGAAATAATCAACATGAATATGGGGATGTAAACCATTAATACTTACCAAATTCAAATTATTTTCTATTTTCATTTTTATGGTCTTACCAACTTCATGTAATCTTCTTATGGTCATTGAAATATTTATTTAGGCATGTGTTTAGGATAATACATGTTACTGATTAAATACAACCTATAGCCAATAAAGGATTAACTTGTAGGCTTAAACATGGGAGTAGAGTACAAACTCATTTGACACCAAATTAGCTTTTCTCTATACATGCACCGCGATTGGTTTTGCTCATGTTCTGTTTCATGTCTTCATGAAAATATACAAAAACCCAAAACATGCTTAATCTTGTATAAAAAAAATCAAATCAAAATAGTCAATCAACAATAATTAAAAGGTTATTAAGAACATCAAAATTTTCATATCATCAAAGCATCTCTTGTTATCAACTCAAAGATATGAAAAATTACAAATCAATTCCACAAAAATATGGGTTGGGGTTTTTTTGGGGTGGGGGAGGGTGTGGTTAGGGGGAGGGTGGGGTTAGGTGAATGTAAAAGACACCATATTAATAACCATAAAATATCATGTAAATCATTATATAAAATAATGGATCACTGATTTGAGGTTTTTATGAAATGGTATAATAACTAAATCATGTTCGATATTGTACATAAGAAATACTCAGATCATTCGTTATATTTAATTCTTTTGATCCATAACAATCAAAAGGTTACTAAGAACACCCAAGTTCGCATATGATAGCTTCAACGAAGCTTAAAGCTTTAAATTAACATCAAGGCATCTTTTGTTGTGGATAGTGAAAATAAAAAACAAATAAAAATGACGAAATTCTAATCTACGTTGAATGCATCCAATTTCAAATAGTTAAAGGTAAGGAACATCACATTAAATATGGGTAAGTAAAGTGGATAAATTCAATCAAATTCCTAAGAAAACATTAAAAAGATATGTGAATATGTAAAAAGAATATGTAGGAAATGATGGAGAGAAACCAAAACCCTCATTTTAATTATCATCTCAATTTCTAAATTGCAACTTCATGTTTATTCATCTTCTCCTGACTGGGTCACTTCTCCTCATCTTACTTCTAGTGTCATATTTGTCGATTGTTCTGACTTCTGAGAAAAATTGAGTAATATCCGAGTTGAAATAAATTAGCTGAACCAACTACTAACTGTCCAGACACATCTTAAGCAATTGCTCTCCCCTGAGGAGAAGGCGTAGATATAGAAGGAGCGAAATTTAACCGTGCATAGCAAATTTACACATAGTTCTTCGAGACGAAGAAGAAATGATATGAGGTAGAAGAAGCGATTGGAGTCGAAAATGAAAAGGGCATTTTTGGTGGTTCAAAAAGGCACGATGGAATTTGTATTCACTAAATTATTGTTATTAATAGTAGAGATGACCACTACTTACCTCTCATCCCTACCTTGTCTAAATTACCCTAACTCCTTGAGTAAAACCATAAGTATATTTTCTAGTTAATACATAAATTATACCACAAAACTAAGCTTTCTAAATTGAATCCAAGGTTCTCAAGTTTGTCATCTACAGATTATTTTATCAAGTGATATAATGGTCAATCATACAAAGATTCCAGGAAGGTTATTCTTTGTGGATATTTGGAGGCTTGCTCAAGATTTAATATCATGGATATAAATTTTAAGCATACAGAAACAAAAAGGTTTAACCCCTAACTAAAAAAGTGAGGAAATCCTACAATAATAAGTAGTTTAAGCTTAACCTTTGTTAGAAACAAAAGTTTTCATATCATGATATGTAATCATCCACATGAAGTCAGTACATAAATTTTCTTAGTATGAAATTTAGATAATTTGTTAGATACCAATACCGTATTGTATAATAGATGAAATATCTTGAAAAACCATTGTAAATGTGAAAACTAAGCACTTTTGTACACACCACAAAATATGTTGCAATTTACCTGGTAACATTAGTTTGTATTCAGTGCTAAGTGCAAATACAATATTTGTTTGGCAATACATTGCCAAGTGAAAAATAGCACTGTGTGTATTGAAGTAGATAAAGTAGCAGTCAAAATTTGGTTGTATATATAGTGGGCTAGAATTGGCAAATCATATGATATCGACCATATTTTGATAAACTGTTAACATAGATATGAATCGCCTTAGAAAAAGATGGCAAGTTAATGCAATATTTTCTACTGGTGGTACAACCAAAATCACAATCAAAAGAATATATTACAACTTTAATTAACAGAAAATTAGCATGTTTTCCCTTGCTAAATCCTAAAAAAGTCATAGTTTTCCATGCTAAGCTACCTTCTATAAGTAATTATTGTATATCACTTTTAAAGATCCAGGAACCATCAAATATCAACAACCAAGAAAAATCAATAGAAATATTGAAATTAAGATATTTTAAAATGGATTTTACCTAAAGATAAAAGAAGTGTTGAATTGCAAGCAATTTAAAGTAGTCAGTGGATCTAATTGCGAGCAGTTTAAAGTATGACTCCAAGTTTGTCGCTCCAGGTCCAGAAAAGGAAAAAGGCGACAACATGCTTGAGGAGTTCTGCCCATCCAATTGCCTTCCATGGATCAAATTCGCTACTCTGCTCGAAATTTGTTCTTTCGAAAAATGAAGCAGCAATCTCCACCATGCAATAATTAACCCCCTCCTATAATCCACCTTCCCTTTTCTTCACCGTGTATCCCGTATCCCTTGCTTTCGGTCATGCTATCACTTCTCTTCATGGATGCTATGTCTGTATTGATGCTGAAATTTTGATTCACAATTAAGGAAAGCTAATTTTGAGAGAGTAAAGTGTTTTAGCTTCTATTAATTGGATGATGGTGATGAATTGATTTAGGGATTAGAGGAATTGAGTACTGTAATCCGGGCGAATTGGGAGAGAGATTTGCTTTTTAGGTTTTATGAATAAGAATAGAAACGGGAGCTGCAGAAAGGAAAAAAGGGCATTTTGGGAAGTTCAGAAAGACACGGTCGAAGGCAGTTGATTGAATTTACATTATTAATAGTAGAGATGTATATACCCTTTTATACGTATCTCTTGGATTAGAAAGGATTTGGAGATGAATTAAAGGTTCTACTTTAGATCTGGAGATTTGGATTAATTTTAAAAGGTGAGTGAGAAATTTTATAGATTGTTATAATATGAAAATTATCCTATTGGTGTTTATTTGATTTTTATGCCTAATTGGATAATTGTATACGAGTTTTAGACAACGAATTGAATATGATTTGAATATAATAAATATCGCATACATATTCTTATTTATGAATTGATTTAGCATTGTCTACAACCTGATCTGGAAATCAGTCCCAAAAGTATGAATTTAGAATATTGATTTGAATGAAATTTATTCCAGATCTGAGATAGTTATATAATAATGTTATAATTTTGGATTATTACCCTAATCTTGTTAGAATATAAACTTTTCTATATTTAGAATTATTGGAGTCTAGATCTGTTTAATATTCGTAAATTAGTTTGATTTCTTTCCCTTTTAGAAAAGTACATCGTTTGATCTAACATGGAATAAATGAAAATATAAAGAGATAGAGATGTGTAAAGTATGGATTCATTGTAGTTTATAGTGTCTATTTCAGTAATAAAAAGAAATGACTATTCCTTGTACTTTTAAATAATGTAATCTTTTAAAGTTAAATATTTTGTTTTGGACTAATTTATGAAAATTATAGTGGATAATCTTTTTAGATATGATTCCAACAGTTTAACATGAAAAAGTATATTTCAGTGAAGATATATAACTAGAACATATTTGATAAAAGTAAATATTTGTATGTAATTACTACGCTTATAATAATTAAATAAAAGGCTAATAATAATGCTTGCACGTAATATTCGCGTTTATGATAATTAACTAAGGGGAAAAGAATTTAAAAGGTTGTAAGTCCAATAAATGGTAATAAATATGGATGTTGTAATAAATTGATAGGGTAAATGGATTAATGCGACCGAAAAAATGGAATAGTGTAACACCCCAGATTTTTAATAACATTATTTAGGAGATTTAGTTAGATAAACTAAATAAAATAATGTGTTGATAAGGGGATTGAAATTTGTTTTAATTAAGGTAGCCATGCCTTTTAACTAATAAATTAAAAAAGGGTTTAAAAATGAATTAGAGGAGGGTTATTAGGGGTAAGAGGCCATTCATATATTGTCTTCTTTAGGCCATGTATTCCAAACACACATTCATTCTCATTTTGAAAAATTAAAAGCTTGGACGACCACCATTAACGAAGGAAGAAGAAGATGAAACAAAAGAGAAGCTTAAGGAAATCAAATTCAAATCAAACTCATTTAAATCTCAAGCTCCTTAATCATTAAAGCAAAGGTGAATAACGTTTACATCTCTAAATATTTTTGGTTTCGGTTTTAAGGTTAATTTCGAATGATTTTGCAAATGTTTGCCATGTTTTCGAATGATAAAAGATTATATATACATGTTGATGACTTTTGTAGGTTCATATAAATTTTATGACATGTTTTAAGATGAAAACCCTATTAAATGACATCCGTTTGCCTTGCGAATTTTTATAATGATCTAAAAAGTTATTTTAGAGATGAGTTTTAATTTTCAGAATTTTCATGGATTTGTTATAATTTTCTAAAGAAGAAAAGATTAATTTGGTTTATAAAAATTATTTACGGGTAAAATAATTATTGTTTGGACCTGAAATTTTTACATGTTGAAGAGAACATATTAATTTACTTTCTGGAATTTTCCCAGAATTTTTCAAGGTGTTTTGATGATTATATAAAATTATTTAAGGTATGGGACTTAAATATTTTATATAATTATAAAGGAGAAAGGGGCTTTTTTAAAATTATTCAAATTTCCAAATAAGGAAGTCGGCAGCATTTTTAAATATAAAATTCTGGCGACCAATCAAATTTAGACAAACAAGGCAGGTGGGTACAAAAGAACTATTTCAAACAGTATTTTCACTGTTTTAACTCTTTCAGAAAGAGCTTCCTCCTTCATTCCAGACCATCCGACCAGATCCAAGGGTATCAAACCTTCCGATTAGGTTAAACACCAATGCACATGGTATCAGGAAACTGGTACGTAATGAATTGGAGGAAGTCGAAAGGTTGGGGACGAAGGGTTATAGCTTTCAGAAGAGATGAAGTTTTGTTTTGGTTTTAAAGAAAAATACACCTGCTAGCTTTCGACGAAGAGCTTTCAAAATTTTCAAAATGTTTAAAAGGAAAAGTTTTCGATTGGTTTGCTTTCTTGTTTTAATTGATACCTTTCGACAAAGTCGAAAGGTATAGCTTTCGGCCAGGTCGGAAGCATATTTTCCGCTACCAAACCTTTCGACACAGATGGAGTTAAAGGTTATCTTTTGTTTTCTAAAACTTGTCGCATCTCTCCATTGATTTCGAAAGGTTTGATTTTGAAAGGTTTTGATTTCAAAAGGTTTGATTTTCAAAGTTTTGATTTCGAAAGGTTTTGACATCGAAAGGTTTGACTTCGAAAGGTTTTATGTAACAACCCGGGGTTTTATAACAATTGATTATCATCAAATGACGATTAAAATTGTTGGCTAATTGCTGTTGGAGTGTTAATCGGTTGAATTCTTTTAAAATTGGGTTGAAATTCTTTTAATAATTCGTTGAATATTGGTGGGTTTTAAAATTTGAATCGTGGCCCATGTTTTATTTTGGGGCCGTGAACATTTTCAAGATAAATACCCGTCCCCCTTTCATTCTTCATTCATTCGTGAGAACCATAAAACAAAATAATCGAAGAAATATAAATGGCGGCTCGATCTTTTTCATCGTTCGAATCAAAATTAGGGTTTCGATCGATTTCACTTCGTCTCTGAACTGTTCGTCTTTGCTTCGATCAAGGTGAGTAATTTTTTATTACTCACATCTAATCCAATTTCATATATATGTGATTTGTGATTTCCACGACTTTGAATTCTTGGGTTTTCGTTTGTATACAAATGTTTGAGTTCGTCTTGATTTATCTTGGCCATTCTAATTTGTTTGAATACTTGAGATTATTTCTCTGACTTTAGCAGTTTGTACAAATTAATGCCTGATACTCACGGAGTTGATTCTTGTTTGAATTTCCGGCTTTAATGATTCTTGATTTGAGTTTGACGATGTCGTTTATGTTCGGCTTGGGCTATACTGTTTACTGCCGCTGGTAGCACTTTCGTCCTCGTTCGATTTTACTTGCTGCTTTATGACTACGGCCATTATATCTTTGATCTGCGGCTTGAATATCATTTCTGCATCCTTATATGCATTCATCTTTGCAATGTTGTTTCATTTATTATGTTGCACTGCCTCACCACTATTGAAAGTGTTCTTTGATGTTGAGCCACTGTCTTCACTGTAATATGTCTTTAATTATAACATGTTCAGTGGTCTAGTTTCTTCATGTTGTCACTTGGGCTTGTAGTTGAATGTAAGTTGTATCATCGTTGTATCTTTGGTGCAGTTGATTTGTAACCTCTGGTTCATTGATGTTTATGATTTCAGCCTGCATATGTTCTGTAGCATGCATGTTGCCATATTGTTGCAGTCTTGAGTCTTGTTCATGTATTCTTCGCTCTGGTTAGATGTGCAGTTCGTAGATGCTGTTTACACATGTACATGCTTCACTGCCGAGTATTGTTTGCATTCATATTCTTGCTTGTGCATCACCATATATATATATATATCTGTTAATTGCTGGGCCTTGCTCTGTTGCCTTATCTTTGGTGCACTGTCCAGTTCATGTTGTTGGCATTGATTTGTGTCATTTAATTCACTTCCATCGAGTCTGTGTCTTTATGCTCGAGTCTGATACTTGCATTTTATCCAACTTCACAGTTGCATACTGCATGTCGCCATTCCGGCTGTTACAGTTCCATTTGGTTCATTTGAGTTGAGTTACATCTTCATTTGTTGTACTTGAATATAGTCTACACTGTGACTCGAGTTTTCCTTTGATAGTCTGCATTACACTGGAGATTCATTTATTGACTGCTTGGTTGCATATGCAGTTTTTAGTGCTGTTTCATTATGGTGCACAGTGCCTTGAGTGTGCTTGCATCTGAGTTTTCGTTACAGTCTTGCCCTTGTGATCATGTGGTGACTGCAGATCTTGTTGCAGTTTTGCCCTTGTATTCTTGTGGTGGCTGCAGTTTAGATTGGGTCGTGCATTGCACTGACCACTGTATTTATTTGCTTCTGATTCGTTGATCTTTTGTGTATTTCATGCTGTAGTGGCGAGGCAGTGCACGCATGCGTGTACTGCAGCCACACAGTATTGACGTTTTAATTGATATTACAATTATTTGAATTGTTTTGTGTTCAATTCAATATTTGGGAATTGTATTTGATTCAGTTCGATTGATCATTTTGTTGTGTCTAATTATCTATTCGATAATTAGATTCTGAGTTTCTAATTATTATTTAATAATTGGATTTTGTGTTAATTGTCGTTCAGACAATTCTGTTGTTTTCTAAATTATCTTCATTGATAATCTTTTTTATTTATCTTGTTGATGGTTTTGAATTTGCTGATTTGTTGTTTAACACTGTTTAGTGTTATATCTGTTGTTATCCGATTCTCTTATCGAGGAGTTGGATATACGAGATTTCTGTGACTGTCGTCTATTTGATATTTGATTATTATTGCTTCTGTGCATTAATAACTGAGTTTGAATTAGACTGACCCGTGTATAATTTTCTTTTGAATTTAATACTCGGGTCAGACCCGAGTTATTTCAGGTTGTAGATATCTTGCTTTGGGTTGCTGTTTGAGCTAAGAAGACTTTTCATATCTTTTGGAGTAGTCATGTCATAGTATAGGTTGATATGTATTCATGTATATTAGTCGATAATGTACTTGTATATATAACTTCTAGAGTCGATAGTTGTAGTTGTATCATATGTATTTTGTTAAATGTATTATAACTGACATCAGTTATATATATATATATATATATATATATATATATGAGACTTTTGTTATCTGTGTTCCGCATTTTATTATCTGTGTTATTATTATATATATTGTCCTAAACTATTATGAACCATCGTAGTTCGTTTTATACTGGAATTGGGTATGTCGATGGGAGTAAATAAATAAGTGATGAAAAATAAAAAATATATACCACTCCTATCGAGGTAACCAATACTAGTGTAAGGCCCAACTACGGATGGCCGCTCTTATCCAGCCTTATTCTTCGTAATAACATACAGTATTTGTTTTAATACTCTTTGTTATTGTGAGCATAGAGGTGGGGCGTCATAGTTGGTATCAGAGCTTGGGGTTTATGGACATAATATAAAACATAACTTAGATGGAACATGTGTTAGAACTAATTGTCGATGTTTTTAGTTGTCTTTTGAGTCAAAACTAAGGGCCCATTTGGTTTGCTGTTTTTAGTTTTGTGTTTTCGTCTAAACAAAAATGCGCATTTCTTATGCATTGTTGGAAAACACATAATTTTGAAAAATGAAATTAACATAGAAAATAGAAAACAAGTTTATTTGATTTTTCGTATTTTGAGACATAACAAAAGGACGAAAAACAATTCTTCCCCTCCATTTCCCGTCCATCGTTGTAATGGCTAAGAATTATAAAAAAAAATCTCATGTTTTCTTGTATTTTGTAGTGTATGTTGAAAACACAAAACCCAAAACTCAAAACGAAACCAAACGGGCCCTAAAGTTTTGAAATTATGATGAAATTTTTAAATATCTTTATTTAAAAAAATAAAAGTGGAATTGTGTTTTGTTGATTGAATAATTTGTGTTCTGTTTATCAGAGTGCGCAGCGGAAACAGTGAAACTGTCTTCGCTGAATACAGTTGATAACCTTTTTGATTTAAAAAAATCAAAATATGAAATTGAAATAAATTTCTTTTGTTGTTTACATAGCTGAGTTTATTTTGTTTCTTTGAAAAATTTCGAATCCGACTGAGGATTCGAAGCGACTGCAGTTATGTGATTTTTGTTGAGATCTTTGCTGGTTTTCTTTTATGCTAATCATATATTGATTATATTTTGCTGTTTTGAATTATCTTCATTGAAGATACATTCGAATAATTATTTGTTCATTTTGTAGTACGTGCAAATTTGAGTTGCACGTTACTGCATTAATTTTACGTTGAACCGATGTTTGGTTTTAAACGTATTTTGTTGCCGTTATTTTTATAATGGGAATTTTACATCGGTACTAAATTTTTGAAGCACGGTGTTTTGTGACATTTTTTATGAATGAAAATTCACTGGTATTATATTTCGACGTGAATTATTTTGATGAGATTTTGACGTTTAAAAATTACTGTCGCTTTGACTTCAGTAACCGTCAACTTTTAAAGTGGATTTTCAAGCGGTTATTCCGCAATGCTGATTTTGAGATTCGTTTTACGATGTTTTGGGAAGTACAATTTTCTTTTCGAAATTGCTACTGATGTTGTTGCTTTAATCACATGATTGGAAAATCACTTTAAAATGAAAATTGTTTTATAATTGTTAACCCGCCTTTTGGCAAGGCCGCGGACAGACGGATTTAACTTGAACAACTTCACAACTATCGAGACTAAAGTATGATGGGTTCGGTTTAAAATGATGAAGTTCACTTGAATATGTCGTTGGGAAAAGGAGTGGAGAAATTACATGGCTCGGCCTAGGCAGTTTGGCAGATGTCGCTCGGCATTGAGATGGTTCGGCGTTGGAGGCTGTTCGACATAGAGAGATCGTCGTTCAACATAGAGGGATCGTTCGGCATTCCAGGAGCACTCGGCATTCAGTAGCGCTCGTCATCCAGGAGCGCTCGGCATTTAGAGGCGTTCGGCATTAGAGATCGTTCGGCATGATGGGCGCTCGGCATTAGAAACTGTTCGTCATCAGACATGGTTCGGCATGACGAAGGTTCGGCATTAAGTATCGTTCGGCATTGGATGGAGCACTCGGCATAAATCTCCTTCGGCATTGGATGGATCGTTCGGCATTAGGGAGCTTTCGACATTGGATGGGTCGTTCGGCATACCTCACCTCGTTCGGCATACCTCACCTTGCTCGGCATTGCACCTCGAACCTCCATACCCCGGTACCTCGCACCTCGATACCTCTGCACCTCGTACCTCCATGTCTCGGTACCTCGCACCTCCATACCTCGCACCTCCATACCTCGGTACCTCGCACCTCCGTACCTCCATACCCCAGTACCCCGGTACCTCGCACCTCGATACCTCGCACCTCCCAACATTCGGCATGAGGAGATCGTTCGGCATTCACACCTTGTTCGGCATTCAGCGTTCGGCATCTATGGTTCGGCATATGGAGACCACTCCATTTGGGCTGAGGTACTCGGCTGCCAGGCCCACTAGGGAAGTCCAACCCATCTTTGTCTATAAATAGAGAGGCATGGGCACAGTAAAAGGGGATCTTCTTTCTGCTCTCTTACTTTCTCTTTTCTAAGGCTAAGGCAACTCTGCCATTTTGTAACTGTAATCGATTATTACAGCAATAAAAAGCAATCTTCTGGAGTGGACGTAGGCCGGAGTTAGCCGAACCACTATAAAATCTGTTGTTCTTTACTGCTTTCATTTCAGTTTTAACTGTTCTTTACATTATTACTTTCTACATACATTCTATCTTTGAGCTGTGATTGGTATTTGGTGCTTTCATTTGGATTTGGGGGTTAGTGACCAATTTTGGCGCTAACACTTTGGTGCTTTCACTGAGAATTGAACTCAGGAATTTTGGAGTTAGGAACTTGGATCTTAGAAAGCAATGGCAAGACCACCAACGAAGAGGCAAGCAGCGGAAAGGAGCAATCAGGAAGGAAGTCAAGCGACATCTTCTGGAGCTGGAGAGGGTCATGCATCCATCTACATAACTCGGGACGAGATGCAAGTGATGATGAATTCTATGCAAGAGCAGATGATGAAACGGCAAGAGGAGATGATGCAGGCTCTTCTTAGGCAATTTGGACAACCAGGAACTGCAGATGCTCAAGATCATGGAGCTGGACCAGAGGAACTCAACCAATGGACAGATGGAGTGAATCAGCAGGGGGCAGCTCCCAATCAACAAACAGTTAACAATCTAGATGGACCTAGACTCAGGAGCACGCCACTAGGAGTACGTGATGAAGAATATGTGCCAGAATTTCCTCGGGGACTTGGGGGGCAGTCTGGATTGGTTGGAAACATTGGATTGGCTGACATTATCAGGCGGACTATTCACGGAGGTCTGACAAACAGGGATTCAGAAGGAGTTAACAAAAGTCCGTTTACCCGGAACATCAGGACAGCTAGGAATCCGCCCGATTTCAAACTACCCATTCTGGAAGTATACAACGGGAAGACGGATCCCACCGACCACTTGATGAGGTACACTAGGCATATGGAAGTGCTGGGGGCAACGGAGGAGGTTATGGCCCGATGTTTCCCCCTGTACTTGACTGAAATTGCTGCTATGTGGTTTAGACAGCTGGAGGATGGATCCATTGGAACATGGACAGAACTGGTGGACAAGTTCTTAAGTCAGTTTCGAGTTCACATAAAAAGGCCAAAGAACGTGATGACACTAACGTCAGTCAAACAGGGGGTAGATGAATCGCTCAGGACATTCTTGACTCGATTTAATGCAGCAGTTGCTTCGGTGGATCGGCCAGATCCATCAATGGTTCTGATTGCTGCGGTATCAGGAGTCAGAGATAATTCGGATTTCAAAGTATCACTGGTACGGGACCCACCGTTGGATCTTGGGGAATTCTTTCATGAAGCTGAAAGATTTCTCCGACAAGAGGATGCATGTTTGGATGTGAGGTAAAAGGAAGTAAACATGGCTAAGGATGGAGGACTACTCAGCGAAAGCTCAGGTGGGGGCAAGGATAAAGGGAAAAGGAAGTGCTGGGGAGAACCAAAGTTCTCCACTTACACAGGATTGAACGCAACGTTGGAGCGGATTTTCTTAGATACTCGAGATCGCCTTTCTTATCGAAGGCCAACAAGGAGGGAACCCTCAGAACGAGAAAGGGCGTCAGGAAGGCACTGTCTCTTTCATGACCTGGACGGGCATGACACTAACAGCTGCCGACATCTAAAGGATATAATCGAGGAGCATATAAGGAATGGTCAGTTGCGACAGTATGTCGGAACTCGGAATGCGGCGATGGAACAGGAGCAGCCACCGCCTACCTTGAACGACGAGGGCATGAGGCCCAGGAATGGTGGCCGATTGGTCATCAACTAATTTTAATGGTTTGGAATAAGTAACAAACTCCGGGCAAACGGTTAAATCACTTACTCATGTACGGGGTCGGAGATAACCCTCAGGCATGCTCTGAGATGATGGCTTACCGAGACGCCCGGGTTTGCGAAATCTGTTTTTTTTCCTTTGACTTGGACATTTGCTTTTTCTGGTTTGGTTTTGGAGTTTGGTTTGAACTCCCTGTTTTGCTCGTTTTCTGGTTTGGATTCTGGTTTGGATGTTTGTTTTTTGGTATGGATTTTCGATATGGGTTTCTGGTTTTCTATTTTGGATTTGGATTTCGGATCGGATTTTGATTGGATTTTCTTTGGATTTTGGCTAAAAGGTCGTCGAGTATGGACTATGCTCGGCAAGGGTCCGAAGAGACCAGGATTCGGCCTAGGACTTAGGCCATATATTATCGGTTACTATTTTAGATCGTCGAGTATGGACTATGCTCGGCAAGGGTCCGGAGTGACCAGGATTCGGCTTAGGACTTAAGCCACGGCATTCTTCAACGTTCAGGGACACTGAACCATGAACACCATGGAATTACTTAACGTAGGTCGTCAAGTGTGGATTGCGCTTGGCAAGAACCCGGAGAGGTTATGGATTTGGATATTGGCTATGAATAGCTAAGGATTCGGACAAGGACCTGGAGCGGTCCCGGATTTGGATATCGACCCGGAGAGGTCACAGATATGGTTATAGGTTATTGGATATGAATGGATTGGTACTCGGTAGTCGGGTTCAGATGGATGTGGAATTGGGTAAGGACTTGGTTACTGGATAAGAATCAGACATCGACTCGGAACAGTCGCGGAAATGGATCAAGATATGGCCGTGGTACTCGGATAAGATGGCTTGGTAATGGATTGGATTATGAATCAGAAAGTATGGATGTGGATAACATACATACTTGGGATATTGGACTTGAGGTTATTCAAAACACACCTTTCACAACAAGGCATGTTTTGGGGGGCAAGTGTTAACCCGCCTTTTGGCAAGGCCGCGGACAGACGGATTTAACTTGAACAACTTCACAACTATCAAGACTAAAGTATGATGGGTTCGGTTTAAAATGATGAAGTTCACTTGAATATGTCGTTGGGAAAAGGAGTGGAGAAATTACATGGCTCGGCCTAGGCAGTTTGGCAGATATCGCTCGGCATTGAGATGGTTCGGCGTTGGAGGCTGTTCGACATAGAGAGATCGTCGTTCAACATAGAGGGATCGTTCGGCATTCCAGGAGCACTCGGCATTCAGTAGCGCTCGGCATCCAGGAGCGCTCGACATTTAGAGGCGCTAGGCATTAGAGATCGTTCAGCATGATGGGCGCTCGACATTAGAAACTGTTCGTCATCAGACATGGTTCGGCATGACGAAGGTTCGACATTAAGTATCGTTCGGCATTGGATGGAGCACTCGGCATAAATCTCGTTCGGCATTGGATGGATCGTTCGGCATTAGGGAGCGTTCGACATTGGATGGGTCGTTCGGCATACCTCACCTCGTTCGTCATACCTCACCTCGTTCGGCATACCTCACCTCGTTCGGCATACCTCACCTTGCTCGTCATTGCACCTCGCACCTCCATACCCCGTTACCTCGCACCTCGATACCTCTGCACCTCGCACCTCCATACCTCGCACCTCCATGTCTCGGTACCTCGCACCTCCATACCTCGCACCTCCATACCTCGGTACCTCGCACCTCCGTACCTTCATACCCAAGTACCCCGGTACCTCGCACCTCGATACCTCGCACCTCCCAATGTTCGGCATGAGGAGATCGTTCGGCATTCACACCTTGTTCGGCATTCAGCGTTCGGCATCTATGGTTCGGCATATGGAGACCACTCCATTTGGGCTGAGGTACTCGGTTGCCAGGCCCACCAGGGAAGTCCAACCCATCTTTGTCTATAAATAGAGAGGCAGGGGCACAGTAAAAGGGGATCTTCTTTCTACTCTCTTACTTTCTCTTTTCTAAGGCTAAGGCAACTCTGCCATTTTGTAACTGTAATCGATTATTACAGCAATAAAAAGAAAACTTTTGGAGTGGACGTAGGCCGGAGTTAGCCGAACCACTATAAAATCTGTTGTTCTTTACTGCTTTCATTTCAGTTTTAACTGTTCTTCACATTATTACTCTCTACATACATTCTATCTTTGAGCTGTGATTGGTATTTGGTGCTTTCATCTGGATTTGGGGGTTAGTGACCAATTTTGGCGCTAACAATAATTTTTTAACAGTTTGTGCTTTCAAAAGAATGAGGAAGCGACTTAAACGATTCAGCAAAATCGAGGACTATGACCCCTTTCTTTTACTGATTCGCTTAACTCCAGACTTGTCCAGTTGAGAATGTGAATTGTTATTTTTATAAAATAAATAAAATTGTTTTCAAGAATTTTACAGTTTGCGCTTTCAAAAGAATGAGGAAGCGATTTAAACGATTCAGCAAAATCGAGGACTATGAATCCTTTCTTTTACTGATTTGCTTAATTCCGGACTTGTCCATTTGAGGATGTAAAATGTATTTTTACAAAATACACAATTTTGCACTTTCAAGGAAACGATGAAGAGAATCAAACGATTTAGTAAAACACGTGGTATGGGACATGTGCGTTTGCTATTTCGGTTAATTTCGGACTCTTTAATTGAAATATTTGAAGTTTTGATGATTTTGTGTGCTTTCGAGCCACTATGATGGACCTTCGGGTCATATGTTGGACCTTCGGGTCATATGATGGCCCTTCGGGTCAAATACCAGTACTAGACCTTCGGGTCACTCTGCGGACCTTCGGGTCACTCTGCGGACCTTCGGGTCATTTGTTGGGCGCCAAAATTATGTTGAGTACTTGGTAGGCTTCGGCCATTTGTTGATGCACGTGCGGCGTAGCTAAAACTCGCCATCTGATGGGATCGATCCAACCTTTTATGTTGATTTTCTAGTCTTCTTAATTGCTTTCTAGATATTTGTTGTTTCTAATTATCTGCAGGTAATGAGATATCTGATGTTATGAGATTTAATTATCGTATCGATAATTAAATATTTGCTGTTATGAGATTTAATTATCGTATCGGTAATTAAATATTTGTTGATTTGAGATTTGATTATCATATCGATAATTAAATATTTGCTGATTTGAGAGTTCTGATTATCGTTTTGATAATCAGATATTTGTTGTTTCTGACGTTTTTGATAATTAGATATTTGATGATTTCTGATTATCGTTTGAGATAATTAGATATTTGTTGATTTGTGATTTTTGATTATCGTTTTTGATAATTAGATGTTTGTTGATTTGAGATTGGATTATCGTATCGATAATTAAATATTTGCTGATTTGAGAGTTCTGATTATCGTTTTGATAATCAGATATTTGTTGTTTCTGATTATCGTTTTTGATAATTAGATATTTGATGATTTCTGATTATCGTTTGAGATAATTAGATATTTGTTGATTTGTGATTTTTGATTATCGTTTTTGATAATTAGATGTTTGTTGATTTGAGATTTTTGATTATCGTTTTTGATAATTAGATATTTGTTGATTTGAGATTTCTGATTATCGTTTTTGATAATTAGATATTTGTTGATTTGAGATTTCTGATTATCGTTTTTGATAATTAGATATTTGATGTTTTCTTATTATCGTTTTTGATAATTAGATATTTGTTGATTTGAGATTTCTGATTATCGTTTTTGATAATTAGATATTTGATGTTTTTTGATTATCGTTTTTGATAATTAGATATTTGTTGATTTGAGATTTTTGATTATCGTTTTTGATAATTAGATATTTGATGTTTTCTGATTATCGTTTTTGATAATTAGATATTTGTTGATTTGAGATTTCTGATTTGAGATTTCTGATTATCGTTTTTGATAATTAGATATTTGATGTTTTCTGATTATCATTTTTGATAATTAGATATTTGTTGATTTGAGATTTCTGATTATCTGGTTGATAACCAGATAATTGCAGTTTTGCGAATTGTGATTTGTGTTTTCTAATTATCTTTGTTGATAATTAGATTTTGTTGTTTTCTAATTATCGTATCGATAATTAGATATTGCTGTTTTGTGAATTCTGTATTCTAATTATCTAATTGATAATTAAATATTGCTGATAATTGCATTTATTCAGTTTTGTTGTTTTCTGATTATCTACTTGATAATTAGATTTTGTTGAAAAATTGTAAATTTCTTTTATGAAATTAAAAGATTTCTTTGTGGTTTGTGTTCTTGACCTTTATTTTTTTAGCTTAACTAGTTTATGTTAGAAAAATAATTGTTATTGACGCCTTTAATTATGAAAATTGCGGGGATGCAATTTTTATAAGGAGTGGAGTCTGTAACAACCTAGCGTTTTATAACAATTGATTATCGTCAAATGATGATTAAAATTGTTGGCTAATTGCTGTTGGAGTTTTAATCGGTTGAATTCTTTTAAAATTGGGTTGAAATTCTTTTAATAATTCGTTGAATATTGGTGGGTTTTAAAAATTGAATCGTGACCCATGTTTTATTTTGGGGTCGTGAACATTTTCAAGGTAAATACCCGTCCCCCTTTCATTCTTCATTCATTCGTGAGAACCCTAAAACAAAATAATCGAAGGAATATAAATGGCGGCTCGATCTTTTTCATCGTTCGAATCAAAATTAGGGTTTCGATCGATTTCGCTTCGTCTCTGAACTGTTCGTCTTTGCTTCGATCAAGGTGAGTAATTTTTTATTACTCACATCTAATCCAATTTCATATATATGTGATTTGTGATTTCCACGACTTTGAATTCTTGGGTTTTCGTTTGTATACAAATGTTTGAGTTCGTCTTAATTTATCTTGGCCATTCTAATTTGTTTGAATACTTGAGATGATTTCTCTGACTTTAGCAGTTTGTACAAATTAATGCCTGATACTCAAGGAGTTGATTCTTGTTTGAATTTCCGGCTTTAATGATTCTTGATTTGAGTTTGACGATGTCGTTTTTGTTCGGCTTGGGCTATACTGTTTACTGCCTCTGGTAGCACTTTCGTCCTCGTTCGATTTTACTTGCTGCTTTATGACTACGGCCATTATATCTTTGATCTGCGGCTTGAATATCATGTCTGCATCCTTATATGCATTCATCTTTGCAATGTTGTTTCATTTATTATGTTGCACTGCCTCACCACTATTGAAAGTGTTCTTTGATGTTGAGCCACTGTCTTCACTGTAATATGTCTTTAATTATAACATGTTCAGTGGTCTAGTTTCTTCATGTTGTCACTTGGGCTTGTAGTTGAATGTAAGTTGTATCATCGTTGTATCTTTGGTGCAGTTGATTTGTAACCTCTGGTTCATTGATGTTTATGATTTCAGCCTGCATATGTTCTGTAGCATGCATGTTGCCATATTGTTGCAGTCTTGAGTCTTGTTCATGTATTCTTTGCTCTGGTTAGATGTGCAGTTCGTAGATGCTGTTTACACATGTACATGCTTCACTGCCGAGTATTGTTTGCATTCATATTCTTGCTTGTGCATCACCATATATATATATATATCTGTTAATTGCTGGGCCTTGCTCTGTTGCCTTATCTTTGGTGCACTGTCCAGTTCATGTTGTTGGCATTGATTTGTGTCATTTAATTCACTTCCACTCGAGTCTGTGTCTTTATGCTCGAGTCTGATACTTGCATTTTATCCAACTTCACAGTTGCATACTGCATGTCGCCATTCCGGCTGTTATAGTTCCATTTGGTTCATTTGAGTTGAGTTACATCTTCATTTGTTGTACTTGAATATAGTCTACACTGTGACTCGAGTTTTCCTTTGATAGTCTGCATTACACTAGAGATTCATTTATTGACTGCTTGGTTGCATATGCAGTTTTTAGTGCTGTTTCACTATGGTGCACAGTGCCTTCAGTGTGCTTGCATCTGAGTTTTTGTTACAGTCTTGCCCTTGTGATCATGTGGTGACTGCAGATCTTGTTGCAGTTTTGCCCTTGTATTCTTGTGGTGGCTGCAGTTTAGATTGGGTCGTGCATTGCACTGACCACTGTATTTATTTGCTTCTGATTCGTTGATCTTTTGTGTATTTCATGCTGTAGTGGCGAGGCAGTGCACGCATGCGTGTACTGCAGCCACACAGTATTGACGTTTTAATTGATATTACAATTATTTGAATTGTTTTGTGTTCAATTCAATATTTGGGAATTGTATTTGATTCAGTTCGATTGATCATTTTGTTGTGTCTAATTATCTATTCGATAATTAGATTTTGGGTTTCTAATTATTATTTAATAATTGGATTTTGTGTTAATTGTAGTATAGACAATTCTGTTGTTTTCTAAATTATCTTCATTGATAATCTTTTTTATTTATCTTTTTGATGGTTTTGAATTTGCTGATTTGTTGTTTAACACTGTTTAGTGTTATATCTGCCGTTATCCGATTCTCTTATCGAGGAGTTGGATATACGAGATTTCTGTGACTGTCGTCTATTTGATATTTGATTATTATTGCTTCTGTGCATTAATAACTGAGTTTGAATTAGACTGACCCGTGTATTTTTTTTTTGAATTTAATACTCGGGTCAGACCCGTGTTATTTCAGGTTGTAGATATATTGATTTGGGTTGCTGTTTGAGCTATGAAGACTTTTCATATCTTTTGGAGTAGTCGTGTCATAGTATAGGTTGATATGTATTCATGTATATTAGTCGATAATGTACTTGTATATATAACTTCCAAGGTCGACAGTTGTAGTTGTATCATATGTATCGTGTCAAATGTATTGTAACTGACATCAGTTATATATATATATATATATATATATATGAGAGACTTTTGTTATCCGTGTTCCGCATTTTATTATTTGTGTTATTATTATATATATTGTCCTAAACTATTATGAACCATCGTAGTTCGTTTTATACTGGAATTGGGTATGTCGATGGGAGTAAATAAATAAGTGATGAAAAATAAAAAATATATACCACTCCTATCGAGGTAACCAATACTAGTGTAAGGCCCAACTACGGATGGCCGCTCCTATCCAACCTTATTCTTCGTAATAATAGATAGTATTTCTTTTAATACTCTTTGTTATTGTGAGCATAGAGGTGGGGCGTCACATTTTATGAAGGTTTCGAAGCAGTTGCTTTCGACTCCAATGTTTTTCTGATCCCTTCGCATAATCCAAATGTTTTAAGTCGAAAGATTTTAATGGTTTCAAAGTAGTAAACTTTGATTTGTTTCGAAAGGTTTCCACCTGTTTTAAATTGAACCCAATGTCTTCGAAAGGTTTAAAGGATTTAAAGGCGGGTGTCATATGTTTTAAAGCTTATGAAAAGAAAGCTTTTAAAAGGTTTAGAAGGAGTTACCTCCAATGATTTTGAAAGGTTTATTAAAGGATATGAAGGAGTTACCTTCAATATTTTCGAAGGGTTTTATGAATGATTTTGAAGGAGTTACCTTCTATGTTTTCGAAAGGTTGTTTGAAGTTTTAAACAAAGATTTCAAATATAAAAATGAGACAGATAGCCTAAGTGTTTTAAGTTATAAAGGACTTTAACTTATTTTAAAGGATAGACAATCCTTATTGAACATCATCAACATTATTTTGAGTAAAGTATATATATAACGTGGCAAAAGTAGCTTAGAGTAAAGCAAAAGATGTATTTTCCTTGTATATATATGATTTTACAGATTAAATCATTTTAAAAAGGTTTCAAGGAAAATTTAAAGAGCAGTTAGCTCAGATATTATAGAGCAGTTGGCTCAGATATTTTGAAGGGTAGTTAACCCAAGAGAAAATTTGGGCAGTCAGCTCATTTTAAATTCGGACAGTTAGTCCATTTTGAGGGCAGTTAGCCCAGAGGACAAATAGTCCAGGACAGTTAGTCCTGAAAGAGAAGACAGCTCTGGTATGAACAGATAGTCCATTTATTAGCATAACGGACCTGGCTAAATTTTTAAGGACAGTTAGTCCACCCTTTTTTACCCGTTTTGACTAGATATCTCATTATCTAGCATAAAAGATATTGTTATAATCAATTTTAGGACAGATAGTCCAAAAAAGAGCAAATAGCTCGGAAATTAGAACAGATAATTCAGATTTTAGATAGATGGTCTCTTTCATTTCCTGTTTTAGCATAATGGATATTGTTATTATAATTAGTTGATTAACTAGTTTGGGTGCATGAAAGGATTTGCAAAATATATGTTTTGAAAAGAGATATTAGTGAGGGGAATTCCGTTTCGCTAAGCGATGTGGTCTCACTATTTATCAGTAAACTGAGATGTAACAGATATTATTCATACCAGGCTTTAAGTCTGACTCGAAGTTTTTGTTTCCCCTTAAACTCTCGGGTGCTCAAAATTTGATTTGAGCATTCTGAGGGTTTAGGTTTTCAGGTTTTAGCAGATTTTGACGAATAAAGCATCCGAAGACGAGCAGGTGGCTGACGGATAGCTAATTTAGGGATTCTGTTTAAAATTATTTCTGTTGTGTATTAAGACAGTTATGTCTATATTGCTTTGATCATCCAAGGGTGCATCTTCATATGTCGCTCTTGGCGTATTGTTGTAAATTATATTTGATCAATGCCTGGGATTACGTTTGGGAATTTTTAATTTGGATATGATTTATTTGAAATATAATCAC
Source organism: Allium fistulosum (assembly GCA_030737815.1). NCBI lineage: Eukaryota > Viridiplantae > Streptophyta > Magnoliopsida > Asparagales > Amaryllidaceae > Allium > Allium fistulosum. The sequence continues at coordinate 941,653,352 of CM060908.1, read as the reverse complement.
TAAATTTATTGTTTTTGGAAATCTGTGATTTTGTTCATATTCAAGTGCTTCTGATATTATGGATACCATTAACACTACCGTATTTTGTCACCAGAAGTTAATACTGTGGATGACTGTAGCATCCATAGCGCTTAGCTTTTGGCTTCCAAATACAGGATGTTACAACTTGGTATCCGAGCATAGGTTTATGAAAAATTTAATTAAAATTTGGTTTTGAAAACAAAAATCCAAGGAAATTGGAGTAAGATTTAGGGTTGGGTTAACGCTATAGTAACGTACTTGTATTTGTTATATATAAGTATGCGCTTTATCTCCATTTATCTATCTTTGATTAGGTTATCTTTCTGTGTCTCACGAGGTTTGAATACAGATATGGATAGTAGAAGAAGTATAGTTAACCAAGGAGGGGGAAGCACCAAAAGGAACGCCAGATCTAATGCAAAGAGAGGCCAAGGTCAGGCAGAGAATGTTGGTGCTGAAGTCCCGTAGGTTGGAATGGAAGCCATGTATTAGTTTTTCAGGAATATATGCATGTAGGAGTTGCAGCCGGAGTGGTAGGAGGAAATGCCGTAGGATCAGGGGTTCTAGAAGTTCCGGTAGTTAATCATTTTGCTAAGATGAGCGGCGATTATGTGAAGCTAGGAGGGAAGCCGTTTATGGGAACGGAGGATGCCATTGAAGTGGAGAATTGGTTGTTGCACTGTGAAAGGATTTTTGCAGATTTAGGGCTCAATGACGAGCAGCAGAGGAGGTTGGCATCCAGACAGCTTCAGGGGACTGCATTGTTCTGGTGGGACAGTGTATCAGCAACAGTTGATGAGGGGACAGTAACCTGGGAGGATTTTAAGGGGAGATTTCAGGAGAGGTCTATGTCCGTAATGGCACAGTCAGCGTTGATTAGGCAGTTTGCTGAGCTGGTGCAGGGAGAAATGTCTATTGCTGACTATGCCAGGAAGTTCGAAGAGTTGTCCTGTTATGGGTATGCTTCGGTGGATACCATGTTGAAATGGAATGAGAAGTTTATCAGAGGATTGAAGCCAGAATTGGCTAGTGCTACTTTGTCTCATCTTAGAGATCCTTCTGATATTGTTATAGAGATGGCTTTGAGGCAGGAAGAAGTCCTTGAGTCTCTAGAGAAGAGCAAGGAAAAAGTAGTCCAGGTTGGGCAGAGCCAAAAGAGGAAGTTCTTTCCCAAGAAGGGTGCTCAGAAGGGTGGAGCAGCCAAGAAAGCAAAGTCTGAAGTAGTCTGCTATAAATGCGACAAGAAAGGGCACTTTGCTAATGAGTGTCGCTCAGGGAAATTGAAGGATGTGGCTAAGGGGAAGAATGTCAGGTATTTTAACTATGACCAGATAGGCCATTATAAGAACCAGTGGAAGGAGCCCATTAGAGATGGTAAGGGCAAGGTGTATGCATTGGAGCCTGCCGCTTCCAAGCCAACAGCCCAGGAGAATGGAAAGTCAGTTCTTGGGGGAACGCTCTAGATTCATGGTATGTCTGTTAGCGTTTTATTTGATACCGGTGCATTGCATTCTTTTATATCTAGATGTTTGATAGATAAGCTTAAACTTGAACCTGCATATTTAGTTACTTCCTTACGGGTTGCGAATCCAATGGGAGGTTATGCAACTCTAGGGTTGAGGTGTGACCAGTTTGAGTTTGACCTGTTAGGTCATACTTTTGTGTGAAGTTTGCATGTCATTGATTTTTTGGGGTTTGGGATCATCCTAGGTATGGATTGGTTAAGTGAGTACGATGCTAAGATATTTTGCCAGGGTAGGAAGATATCTCTCAGTCACCCGGATTGTAGCAATCAAATTGTTTTCACCGTAGGAGGTTCTAGCGGTGCAGTGTTTGCTTTATTGGGTGCTTTGGATTCAGATGTTGAGTTGAGCTGAGTTTTCATGGTTAGAGAATTCGCAGATGTGTTTGAGCCTGTAGTTGGATTGCCACCGAAATGAGCTATTGAGTTTCAGATAGATTTGGTTCCGGGAGAAGAACCAGTGAGTAGACCACCGAGTAGGATGACCCCTTCAGAGATGAGGGAGTTGAAGGTGCAGTTGGTGGACCTAGAGGGCAAGAGTTTTGTTAGGCTGATCAGTTTGTCATGGGGTGCAGTGGTAGTGTTTGCTAAGAAGCCGGACGGATCATTGAGGTTATGTATCGATTATCGTAAGTTGAATGAGAAGACGATAAAGAATCGATATCCATTTCCTAGAATCGACGATTTGTTCGGCCATCTAAGTGGAGCAAAGGTATTTTCTCAGTTGGATTCGGCAACGGGTTTCCATCATCTCAGAGTAGTAGAGGATAATATACCTTTGACAGCATTCAGGAACAGATATGGGTCGTACGAATGGTTAGTTATGCCGTTCGGACTGACGAATGCTCTAGCTTTCTTTGTGGATTTGATGAACCGGATTTTCTGAGAGCACTTGGATAGGTTCGTGCTGGTTTTCATAGATGACATCTTGATTTACTCTAAGGATGAAAAAGAGCATGAAGTTCATCTTAGAGTAGTGCTTGAGACGCTGAGGCAGAATCAGCTGAAAGCGAAGTTTTCGAAGTGTCACTTCTGGAAGAAGGAGGTGAAGTTCCTTGGTCCTGTCATCTCAGTGGAAGGATTATCAGTAGATCCGACTAAGATCGAGGCAGTGAATAGTTGGAAGAGACTCGAGACAGTAACCGAGATTAAGAGTTTCCTTGAGTTGGCTGGTTATTATCGGAGATTCATTAAGGATTTCTCGCGGATAGCAGCACCGATGACCAAGCTAACGAGGAAGGATGTGAAGTTTGTGTGGACAGATAAGTGTGAGGAAGCATTCCAGAGTTTGAAACACTTATTGACCCATGCACCTGTGTTGGTAGTTCCAGAGGGGAATTATGACTTGGTAGTTTATACCGATGCATGTGGAACATGATTAGGAGCTGTGCTGATGCAGAGAGGTAAAGTGATTGCCTATGCTTCTAGACAGCTTAGACCGCATGAGGTCAGATATCTAACGCATGATTTAGAGTGGTTGCTGTTTTAGCAAGGTTGTTCATGAAGAATGCGATTAGACGCATGAAATGGGATTCTATTCCAGTTAAGTCAACCAGGACGGCACCTGTTTTAGCAAGGTTGTTCATGAAGAATGCGATTAGACTGCATGGAGTTCCTAGCAGCATAGTCAGTGATAGAGATTCCTTGTTCACTAGCGAGTTTTGGGGGAGTCTGCAGAAAGTTTTAGGAATCAAGCTTATGATGTGTACCACTTACCATCCGCAGATAGATGGGCAAACGGAAAGAGTTAACAAGATCTTGGAAGATCTGTTGAGAGCTTGTGTTCTGGACTTTGGGGGATCATGGGAGGGCCATCTGCATCTAGTTGAGTTTTCGTATAACAACAGTTATCAGACTAGTATTGGGATGGCACCGTTTGATGCTTTGTATGGAAGGCCATGCAAATCTCTCATTTGTTGGTTGAAGACCAGGGATAGGTTGATTCTTGGTCCAGATTTGGTCAGAGAAGCTGCAGAAAAGATTGAGGTCATTCGAGATAGGATGAAGGAGGCTCAGTCTAGGCAGAAAACTTATGCAGATAAGAGATAGAAAGATTTGGAGTTCTCAGTTGGGGACCGGGTTTTCGTCAAAGTATCACCGATAAAGGGTGTGCTTAGATTTGGGAAGTCGGGGAAGTTTTCTTCTAGGTTCATAGGTTCTTTTCCTATTCTTGAGAGGATCGAGAAGCTTGCGTATGGACTTGAATTACCGAGCAATTTGGTAGGTATCCATGATGTTTTTCATATTTCTCATCTCAGAAAGTGTGTTAGAGACCCGGAGACTTCTATTGCACCGATAGTGCTAGATGATTTAGTGGTAGAACCGGACTTGACTGTTGAATATGCCAGTATATGATTTTTGTTTGATGATAATAAACATATATATATTCATTTAAATGTATTTGTTAATGTACTATTTTATTTTTCACATAATTGAATAAATATTTGCCGAATAAAATAAATAACATAGAGTTTAAATTCAAACGCATATTTTATTCAAACGCATATTTTATTCAAACAAATATTTATTACAATTTTGAATAGTACAAATTTGAGCTCTCACTATATATACACAATCTTTGATTACAATACAATTTTGATTACATCATAATTTTTCATTTACATTTGCACCTCACTACATATCACTCACACTCGTATTTGATCTTCAACTCCATTCCAGATTGAATCCAGCATCTGAGTTATTTGCAAAAATATACACTGGCGCATTAAAATTGAAAATAAAATATTTTTGCAGTGTAAAATAAAATGCAATTTTGAAAATATTATTTGCCTCAGTTATTTGGGTTGTTCGTCATCATTTAAATTTGAATTCAACATACACGAACGGCTTGTGACATGCACAGTGTATCACTGTACATGCCACAAGGCCGTGCACACCGATATACACTTGATAAAATTACAGGGACAAGTGAGCACAAGGCCAAACCCAATTAAAAGCCGGGTTCAACTCAAGTGAAATACAAATAATGTCACGACACGAGCACAAGGTCAAACCCGAGCCTTATACTGGATTCAACTCAGGTGCGATTTCGAAAATCAAGATGAAATTCAAGTGAAAACAAAATGAAAAGTGACATGCACAAGAAAATAATGTAGCTGGTCAGATATGGAACTAGAGCTACAGTTTCAAGTCCACGACACTATCATGTACAAGCTCAAATGTACACAACACAGTCTCGACCAAAACATGATGTACTTGTCAATAAGGACATAGTAGATGCATGCAGACTTCAAGATGCAGTGCACTGTCAAATGCAATCAACTGAAGTGAAGACCTGGCAACATGTATGATATGATCAAAGGCAACAACATCAACCAAGGTCAGACTACACAGTCAAAATGTACAAGTAGTTGACAATGCACAGCAAATATCAAGCGCAGAAAGCTGCATGAACAAGAGTGAAAACTGCAGTGTAACTCGAAGCAACTACTCGATGCAAACCAAAGCTTCACAAATACCATGAACCAGACTCAAGTGGATATACAAATGGAGCATATACATGAACCAGATCAAAACAAAACAATGAACACTACAGCTATCAATTGAACACAGTCAATGGTTCAAATGGTCAGACTCTATATATGCATAACAATCAAATGAATCAAAGGACCAGAGCACAAGTGAAGATATCATGTGTACCAGAACTGGACAATCCAACTACTAGCATTCAATCAGAGACCACGAACATAAATGAAACAGAAGGCAGCAACATGCACATAACTCAATACCAAAATAATGCATATATGTATATGTTAGCATATATGTACAGTATGAACCAGATAAAGGCAGTAGACAATGAAGTGCAGACCACACATATATATAGCTCAAGACCAAAATACACATGACTTCAAACAAGTACATAATGTCACACAATAACAAAGGCAACAGTTTGGAAAATGCAATGCACAAGTACAATGACAGGATGAACAACTACAAGTATCAGTGGCCGAAGTCATCAAAAGTCATAGAGGCCAAAATCAAAACCTTGGGACAGTTGGAACAAAATTACCATGAAACAACAGTTTTAAAAATAAGGTACAAGTCGAGTATGCTACAGGCAAAAAAAAATCATGCCGAAGTCAACAAGCACAAAGAAAGGAACCAAAGTAAAGTTTAAATGCCAGAAAATCCAAAGTCAGAGCCGTGGTAGCCAAGGAGTCGAACAGAGCAATTCAAAGCCATGAGAATCAAGTAACATGAATTATACGAATTTAAACAAGTCAGTACAAATCACAACATTCATGCAAAATCAAATGGCCGAGCTAAATTAATTGACAAATTCAAATGATTAAATACAGATGAAATTATAGGATTTAGAATCCTATATAAACTCAATCATCATTGGCAAATTAATCATTCGAGTTTGAGCAAAACAGAGAACAATAAATCAACAAATCGAATCAAGTTCAAATCAAGGCAAAACAACAGTGCGTTTAAACGACATAATTTACATACCAGATTCATTGATTCGAACTCAATACTGGGAGCAGTCGAAAGCGCAAAAGAACTTAGCAAATCATAGCCATCGATTCATTACACAAAGAAACCAGAGAGAAATTCAATTCGAACATCAATTTCAAGCGGCGCCTCAGTTATCACGAAGCCCTAACCTTTGATAGAGAAATAATTATTCTCGAGCGAAAGAAAGCAAGGCAGAGGAAACGAGCCAAGGATATACAATAAAATAAAAGGATAAAGGGGATTTTTTTTATTACTCAATCTTATTGGGCCGGTTTCCTTTTGTATTAATTTGGGCTAAAATAGAAATTATGGTTTTGTGTTTTTATAATTGTTTTTAATTTGTATTTTGTTTTTAAATTCTTGTAATTTCTAGTCATAGGGGACGAACTACGGTGGTGTAGTTCGAGGATTCGCAACTCAGTGGCTGAGTTATGGCAGGGTTTTGAGCGTAGAGTTAGGTTAGTCGATAGCGGGTGTCGCGAGTTTACGTGTGTAAGCGTCTGACTACTTAATTTCTAGTAGAAACCTTGATGGCAGCACGTAGGCAGGGTTTTGCCGAAGCTAGGTAAATCTGTGTTGTTCTATTTCTGCATTTATTATTCTGCTATTATCTGTGCTGCTATTATTCTGCTATATATGTGCTAAAACTATTTTATATAAACTTCCGCAATAATTTTTATAACTGATAGTATAACCCTATTCACCCCTCCTCAAGGGTGAAATCGATCCTACATTGACCATAGTGAGGAAGCCAGTTCGCATTGTTGCAAGAGATGGGAAGAGGCTTAGAACCAAAACGGTTAAATTAGTCAAAGTCCAGTGGAGTGGAGATGACAGAGACTGTACTTGGGAGGTTAAGAACATGATTAGAGATACTTATCCTGACTTGTTTTGATGGTATGTTTTACCTTCTTGTTTGTTTTGAGCCTTATTGTAATTTTGAGGACGAAATTCTTTAAGGAGGGGAGTCTATAACACCCTAGATTTTTGATAACATTATTTAGGAGATTTAGTTAGATAAACTAAATAAAATAATGTGTTGATAAGGGGACTGAGATTTGATTTAATTAAGGTAGCCGTGCCTTTTAACTAATAAATTAAATGAAGGGATTAAAAATGAATTAGAGGAGGGATATTAGGGGAAAGATGCCATTCCTATACCGTCTTCCTTAGCACGTGCATTCTAAACACACGTTCATTCTCATTTTCAAAATTAAAAGCTTGGCCGGCCACCATTAATGATGGAAGAAGAAGAGGAAACAAAAGAGAAGCTTAAGGAAAGAAAATTCAAATCAAACTCATTCAAATCTCAAGCTCCTTAATCATTAAAGCAAAGGTGAATAACGTTTACATCTCTAAATATTTTTGGTTTTGGTTTTAAGGTTAATTCCGAATGATTTTGCAAATGTTTGCCATGATTTTGAATGATAAAAGATTATATATATATATGTTGATGATTTTTGTATGTTCATAAAGATTTTATTGCATGTTTTAAGATGAAAATCCTATTAAATGACATCCGTTAGCCTTGCGAATTTTTATGATGATCTAAAAAGTTATTTTAGAGATATGTTTCAATTTTCAGAATTTTCGTGGATTTGTTATAATTTTCTAAAGAAGAAAAGGTTAATTTGGATTATAAAAATTATTTACAGGTAAAATTATTATTTTTTGCATCCAAAATTTTTACATGTTGAAGAGGACATATTAATTTACTTTCTGGAATTTTTCTAGATTTTTTCAAATTTTTTTGATGATTATATAAAATTATTTAAGGTATGAGACTTAAATGTTTTATATAATTATAAAGGAGAAAGAGGCTTTTTCAAATTTATTCAAATTTCCAAATAAGGAAGTCGACAGAACTTTTGAATATAAAATTCTGGCAACCAATCAAATTTAGACAAACAAGGCAGATGGGATAAAAATAAACTATTTCAAACAGTATTTTCACTATTTCAACTCTTTCGTAAAGAGCTTCCGCCTTTATTCCAGACCTTCCGACCAGGTCGAAAGGTATCAAACCTTCTGATTGGATTAAATACCAATGCACATGGTATCAGGAAATTGGTACGTAGTGAATTGGAGGAAGTTGAAAGGTTGGGGACGAAGGGTTATAGCTTTCAGAAGAGATGAAGTTTTGTTTTGGTTTTAAAGAAAAATACACCTGCTAGCACTACGCCATAGATGACCTTCTGCAACATTTTTGCAAGGTGTTGCCAGCTAAAATGTTGTGATAGATATAAAATTTTGGTCCTACTACAATGTTGTATTTTTGGTGTTACCTTAGCCATAAAAATGTGTTGCTCTAGCCAAACAAGTGTAACACGATGCAACATTTTTATATAGTGTTGCTATATATGTATTCAAATTAAAAAATTAATAAAATTAGCAATCCGCGTGAATACGATCCAACGATCTATATTTAATCTGATTGTTAAAATGGATCACCGCTACAATTTGCCCCAAATTTTCGTTTTCCCGCCTGAACTCCAGTAGATCCCTTTCGGTTTTCATTTCTCAAATCAAAAAGCAAATAGAATACTTCAATGGAATTTCGAAAATCCTAAAATGATTACTCGCACCGTGTTCATCGATTTGAATTGCAAACATCACCGTTCAAATCATGGAATCTGTAGCCCTCTCCTCTTTCAACACCCTCTTCTTCCGCCGCCAGATTCGTCGTCCTTCCAAACTTGTTAAAATGACAAAGCGCGAAAAGAACGTGTATTTCTCAAATCGAAATAAAAAACACTCAATCCAAACTTGTTCGAACCCAGACAAAATTCTCAATCAAAATAAAATTGTTTTATTTAGGCGACTTAGGTGATTTAAGGTTTAGGGTTCGAAGAATTTGAGGTTGCGGTTTAAGAGTTTCTGGAATTAGAGGGGACACGGAGGTGGTTTTAGATTTGGAGATCGTGAATTGCGTCTGGTCGCGAATGAAATCGGCTATTTGTGGCTTGATGATTTGTGGTTTGAATGAAGTCGCTAATGGAATCCGGTTCAGGTCGTTTGGATTTTTTGTGTTTTTTGTGTTTTTTTTTGAATTGGCGGTCGGGATTGTTTAGAAGATGGTTGATGTAGACAGAGTGAAGGCTGTTGTGGTGGTAGACTGTGAATGTAGGTGTCGTGAATGCTGTGAGGTGGTTTGAGGGTTTGGGTAGTTTCAGGTGGGATGAAGGAAGTGTTGAATGGTGATGTATGAAGGCAGTGCTGGTTTATTGTATGATATTCAACATGTCTGATCACACTGTCTTCTTATAGATTGTTGGTTTTGTCATTGGACTAATACCTCAAATCAGAAACACATTGATTGGTGAAGGTGCTCCTGTTCGTGTAATTCAAGACTCTGCTTCATTATTAAGGCATTTTCTACTGATTTAACCCAAAGTAAATGCTGATTATTATTCTAAAACTTAGCTGGTGTTGATTATTTTCCAAATTATTCAATACAGTGATGGAGCAATTCCTGCTACCACTCTGATAATGGGAGGAAACCCTATCAAAGGTGAAGTTTTTATTAGTCAAGCAATGTTTCTTTTTTATAGAAAATGATGTGATAAAAATTATGTTTTTAATAATATGATTTTCAGGTTTAAGGGGATCAAACCTTTGCTTATCGCTCATATTTGGAGTTCTAGCTGTTCGTTATATTTTGCTGCCTTTATTCGGCATAGTTATAGTCAAGGGAGCAGTGCATATAGGACTTGTGCATGCTGATCCATTGTATCAGTTTATCCTACTACTGCAGTACTGTTTACCACCTGCAATGAACATAAGTAATGCTTAAGATTTATACATATATTAGTCATATTTCCCGAGATATAACAGTGACTTATAATCAAATTTTTTGATAATGGCAGGTACCATTACACAGTTTTTTGATAATGGCTCGTCATATATTTGTCAGTTTCGATGTCTGTATAAATTGAAACTGAGTGATGTAGTGAGGAATATCTGTATATGTGAATATCAGTGTTATATATCATTGAATTGTAAAATAATGGAGTCAGGAATTTGTACTATTTCAAATGTTGAAATAAAATATTTATTTAAATAAATTACTGTTTAAATATCAAATTCTATGCAATAGCATTTTATTAAATAAATATTTATTTTTATTAAAAAATCAAATATGCTCTACATTGTGGGCCCTACAAATTCAGAAAGTTAATATCTATAGCAACATTTTGGAATGTTGCTACAGATACCTATGGGCGTTGCTATAGACACAAATAGGGTTCTATTGCAACAATATTACTTATGTTGCCTTAGGTAGTCAAAATGTTTCCTTTGAGGTTTAAGGCAACGGAAAAAATTGCATCACCCGAAAAGTGTTGCCATAGACCTATGGAAACATTTTTTGGGCCTGACCCAACATTTTTTTTGTGTTGCAGAAGGCCATTTATGGCGTAGTGTAGCTTTCCACAAAGAGATTTCAAAATTGTCAAAATGTTTAAAAGGAAAAGGTTTCAATTGGTTTGCTTTCTTATTTTAATTGAAACCTTTCGGCAAAGTCGAAAGGTATAGCTTTCGGTCAGGTCGGAAGCATATTTGCCGCTTCCTAACCTTTCGACACAGATGGAGTCAAAGGTTATCTTTTGTGCTCTAAAACTTGCCGCATCTCTCCATTGATTTCGAAAGGTTTGATTTCGAAAGGTTTTGATTTCGAAAGGTTTGATTTTGAAAGTTTTGATTTCGAAAGGTTTTGATTTTGAAAAGTTTCGAAGCAGTTGCTTTTGACTCCAATGTTTTTCTGATCCCTTCGCATAATCCAAATGTTTTAAGTCGAAACATTTTAAAGGTTTTGAAGCAATTAACTTTGATTGGTTTCGAAAGGTTTTCCACCTGTTTTAAATTGAACCCAATGTCTTCGAAAGGTTTAAAGGATTTAAAGGCGGGTGTCATATGTTTTAAAGCTTATGAAAAGAAAGCTTTTAAAAGGTTTAGATGGAGTTACCTTCAATGATTTCGAAAGGTTTATTAAAGGATATTAATGAGTTACCTTCAATACTTTCAATGGGTTTTATGAATGATTTTGAAGGAGTTACCTTCTATGTTTTCGAAAGGTTGTTTGAAGGTTTTAAACAAAGATTTCCAATATAAAAATGAGGCAGATAGCCTAAGTGTTTTAAGTTATGAAGGACTTTAACTTATTTTAAAGGATAGACAATCCTTATTGAACATCATCAACATTATTTTGAGTAAAGTATATATAACGTGGCAAAAGTAGCTTAGAGTAAAGCAAAAGATGTATTTTCCTTGTATATATATGATTTGACGGATTAAATCATTTTAAAAAGGTTTCAAGGAAAATTTAAAGAGCAGTTAGCTCAAATATTGTAGAGCAGTTGGCTCAGATATTTTGAAGGGTAGTTAACCCAAGAGAAAATTCGGACAGTCAACTCATTTCAAATTTGGACAGTCAGTCCATTTTGAGGGTAGTCAGCCCAGAGGACAGTTAGTCCAGAAAGAGAAGTCAGTTCTGATATGAACAGATAGTTCATTTGTTAGCACAACGGACCTTGCTAAATTTTTAAGGACAGTTAGTCCACCCTTTTTACCTGTTTTGGGCAGATAACTCATTATCTAGCATAAAAGATATTGCTATAATTAATTTTAGGACAGATAGTCCAGAAAAGAGCAGATAGCTCGGAATTTAGAACCGATAGTTTAGATTTTAGATAGATGGTCTCTTTCATTTCCTGTTTTACCATAATGGATATTGCTATATTATTATTATAATAAGTTGATTAACTAGTTTGGGTGCAGGAAAGGATTTGCAAAATATATGTTTTGAAAAGAGATATTAGTGAGGGGAAACCCGTTCCGCTAAGCGGCGTGGTCTCACTATTTATCAATAAACTGAGATGTAACATATATTATTCATACCAGGCTTTAAGTCTGACTCGAAGTTTTTGTTTCCCCTTAAACTCTTGGGTGCTCAAAATTTGATTTGAGTAGGCTGAGGGTTTAGGTTTTCAGGTTTTAGCATATTTTGGCGAATAAAGCATCCAAAGATGAGCAGGTGGCTGACGGATAGCTAATTTATGGATTCTGTTTTAAAATTGTTTCCGCTGTGTATTATGACAGTTATGTCAATATTGCTTTGATCGTCCAAGGGGGCATCTTCATATGTCGCTCTTGGCGTATTGTTGTAAATTATATTTGATCACTGCTTGGGATTATGTTTGGAATTTTTGTAACTTGGATATGATTTATTTGAAATATACAACAACAACAACAACAACTGAGCCATTATTCCCCAACAAGTTAGGATCGGCTAGAGATGGAACCCAAAACTAAATGAAAAAAAAACAATTTAAAAGTTATAATAATAACAAAAATAATAATAAAATCAAATCAAATAAGTAAATTAATAATAATAACTAAGTAAAATAAAATAAAATAAAAATATACATGTATATATATAAGAGGAATGATAATAATAATACTAATAGCGATAATGATACTAATAGTAATATTGATCAAATACTAAACCTACATCTTAGGCTCAAGTTCCCTAGTCCTATAATCTAAAACTTATAAAACTCAACGCTCATGGTTCTGGTACGTGAATCGCTAACTTCGACTCGCTCCGATCCATCACCAGCTCTTCGAATACACCCCAATCCTTCAATTCCCTTTTTACTACTTTCTCCTATGTCAGCCTTGGTCGACCTCTACCTCTCTTTGAGCATTCAACGCAGCCTATAATTCCAACACGCACAGGTGCCTCGGGCGGCCTTCGTTGAAGATGTCCAACCATCTTAAGCGATGTTGAATTAGCTTCTCCTCAATTGGTGCTACTCCAAGTTTATCGCTAAAATTATTGTTTTTGGAAATCTGTGATTTTGTTCATATTCAAGTGCTTTTGATATTATGGATACCATTAACAATGCCGTATTTCATCACCAGAAGTTAATACCGTGGATGACTGCAGCATTCACAGCGCCTAGCTTTTGGCCTCCAGATACGGGATGTTACAAATAGATATAAAAGGTTACTAATTTGAAATTAGCAATCATACATAAATGTCTTAGGAAATGTCCGTTAGGATTTTATGGACAAATTAACATTTATGAGCATTAAGATGGGATTTATGGGTAAATAAATATTTAAGGTAAATATTATTGCCTTAAATAAAAAGGTAATTAGCAAGCTAAGTCTAATTCTACCTAAGATATTATAAATAAAGACTTAGGATGGTCAATGGAAATTGGTGGGTTAGTGATGCGAGGTCAATAGTGTCACTCGACAAAAGATTGCCCTTCACTCTGAGGCTACCAACAGTCGGGTGTACTTACTACTGATGTGAGATGTCACTAATCCTAGGACCTATGACGACGTGAGAGATTGAGCTAGCTTTCTTAATTGGAAAGTATTAAATGGTCCAAATTTGAAATTAGGAGCGGTAGGGGATATCTCCATAGGGGATCGCTTCTGGTTTGAGGTATTAAGTAACTGAAAGGTTCGCCTCTCTCCTAAATGGAAGTATTAAGTAACCTAGTGAGATTCCAAATAAATAAATATGGATGTCTCTAAAAAGGGTTTACTTCAATGTTGAGGTCTTAAGTGGCTGAAGGATTCGCCTCTCTACTGAAAGAAGTAACCTAATGAGATGCCATATTTATAATTAAAGAGTGAGGTGGATATCTCGGGAAAGGTTTGCTTCAGGTTTGGGGTCTTAAGTGACTATAAGGTCCTCCTCTTTACTATAAAAGAAGTGTTAAGTAGCCCAATGAGATTTCCAAGCAATGACAGCTAGATAGTACCATTGAGGAGCATGCTTCTAAAAATAGGTCTAAAATGACAGTGTCTGCCTATTTTCCACTTGGAAGTATTAAGTGGCTTGGGTACAGTCTCTTACATAGCTAAGGCCATAACAAAAATAGTACCATTTAGGAGCATGCCTTGGGGATAGGTCTTAAATGATGGCTCTGCCTTAGTTAAGGTCTTAAATGACCAGAGTCTGCTTATTTTCTAATAAAAGGTATTAAGTGACTTGGGTACTATTTATTACATAACTACGATTTTATTGGCAATAGATGCAGAATAGTTGGGCATTAAATGTTGGAAGCCTTAAATAGTGGTTAGAGGTCTTTTAGCTAGGACCCATCGACCATTTACAACATTGTTAGGAAACCACCTTAGGAATAAGTCTTAAATGATGGGGTCTATCTTGATTAAGGTCTTAAACGGCGCAGTCTACCTATTTCTCTTTTTAAAAGTATTATAGAAGCCCGCTTCATATTTAGATGTACTAAATAGCTAATGGGTTTGGAAGTATTGGGTGGTTGGTATGGCTTCATTAGTATTTCGTACCTTGGGAAGGGGTAAGTATGTTATCGTGTGTGCAATTTAAGGTTAGATTAGAATTGCTAACCTTAATGGACATAACAATTAAATGGAAACCAATCGGTATACGTTTATGTTATGGACAGTTTATATTTTTTTCCAGTCACAAAAACATTGTTCTGACCCGCTTCTCATTACAACCCACAGGATAGAATTTAGTGGAACATGTCAATGGAGCTGGATGTGCTTTGTTGTTGGAGAGTCTTCTTCCTCTCATGCTCGATGCTTTTGTGATAATCTGCTATCCAAGAAATACCATTAATTCCAAAGCAGTAGTCATAGTCAATATTTCTGTCCTATTACTGTTTCCGCTATGAGTTTATATTCTATCAAGCTCTGATGATGCTCATGCTTATTTGCACGTACCAAATCCAACGATCTGTGCTCTGATGGACTTGGGTTTCGATATTTGACAAAATTTAGGCCCATTAAGGTGTGGGTTGTTACATTTGGTATCGGTGCCTGGGTTAGTAAATCAGAGGAATTAGGATAAATTGAGAGAACGTATTCATACTTTCTTATCTAGTAATATCATATTTTTACGCTAGATTCTAAGAGTTCCGACTATAGAAGTAGTTGTAGTACCACTTCGAAGGAATGAGAAAAGAAATTATAAGTTGGAAATATCTTAGAGCTAAGATTTTCACGCCAACTCCGAAGTACCCCACGGAGTGCTGGCTATGCGTAAAGCGCTGTTGATGAAGAGCATGAGTACAACATATGGCTGAATCCCGAAGAATGGAGATTTTTGACTTGACGGTTGAGATTCTAGTTACCTCGTGATTTTGGATTTTGAGTTCCAATCAAAGACACAATTATTCCAAATGGGCGGGAAAATAGAGTTTTATGTCACAGTTGTCCAGAAGCTAGTTTTTGCTAGGGTGCATTCATTGATCACTTCTTTAATGGAAAACTAGATTTTTATTTGAATAATTAATGTCAATTCCTTAGTCTAAAACCTGTGAGGGAATTTTTATAAAGTGTATTTTGGAAATGCCTTAGATTTTTGAAAAAGGGGTTTTCAAAAGATTTCTTTTCCCAAAGATTTATTTTGGAAATTTTGTTTTGAGAAAGTTTTGAAACTTTCATTTTCAAAGAAACACATATACCACTAGGTGGGTCGTGTTAATAAATTTTTGATTTATAAAAGATTAATTCTTTAGATCTTTCAATATTTATGTATATATCAGTAAAGGATTGATATTGATTTTTGGCAAGAAAATAGTTTTCCCATTTGGGAAATTTGTTTTTTAAAAAGGTTTGTGGAAACCCTGAAATATTTATATATAAGTTTGACTTTTAAGGGAAGTTTTGGTATGAAATAGTTCCTATTATTTAGAAATAAGTATAAAGGATCATATACTTAGCTTAATGACTTTTCGGTTTATAAAATCAAGGGTTTTTATATTCTCTCTTTAAGGTAATGACAAAATAGGAATGACATCAATTTTATTGGGGTATGTAGTTTGAAGTGTTGTTGAACCCACCAACTATTGGAAGAAATATTTCCGTGCGAAGTAGGCATGAAATAGCAGCTGGAATATTTTCAGGTTTTTGGAAGTGTTCTTGGTCACAACAATTTTGCTGAGGCTATCCCAATCTTGCCAAGGAAAGGTATACCCGATAAGGTGGACACCATCGTGTGGAAGGAAGAATTTTTCTGGATGGGTTAAACTAAAAATAGTTTGCGGAATGGTCATTAGAATATTATTTAATTTAACCGACCCTATTGGGTCTAGGTTTAGGCCGTGCCCAAATCCGGGCTAGCTGTCGACCAAGCGATCGACCGGTTGACCTAATAATGGTCGACCGCTAGGTGGATTCGGGCCAACCCAAACCTGGAACGCGACTAAGTCGCGTCCAAACCTTCAACCAGTGCACCCCCTCACTCTCTTCCTCCTCTTCAATTATTTATAGCCAAACCCATTTCCACCTCCCCCTTCCTCTGCTTAACCAAAGCCTCTCTCCTCCATTCCTCGACCAACCGACGCCAAAATCCTTGTGCGTCATATTTTTCCCCACCACCACTCTGGATCTAAACCCTTTTCTCCTTTTTTCCAATCGCCTCCCAGCCCATGGCACTTCCATGCACCGACGGCTCTTCCTTTCGACATCCTGGCCTTACTTCGCAAGCAGCCGCTTAGCTTGAGCGGAGTGAGCGGAAGATCGCCACCTATCTTGGAATGACAGACTTTGATTTTCATCACGGGCAACTAGTAAAGTTTGAAGATTTCGCTGCTCTTGGGCTTGAAGAGATTTTCGTTGTGGCAGGACTTGCACCGATCCTCCGCTTCGAGACTTATAAGTGGGAATATTACCCCTGTTGCGTCCATCTTTTTGATGCACAAATGGTGCATAATTTTGATGATGGCAATAGCAACATTGAGTCCGAGGTGAAGGGAGCTTGGATTGAGATGTCAGATGATGATCTCGCTGGGATTTTGGAGATATCTGCAGTAGACGTAGATTTGGATGACATAGAGATGATTGATCATAAGATTCTACAGTGCATCTTTTCTAGAAATGTCGGTGATTGAAGGACTGACAATTTACGACCGGTGACCCATCTCATTGTGCGCATCATTCAACACAACATCATTTCGAAGACATGGAGCCTTGACCAGATTTAGACCTCAGTGCAGAAAGCCGCCTATGCTATAATTGGCGGCGTAGTATCAATTGGGCTTGTGTCTTGATGGCCTATATGGTCGATCAGGGAGTTGGCACCCCGAGGACTCACTTTCAATATTGCCACTCGCTCACTCGAGTGTTTAGGAATTAAGGGGTAAATTTGAGCAGAGAACTAGTTGTAAGGAAGGCCCCTTCCGCCATCGACTGGACCACCATTAAGAGAATGAATATTCCTTTGTCGCCTACCGCACCACCTATACCACCACCAAAGCCGTAGCATCAGAAGCAGGGGATAGTGCAAGGCGCCAAGGGATACATGAGTCCTTAGCTTGCTGCTATCCATTAGAGCTCCAAGAGATTAGGATGGAGCAGCAGCGCTAGGAGCGTGAGATTGGCTGCATAGCCGCCATGTTACGGCCATTCCGCGGTCGCGGCAATGGCTTAAGCTCCAGCAGCGGAGCGAGATCTTCTCACAGTTCTTAGACGGTGTTTTATTTAAGGTTGTTGTATCTTTTTATTTCCAACATTTGTTCTTTTCTTTTGGGTTATTGGATTGTAAAACTATTAGTTGTCTCTTATAAAAGACACGCATGATATTATGAGTTTCTATTCATTTTCTATGTTATAGTTTCTAGATAATCGAACCGCTCTTATATATATGCATAGTAGAGAAACAATACAAATATGAGAATCTCATAAAGGCACTAACTAATAGTAAATGAAATGTAAGACTGGAAGTTTAGAATAGTTGGAAATTATAGCAAATGACATGATAAAGTTGTTTCGATATCACAGGTCATTGCTCATGTTCCTTAAAAGCTAAGTTTTTTGAATAATAGATGTCTTGACATTTTAAAATAAAATGTCAAATTTTTGGGTAAAAATTAGTTATAGAATTTTGTAATTTGGTTTATGAATTTAGCGCATAACCGACTTCTGACTACGCTCAAATTGTGGCTTGATTTATCAAAATTTTCGAGAAGGAAAATATTTTGAAAAATTTCCCCTTGATTTGAAAAGTTCCCTTTTGAAAAAAAGAAAGAGAAAAAGTAAAAAAAAAGTTTTGTGTTTTAGTTATTTTTGACTCTTAAATGATTTTTTACAGTTTTTGTTCAAAATTTTATTTCAAGGGAAAATGTGCGTCTAAATATTTTTGGTTTTTATTTTCCAAATGATGTACAAATTTAAAAACTGAGAAAGATTTTTGTGAAAACTTTGATTTTGAAGGCCACATGTTAGGCATAGGAAAGACAAATAGAGTTAGAATTTGCAAATTTAGCGGTGCACTAGGGTCGACGATGCAATAAATTCAAGCGATAAGAATGGAAAAGCTATTTTAGCCTTGAAATTTCTATTTTCATACCTTGTCGGTAATGCGTGCAAGTCTATTTTTTAGACTTAATTCTGTTTTAGAGCTTGAAAATAAGCCTCCTTAGGCGTTTTGTGTGTGAAAAATGTAGAGTAAATCCAGGGCAGCAAAAAAATTTCCACTGTACTACGGAAATAGGAAGATTATAATGCGGTAAGAATGTTAAATTCTCTACCTCAATTCCTTTTTCTGGCATAGTAGTAAAGTTTAGGAAGCGATTTTTTGATGCGTTAAATTATTGGATGATAGGAAGTGGGTGCAAAATTGGTTGCTTCACACTTCTCTTTGTAAGAGTATTGGGGTTTTGGTTGAAAAGATTTTTCAAGAAGCTGCATACATATAGAACTGCCAGTATATATATATATATATATGTGTGTGTGTGTGTGTGTGTGTGTATGTTGTTTACATCGTATTTTTCAAAAGTGTTTTCAAAAGAAATGCATTCACATAGGAGGATCCGATTTAGAATCATTCTGCATATACATTTTCTATGTGGTGATTCAATAATACACTATGCACTTAGGCACGTTTGGTTGCAAAATTTGTTGTACACTCATTGTTTATACAGTTTAGGATAATTAGGAGCCAAAAGCTTGACTTAGTCATTGGTGAAATTTCAGGGATGAATTTGCACAAATTCCATTTTAGGTGCCTCCTTAATTAACTAACTAATTAAATAAATAATGCCAAATTACGAGGTGTTACATTCTCCCCCCTTAAAAAGAATTCTTATTTAATTAAAACGTTAACTTCTTTGTGGCAAAATTCTAAGCAACTTTCGTATTTGGAGTTTGAGATCGGAGTCCAAACGAAGAAGTTACAAACGAAAAATGAATTCGACACGAAAATAATTAAATAAGAAGAAATTAACGTTTTTATATTAATTACCCGGCCCCACAGGCTGACCCGTTATTGGGGATAGTCGACCCCAGCGGTCAATCGATGACCTAAGGGCGGTCGACCGGTGGTGACCTGGCGGCTCCAATAAAGGCCGCAACGACTCAAATTTAATATATTTCTATCTAACGGTTCTGGTTTATTCTAGCGCCTATAAATTCAGGCCTAACCATTCCTTCTCTTCTCATATTTTTATGGAGGCAGTAGCGAAACTTTGCCATTTCTTCTTCTCCACTTTCTTTATATATTATAAAAGTAAGATATTTGTATCTATATTCATACAAATCGGAGAAGAGGAGAAATATAATAAAAAGGAGAAGAGAAGAGAATCAACCATATGCATATTTGAGGTAATTTATATATATCTGTATCTATTTTCTATCCTAATCCCAAATCTCTTCTCAGATCAGTAATTCTAACGTATGTATATACCCTTTTATACATATCACTTGGATTAAAAAGGATTTGGAGATGAATCAAAGGTTCTACTTTAGATCTAGAAATTTGGATCGCTTTTAAAAGGCGAGTGAAATTTTATAGATTGTTATAATATGAAAATTACCCCGTTGGTGTTTATTTGATTTTTATGCCTAATTGGATAATTTTATATGGGTTGTAGGCAACAAATTGAATATGATTTGAATATAATAAATATCGCCTACATATTCTTGTTTATGAATTGATTTAGCATTGTTTATAATCTGATCTGGAAATCAGTCCAAAGTATGAATTTAGAATATTGATTTGAATGAAATTTATTCCAGATCTAAGATAAGTTGTATAATAATGTTATAAATTTGGATTATTACCCTAATCTTGTTAGAATATAAACTTTTCTATATTTGGAATTGTTGGAATTTAGATCCGTTTACTATTCGTAAATTGGTTTGATTTCTCTCCCTTTTAGAAAAATATGGCGTTTGATCTAACAAGGAATAGATACAAATAGAAAGAGAAAGAGATGTGTAAAGTATGAATTCATTGTAGTTTACACTGTCTATTTCAATAATAAAAAGAAATGATTATTCCTTGTAATTTCAAAAAATGTAATCTTCTAAAGTTACATCTTTTGTCTTGGACTAATTTATGGAAATTATAGCGGATAATCTTTTTAGATATGATTCCAACATGGAAAAATATATTCTAGTAAAGATATATAACAAGAACATATTTGATAAAAGTAAATATTTTCATGTAGTTACTGCGCTTTTAATAATTAAATAAAAGCTAATAACAACGCTTGCATGTAATATTCACGTTTAGGATAATTAACTAATGGAAAAAGGATTTAAAAGGTTGTAACTCCAATAAATGGTAATAAATATGGGAGTTGTAATAAATCGATAGGGTAAACGGATTAGTGGAACTGATAAAAATGGAATAGACATAAAAGATTACTAATTTAAAATTAGTAATAATACATAAATTTCTTAGGTAATGTTCGTTAGGATTTTATGGACAAATTGACATTTATGAGCATTAAGCATGGATTTAAGGGTAGATAAATATTTAAGGTAAATCTTATTGCCTTAAATAAAAAGGGAATTAGTAAGCTAGGTCCAATGTCTACCTAAGATAATATATTAAATACTTTGGATGGTTAATTAGACTAAGTGAGTTAGTGATGCAAGGTCCATAGAGTCACTCAACGGAAGGTTGCCCTCACTCTGAGGCTACCAGCAGTCGGGTGTACTTACTACTGATGTAGGACATTACTAATCCTAGGACCCATGATGACGTGAGAGATTGACCTTGCTTTCTTAATTGGAAAGTATTAAATGGTCCATATTTGGAATTAAGAGCAGTGAAGGATATCTCCATAGGGGTTCGCTTCTGGTTTGAGGTCTTAAGTGGTTAAAGGGTCAGCCTCTCTCCTAAATGGAAGAATTAAGTAACCTAGTGAGATTCCAAATAAATAAATAAGGATGTCTCTAAAAAGGGTTTACTTCAGTGTTGAGGTCTTAAGTGGTTGAAGGGTCCGCCTCGGTACCGAAAGAAGTAACCTAATGAGATGCCATATTTATAATTAAATAGTGAGTGTGGATATCTCAGAAAGGGTTCGCTTTTGGTTTGGGGTCTTAAGTGACTGTAAGGTTCTCCTCTTTCCTATAAAATAAGTGTTAAGTTGCCCAATGAGATTTCCAAGAAATGACAACTAGATATTACCATTGATGAGCACACTTTTGGAAATAGGTCTTAAAAGACAGGGTCTGCCTTTTTTTCGCTTGGAAGTATTAAGTGGCTTGATTACATTTACATTGCTAAGGCTGTAATAATAATAGTACCATTTAGGAGCATGCCTTGGGGATATATCTTAAGTGATGGGATCTGCCTTAGTTAAGGTCTTAAATGACTATAGTCTGCCTATTTTCTAATAAAAGGTATTAAGTGTCTTAAGTATTGTTTATTTCATGACTATGATTGTATCGGCGATAGATGCGTTAATAGTTGGACATTAAATGTCGGAAGTCTTAAATAGTGGTTAGAGGTCTTATAACTAGGACATACTGACCATTAACAACATTGTTAGAAAACCACCTTTGGAAAAAGTCTTAAATGACGGGGCCTACCTTGAGTAAAGTCTTATATGGTGAAGTCTGTCTATTTCTCTTTTTAAAAGTATTATAGAAGCCCGCATCATATTAAGAAGTACTAAGTGGCTAATGAGTTCGGAAGTATTGGATTGTTGATACGGCTTCATTAGTATTTTATACCTTGGGAAGGGGTAAGTATGTAATCATGTATGCAACGTAAGGTTAGATTAGAATTGTTAACCTCAATGGACACAACAATTAAATGGAAACCAATCGGTATAAGTTTATGTTATGGACAGTTTATATATTTTCAATCACCAGATTGTTGTTCTAACCCGCTCCTCATTACAACCCACATGATAGAATTTAGAGGAACATGTCATTAGAGCTGGATGTGCTTTGTTATTGGAGAGTCTTCTTTCTCTTATGCTTGATGCAGATGTGACAATCTCCTAGCTAAGGAATACCATTAATTCCAAGGTAGTAGTCATAGTCAGTATTTCTATCCTATTATTGTTTTCGCCATGAGTTTAGATCTCTATCAATCTCTAATAATGCTCATGCTTATTTGGAGGTACCAAATCCAATGATCTGTGCTCTGATGGACTTGGGTTTCGATAATTATCAAAATTTAGGCCCAATAAAGTGTGGGTTTTTACATGTTATGTATAATATTTTATCCGCTTCCTTGTTCCTATGTTCGGGTATATTTATTGATGTTACTATTCTATATTACTCTGTACTAAGAAAGTCCTTATATTAATGCTTTGTACCAAGATGAGATATGCATCAATGAGTATTTCTATTGTTATTATCATGTAACCATGTTGATCCAAGAGAATGTCTACGATGGAGTGCCCATTATAGTCTCATTCTTTGAGCTTTTGAAAAGTAAATTCTCTTTGATTGGATGGGTATCGAGGTAGGTTATTACATATTCACTGAGCCAGTAGTACGCCGACATAATTTTTTATAAGTTTTTCACAATTTTTTGCAATCAGTTTGTACCCTCGGATTCATGTCAGATATAGAGGAGTAGTGCACTCTTACTTTGCTCTTGAGCAAGGTATTAGATCATTTCATTTTTTGTTAACTAAATTAACCAATTAATAGTATTATTTTCTAGTTGTAGGAAACAGACTTTTACATATGGTCATGACTTGTTTACTTACATGTTTCGTATACTTTTATACGTAGTATGTCTTTACAACAACAACAATAACTGAGGTTGAGCTCTTCCTTTACCAAGCAAGGTGCTCTAAAGCTTAGTGCTTCCAAGCCTGGTTTTCCAAAGCATAGCAAGGAGATTAAGAAGGGTCATAGAGAGGAGATCTTTGACATAGAAAAGCAGCTTTCAGCCACCAAAATATCCACCCACCTAGAGCTTCTTAATAAGCGGCTTCTATCACTTCATTTCCCCTTCCACGTGCCACTCATCCTACCTGAGTAGAGCATAGGGGTCGACCTAGTTAAGAGGATTGATAGCCTTGTGATCACCAATATCAATTTCCTTACTCTTGCTCTCATTTTGTCATTCCTAGCTATGTCCGTCTCAAATGCAGTATTCTTTAAAAGGCTTCACAGGCATCTCTTGCAGGTAATAATACATGCATAAGTGGAACATTAGTTTCATATGTTGAGAAGTTCTAGGTTTTTGTACATTTCTGTATAATGCGTTCTCCTTTGAGATTCACCAGCATTTTGAATGAAGTCGTGGGGAATTGGAGTCTGTGCACTCCAAGCTGGGGACAATAGAGACTTCTCATTCTCAACTGGAGGGAGAAGTGGTGCAGCTCAAGTCCACCTTGCCTCTAGGAAAGACAAGGAAGCGGCTATGAAGCCTAAGTTACCCCAGACTGTGCAAACTGCTATGCAGGCTGAAGATTTTGCTAAAATAGCCATAGAGGAGGCCGAAGAGCTAAGGAAAGTAGTGGCCAAAGCTGATGACATGCATGATCAAGTTGTAGAGGATGCTACTTGCGCTGTCCTTTACCATATCTATGCCAGGTCAAGAGGTAGTTCTTTTTAGGCCATGAAGATGACATAGGTTTATTTTTAATTTTTGAAGGATGCTACTATTGTGGAGCCTGCACGAGTTTACTGCCATGTAGAATGGGCTAAGGAGAGGAATAAGCAAGCATCAACGCCGACTGCCTCAACTATTGTTTTTGAAGTCCCTTATGAAGAGGTATAAGATGCAAACACCTCCGCCTTACAAGTCCCTAACCCTATGATGATTGCCTCAATGGATCCTAACGTAATTTCTTAAACTCCACTTGGCTAATTCTATTCTTATTTAGGGTGACGGGGATGGGATATGAAAATCTTTTTGTATTTCTTTTTTCATTTTGATTATTAACATGCATTTAGCGATGTTTGTGTAATGTATACATTTGGTTTTCTTGTTAGTCTTATAACTTTTTCTCTAGCCTAGCTCCTTGTTTGTAACATTGTTTTTTATTTTTTGTGAAGCATATATGTATATGTTATGTTATGTTTCCTTTTGGTTACTGATTGTGTAGAAGAACTTATATCTATTTTTTTAGGAAAACTATGTAACTGTTGGTAAACACACCTTATTGAGACAACACTAAGAGAGGAATTTTTTGTAATATCTTCAAGAACGTATTCAACATTTAGAGTAGCAAACTGTTGAGAGGATCACGGTAACCACTTCCTACATATGTAAGAGCAAAAAAGAACTTGAGGACACATTCACATAACTCAAGAGGGAGAACCAAGATCTCTTGACCAAAACTTCATAAGCTACTCAAGTGAGAGAGGCTCTAAGCGCTTTTGTGCTGCTTTTCTAGCATCCTTTAGCAGAAGAGGATTTGTCCCCCATGGATCACCCCACTTAGCATGGTTTAAAATAGAATTAAATGTGGCTAAGTGTAATTTTTTATATGTGCTAGCATAAGTCTTTAGCTTCATCAATTGTTATAATCTCGTATATTGATTTTGTAACTCTTGTTTAATGGACAAATAAAATTCATAGTTATTATTTTATCATCTTGTATTTTGGTTCTCTTTTCTATGCTTGTTTGTTATAGGATGCCTAACTTCCTGAATTCCTCAAAACTAAATGACCACCCATGAGGTTGCTAGCCGTAATACCCTGTAAATTTTAGAAATTAATGTTGAGGGTATTTTGATAATTTCATTTAAAAAAGGGCAAAATGGTAATTTTACAAAAATTAGAACTAGACAACAGGACTTATGCCATTGCGTAGAGTTCATTTTTCTGGTCAGAATAATATATTCGTTTGTTCGGATCGGAATCCGTATAGAGGAGTTATGTGGTACTTAAATAAGTGGGTTTTGAATTGTTATTTGGGCCTAAGCCAATTAGACTAAAACAATGGTTTTGATTCATTGGAACCAGCTACCTCAAGGCCAACAACATAGGAGAAAGGAAAAGCAGTGTTGGGAAGTACGCTTTTGATTCATGGTATGTCAGTTAGAATTCTATTTGATACCGATGCATCGCATTCTTTTATATCTCGTTGTTTGGTAGATAAGCTTAACCTAGAACCCTCATACCTAGTTACTTCCTTAACGGTTGCAAATCCGATAGGAGGGTAGACGACACTTGGGATGAAGTATGACTACCTAGAGTTTGATTTGTTAGGTCATACCTTTGTTTGCAGTTTGCATATGTTTGATTTTTGTAGCGTTTGGAATTATTTTGGGTATGGATTGGTTAAGTAAATATGATGCTAGGATATTTTTCCATGATAGAAAAATATCATTTAGACACCCTGTGTAACGACCCACTATTTTGGACCATTCAAATCGACAATAATCCACACATGTCTGGCTTGAGTAATTCAAAATAACAGATTGTAAATAAATTTGGAGCAAATGAAATCAAATACACAGAATAACAGACACAGAACATATCAGAATAACTCGCAGCGGAATATAAAAAACCATAGTAGTTCATGAAGCTACTATAACAAACTCTCAAAACATAATACATAATATCTGCTTGAAAACATATACAATAGACATCTCAAATAAATAGAAGTTTATGAATACCAGAACCGAAATAGAACAACTGAACTGAAAGGAACAGATAACTAGACAAGCAGAATCTCCAACGATTCCTAGCTCCAGAAAGAAATCCAAAGCTAAGCTGTAAATACTCAGGCTGACCCGAGCGTAAAGTAAAACACAAAACACTCGAGTCAGGACAATATATACTTATATAATGTAAACCAACTCAAGTGAACTGTAGTAGAAATGCACAATAACTCAAAGGATGCTTGGGATCGCCCATCCTTTAAGGATCAGTTAAACTATAAATTAAGTACATCCCGTGGTTAAAATTTCAAAATGGTATTTTATACTTCGAAATCAAATATCATTTCAAAATTCAATATCCTTCAAAAATTCATTTCAAAATATCAAAATATCATATTTCAAAATAGTTCATATTTTGAAACAAATTACTTCATTTTAAATCATAAAAAATGAAGTTAGTATATTTAATAATTAAAATTTTAAATTTCCAAAAATTTAACTTTTCAAAGTTCATTCGTTCACTTAAATTAATTAAAACAATGAAATTTCAACTTTCGCAACATTTAGAAAATGCTACGGAAAGTCACATTTAAACAGTTCAATTTAACAAAAGACAGCATTTAAAATGCTGTAATATGGTTACATTAGTTTCAAATAAACTTAGTTAAATTCAACCATTATAACATTTACAAAAATGCTATAATAGCCTTTAATTAAATTTAGCCATTTGGTTCATTATTATCAACTACAGCATTTACAAATGTTGTATTATCATTTACATTAGAATTTAATAGCATTTCAGAAATGCAGTTAACTAACTTCAAATATTCAGTATAATTTCACAAACAATTATATTTTTATATAAATCATTTTTTTACTTATAAAATCATATAATTTCACTTTTAAAACAATCATTCAAATACCCTTATATTCATGATTTTATAAAGTTAAAACTCCATTCAAAAATCAAAATTTAATAATAATTCACTTATTAAATTCCAATATTAAGTTATAAATTCATTAAATTAAATTAACTTAACACTTAAGTTTAAATTTTCAAATATAACTTAATTCCATTTTTATTTACTTAACTTAAAAATTCACTTTTAAGCCAAATTCACAAATTTCCAATTTTAGTTATATTTCAAAATTTCAACTTAAATATTCATTCATTTCACATTTTAACTTTATTCAAAAAAAACATTAATATATTATAAAATCATTTAAATTCACTTTAATCCAAATTATCATGAATTTATCACATTTCATATTTAATTTAAATTCCAATTATCACCAAATTAAAATTTCCCAAAATAACTTACATTTCAAATTTTCTAATTTTACCATTAATTTATTTCACTTATAAATTTTCAGAAAATCAATAATGCTTTACAAAAATCATTTTTATTTAGTTTAAATCAAAATATTATAATATTTACATTTCTAAAATATTAAAAAAAAATATAAAACATATTTTAACAACGGGTCTGTATTTCATTTTCTAGCCTAGGTAAAGTGATACGGGTAATTTATTATTTCAACCCGTAATTTACAAAGATACCCGGGTTTGATCATTTCAAACCCGCAATCCCAAGTAAATGAAAATAATTGAAAATCATTCAGGCATATCATTTCAGCCCATAACGATTTTCTCCTATTCTAAAGTCCGTTCGGGTATGTATCATTTCAACCCATAGTGATTCTAATCTAAAGGGCACTTGCAGTGTGATAAACTGATAAAAAAAAAAGAACAACATAATATAACAGTAACATATGATATAACAGGTGTTTAAGCATGGGTGAACATCATATAATCATAACATAGCAGTTATAACAGGATGCAATACATTTACAGATTCAAGTGGTGTCGGTTTATCAATTATATAGGTACAGATTGTCTGGTGAGAATAACTCACCTGTTAAGCTGGAGATTTGCCAACGAGCACACAACACAAAGATTACGAAGGCACGACAACTCTAATACAATTTGAGTGTGGAGAGCAAATCCAATGATATAGATCTTGTGTTACAACCCAAACAAAAATCAAAGCAAACCATAAATTTCAATACACTAGAAATGAAATAACTTTTAAATAAAGAGAGATACAAATGCCAAATCTTTTGCCATGCTTTCTCTATTCTTTTGTCATGGCCTAGGGATGGTTTTGGCTCTGGTTTGAACAAGTTTGGCTCAGGTTTGGTCATGTGTATGCATGGCCTAGGTAGTAGAATATGAGGAGGAAGTTTATACAAAGGAATATGAAGAGTTTAAGGCAAAATAAGTGGGTTTTGTTCACAAAAATGGCTCGGCCATGGGCTTGTGTGGTCAGGTCAGAGGGGTATGGATCAGGTCAGTGGAAGGAAAGGTGTGTGGTGGTCTAGCCAGAGGTGGTGGAGGCGGCCTAAGGTGGTGGTGGTGGTGGAAAATGGAGTGGTGAAGCAATAGTGGTAAACAATCATGTTTTCATGGCTTGTTTTGCAATTTTTGTGGAGTTTTGGCATCATGGTGGCTCGGCCTTGGTCAAGACCAGAGGAGTAGCTGGTGTTGATGGCAGGGAAGAGATGTAGGAGTTTGTGGCCGTGGATGTGGAGGAGAGGCCTATCCAAAAACAAGAGAAAACAAGGCAATTTTCATAGAAAAATAAGGAGAAAAGAAGAAAAATGAAACCATTACCCAAAGCTTTTGCTTCAGATCTGAAGTGGTCGAATGATGAAATGAAAAATGAGAGTTTTCACGTGAAAAAAAGAGTAAAAGTCATGGCCAAAGCATAAAGGAGGGGTTATGGCAATTGAAAAGACTTAAGGAGGTGAAAGGACATTGGTTTCTAATCAATTTTAAACCCTTCATATTTCTTTTTCTTTTTTAATTCCAATAAAACAAAAATAAACTCAGAAATAAGCTCTAACAACTGAAACAAAATATTATAAATAGAAATAAATAATTAATTTTAAAGAAAATGGAAAAAGAATATAAGAAATTGCTTAAAAATTGAAAACAGGGTCCAGAAATTACAAATAAATCACGATTGTCTTTGGAAAATTATCTACTTCATTTTAAAAATATTCTAAAGAAAAATTTTGAAATAAAATAATTTATAAAGTATTTTCAAAGTGAAATAAATAATTTAATTTAGAGAAAATAGAAAAAGAACTAAAGAAAAATGTTTAAAAATTGGAAATAAGACATGAAAATTACAAATAAATATCACTAGCCTTATAAAATTTCTATTTCACTTTGAACAAATAAAAGGTCAAATAAATAAAATAAACGAGGAACAAAATAAAGTGGGAATGAGAATAAAATAAGATTTTAAGAAAAAAAATAGAAAAACAAATAAAGAATTACTTTAATTAATTGAAACTGGAAATTAGAATTTTAAACAAAATACAGCTAACATTGGAAAATGCCAATTATATCTTTAAAATGTTTTAAAACCAAAGTATATACATAACATGTTATTTTACCCATATAAATATAAATTAGAATATTACATGACCAAATAAAATATTATTTTTTATAATTTAAAATAAATAATTTTGTTAAATACAACAAATTACACACAATATTTAAAAGGGTATAACTTTCACATTATAAATCAGATTTTAACGAAACGAAAAGCATTATTCTTAAAATTTTATTTACTTTCATAATAAAAGATAAAATTCAAATTTTCAAACTTTCAAATTTCTAAATTAAAAGTCAAAGTTTGACCATATTGACCAAAATTCACTTTTCTGGAAAATATCCTTTTTAGTCATGTTTGGAATTCTAATTCACATCAAAATAAAAATTTATTCATTTTAATAAATAAAATAAAGTTTTTAAGTCAGGAAATCAATTAAAATAACCAAAATAAATAATTAAAATAATCACAAAATACAGGGTTGTTACACTCTCTCCCACTCAAATCTTTTCGTCCTCGAAAAGGAATGAGGTACGGAAAACACAGAAAAGATAAAATGGAATAGGATTAAGACAAGATGACAAGAAGATTAAAATTATACCTGATAACTATTGTTATGGGTAAGTTTAATGAGGTGGAGAATAGGAATAGCTAGAAGGGAAAATAGGACGAAAGACAAGGATGAGCCATTAATTTAAAATTGTTGGTTGAAGAGGTAAAATATTTAAAACACTTTAAAATCGTTTAAAAAGGAAATAACTAATCAAAGTATCATTTATATAATATTTTATCAAAATACTTTTATAACTCGATGTCTTAACAAGTTTATCCTCGTTCCTGCAGACTCTGGTAGTGCGTTGATCAGGTCCAAAGCTAGAATTCTCCAGGTACTTAGTAGACTTGTTTCAACACCCAGTAAAAATACTGGAAAACTTTTTTTAAAACAGATATGGAAAGTACAATCCAAACAAAACAAACAAAACCTTTGTCTAACCATGGTTCGCAGATACACAATGGTTACGCCTGGATCCCCCAGGAAACAATCCATATCCGTAAGCTTTCTCAGCCCTGCGAGTTACGCCATGATGACTAGTAGAATGCAGGATACACAATGGTTACGCCTGGATCCCCCAGGAAACAATCCGTACCCCTAGGCCATCTTAGCCAGGCGGTTTCGCTACTAATGCGACCTACATAGATGTAGGATACACAATGGTTACGCCTGGATCCCCCAAGAAACAATCCGTACCCCTAGGCCATCTCAGCCAGGCAGTTGCGCTATGCAGTCGCGCTCGTAAGACCATGAGTAATGCCATGGAATTCGATGGACACTCGAGTATCATATCCGGAAAACCAAAAATCAGAGAAATATCGATAGAATGAATCCACAATGTGGCCACAAAGCAGATATCAAGCAGAAGGCACTTTCCATATCTTTACTTCGAAAATATGTATCATATAGTACCTTTTCAAATCACTTTCAAATATCATACTTATATAAAGTCCATTATATATAAGATTTCATTTTCAAATCAAATACTTTCCAAAATAATTAGTATATCAAATCACACTTATATAGACTTCAATTATATAAGATTTCACTTTTCAAATTGAGTACCTTTTCAAATCCATAGTTTTCGAATCAACATCATACTTATACAAACCAAATTTTATATAAGTTCGATAACTCCCAAATCAAGTATTTAGTAACATAAGGTTCTCAAATTTCAATTTTGTTTCAATATCAGTTCAGTTTCAAAATCATATACAATTCCACCAAATTATTTCTTCTCAAATTAAATATCTTCAGTTCCAAAGTTTCCAAAATAATAAATTTAGAAAATAAATCCAAATTTCCAAATCAATATAGTTTAAGTCAAAGAATTCATTTCCAAAATCATCTTATATTTACATAAAGTCCATCTTATTTAAGGATCAAAATTTTCAAAAAATAAATTTCGCTATACGAAGAGCTATATGGGATTGAACATCTTTGCTTACTAAAAGGTTTTAATTTAGAATAGTTTTGTATATAAAAAAAATAGTTTGTAGAATAGTTTAGTAAATAAAATGGTTTGTGAAATAGTTTGTATGCAAAATAGAATAAAACAGTTTGTTTGAGAAGAATAAAAGAAAAATAGTTTTGAAAAATGGTTTCAAATTGATAGTAGTTTTTCATAAAAGAAAGAATTCCAATTATATTACAAAGATATCCAACCCTACAACTTCCAATTTTAGCGGCAAGTATATCAATGACATAAGAATATAAGATGTACATATGTTATCATTTCGCAAAGTCTCATTCGATCGCTCGATCGATCACACAAGTTCGCTTTCGAACTAGTATTGTCCATTCGACTTCCTTAATGCGGATTTCGATATGGTTTCTTGACTAGAAACCATCAGTCTCCTTGCATAGCCATATACTATGATAGAGAAATCTAAAATCAAGCCCAAAATCCATATCAAATATTCGCC
Organism: Allium fistulosum; assembly: GCA_030737815.1. Classification (NCBI taxonomy): domain Eukaryota; kingdom Viridiplantae; phylum Streptophyta; class Magnoliopsida; order Asparagales; family Amaryllidaceae; genus Allium; species Allium fistulosum. The sequence continues at coordinate 941,621,627 of CM060908.1, read as the reverse complement.
ATCAAGAATCGAATGAAAAATCCTAACACGAAATGGTGTAATTCACCTCGAACTTGTGTACTCAAACTTGGATCAATTTAATTATGCGAATAAAATAGCATACGTACAACTTATGTATCTATTCCAACTTTTAAATATATAGTTTCATAAAGATGTTACTAAGTTAAACATTTAAACTAAATTTTTTTTAAAATATTTTGAAGACCAAATTCTTCTCAAAAAAATTCAATCTAAATTTCATATTAGAAAAAATTCAAAATAGCCTTATTCATTTACTTAACAAAACAGTTTCAACCTATTTAAATCATATTACTACATACTTTAAACATACATACCAAACTTATATACTTTATACTTTTCAAAATTACTTAGCTTTGAAAAGTTAACCTTGATTTGGAAGTGCTTGAACCTTCAAAATAGTCGAAGAAATCATATTTCAATCCAAGAGTTGGGAATCACAATTAAATCAGTAAATCCATTCCAAAAATAGGGTTATATCAAATCAAATCCAAAACTCAAGGACTAAACACCGGCTCATTTCAAATTGTTCAAATATATATACATATATCTTTCGAATATCACATCACACTTCGGAATTTGAAATCTAAATTGGTTTCACAAATCAATCGCAAAGCAAAGCTACCGAAGTGGCCTCTCCCTCACTCAGAAACTCGAAAATCAATGTCGATGATGCGTGCACTCATCACCGAAATTATTTTCCAGCGACACAAGTGAGTTCTGGACTTCCATTTACTTTGAAAACTTCTTTGAAATTCCTTCAAAATCATTAAAACCCATTAAAATCATTGAAACATTACTTATTCGGAAAAATAATTTCAATCATATTATTTATTATTTCAAAATCTTAAAATCAGTTCCAAAATGCCGGAGTTCAATCACTTAAATTCAGATTCAAAACTTTAGTTATAAATCATTTTATATGAAACCATTTCTTATAAAATTTTCACAATTTCAAATCCTTTCAAAACTTCAAATTCTCAATTTTTTTAAAAGGTATATAATCCTTATAAAAAACATTTCATCTTTATATAAAAATATGGTCATCCTTATCAAAATAAAACTACGATGAATACAAAATTTTTAAAAGACAATCAACCACAAACTTTCCAAGGGACGATTCAAGGATGGATTTCAAAGCAAAACAGAGATTCAAATTTAGAAGGACTCTAATCAAATAGAATTCTAATTCAAAGATAGGCTCAAACGAAGATAAGATAATTAAATTACCAAATAAAAGATGAATAAGCCTATATGAATCGCGGGCGGCCTTAACCGGTCAACCGTGATTTCAGGAATATAATCGATGCGAAAATCTAAGGAAAATCGACCTTCGATTGCCAGAGATAGAATCTAAATATAGCAGAAGATAGAAAACATCGTAAACCGAGGATACAGAAATCTCCGGTGAATCAATGCCAATTATAATCATTCAAATATTGGCGGAATCGCCACCCTATAAAGGTCATACAAAGTGGAGTGATGCAATGCTCCAAAATCAAAAGAATACAATTAGGGGAGATAGGAATGGATTTCAGAACAAGTGAGCATTCCAAAATTCAAAGGAATCTTATTCGATAAGAATCCAAACGAAGATTGGAGAAATATAACCTATATCGATACAGAAAAATTCCCATTCAAAATTTGGAAAGACTCGAATTCATAACATACAAAAACAGAAGCATAAATATCTTTAGTTGGACAACTTTAGCTAAGCAAAAGATACAACAGAGTTTACTCAAAGCATCCTAACAAACTACTGATTTTGCCATACCCAAAATAGATTCCTATCAACAATGGATCTAGATCAATCAAGAGAGAAGATCAAATTTTAGAGGATCCTAATATAAGAAATTACTAACAAGGTGGATACGAAAGGAATGAAGTTTAAGAAATATTTTACTTTTAAAGCAAGGAAATTTATATCAAAATAATCTTTGAAAATTCTTTAAAAATCATTTGAAAATCATTTTATACTTCGAAAATACGTTCTCTCACAAAGAAATGATTCTGAGATTGATTTCACTCATTCTAGGGTATTTCTACCCTATCTCTAATGAGTTTTTTGCTCCGCAGGCTAAGGTTTGCCTAAAACCAAAGCTCTGATACCAACTGTAACGACCCACTATTTTGGACCATTCAAATCGACAATAATCCACACATGTCTGGCTTGAATAATTCAAAATAACAGATTGTAAATAAATTTGGAGCAAATGAAATCAAATACACAGAATAACAGACACAGAACATATCAGAATAACTCGCAGCGGAATATAAAAAACCATAGTAGTTCATGAAGCTACTATAACAAACTCTCAAAACATAATACATAATATCTGCTTGATTAGACATCTCAAATAAATAGAAGTTTATGAATACCAGAACCGAAATAGAACAACTGAACTGAAAGGAACAGATAACTAGACAAGCAGAATCTCCAGCGATTCCTAGCTCCAGAAAGAAATCCAAAGCTAAGCTGTAAATACTCAGGCTGACCCGAGCGTAAAGTAAAACACAAAACACTCGAGTCAGGACAATATATACTTATATAATGTAAACCAACTCAAGTGAACTGTAGTAGAAATGCACAATAACTCAAAGGATGCTTGGGATTGCCCATCCTTTAAGGATCAGTTAAACTATAAATTAAATACATCCCGTGGTTAAAATTTCAAAATGGTATTTTATACTTCGAAATCAAATATCATTTCAAAATTCAATATCCTTCAAAAATTCATTTCAAAATATCAAAATATCATATTTCAAAATAGTTTATATTTCGAAACAAATTACTTCATTTTAAATCATAAAAAATGAAGTTAGTATATTTATTAATTAAAATTTTAAATTTCCAAAAATTTAACTTTTCAAAGTTCATTCGTTCACTTAAATTAATTAAAACAATGAAATTTCAACTTTCGCAACATTTAGAAAATGCTACGGAAAGTCACATTTAAACAGTTCAATTTAACAAAAGACAGCATTTAAAATGCTGTAATATGGTTACATTAGTTTCAAATAAACTTAGTTAAATTCAACCATTATAACATTTACAAAAATGCTATAATAGCCTTTAATTAAATTTAGCCATTTGGTTCATTATTATCAACTACATCATTTACAAATGTTTTATTATCATTTACATTAGAATTTAATAGCATTTCAGAAATGCAGTTAACTAACTTCAAATATTCAGTATAATTTCACAAACAATTATATTTTTATATAAATCATTTTTTTTACTTATAAAATCATATAATTTCACTTTTAAAACAATCATTCAAATACCCTTATATTCATGATTTTATAAAGTTAAAACTCCATTCAAAAATCAAAATTTAATAATAATTCACTTATTAAATTCCAATATTAAGTTATAAATTCATTAAATTAAATTAACTTAACACTTAAGTTTAAATTTTCAAATATAACTTAATTCCATTTTTATTTACTTAACTTAAAAATTCACTTTTAAGCCAAATTCACAAATTTCCAATTTTAGTTATATTTCAAAATTTCAACTTAAATATTCATTCATTTCACATTTTAACTTTATTCAAAAAAAAAACATTAATATATTATAAAATCATTTAAATTCACTTTAATCCAAATTATCATGAATTTATCACATTTCATATTTAATTTAAATTCCAATTATCACCAAATTAAAATTTCCCAAAATAACTTACATTTCAAATTTTCTAATTTTACCATTAATTTATTTCACTTATAAATTTTCAGAAAATCAATAATGCTTTACAAAAATCATTTTTATTTAGTTTAAATCAAAATATTATAATATTTACATTTCTAAAATATTAAAAAAAAATATAAAACATATTTTAACAACGGGTCTGTATTTCATTTTCTAGCCTAGGTAAAGTGATACGGGTAATTTATCATTTCAACCCGTAATTTACAAAGATACCCGGGTTTGATCATTTCAAACCCGCAATCCCAAGTAAATGAAAATAATTGAAAATCATTCAGGCATATCATTTCAGCCCATAACGATTTTCTCCTATTCTAAAGTCCGTTCGGGTATGTATCATTTCAACCCATAGTGATTCTAATCTAAAGGGAACTTGCAGTGTGATAAACTGATAAAAATAAAAGAACAACATAATATAACAGTAACATATGATATAACAGGTGTTTAAGCATGGGTGAACATCATATAATCATAACATAGCAGTTATAACAGGATGCAATACATTTACAGATTCAAGTGGTGTCGGTTTATCAGTTATATAGGTACAGATTGTCTGGTGAGAATAACTCACCTGTTAAGCTGGAGATTTGCCAACAAGCACACAACACAAAGATTATGAAGGCACGACAACTCTAATACAATTTGAGTGTGGAGAGCAAATCCAATGATATAGATCTTGTGTTACAACCCAAACAAAAATCAAAGCAAACCATAAATTTCAATACACTAGAAATGAAATAACTTTTAAATAAAGAGAGATACAAATGCCAAATCTTTTGCCATGCTTTCTCTATTCTTTTGTCATGGCCTAGGGATGGTTTTGGCTCTGGTTTGAACAAGTTTGGCTCAGGTTTCGTCATGTGTATGCATGGCCTAGGTAGTAGAATATGAGGAGGAAGTTTATACAAAGGAATATGAAGAGTTTAAGGCAAAATAAGTGGGTTTTGTTCACAAAAATGGCTCGGCCATGGGCTTGTGTGGTCAGGTCAGAGGGGTATGGATCAGGTCAGTGGAAGGAAAGGTGTGTGGTGGTCTAGCCAGAGGTGGTGGAGGCGGCCTAAGGTGGTGGTGGTGGTGGAAAATGGAGTGGTGAAGCAATAGTGGTAAACAATCATGTTTTCATGGCTTGTTTTGCAATTTTTGTGGAGTTTTGGCATCATGGTGGCTCGGACTTGGTCAAGACCAGAGGAGTAGCTGGTGTTGATGGCAGGGAAGAGATGTAGGAGTTTGTGGCCATGGATGTGGAGGAGAGGCCTATCCAAAAACAAGAGAAAACAAGGCAATTTTCATAGAAAAATAAGGAGAAAAGAAGAAAAATGAAACCATTACCCAAAGCTTTTGCTTCAGATCTGAAGTGGTCGAATGATGAAATGAAAAATGAGAGTTTTCACGTGAAAAAAAAAGTAAAAGTCATGGCCAAAGCATAAAGGAGGGGTTATGGCAATTGAAAAGACTTAAGGAGGTGAAAGGACATCGGTTTCTAATCAATTTTAAACCCTTCATATTTCTTTTTCTTTTTTAATTCCAATAAAACAAAAATAAACTCAGAAATAAGCTCTAACAACGAAACAAAATATTATAAATAGAAATAAATAATTAATTTTAAAGAAAATGGAAAATGAATATAAGAAATTGCTTAAAAATTGAAAACAGGGTCCAGAAATTACAAATAAATCACGATTGTCTTTGGAAAATTATCTACTTCATTTTAAAAATATTCTAAAGAAAAATTTTGAAATAAAATAATTTCTAAAGTATTTTCAAAGTGAAATAAATAATTTAATTTAGAGAAAATAGAAAAAGAACTAAAGAAAAATGTTTAAAAATTGGAAATAAGACATGAAAATTACAAATAAATATCACTAGCCTTATAAAATTTCTATTTCACTTTGAACAAATAAAAGGTCAAATAAATAAAATAAACGAGGAACAAAATAAAGTGGGAATGAGAATAAAATAAGATTTTAAGAAAAAAATAGAAAAACAAATAAAGAATTACTTTAATTAATTGAAACTGGAAATTAGAATTTTAAACAAAATACAGCTAACATTGGAAAATGCCAATTATATCTTTAAAATGTTTTAAAACCAAAGTATATACATAACATGTTATTTTACCCATATAAATATAAATTAGAATATTACATGACCAAATAAAATATTATTTTTTATAATTTAAAATAAATAATTTTGTTAAATACAACAAATTACACACAATATTTAAAAGGGTATAACTTTCACATTATAAATCAGATTTTAACGAAACGAAAAGCATTATTCTTAAAATTTTATTTACTTTCATAATAAAAGATAAAATTCAAATTTTCAAACTTTCAAATTTCTAAATTAAAAGTCAAAGTTTGACCATATTGACCAAAATTCACTTTTCTGGAAAATATCCTTTTTAGTCATGTTTGGAATTCTAATTCACATCAAAATCAAAATTTATTCATTTTAATAAATAAAATAAAGTTTTTAAATCAGGAAATCAATTAAAATAACCAAAATAAATAATTAAAATAATCACAAAATACAGGGTTGTTACACCCTGACTGTAGTGATCAGATTGTATATTCCGTAGAAAACCCTTGCCGTGAGGTGAATGCTTTGTTGGGTGTTGTGGAAGTAGAAGATGAGTTGAGTCAAGTTTTCATGGTTATAGAATTCGTAGATGTCTTTGAACCCGTAGTAGGACTATCACCGAAACGAGCTATTGAGTTTCAGATAGATTTAGTACCCGGAGCAGAACCGGTGAGTACGCTGCCAAGCAGAATGACACCTACCGAGATGAGGGAGTTAAAGGTGCAGTTGGTGGATTTGAAAGGTAAGAGTTTTATTAGACCAAGCAATTCGCCTTCGGAAGCAACCGCAGTGTTTACTAAGATGCCAGATGGATCGTTAAGGTTGTCTATCGATTATCATAAGCTGAATGAGAAGACGATAAAGAATCGATATCCGTTACCTAGAATAGATGATTTTTTCGATCAGTTGATTGGAGCCAAAGTATTTTCCCAGTTGGATTTAGCGGCATGGTTCCATCAGCTTAGAGTGGGGGAGGATAGTATTTTTTTGACAACGTTTAGAACTAGATATGGATCGTACAAATGGTTAGTGATGCCGTTCGGACTAACTAATGCGCCAGCATTCTTCATAGATTTATTGAACCAAGTTTTCCAAGAACACTTGGATATGTTTGTGTTAGTTTTCATAGATGATATTTTGATTTACTCTAAGGATGAAAGAGAGCATGAATTTCATCTTAGAGTGGTGCTTGAGATGCTGAGGCACCATCAGCTAAAAGCAAAGTTTTCGAAGTGTCATTTCTGGAAGAAGGAAGTGAAGTTTCTTGGTCATGTAGTCTCAGAGAAAGGGTTGTCTATAGATTCGGCTAAGATCGAAGCGGTGAATAATTGGAAGAGACCCGAGATACTGACTGTAAAGAGTTTTCTTGAATTAGCTGGTTATTATCAAAGGTTCATAAAGTATTTTTCGCAGATAGCAGCACCGATAATCAAGTTAACTCGGAAAGATGTGAAATTTGTCCGGACTGATAAGTATGAGGATGCATTCCAGAAGCTGAAAAACTTATTGACGAATGCACCTATGTTAGTTGTTACAGAAGGGAATCATGATTTAGTAGTGTACACAAATGCATGTGAAATAGGGTTGTGAGTCGTGCTAACGCAGAGAGGTAAAGTGATTGCCTATGCATCTCGACAGCTTAGACCACACGAGGTTAGGTACCCGACTCATGATTTGGAATTAGCTGCAGTAATTTTTGCATTGAAGGGGTGGAGACACTACATGTTGGGAGAAAGTTCGAATTATATATGGATCATAAGTCGTTGAAGTATTTATTCTCTCGGAGGGAGTTGAATATGAGACAGCAAATTGTGGTGTTAGCTATGTTGGTAGAATGTAGAGATTTAGAAGCTTTGACTACTTATAGTGTGCAGTTAAGATCAACTGCTTGTTCTAGTCAGAGCACAACCATGTCGTCCTATTTAGAAGTTCGACCGGTGTTGATCGAAAGGATTTCTTCTAACAGAAGGAGGATCCAGTATTGGATGAGAGGATTAGAAGGCTTGAGGTTGGAACTAAGATCGATGATCTAAAGGATTTTAGTCTTGACCAGAGGGGATGGTTAAGAAAGAACAGTTGTGTGTTCTGAATGGGGAGGACTTGAGGAAAGAAGTTCTTGGGGAATGTCATCGATCCAAGTTTATGATTCATCCCGGAGGGACCAAGATGTATCAGAATATAAAGAGGAGTTCCTTCTGGGAAGGTATGAAGGGAGATGAGGTTATAGGTAAAACAGTGTTTGAACTGTCAACAGGTAAAAGCCAAACATCAGAAACCAAGTGGGTTACTTCAGCCTTTAGCTGTTCTAGTTTGGAAGTGGGATTCTATTTCTATGGATTTTATAGACGAGTTTCCTAGGTCAAATAGAGGAAATGAAAGTATATGGGTCATAGTGGACAGGTTGCACATTTCATTCCAGTTAAGTCAACCAGAACGACACCTGTTTTCGCTAAGTTATTTATGAAGAATGTAGTTAGACTGCATGGAATTCGTAGTAGTATAGTAGGTGATAGAGATTCCTTATTCACTAACGAGTTCTGGAAAAGTCTACAGGAGACTTTAGGTACCAAGCTCAAGATGAGTACCGCTTACCATCCATAGACCGATGGGTAAACGGAAAGAGTTAGCAAAATCTTAGAAGATTTGTTACGAGCTTGTGTACTATATTTTGGGGGATCATGGGAAGACCATCTACGCTTAGTCGAGTTTTCTTATAACAACAGTTATCAGGCTAGTATAGGGATGACACCGTTTGAAGCTTTGTATGGAAGGCCATGAAAATCTCCCGTTTGTTGGTTAGAGACCGGGGATAAGTTGGTTCTCGGTCTAGATTTAGTTAGAGAAGCTGCAGAGAAGATTGAGTTCATTCGAGCGAGAATGAAAGAAGCTCAGTCTAGGCAGAAGAGCTATGCTGATAAGAGACAGGAAGACTTGGAGTTCTCAGTTGGAGATCATGTTTTCATCAAGGTATCACCGATGAAAGGTGTAATTCGATTTGGGAAATCATGGAAATAGGCACCGAGGTTCGTTGGACCATTTCCTATTGTAAGAGGATCGGGAAACTCGCATATAAAGTAGAGTTATCGAACAGTTTGGCAAGAGTCCACGATGTTTTTCATATTTCTCATCTAAGGAAATGTGTTCAAGATCCAAAGACTACTATTGCACCGACAGAGTTAGATGACTTAATAGTGGAACCGAATTTGACTGTAGTTAGAAAGCCAGTTCGCATAGTCGCGAGAGATAAGAAGGGGTTAAGAAACAAGACAGTCAGATTAGTCAAAGTCTAGTGGAGTGACGACGAGAGAGATTGTACTTGGGAAACTGAGAGTAGGATTCGAGATACTTATCCTGACTTGTTTCATCGTATGTTTTACCTTTATGATTGATTTTGGTGAGTGCCTTATCGTAATTTCGAGGATGAAATTCTTTAAGGAAGGGAGTCTGTATACCTCTAATTTTAGATAACATTATTCAAGAGATTTAATTAGCTAAATTAAATAGAATAATATAAAGATTAAATAGTTAAGGGATTGAGATTTGAATAAATAAGGGAGAGCCGTGCCAAGTTAAGTAATGAATTAATGGGTTTAAAATGAAACAGGAGAAGGAAATTAGATAAGGGGCAATATAGGTATAAGCTACATTCTTATACCCTAAACCCTTCATACCATAACATTTCTCACGTTCACAATCTAAAACACTAAACCTAGAGGCCGACTACCATTAAAGAAGAGTAAGGGAAAAAAAGCTAAATCAAGAGGAAAAGCTTAATTACAATTCAATCCAAGATCAAATCTCAACTCCTTAACAACAAAGCTAAAGGCGATAATATGTTACATCTCATATTTTGATGTTTTCGGTTTCTAAGATTAGACTCGAATGATTTTGCAAAGTATATTGCCATGTTTTGAATGATAATTAGATATATATGCTTGTTGATGAATTATGCTTATTCATATTGATTTTGTGACTTGTTTTGGATTGAAAAACCTATCAAATGACATCCAAATGCTTTGTGATTTTAGTATATGGTTAGAAATGATATTTTAGAGATGGGTTTCTAGTTTTATAATTTTTTGAATTAACGTGGATTTATTATTAATTTTCTAGTGAAGAAAATGGATATTTGGGTTAAAAATTAATTACGACAATTATATATATGTTTTGGGTCAGAAATTTAAATATGTTAGAAAACATATTAAAAGGGATTTATGACAATTTTTATAGAATTTTCCTAAGTGTTATAATGAATATATAAAATTATTTAAGGTATGGGACTTAAATGTTTTATATGTTTATAAAAGGAGAAGGGGCTATTTGCAAATGTTTTAAAATGTTAATCTCTGAAATTCGGCAGCTCCTTTGAGAAAAGATTTTGAAAAGTTTGGGCAACCAATTATAAGATGACAAATAAGCAAGTTAGTTGAAAAGAATCACCTTTTTAAGTAAAAAACAAGATTTTATAAGGTTTCGATGCTTTACCATCTTCGGCAGCCACCTTTCAACTTAGTACCTCCACCTCCAACCTGATCAAAACCAATGCACATGGTATCAAAGACTTGGTATGTAGTGAATTGGACATAGGCGAAGGGTATAGGGTCGAAACAAGGGGTTCCGAAGGGGTCGAACCTTTTATGGCTTTTAAATGGAAATGCGCCTACTTTGCTTTTGAAAAGAATGGTTTCGAATAAGGTAGCTTTCTATTTGGTCAATAGTTTTAAAGAAAGAATGTTTTCGAATGAGGTTGCACCTTTGTTTTAAAGTAAATGTTTTCGATAAGGTCAAAACCCTTGCTGCCGCCTTTTTCCTTTTGACCCACATTGGTTTCGAAAGGGTCCCTTTGTTTTGAAAATCAGAGTCGCTTCTCCACTGCTTTCGAAGGGATAGGTTTCGACACCATCCACTTCTTTACTTACGAAATTGCTTTCCAAAGAGTTGCTTTCGACTTAGTTGTTTAAAACTGTTTTTGATATTATGAAAGTTAAACCCAAAGGTTTCAAAAGGAATGGTTTCGAAAGATTTTACCATATGTTTTTACTTGAACCCAAAGCTTTCGAAAGGTTTGTTTTAAGTAGTATACTTTAATGCTTTCGAAAGGTAACTAATAAAGGTTTCGAAGGGGAGGTTCCCCAATATTTTTGAAAGGTATATGTTAAAGGTTTTAAAGTGGTGATTCCCCAATGGTTACGAAAGATTTACCATAATGTTTAAATGGAAGATTTCCAATGTTTTCAAAAGACATATTTAAAGTGTTTTAAAAGGGGATGTCTAAGGTTTATAAATCTTTTGAAAGAAATGTTTTCAATGCTTTCGAAAGGACTATTGTCAATGGTTTCAAAAGATATCTTTTGGCCTTTCGGCCTAAGGTTATAAAGTAAAGTGGTTTACTTGTATCGAAAGGGGTACTTTCAATGGTTTCAAAAGAGGCACTTTCAATGGTTTCAAAAAAGAATTGTTTAAAGGTTTAAACAAAGGTTTCGAATGTTTTCATCAATAATGTTTTGAGTAAAGCATATACCGTGGCAAAGAGATTTGAGTAAAGCAAATGTTATATTTTCCTTGTTTATGTATGATTTAAAGGGATTAAATCAATTTTATGATTTAAAGGGATTTAGTCATTTTGAAAAGGTTTTCAAGGATTGGTATGATTTAAAGGGTAGTTAACCCTAAGTAAAATGACTCAAATATTTGTATACCAGATGGGACTGGTATAGGGTCGCCCCCTATACATAAGCTATTAGCTCCTAGCTAATTTAGTCCAAAGTTCCAGTGTGTAGGACTTAGTCATAGGTAAGACTTAAATGATGGTTACACACAAAAAGGAATATATGTACAGAGAAGAAGATAGGTTATTGGTGAGCCCGCAAAACCATTAGGATTGGGTGACCCTTGGAGAAGTAAGTTAAGGATAGACCGTCCAGAAGTATGTCTAGCAGTTGTTAGATAATTTGCTTAGTTTTTCTGGTACGAGTCAGCCAGTGGTTAGTAGTTAGCCAAACAAAAATACATTTTTTAGGATAGGTTGTACATTTATTACCTATTTTGAGCATATATGATATTTGCTATTATTGATATAATCAGTTTGATTAACCAGTTTGGTTGCAGGATTTTGATTTTCAAAAAGATATGTTTTAAAGGTATATTAGTGAGAGGAAACCCGTTCCGCTAAGTGGTGTGGTCTCACTTAATATCAGTAAACTAAGATGTAATAGTATTATTCACACCAGGCTTTATGTCTTACTCGAAGTTTATGTTTCTCCCCTTAAACTCTCGGATGGTTAAAATTGATTTGGATAGACTAAGAGTTTGGATTTACAGGTTTAGTAGGTGGACGAATATAGCTTCCGGAGATGAGTAGGAAGCTGAAGTTAGCTAATTAGGAGTTGATGTTATTGTTTATTCCGCTGTGATGTATTAAGACAGTTTATGTCTATTTAGTACTCTGGTCATCCAAGGGGCATCTTCATATGTCGCTCTTGGCGTATTTATATAATAATTATATTTGATATGAACTTGGGAAACGTTTGGGATTATGTAAGTTGGATATGAAATGTAATCAGAAAAGTGTTTAAATATGTAATGATTTCATTTCATATTCAAGTGCTTCTGATATTATGGATACCATTAATAGTACCGTATTTGGTCACCAAAAGTTAATACTATGGATAAATACAGCATCTGTAGCGCTTAGCTTCGGGCCTCCAGATAGGGGATGTTACAAATAGCTTAGAGCAAATATCGATGACTTATCATTAGAGCAAGTAGAGAAATTTCAAGATGAAAAAACTTCACTCCCGTTTGTGCCCTCTGAGGATTTTCCAACCCGACTTTTATTTCGGCACAACCGCTTATATTGACTCAACCCTAGCTAAAAAATGGAAAACTAATTTGGCACATCACTGCTAATCCAAATTCGGTGAATTAGAAGCTTCTTATGAAGCGAAACTTGCGAATCTCCATATAGATAAAGCGCAGATGTGAAGAACTACTGATGAATTATCTAGCTCCATCCAAGAGAAGTCTAAGAAGTCGAAGGCCCAACTTCTTTCTGAGATGGAGCCTATAAGGGAAGCCACATCTAGCCATATGTAATCCCTCAAGGATGAAGTTGACTTACTCAAGTCAGCACAGCCTACTGGGCTAACTTCTTCTGTTGCGCAAGCTCATCTTATTTCACTAGCACCTCCTTAGACTAAATCATCCTCTTTACTTGATGAACTTCTTAATTAAAATATTAAGGGCTTCATTCCTGATATTATGCTGGGTCATTCCCTTGTTGTATTCGCCACTTCTTAGCTGATCTTTACATGTCATTGATCATTATAATATCCTAGCTAGACTAACTCGAAGATCAGCTCGCGACAGCTTCCCGAGTTAAGGATTGGGTTGGTGCTGCACCCCAAACCTCTTCCTTAGTTCCTCTTACGGGCAACAAAGGGAAAATTCCATTAGTCGAGGACATTCGGACTCTAACTAGGGTTTTATAGGATATTTTCATAAAATATATACATACGTACTTTAAATTGAAATAAAATGGAAAAAAGTGTTGAATAAAGATTGTTTTTCTATCTTTCCACGCTTTATGAAGTCTTTTCTTGAACACATCATTTTGTTGTATTTCACATATACTTTCATATGTCTCATTTCTCACGTGCTTTGTTATTATTGTTTTTTAATACGTAATCCAATGCAATTCTGGTGCTTATGAATGGCAGGACCATTGCCTTTAGGATCCAATTGGTGGTGCCTTTATTCTACCGTGTACATATATTTAGATGATGTAACTGTGCCACTTGACATGGTTTTGTGCAGTTCCCGCACAAGGATTAGGTTACGACACTGTCGGCTTCTAACAAGTAATTGGACTTGTTCATCCTTTATATCTGACTGCTAAACTCAAAGGCTCATTATTACTTATGTTCAATTTAGTCTGTTGTATTATAACGTGTTTCGTGAACTTTTCTTTAGGCACTTAAGTTGCTTGGTCACTGTTTTTGGAAACTTGGTTTTTCCTTCAAACGTGTGTATTATAATGTGTTTCCTGCACTTAAGTTGCTTGGTCTATCCTAATTTGAACAAACCAGATTGATTGTTTTAGATTGAAAAGTTGGGTCGTGTATTTACTGTTATTACGAGATTCCAACTTGAGACCACTCGAATCAAAATCCCCTGAGCACAACGGAAGACGGGATCGTGATAAGAAGTGTAAAAACAACCAACCAATAACTCAAATCTAATCTCAACCAATCCAGAGACAATCACAATCCCAAATAAGCAATTCAGAAATTAAAGCAATAACGAAAAATAAATCACATAGCGATTTATAGTGGTTCCACTAACGTCGTGTTAGTGTACATCCACTTTAAGAGAGAGCTTTATTATTATTGATGAGAAGAGTACAAGAGATTGATTACAATGATCAAATTCTAATTAGAAAATTGATTTGTGGAGAAGAGAATTGAAGAAAATTAGGTTCTGATAAACCCTAATTAGTGGAGGCTAATATCTTGCAGTCGCTTGCATATCTAGATCTGGAACCTGAAGCTAGCTTATATAGGAGAAGAGAAACCCTAGGCAATATTCCCAAATTGCCCCTGTAGTTGACACAAATCTTCACGCTGAGTCCACAGAACAAAACAGGCGAAAGACGCCTCAGACGTCTGACCAACATGGTCAGACGTCTGACAAAAGTCTCGGGAAACAGTTCTGCACAGACTCAGACGTCTGACCCGTTTAGTTAGACGTCTGAGCTCATCCTCGGGAACAGATTTCCTGAGGGGTCAGACGTCTGGCCATTTTGCTCAGACGTCTGACCCTGCCCAAAACAGCCTACTCCACCTTTTTCCATATAACTTCCACCTCTGAACTCCGATTTGCGAACCGTTTTCTCCGTTGCGAAGCTACTTCCGACCTCTACAATTCTCCATATAGTGTCGCCACAACTTAACACTCCACCTTGAAACTATATCCATCTCCAACTCTAATGGTACCATACCATCAACAACAACAACCGATAGCACCAACTATCACATCTACCTTCAACCAAACATGAATGCTTTCCCAATGAGCTCCGGCAAAGCCACTGCCCATTGCACTCCACCAACGAGCTCAGGCAAAGCCCCCGCCCGCTAATGAAATGTTGAAAACATCCAAATCCTAAGCTATCTCACTAAAGACTAGCACTTACCAAGAAGATAGAATCTCAATCTCTTGCTCATCTACCACCAAGCTCCTCCCTTAACCATGCCACCCCGTGGCACCTAGCACTTCTCCAAGCGAATCAAGTTCGAGCAATGCTCGAACTTCCCAACCGGCAATGCCTTAGTGAACATGTCCGCCGCGTTATCCTTTGTGTGCACTTTCCGAAGATATACTTGCTTATCCTCATCCATGGCTACTAGAAATGACTCTCTCACCTCAATATGCTTAGTCCGAGAGCTAAACGCCAAATTCTCTGCCAAGTAAATAGCACTCTGGCTATCACATCGAACATCAATACTATCATGCCCGAATCCCAAGTCACACAACAATTGCTTCAAATAGAGTGCCTCCTTTGCCGCCTCCACTGCGGCTATCAACTCCGCCTCCGTAGTGAATAAAGCAACTACGGTCTGCAATCTAGATCTCCAACTTATGGCTGTACCCCCAAGTGTGAAGACATATCCGGAAGTTGATTTTCTTCGATCCCTATCACCAGCGTAGTCCGAATCACAATAACCAACCAACTTGCAATCCATCGCCTTACTACCGCAAAAAACAAGACCATGAGATGATGTGCCTCTAAGGTATCTCAATATAAGCTTCACAGCTTCCCAATGCGATTTCCCCGGATTAGCCATGTATCGACTAACCATCCCGATGGCATTTGCAATATCGGGCCTTGTACACACCATAGCATACATTAGACTTCCAACTGCACTAGCATATGGCACCTTTGCCATATAAGCCTTGTCTTCCTCCAAGATAGGTGATCCTTTACTCGAAAGCTTCATATGCAAAGGTAAAGGTGTATTTGACGCCTTTGCATTCTCCATGCTAAACCGGCAAAGCACTTTCTTAATGTACTCCTTTTGAGTCAATCTCAACTCAAAAAGCTTTCGATCCCTTTCTATTTCCATGCCCAATATCCTCTTTGCTTCTCCAAGGTCCTTCATTTTGAATTCCGACTTTAATTGCAATTTCAACTTATTGATTTCATTTTTGTCCTTCGAAGCAATGAGCATGTCGTCCACATACAAGAGTAAATACACCCAACAATCATTTCCCAACTTCTTGAAATAAACACAAGCATCCTTGATGCTTCTATCAAAACCATTTTCAAGCATAAAATGATCAAACCTCTTGTACCATTGTGTAGGTGATTGCTTTAGTCCATATAGTGATTTCTTCAGCTTGCAAACCAAATTTGACTTACCATCCACAACAAAACCTTCCGGTTGCTCCATGTAGATGTCTTCATCCAAGTCACCATGCAAGAAGGCGGTTTTCACATCAAGTTGCTCCAACTCCAAGTCATGAACAACAACTATAGCAAGTAATATCCTGATAGAAGTATGACGCACGACCGGTGCGAATATCTCATCATACTCCTTACCCTTCCTTTGTGCAAACCCCTTAGCCACTAGCCTAGCTTTGTATCTTCTATCGTCCTTCACCTTGTATATCCATTTGCACCCAATAGCATGGTTTCCTTTAGGAAGTGGAATCAAATCCCAAGCTTGATTCTTCAACAATGATTGCATCTCTTCCTCCATGGCACAAATCCATTTCGAGCTATCACTCGACTTCATGACATCATCAAGGTCCATCGGCTCATCTTGGACTACATGAAGAGCATAGTCCAAATTTTCACAAAAACTAAGATAGTTCCAATCACCATATCTTTCGAGTGGTCTTATAGTACGACGACCAACCCGAGTAGCAATACCATCACCCAAACTTCCTTCAGCTCCACCTTGAACCGAATCTTCTCTAGAATCATGCACATCACCAACACTACTAGAGGTACCCTGTGGACTATGTGATGTAACATCAACCGCTACTTCCTCGCAAGCATCTCCGACTACTCTACTCTCTCTACTCCTTGGACAAAATGTGGAAATAATTTCCTTCTCCTTTGATTTACCATGAACCAAATCTGGAACATCCGATGAGCTTCTTTTCTCCTTGAACATCGCCGACTCATCAAAAGTAACATGACGAGAATTCACTACCTTCTTCGTTTCCGGATTCCAAATCCGATAGCCTTTTACTCCATCCCTATAGCCAAGCAAAATCCCCTTGAAAGCTCTAGGTTCAAGCTTATCATTTCCCGAATCATGCACATAAACCGGACTTCCAAAGACACGAAGATAACTCAAGTCAATGCTCTTTTCCTTCCACACTTCCTCCGGAATTTTGTTACCAATAGCTGAGCACGGAATTCGATTAATAATATGCACTGCGGTTGACAAAGCTTCAGCCTAAAATCCCTTCGCCAAACCCGATGTCAATCTTAAGCATCGAGCTTTCTCAAGTAGTGTTCGATTCATCCTTTCTGCCACACCATTCGACTGCGGATCTCCAGGTGTAGTAAAATGCCTCCGAATACCATGATGCTTGCAAAACTCTAAAAATTCTCCGGAAACATACTCTCCGCCATTGTCAGACCTTAGAACCTTCAAAGACTTTCCACTCTTATTTTCAACAAGAGCCTTCCATGCTTTGAACTTTGCAAATGCCTCTGACTTGGCCTTCATTACATACACCCAAACTTTCCGAGAAAAGTCATCTATAAAGAAAATATAATAGCGAGCTCCACCTAAAGAAGCTACAGGTGCCGATCCCCAAACATCCGTGTGAACATACTCAAGAACCCTTCTCGAATCATGCTTTCCTTCACCGAATGAAACTTTTGTTTGCTTCCCCATGACGCATTCTTCGCAAAACTCTAACTTGTTGAAACTTTCTCCATCGATCATCTTACTCTTCCAAAGAATGTCCAAACTCCTCTCCGAGACATGGCCTAACCTCAAATGCCACAACCTAGTCGCATCCAAGCCACGAGAACTGTCAACTCCTATACAAGTTTCGCCTTCCACAGTCACTCCTTGAAGCAAATAAATACCATGAGTCCTAGCACCCTTCATCACCACAAGCGCTCCCTTCGAAACCCGCAAGCTATCACTCTCAATAGTGATCTTACAACTTAAAGAATCCAACTGCCCCAAAGAGATAAGCGACTTCCGAAGTCTCGGAACATAGCGTACATTAGTGAGAGTACGAACCACTCCGTCAAACATCCGAATTTACACGGAACCAATGCCTTTTGACTTGCAAGTAGCACCATTTCCCATAACAATTGAATTTTCTTCTTTGTCGATGTAAGAAGAAAAATAATTCCTATTTGGCGTCATATGATAAGACGCCCCCGAATCAAGTACCCAATCGTTACCCGAAACATCCGATGCTACCGCCGACAACACATCTACATCTCCCTCACCAACTCCACTCTCCATTGCTACAGATGAAGATGCTACTTCCTTCTTTGCCTTCTCCTTGTCCGGACACTCATTCTTCCAATGACCGGGCTTCTTGCAAATATAGCACTTGCCTTTTCTTTCCTTCGACTTTCCTCTCCAACCGGGGTTCCTTGATTTAGAACGCCCCCGGTTCTCCTTCTTCACATACCTCTCCTTCTCCACAAACAAACCATGACCACTACTAGCACCACTACCTCCATCACCTAACTCCTTCATTTGATCCCGCAACTTCTCGCTAAGAAGACCCGTCTTGACATCATCAAGAGTCAATGTATCTCGGCTATAGATCAAACTATTTGAGAAACCTGTATAGCGATCTGGCAACGAACACAACAATATCATCGCCTTCTGCTCTTCCTCAATCTTCAAATCTACCACCTTCATCTTCATTAGCAAATCATCAAATATATTCAAGTGTGCCTTAAGCGAAGTACCTTCCTTCATCTTATAGGTTAAGAACGTTCGCAATAAGATCCAACGATTTGTCAGTGACTTCTTCATATATAACTCCTCCAACTTGTCCCAAATACCCTTAGCGGTTGTCTCACCACTAATTTCAGAGATAACATTCTCTCCCATAGCAAGTTGAAGTGTAGTGAATGCCCACTCTTCCATCTCCTCTCTCTCAACATCCGAGATATCCGCTAGCAACAAATGTGTGTCAGACACTACCCGATGTACCCGATTCCTCCTTAGAACCGCTTTCATCTTCCATTGCCATTTTTCAAAATCATTATCGCCATTCCACTTGTCTATTACCAATCGTGATCCTGAAGCTGCATACGATCCACGTACATAAGGCGCTACACCACTTGGATTACCCATTGAGGAACTACTTGAGGTATTATCTGATTCTGGCATTTCTACAACCACCTACCAACACCAATGCTCCGATACCAAATGTTATTACGAGATTCCAACTTGAGACCACTCGAATCGAAATCCCCTGAGCACAGCGGAAGATGGGATCATGATAAGAAGTGTAAAAACAACCAACCAATAACTCAAATCTAATCTCAACCAATCTAGAGACAATCACAATCCCAAATAAGCAATTCAGAAATTAAAGAAATAACGAAAAATAAATCACACAGCGATTTATAGTGGTTCCACTAACGTCGTGTTAGTATACATCTACTTTAAGAGAGAGCTTTATTATTATTGATGAGAAGAGTACAAGAGATTGATTACAATGATCAAATTCTAATTAGAAAATTGATTTGTGGAGAAGAGAATTGAAGAAAATTAGGTTCTGATAAACCCTAATTAGTGGAGGCTAATATCTTGCAGTCGCTTGCATATCTAGATCTGGAACCTGAAGCTAGCTTATATAGGAGAAGATAAACCCTAGGCAATATTCCCAAATTTCCCCTGCAGTTGACACAAATCTTCACGCTGAGTCCACAGAACAAAACAGGTGAAAGACGCCTCAGACGTCTGACCAACATGGTCAGACGTCTGACAAAAGTCTCGGGAAACAGTTCTACACAGACTCAGACGTCTGACCCGTTTGGTTAGACGTCTGAGCTCATCCTCGGGAACAGATTTCTTGAGGGGTCAGACGTCTGGCCATTTTGCTTAGACGTCTGACCCTGCCCAAAACAGCCTACTCCACCTTTTTCCATATAACTTCCACCTCCGAACACCGATTTGCGAACCGTTTTCTCTGTTGCGAAGCTACTTCCGACCTCTACAATTCTCCATATAGTGTCACCAAAATTTAACATTTACAACCCTTATTATTCCTCTATACCTTTTCTATATTGGTTTAGGCTGTATAATATTATCACATCCACTTTAATCTAGATGAAAAGCCGAATTATGCTTTTATAACTTTATCTCGATTTTTATGAAAATAATAAATGAAGACATGCAATAATTTCGTATTGGTTAGGGTGGTTTAATATCCCTATGTCCAATTTATCATCTTATTAATCCCTATTATAACAATGGCAGATAATACTTCTTTTAAAACTGCTCAAATAAAATACGGTCTAAGATGCTACAAGTTCCATGCTCGAGGTATAAGGTTTTCATTTGGTCTGGACATGCAGTATGCACTGTTACACAGTGTTTCTGTAGTGACTAATGGTCCTTCCTAGTTTGGCCTTAGTGCATCGTTTGTTGGGTCTTTGGTTTTGGCTATTACTTTCCTTAATACCAAATCTCCCATCTGGAATTTTCTTTCCTTCAGTCAAGAATTGTAACTCTTAGCATTATCTGTTGATACACTATAGCACTAATGGCAAGCTCATCCCTTCTTTCATTTATAAAATCCAGTGCAATTTCTTTTAATTTTTGGTTCTGCTCTACAACATAAGACAAGCATCTATGTTAGGATACCTCTACTTGGAGTAGAAGCATTGTTTCATAGTCGTACAACAGTAAGAACGGTGTATGTCCTGTGGGAGACCTAGTTAAAGTTCTATAGGCCATAAAACCAAAGCAAATTCCTCCACTAAATTCCTTTTTGCCTAAGTCATCCCTTCTTGACCAGTTTCTTGATGGTTTTTCTGGTTGCTTCAACATATCCAGTTGCCCAAGGATGCGCTAGTGAAGAGAATCCTTTAACTATGCAATTTCCTTCACAAACTTCGGTGAATTCTTTGATTTTAGACTGCGTACCATTGTTGGAGATTATTTTGTATGGAATTCCAAATCTTTGTATGATGTTCCTGATTACAAAGTTCACAATTTTTTTGATGTATTGGTTGCAAACTATGCGGTTAAAGTGTTTAGTGATTCCATAGCGGCGAAGGTGCAAAATGTTATAGCGGGGATATAGCGGTAAATAGCGAAGGTGCAAAAGGGTTCGTTAGATATAATACCAAATATTTAAAGTTAATTTATTCACATTTACACATCATTTTAGTATGAAAATTAAATATTATTTAATTTTATACAATAAGCCGAAGAGTATGATGATTTATGTAATCCAGATTTGGTGATTACATTAGATCTCTAACTTATATTGAGTACTTATGCCTTAGAATTAGGTTTTTAACTTTGTTGATTTGGTTCAAAAGAGAACTAGTCAAATCAATCCTTTTATATTGATATTGCTAAAACAAGTGCCAAAAAGCCTTGATTTAATGGTTATAGTGGAAAATACCGAGGCTTAAAGTGTTGGATCTAGGCTAGCACGCAGTGGCGTAAATGAGTAAATTAAAAAAAATTATTCCATGTTGGTTCTTATTGGGCAAATGAAGTCTAAATTTTTTTAAATCAATATTTTGTTTAATTTATAATAAAGTTTATTATATTAATGTTATGTTTAATATATAGTATAATATGTGTATCATATATACGTACGTGTGTACATGCACGTGCAACATAAAATGTTTACATGGTTTAACATGCCCGTCTAAAGATGTTGAGGTTTACACCGCAACAGACATATTAGCCTCTCCATATACAAATGTGCCGTCTACTATGTAAGTGTATATATATGTATGTATGTATAATCATATATATCACAAAATAGTATTTGTAATATATATATATATATATATATGTATGTATGTATGTATATTTTATATTATAATATAAAGTAATTGTAAACTTAATAAAAAATAATACAAACTTAGATTCAAATTTAAAATTTAAATTATAAATCTTAGGTCTAGATCTACATAGTAAATATCTAGTAAATTCAAATTCAAATTAATATATTAATTTTAAATAAAAAACATATATTATACATATGTTTCAAAACTAAGAAAAACATTTCTTTATTTAATACACACACTTAATTATATGTATGCATATTTAATTAATATTTAGGAATTTTTTTTATAATATATATATATATATATTAATGAAAATAAAAAAATTAAATATATATGCACATTCAACCAAATATAATATATTTCATTTTTCTTTAAATCTTGATATTTAAAAAATTTGTTTTTAATTTTTCATTTATATACGAAAATCATTAAATAAATAAAAATAATTTTTTTACGAAAGAAAAAACATATGCAAAATTTTAGCAAATACATATATACATATACATATGTTATATATATTTTAAATGTTAGATTTTATACTTAAAATAAATTATATAATATATATATACACACATAGTTTACGAAATATATTTTTCCATAAACATATTAAGTATAAATATTGATAAAATTTATGTTTATAGTTTATATATAATGTATATATTTCAAAATTAAGCTAGTTTATTGTAACCACCCCAGATTTTATTTAATTTAAATTAATAATTTATTGGATT
Organism: Allium fistulosum; assembly: GCA_030737815.1. Taxonomy (NCBI): domain Eukaryota; kingdom Viridiplantae; phylum Streptophyta; class Magnoliopsida; order Asparagales; family Amaryllidaceae; genus Allium; species Allium fistulosum. Next base: position 941,599,051 of record CM060908.1, on the reverse strand, counting down.
TTGAATAAAAGTTTGTAAAATAAATTTTTAAATGGATTAATTGATAGCGAGTTTCCCCGATCGTAATAAAAATTCTGATGTTGAATCATTCAAATTTAAAATATTGTATATATACGTGAATATATATGTATATATGATATACGAGTGAACTTGAAATTTTATATATAAGTATATATTGATTTGAATTTAAATTTCAAGTAAATGGATTTTAAAATAAATATATAGAGAAATACAATATAATTGGTATTGCAGTAAAAATAACAAAATAAAATATTAGAACAAATAAAACAAAAATATAAAGATAAAGTATGAACAAACAAATTAAAATATATATACTTTATACGAGTCATTAATGCTCCTACCTCTAGCATGGTCGAAATCATCTCAGCCTAAGAAATGCAAAGCTAAAAACAAAGTATAAAATGAAAATATAACAAGGTAAGTATAGGAACATAGGGTACATATGCATTAAATGCCATATCCTCTAGCATACAAAAAGAAGATTTTCAGCCGAGTCAACAAGCAAGCAATGAAAAATATCTCTGATATATTTGTACAAGCCAAAATAATGTGTTACCCTATTGTACAAACAATATGAAATACCCTGTACACTTCTTTTTCTCATATATCAACTTATCTCCATTCAGTTCGTTTATGCAAAGCCAAGTAAAACTAAAGTGAATTATTATCTAAACTCAAACAAATTCAACTGAAAACATCAAACAACTTAGATCAAAATAAATCAAAGAAGCAAGAAGAAGGCTTCAGCTTACAATCTACGGTCTGTTTCAAAAGAAAAGTAGCTCTGTTCTTTTCTTCTGGAAAACTAGGTGAGCAAACCTTCTTTGTTTCCTATACTTGTGAGTAAACCTATGCTTGTTCAAACTCTTGTGTGCCTTGAACTCCTGCATGAATGCAATAACTTTGAACTGAATGAATGGGATGATTGTGTTTTGATTTCCCTAGAAACATTATTTTCCTGTCTCTGTCTTCCTATAACACTTTAGTTACAGTAAAGTTTGAAATTTCCTCTTCCCCATTTCTTCTGTAAATGAATTGGAAAAAGAAAAAAAAAAGAAAAAACAAGTTGAAGTTTTTGTTTTGAAACCTGTACACTGTTCTGTTTTTCAACAGGCTAAAAGCCATTTAAACAAAATTAAACTGCTCCTCACATGATCGATTTTAGGCTATGATTCCTTAATGAAAAATGATTGTAATATCATAGATTTGTTTTTTAAAATAGTATAAATAAATACACAGAGTATTTATTTCAAAATCAAGAAATTTCAGTAATAATTCGATGTGGAAAAGAAAATTAATATCTGAAAATTATTTTTTTAACCTTATAGACAGATTCGTAATATGAAATCATGATTTTTAAGAACCATTTCAAAATTTTTAAGTATGAATCTGTGGAGAACATGCGGTTTGAACAATTTTGGGTTCATTGGCAAATTCAGATGGACAGAATAACTTGGGGTCTCGTGATTAGGGTTGAAGCTTGGTTGGTGTTGGGAGATCATCAGAAAAATAATGATTTAATTTATTAATTGTGGTGGTGCTCTGAAATCGACGAACTAGGGTTCGATGTCAGTTTTTCAACGAGGAGAGGCGTGAGGCAAATTCATGGTCATCGTAGGATCGAGTTGAACCGGTCCATGGGGGATCGATGTTGGAGGTCGAGGTGAAGCTTTGGTCGGGATGGCGTGGATGATGATGACTGGGATCGTCAGTGAGGGATGGGTTTCCGATGGTTGTGGATTCCAGGCTTGGTCGATTGGGTTCGTTTTCGATTCTGGCGTGATCGATCGAGTCTAGGTGTTCGTGGCGAATATGGGGAAGGCTGATGACTCGCCGGCGAGGTGACGATGATCGGAGCAGCAGCCGTTCACGTGTGCACGTGCACGCGTGGGTGGACGTATCTGGTTTTAGTTAAGGAAATTGGGGAAACGGTGATGTGCTCAGGGCTATTCTCGTGTGGATGAGTGGGCGACTCGAAGCAGCTAAAGTTGCAGTGAGGCCTGAAGTTTTACTCGGGGAAAATTTGAATTAGCTCGGGTCTGGGAAAAAATGGATATAGAAACAGTTTTTACTGTGAACGTTTTCAGATTTTAAACACTTGTAAACCATGGTTTCAAATGGCGATTTGATCAAAGTTCTAAATTAAATTCAGTATTTAGGTAAGATGATTTTAAAGTAATTAAATTTTAACTTATTTAAGTTTTGATACATCATTTTATAAAGTCGCTTATATTAAATAATGAAATCTAAAGAGAAGTTAAAATGGAATGTTATTTAAGTGATTACTTAATTTATTACGTAATATTAAGATTAATTAATTATAATTAGGATTTAAGTAATAGTTAAGGATTCATTAATTAAAGTAATCATTTAAAGAGTCCATTAATAAAAGTAATTAAGATTCAATTAATTACAATTAAGGGTTAATTAATTAAGATAATTAATTAAGAAATGATTAATTAACGAAGGTGATTAAGACTTAATCAATTGTAGTTACTGATGAAAGTGATTATGTGAGAAATAAATTTAAAGCCACACACAAATTTATTCATCTTAATTATAGATGTTTGATTGTTATTAGATGTTATGTGATGGATTGATATATTTGTTATGTGATGTGATGCTATGTAATGCTTTGTGCTAAACTGTTATATCTGTGATGTATATATCGTCATATGAATATGAAACCCTTGGCCCGTAAAACGGCACTTGAATTTCGATGCGACAGGGAGTCGGATTCCAGTTGGTTATCCGAAACCCACATCGAATTGTAAAAGTGAATCTTTGTGACTGATAAATTTATTTTATCTATGAATTTGTGAATGAAGATAAGCGTTATGGATTATACCGCTTATCGATATATCTGTGATGATTGATGTTGTGCACTATTGTGTAAAACCCCTGGACTACACCATACACACACAAATATGGATTTCGCGTGGGAATCGGTTAAGTCACAGATGATGTAAATTTGATGTTTTTGAAATTGAAATTTTAATTTCAATTGATTTTGAAATTGGAAATTTGGGTTTAAAGTGAAAAGCTTTTGAAACGGGATTTCAAAAATAAAAGTTATTTCGAATAACTTAATCGAGTTTTGAAAATTTAAATAATTTGATTAAATTTGAATTCAAGTTTGAAATTGAATTCTATGATTTGAAATTAGGGATTGAAGATGTTGTACAAGTTATATATGGGTTAAACCATTTTAAAGATATTGATTTGGGAATTTGAATTTTTTATTCAAGGGTTTTAACTCGTGTAAATATAACTGGATTTTTCTGAAAATGAAATTATTTGTTTTCAAATAGTAAAAGCTTTCACATAAGAAAGGATTTCCAAATTGTGTTGAATGGTTTCGAGTTGAAATAGAATTGAAATGTTTTGAAATTTATGAAATGAGTCTTTGATTCAAAGACCGAACGAGTTAATCCAATTTGAAATGGAATTGTTTTGAAAGCTATAAGTTAAATCTTGATTTAAAGATTTAACGAGTTAATCAAATTGAAATGGAAATTGATTTGAAAATCTATGAATGAATCTTTGTGAATGGGGTTAACTTTGTGAATTGAATCTTTTTGTTTAAAAGATTAAAAGTGTGGAAATTGTTTAAACCAGTGAAGGTTTTTGAAATGAATCTTTTTGTTTAAAAGATTGGAAATGGTAAATTGTTTTAACCATTCGAATGAAAAGTTTTGGGCTTTAAGCTGTGATTTAACTGAGACCCCAGTATCCATATGATTTTTAATTGCGCTCGTTATTCGGTTTAGCCGGGAGAGGACCTTTGTGTCATATAACCCATTCCGAATAGTGATATGACGATATGGATAGCATTTGAAGACCGGTGGTTAAGACCGGGTATTTGCGAGAGCGATATGATGACCTATCGATTTTCTCTGCATCATGGCTCCGGTATAGAGATTCCCTAAGTGATGGGAAGTCCGATCGAGATTGTGAATACCCGGATTTGCAAGGGCTTCTTCTGAAGTGCCTTCGGTTCTGTTCGAACCCGGAACATACTTGTATGGATGTGTGTCTGACGTTACACTTTGAGATGTAAAGCTGGCTTCTATCAAATACATTTCTGTTGGTGGCGGAGAATTTATTCTCTTAGCTTAACACCCTTCTCTGAGACGTACGAGCTCAGAGGTTATGTAGTTGATGGTTACTAGTGATACATTCCCAATTTGGTAATGTGGCATACGAAGTGCTGATGATCATTTGTTGGTCAAAGCGTGGCTTTGTGAAAAAGCGTAGTTTTGTGGATGAGACTTCGTCGAGCCTCACAACCCGGTAATGGTCGAAACAGGAATGTTGCGACAAAGGTTTGTAGGGGTAGCGCCCCTAGGGTATGTCATTTCCTTCTGGATAAAAGGTGATATCATGGTATGGAGCCCAGATATTTTACCTATGTTGATTATATTTTGTGGCTGTTGCTTTATGATTGAGGATCCTCGGATAAAGGTCGGTAACGACCGGGGGATGACATGACTTGTGTGTTAGTTACCTAGTTACAGCTGTACAGCGTGAGGTAGCGTCAGTGTGTTAGTTACCTAGTTACAGCTGTACATCGTGAGGTAGCGTCGGCCTTTTGTTTGCAGAGATCCGGTTAGGATCCGGGGCGTCTTTCCAGAGGCGTTTCTATTTCGGTAAGGAAGTTCCTTAGCCTGACCATTTGTTGGAAATCAAAAGAAACAATACGAACCCTGTACGGTTTTTAGTTGTATAACCTGCCATGGAATGTGACGGTAACCTGTTATTGAACATGGTAGCTATAGTAGGCACACGATGAAATGTTGTATGCTGGCTAAGATTGATATTATACTTTCGAAATATTTTCACACTATGCACTAGTAATAATATCAAAGGAGTTTTGTTTGCGTAGTAAGCATGTTTGACTATCATAAGAAGAAATCTCCTCCAATTCTGCGATTGCATTGTGTGTGTGGTGGGAGGTCTTATGGTAGTTTCATTTTCGAAAAGCATTGCGGATTTCAATGTTTAAAATCATTTGTTGTTTGTTTAAAGATAAACTGTTTTTGTTGCTCACACCAGTCCCATGACTGATCCAGAGTTTATTGTTCCCTTCCTAAACTCCGGGTGCCGACTATTTTCCACACGGGCAGTCTAGAGTTGGGTTTTTCAGATATTCAGGGTTAGTAGATTATCTGGAGCTAGTTCAGTTCTTGGAGTTCATGGACTGACGTTGCTTATCTTGGAGCATTCTATTGGAGACATTCTATCCGCTGCTGATGATATCATTTTCTTTTCCGCTACTATTTCTTGTATCATATCTCTGATGTATATTGATATCTGTTGTATCATTCTGTTGTATCATATTGTATCAGATTTTGTATCTGTCATTGTATCAATGTTATGTAATTGATATATTCTTCTTCCGCTGTTTGTTTACTTAATGTTGTTATCAGCTCCGGCGACTCGGATTTGAACGATCGAATCTACGGCATTCGAGTACGATGTAAAGTATGGATGTTGATTTTCGAACGCGAAAAATCCGAGTCGTTACAGTTGGTATCAGAGCTAAGGTTGAACTTTAGCTCAGGAGTATAACACGTTAAGTAGCTCATTAGAGATAGAGTGAAGTAAACTCTAGAATGAGTAATTCTCAGATATCCGTCCGTATGCCTCAGTAAATTCTCATACTATCCACTGATAGTGAGTATGAGTGTAAGAAGAGGATGAGATAGGGGACATGAGAATACGACTATAAATGGTCGATACTCTGTAACAACAAGGAAACAATCTTTTCTCTATCAAATCTCTTTTGTTCAACATTTCTTTTCAATTCTTTGATAGTTCCTGGTAGTTCCAGGAAGAAGATTCGATGTATTAATATGGGATATAAACTCCAAATGGCCAAAATTGTCTGTTTGAATGAATTGATTGCTTTGGTTGATAGGTATACTTTAGTTTCTGAACTGAAAGTTTTGAAATTGTATCCATATATCTATCTATTCTTTGGGTCCCGATATGTTCTACAAATGGTAAGTTATACTTCGAACTAACCGATGCCACTGTATATTTCGTAGATCTGGATAACCCGAGTATCTTGTGAAGTGTCAAACAGATTCATTCTTGTATCTGTTATCGATATTCTGATTTGGTAAACCAAATGCGGAATAGATGTTCAGTTTGATTTGATGAAACATTCTTCATCTATCCTTGTGTCTCCTTGGCAAATTTCGAGGACGAAATTCTTTTAAGGGGGGAAGTTTGTAACGACCCCAGATTTTTATTTAATTTAAATTAATAATTTATTGGATTTTGAAAAAAAGTTTGTAAAATAAATTTTTAAATGGACTAATTGATAGCGAGTTTCCCCGATCGTAATAAAAATTCTGATGTTGAATCATTCAAATTTAAAATATTGTATATATATGTGAATATATATGTATATATGATATACGAGTAAACTTGAAATTTTATATATAAGTATATATTGATTTGAATTTAAATTTCAAGTAAATGGATTTTAAAATAAATATATAGAGAAATACAATATAATTGGTATTGCAGTAAAAATAACAAAATAAAATATTAGAACAAATAAAACAAAAATATAAAGATAAAGTATGAACAAACAAATTAAAATATATATACTTTGTACGAGTCATTAATGCTCCTACCTCTAGCATGGTCGAAATCATCTCAGCCTAAGAAATGCAAAGCTAAAAACAAAGTATAAAATGAAAATATAACAAGGTAAGTATAGGAACATAGGGTACATATGCATTAAATGCCATATCCTCTAGCATACAAAAAGAAGATTTTCAGCCGAGTCAACAAGCAAGCAATGAAAAATATCTCTGATATATTTGTACAAGCCAAAATAATGTGTTACCCTATTGTACAAACAATATGAAATACCCTGTACACTTCTTTTTCTCATATATCAACTTATCTCCATTCAGTTCGTTTATGCAAAGCCAAGTAAAACTAAAGTGAATTATTATCTAAACTCAAACAAATTCAACTGAAAACATCAAACAACTTAGATCAAAATAAATCAAAGAAGCAAGAAGAAGGCTTCAGCTTACAATCTACGGTCTGTTTCAAAAGAAAAGTAGCTCTGTTCTTTTCTTCTGGAAAACTAGGTGAGCAAACCTTCTTTGTTTCCTATACTTGTGAGTAAACCTATGCTTGTTCAAACTCTTGTGTGCCTTGAACTCCTGCATGAATGCAATAACTTTGAACTGAATGAATGGGATGATTGTGTTTTGATTTCCCTAGAAACATTATTTTCCTGTCTCTGTCTTCCTATAACACTTTAGTTACAGTAAAGTTTGAAATTTCCTCTTCCCCATTTCTTCTGTAAATGAATTGGAAAAAGAAAAAAAAAAGAAAAAACAAGTTGAAGTTTTTGTTTTGAAACCTGTACACTGTTCTGTTTTTCAACAGGCTAAAAGCCATTTAAACAAAATTAAACTGCTCCTCACATGATCGATTTTAGGCTATGATTCCTTAATGAAAAATGATTGTAATATCATAGATTTGTTTTTTTAAAATAGTATAAATAAATACACAGAGTATTTATTTCAAAATCAAGAAATTTCAGTAATAATTCGATGTGGAAAAGAAAATTAATATCTGAAAATTATTTTTTTAACCTTATAGACAGATTCGTAATATGAAATCATGATTTTTAAGAACCATTTAAAAATTTTTAAGTATGAATCTGTGGAGAACATGCGGTTTGAACAATTTTGGGTTCATTGGCAAATTCAGATGGACAGAATAACTTGGGGTCTCGTGATTAGGGTTGAAGCTTGGTTGGTGTTGGGAGATCATCAGAAAAATAACGATTTAATTTATTAATTGCGATGGTGCTCTGAAATCGACGAACTAGGGTTCGATGTCAGTTTTTCAACGAGGAGAGGCGTGAGGCAAATTCATGGTCATCGTAGGATCGAGTTGAACCGGTCCATGGGGGATCGATGTTGGAGGTCGAGGTGAAGCTTTGGTCGGGATGGCGTGGATGATGATGACTGGGATCGTCAGTGAGGGATGGGTTTCCGATGGTTGTGGATTCCAGGCTTGGTCGATTGGGTTCGTTTTCGATTCTGGCATGATCGATCGAGTCTAGGTTTTCGTGGCGAATATGGGGAAGGCTGATGACTCGCCGGCGAGGTGACGATGATCGGAGCAGCAGCCGTTCACGTGTGCACGTGCACGCGTGGGTGGACGTATCTGGTTTTAGTTAAGGAAATTGGGGAAATGGTGATGTGCTCAGGGCTATTCTCGTGTGGATGAGTGGGCGACTCGAAGCAGCTAAAGTTGCAGTGAGGCCCGAAGTTTTACTCGGGGAAAATTTGAATTAGCTCGGGTCTGGGAAAAAATGGATATAGAAACAGTTTTTACTGTGAACGTTTTCAGATTTTAAACACTTGTAAACCATTGTTTCAAATGACGGTTTGATCAAAGTTCTAAATTAAATTCAGTATTTAGGTAAGATGATTTTAAAGTAATTAAATTTTAACTTATTTAAGTTTTGATACATCATTTTATAAAGTCGCTTATATTAAATAATGAAATCTAAAGAGAAGTTAAAATGGAATGTTATTTAAGTGATTACTTAATTTATTACGTAATATTAAGATTAATTAATTATAATTAGGATTTAAGTAATAGTTAAGGATTCATTAATTAAAGTAATCATTTAAAGGGTCCATTAATAAAAGTAATTAAGATTCAATTAATTACAATTAAGGGTTAATTAATTAAGATAATTAATTAAGAAATGATTAATTAACGAAGGTGATTAAGACTTAATCAATTGTAGTTACTGATGAAAGTGATTATGTGAGAAATAAATGTAAAGCCACACACAAATTTATTCATCTTAATTATAGATGTTTGATTGTTATTAGATGTTATGTGATGGATTGATATATTTGTTATGTGATGTGATGCTATGTAATGCTTTGTGCTAAACTATTATATCTGTGATGTATATATCGTCATATGAATATGAAACCCTTGGCCCGTAAAACGGCACTTGAATTTCGATGCGACAGGGAGTCGGATTCCAGTTGGTTATCCGAAACCCACATCGAATTGTAAAAGTGAATCTTTGTGACTGATAAATTTATTTTATCTATGAATTTGTGAATGAAGATAAGCGTTATGGATTATACCGCTTATCGATATATCTGTGATGATTGATGTTGTGCACTATTGTGTAAAACCCCTGGCTACACCATACACACACAAATATGGATTTCGCGTGGGAATCGGTTAAGTCACAGATGATGTAAATTTGATGTTTTTGAAATTGAAATTTTAATTTCAATTGATTTTGAAATTGGAAATTTGGGTTTAAAGTGAAAAGCTTTTGAAATGGGATTTCAAAAATAAAAGTTATTTCGAATAACTTAATCGAGTTTTGAAAATTTAAATAATTTGATTAAATTTGAATTCAAGTTTGAAATTGAATTCTATGATTTGAAATTAGGGATTGAAGATGTTGTACAAGTTATATATGGGTTAAACCATTTTAAAGATATTGATTTGGGAATTTGAATTTTTTATTCAAGGGTTTTAACTCGTGTAAATATAACTGGATTTTTCTGAAAATGAAATTATTTGTTTTCAAATAGTAAAAGCTTTCACATAAGAAAGGATTTCCAAATTGTGTTGAATGGTTTCAAGTTGAAATAGAATTGAAACGTTTTGAAATTTATGAAATGAGTCTTTGATTCAAAGACCGAACGAGTTAATCCAATTTGAAATGGAATTGTTTTGAAAGCTATAAGTTAAATCTTGATTTAAATATTTAACGAGTTAATCAAATTGAAATGGAAATTGATTTGAAAATCTATGAATGAATCTTTGTGAATGGGGTTAACTTTGTGAATTGAATCTTTTTGTTTAAAAGATTAAAAGTGTGGAAATTGTTTAAACCAGTGAAGGTTTTTGAAATGAATCTTTTTGTTTAAAAGATTGGAAATGGTAAATTGTTTTAACCATTCGAATGAAAAGTTTTGGGCTTTAAGCTGTGATTTAACTGAGACCCCAGTATCCATATGATTTTTAATTGCGCTCGTTATTCGGTTTAGTTGGGAGAGGACCTTTGTGTCATATAACCCATTCCGAATAGTGATACGACGATATGGATAGCATTTGAAGACCGGTGGTGAAGACCGGGTATTTGCGAGAGCGATATGATGACCTATCGATTTTCTCTGCATCATGGCTCCGGTATAGAGATTCCCTAAGTGATGGGAAGTCCGATCGAGATTGTGAATACCCGGATTTGCAAGGGCTTCTTCTGAAGTGCCTTCGGTTCTGTTCGAACCCGGAACAGACTTGTATGGATGTGTGTCTGACGTTACACTTTGAGATGTAAAGCTGGTTTCTATCAAATACATTTCTGTTGGTGGCGGAGAATTTATTCTCTTAGCTTAACACCCTTCTCTGAGACGTACGAGCTCAGAGGTTATGTAGTTGATGGTTACTAGTGATACATTCCCAATTTGGTAATGTGGCATACAAAGTGCTGATGATCATTTGTTGGTCAAAGCGTGGCTTTGTGAAAAAGCATGGCTTTGTGAAAAGGCGTAGTTTTGTGGACGAGACTTCGTCGAGCCTCACAACCCGGTAATGGTCGAAACAGGAATGTTGCGACAAAGGTTTGTAGGGGTAGCGCCCCTAGGGTATGTCATTTCCTTCTGGATAAAAGGTGATATCATGGTATGGAGCCCAGATATTTTACCTATGTTGATTATATTTTGTGGCTGTTGCTTTATGATTGAGGATCCTCGGATAAAGGTCGGTAACGACCGGGGGATGACATGACTCGTGTGTTAGTTACCTAGTTACAGCTGTACAGCGTGAGGTAGCGTCAGTGTGTTAGTTACCTAGTTACAGCTGTACAGCGTGAGGTAGCGTCGGCCTTTTGTTTGTAGAGATCCGGTTAGGATACGGGGCGTCTTTCCAGAGGCGTTTCTATTTCGGTAAGGAAGTTCCTTAGCCTGACCATTTGTTGGAAATCCAAAGAAACAATACGAACTCTGTACGGTTTTTAGTTGTATAACCTGCCATGGAATGTGACGGTAACCTGCTATTGAACATGGTAGCTATAGTAGGCACACGATGAAATGTTGTATGCTGGCTAAGATTGATATTATACTTTCGAAATATTTTCACACTATGCACTAGTAATAATATCAAAGGAGTTTTGTTTGCGTAGTAAGCATGTTTGACTATCATAAGAAGAAATCTCCTCCAATTCTGCGATTGCATTGTGTGTGTGGTGGGAGGTCTTATGGTAGTTTCATTTTCGAAAAGCATTGCGGATTTCAATGTTTAAAATCCTTTGTTGTTTGTTTAAAGATAAACTATTTTTGTTGCTCACACCAGTCCCATGACTGATCCGGAGTTTATTGTTCCCTTCCTAAACTCTGGGTGCCCACTATTTTCCACACGGGCAGTCTAGAGTTGGGTTTTTCAGATATTCAGGGTTAGTAGATTATCTGGAGCTAGTTCAGTTCTTGGAGTTCATGGACTGACGTTGCTTATCTTGGAGCATTCTATTGGAGACATTCTATCCGCTGCTGATGATATCATTTTCTTTTCCGCTACTATTTCTTGTATCATATCTCTGATGTATATTGATATTTGTTGTATCATTCTGTTGTATCATATTGTATCAGATTTTGTATCTGTCATTGTATCAATGTTATGTAATTGATATATTCTTATTCCGCTGTGTTGTTTACTTAATGTTGTTATCAGCTCCGGCGACTCGGATTTGAACGATCGAATCTACGGCATTCGAGTACGATGTAAAGTATGGATGTCGATTTTCGAACGCGAAAAATCTGTATCGTTACATTTATATACTATTAAATGTTTTAAATTACTTTCAAAAGTTAGAATAATTTTTTTAGTTGCCGAATGATATATTTACAATTATATATATATATATTTAACTTATATATATACATACACAATCATTTACATTTAATGTTAACGACACAAACATAGATGAATCCATAATAATATGCATATAAATAAATATAATGACATGATAAATAATATATATATATATAAATGATATAAATTAGATTATTAAATTGTCCAAAGCCTAAATGAAACACCATGAGATGTTGAATCCTTCACTCCTTGAATCAGTATCCAAACCTTCAGAAAGAGCTACCTAACTGAAAGCGGCAACCACAGATCTTTGATATGTATTTAATTTATATATTTAAAAGCTTGGAAATGAGGAGGTGGGCTGGAGTAGGGGTCCGCCTAAACTAGACTTAGGAGGAGAAAAAAGAAAAGGTAGAAATAAAGTAGGGCTAAAGATGAATATATAGAAAGATACCAAAGTGCAAAAAAGGGATTCATATCCACCTTTTGCTCTTATCAATTCACCTCCTTTTGAAAATGTTAGACCAAAAATTGGTTTAACATTCTGAAACATTGTTCAAGGTAATATTATTTGGAATGGTCCAAGTAACACACACGAGCTTGAATATAGTCATGAGGTTATTAAAAGTTCAAGTCACAAATTCATGGGCAAGATAGGCGAATTGCATAATTGAGATAGTTTATTGTTTGTTCGACAATGAACGAAATAGGCAATCCACATAAATTACAGTACTTTCTTCATATGTTGTTGGGCAATATAGGCTTTATGCCAAGAAAACTTCAATTTAGTAAAGGACTCAAGTGGCTTTGTTTAATATATAAGTCCAAATTCAAGTCCAAGTCTAAAGAAAAAGTTATATGCACGTCCATTCTCTTAATAATAGTCAAAGATACATATGTCGTAGACGTATGCTATGTAATGTTTATTGTCCTAGGTCTTATATGCAAAATGTTACAAGAGTACAATCGGCACTAAAATCCCCAATCAATTTAGAGTACAATTTTGAGATTTGAGAAACGAGAAAAGAATTATTCGCCCCCATTTGAATGGCTAAGGTGTAACATCCTTAATTTTTGATAACATTATTCAGGAGATTTAATTAGATAAATTAAATAGAATAATGTAAAGAATTAAAAATGGTAAGGAAATTGAGATTTAAATAAATCATTATAAGGAGGCCGAGCTGAACAACTAAATGGGCTTAAAATGGCTTTAATGTTATTAATTAAAACATGGTCATTTTAGTAAACAGCTGCACCATATTCACGGCTATACACTTTCAATTGCACTTTCACGTTTATTTTTTTCTCATAATCAAAATGCAAATAAAACCTAAGGAGCCGACCATTATCAAAGAGAAAAGAGGGGAAATTCAATCAAGTTAAGGAATTAAAGTTAGGGGATTTAATCTACAACAAATCTCAAAGTCCTTATCATATCCAAGGTGAATAATAATTCATTCCATCTCTATTTTGTTTTTATAATCATGTGTTTTCGGATTTAAGATTAAATTCGTTTTTAAGATGGTTTTGGATGATGATATGCTTAAACTATTATACGTTTGATTTAAACTAATTCATTTACCCATGAATTTGCATGGTTTTAGGGCAAAACTGAATGTTTTTTATTTTAGAATGCCATGGAAAAGTTATATGGTAGGTAAAACATGATTTTGGAGATGGGTTTCAATTTTTGTAATTTTCCAAGTTATGGAAAATTTGTTATGAATTTCTAAAGGAAAATATGATGAAATTGGGTTTAAAAATAATTCCGACTATTTTTTTAATAATTTGGGTCTGCAATTTTTGTACATTTGATAACATGATGAATGTGAATTTCTATGATTTTTAGGGATTTTTCCTAATTGATTTCTATGGAAAATAAATTATTTTAAAAGAAGGACTTATCTACAAATTGGTTTTGCTTAATGGAAGGGCTTAAATGCTAGATTTTCCTTTAATTAATTATGATAAATGCGGTAGTTATTTTGTAAAGGATTTGAAATTTTTTAAAGTAACCAATCAAAGGATTACAAATAGGTAGGTAGTTATAAAGCAATTACTAAAAGTAGCATAATTTACACAAGCACCATTGTCACAGTGGTTAAGTGATTCAATTTTGGTGCAAGAGGTCATAAGTACGAAACTTTCGTAGCGTGATTCGAACATATATTGACATGTGATTTGTGTTATGTTGTCCCAGTGACATGTTGTATCTAAGTACCATTTCAAAAAAAAAGTAGCATAATTTCAGCCCTTTAATTCAGAAAAGTTGGTTCCGCCTCCTTTAGTAGTGCCTTTCGACCCCAATGCTTCTGCTCTAACTCAGTCGAAACCAACCTAGCCGAAACCCACCTAGTCGAAACCAATACACAAGGTATCAATTAGATGGTACGTAGTGGATTAGAGGAAAGGCGGAAGGCAATGGTGTCGAAAGCAATGCTTCCGATGGGGTCGAAACCTTAGTTTTCTTTTCAAATGTTAAGTGCTTGCTTTGTTTTACTTAAGGCTTTTGACATAGTCGAAACATATGCTTTAAAAAGGGGTTTTTCTAAATAGCTTTTGAAGGAGGTTGCCATATCATGTTTTAAAGTAGGAGCTTTCGAATGAGTTCCTTTGTTTTTAAATAATGCTTTCGAAAGAGGTGGTTCCGACCTGGCCGAAATCCAGCCGCTATTCTTTTACCTTTCGAATGTATTGTAGCCATAAATGCTTTCGAAGGGTTCTCTTTGTTTTAAACTTATGCTAAGTCACTTCCTCAATGCTTTCGAAAGGGTTCAGGGGTTTCGAGGGCAATGGTGTCGAAAGGAGTTTTCGATGCTATCCTTTAAAGTTTTACTCAAAGGTTTTGAGCTTTTGAATAGATGGTTCCGACACCATCAATTTTTCCCCAAAACTATTTTATTAAAGTTTTCGAAAGAGATACTTTTTCCTATGATCACTTTGACCCAAAAGATGTTTCTAAAAGTAAAATCTAATACTTCCGAAAGGGGTACTTTCATTGGCTTCCACTACAACAATTTGGACTTTTAATAGCGTTTAAAAAACGCTATTAAAGGCATTTATAGCGTTTTTATGAACGATGTATATCAACATGTTGTTATAGGTCTGTGACCTACGATAGCAACACCAAAAATGCTATAAATGAGTTCTTTTAATGGCGTTTGGAAAATGCTGTAAATTTATTTAATGGCATTTTTGCACACGTTGTAAAAAAACATGTTATAAATAGGAAGGGTTATTAGACAGCAAGAATAAAACGCTATAAAAAGTTCCTAACAACAGCGTTTTACCAACGCTATCAAAACTCTCTTAACAATAGCTTTTTTATTACAAATGCAAGTAAACAAAACTAATATTATACGCAAGCAATCTTACCAAAACGATACATAGAAGTATTCAAACACTAAAGATACACACGGCACTATATATTACTTCAAATCACCTTGTTGCTACTTGCTAGCACCAAATGTATTAGTTACCTGTAAAGAAAAAGTTCAATAATTAGTCGTAATAAACATGATTCATGAAAAATATGCATATAAAGTGACACTTTTGAACAACAATATATGATGTTTATGAACTTATTCAATTCTAAATCACTATTGTATTTAAACGAGTATAGATACCATTAGCTTTTTAAAACTTATTTGATTTTTATAAAACTTGATTTATTTCTATAATACCAGTTTAATTTTTGGCAACTTAATTAACTTATCAAAATCTTTATAATACTTAATAAATTCTAGAGAAACTTTATTAATTTAGTTAAATTTTTATAAAACACAATTAATTTTTTTATCAAACTTGGATAAATTTTACAAATTTAATTAATTTGGTCGGATGTTTATAAAACTTGATTAAATTTTATAATAATTAGTTAAATTTTATTAACTTGTTATTTTTATAAACTTAATTTATTTTAAAAACTTAATTAAAGTTTATAAACATAGTTATATTTTTTTATAGACTTGCTTAATTTGTATAAAACTAAGTTAACTTATATAGAAATTAGTTAATTTTTATAAATTATGTTGATTTTTATAAATTTATTTATTTTTTATAAAACTTAGATAACTTTGTTAATTTTTTATAAACTTAATTATTATTTTATAAATTTGCTTACCTTTCATAAGATTTTGTCAATATTTAGATAATTATTTAATTTATATACAACTTTCTTAACTTATTTAAATTTTATACAACTTAGTTAATTTTTATAAATTTATTTTTAGTTTTCTAAAACTTAGTTAAGGTATAATATTATTTACTTTTTATAAAACTTGGTTAACGTAGTTAATTTTTATAATTTATCTAACTTAGTTTAATTTTACAAAAATTAACTAGGGCAACGCCTCGGTATTAATTGATTTAATACTTCTTTAATTATATACACGACCACAGTTTTAATGCTTCAGTTATATATACACGACCACGGTACATAGTTTTAAGTATAAACATGATAAATATATTTAGTTCTTACCTGATATTTCATAAGATTGTGAACCATTGCGTCTAAATATATTCAGTTAAAGAAGCCATTTCCTGCACATAAAATAAAAAAATGCTAATAGATTAGTGGACTTATTTTATTACATTATATAATTAAATAACTATTTGCATGCAGTTGCTTCATATGTATCATAAATCAAAATAGGTTGAGTTTATTTTCATAAATAAATGCAATGCAGTGTCCAGTAGGAGCAACTAATCAAATAAGAAAAATCATAACCCATGACATACCATAAACTTGAACATATAGCGGTAAAGGTAGAGTGGGAAAAAAGTAGACACCAACAATTTGAGTTAACAAAGTGAAGCAGATAGTGACAGGAAAAAAATGAAGCGTAGTGGTAATGCATAATGCATATATAAAAAAATGATAGATCTAGTAATTTGGAACTGTCATATGTGTTGATGCAAGTTGTTGAGTGGTCAAAGTCCTATAATTTTGGATCAAAGATGCTAAATAATGGCTAATGTGAAGTAGTAAAATAGTAGAACTATTATGCAGTATGTATTTGTAGTAAGCCGTAGCGCAGCCATCTTACAGTGAATCTATAGGGCATGTGCGTTAAACAAAATATAACCAACATGTTACTTATTTTTAGTACCATCCAAACATTCTTTTACCTGATTATATAGCATGGCATTCAAAGTTAAACAAAATATGCATTAAGTAATTTAGTACTGAAATTATTGTTGCCTAAACCCACTCCAATTTTGTTGTTTTGGTGGGTTTAACTTACATGTCAAGTACATGATGCTTTAGTGGATTGAGAGAGATCCAAAGTTGGACAGGGGAGTAATTTATAATGAAGTTCATTGGATTCAGAAAATAAAGATGTAAGGATCTAATTCCTTTGAATATCTATATGAAGCACATTCTTCCAAAAGTCGAAGACAATGGATTTTCTACAAAAGCTTTTATTCCTACCGTCATTGCATATTGATAAATTCAAATATTGCAGTCGACCCCTGACCAATATTTCAATACAGATAAAAAAATACTCAGATTATACCTGAACAAGGAATGCAGCGACGTTCTTTATTTGATCATCTCGGAGCAAAATAACCTAAAAAACACATTGCATGCATATTATCAATAACAAAAAAAGAGTTGCAGTGATGATTAAGAGTGCGATATAAAATTTACCTGGCTAAGTTCAGGATCTTGGACTAAAGCCCATTACAAAAAAATTCCTTTTTGAGGTATTTAAAATTTTTGTTGTAGTTGAACTCATTGTTTAGTCCTTGCATAGTTGTCAGACTCTTTCCATCGTTGCGCTGTTGTATTCACACATATATGTACACTTTTGTTCCAACACAAAAGTCTCCAGCATTTGCCTCAACAAAAGGATCTTCACATACATATTAATCAATTGTTAAGATGGAATAAGAACCGAGGAAAATGCCTCAGTTTAAATCATGGCTGCCTCATTAAAACTAAGGCATTAACAGATACCCCAGTTAAACTGAGGCAATTTGACAATTAGCCTCAGTTTTAACTAAGGTATTGTGTAATGACCTATAATTTTAACGGTTTTTATAACATAATTAACTGAATTTTTCTTGAAAATTTAACAATAAAATTTTGAAATGAAAATTTAGTATTTGAAATACGTCTATTTAAACGTAGCAAATGGTAAATTTATTTGGAAAATATGGAAGTTAGTTTATTGGTGAAATTTCAAAATGTAAGATTTAAATCAGTTAAATTGTTGAAAACTAAATATTTTTGAAATCTGAATATTTTTATATAATAAAAAGGTAAATTATTTTCTGAGTGAGACGTCGTATTTCATTTCCCCAAATTTGGACTGCTTTAGATTCGTTTATCTTATTTTCGGCGTTTTAGCAGCATTTTCGGCAGCGAAAAATTGATTTTTTATAACTTGTTTGTATCACTGATATTTGTGTACCATTATATTCATCTCGTCGTGCTGATCTCCGCAGTATATTCATTCCTGTAATTCGGTGTCCGGTACACGGCGAAATCGAATAAACAATTTATCGTATCGCTGCCGTATTTGAAATTTTGTTCCCTTGCCTTTTCATTTCCAACTGAGTAATCCAAGCAGCACTTGCTTTAATTATTTTACCTGAATCCATGTATGACCTTTCCACTTTCCATTGGTTAATATATTTGCTGCTGCCTTTTCATTTTCTTCTCCGTTTATTATGAAAAGAAAAAAAGAGATTTGTGTTCTTCTTCTTCTCTGGTTCCTGCCCCTTATTTTCGTGCTTTCCCTATTTTCCTGAAGCTAGACCCTAAGCCGAAGCCCTCCCGATCCCAAGCCACCTCCAAGCAGCCTCGCATCCCCACACCAAAACATCGCCGCTCCACAGACCCGAAGCTAGACCCCAAGCTGCAGCCTTCCTGACCCTAAGCATGCCTCCCAACAGCCTTGCATCTCCACACCAAAGCACACTGGCACCAAAACACCACCACAACCGACCCAAAGCTCCGCCTTTCACCTCCAGGAGCCCACGCGCCACAACCCATCTGACAGCAAAAATCCACCATCACCTGCCCTGAACCCATCGCCACCACCCAAGCACCTACCACCTGACTCGAAGTCAAACCCGAAGTTCCTCTTCCCTGACCCGAGTTAGTACCCCAAGCGCCCACCATCTCCTCGGCCATTCACATTGCCATCGACCCAGATCCACCACTTCCTCACCTGATTCCCTCTGACCCGAAGCCAAACCCGAAGAAACCCCTTCCCTGACCCGAAGCCAGACCCAAACACCACCATAACCGAGAACCCGAAGTCAAACCTAAAGTACCACCCTTCCTGACCTGAAGCCTGACCGCAAGCGAACCCAGTCGCCATCCTTTTCCCCAGATCTGAAGTCAGACCCGCGTTTTTCCCCTTTGACCCGAAGCATACCCAGATCTGCTGCCTGAACGACTTTCCCATGCCTGTCCCGAGTCAGAACCCTAAGCGGCAGCTATCTCGACTCCAAGCAGACCGAGCGCCTCCAACCTGTTTTGCTTCTTTTCCAGTTTTATTATATTTGCTTACCTGAACTTTCTCTGCTTATTATGTGAAGTCTATACATGCTAAGTTATGTATATGCTGTACACCTATGTTGACAGAAGTTGCATTTGTTCTCAAATCCAAACCTATATATGTTGTATATATATAATTGTTCTTTCTAATATCTATAAAACAAATGTATATATATCGCATATATATATATATATTTGTTTTCATCGAATTCTCGTGATGAATTTGTTTTGTGCTTGTCGTATCTTTTTGACGTGTCGTGCCCGTGTCCATGCCTGTATCCATGTCAGTTGTTTCTCATTTCCATCGTTCTCTAGCCTTGAAAGGTGAGTGATTACTCACAATTAACATTCTTATATTTAGTAGATTTAATTCACATGAAATGACAATTGAAATATGCTGTTAAATGTGAATTGTTGGTTATGTAATTGTTAAATATGATATCCCATTATCTGCAATTGTTCACCAACGACATATGACACCATAACTTGTTGTATATATTAGATTTAAATTGTTACTGATGATATATGCCTGTTGTTGAAATGTTATATTATTATTATAATTATTCTCACACTGCAAGTTTCCTGTTAGTTTAGAATTCCCTATAGGTTGAAATGATACATACTCGAACGATCTTATAGACTAGGGAAAACCGTTATGGGTTGAAATGATAAACCCAAGCGATTTTCATTAATTTTGAAATTTTGGGATTGCAGGTTGAAATGATATATACCTGTAGATATTTAAATTGCAGATTGAAATGATAAATATCTGTCTCACTTGACCATAGGATAGAAAATTATATACGGACACCGTTGGTCTATATTTTGAAAATGATTTCCATGGTTTTGAAAGGAAATATATGGATTTTAATAAATATTGATTAATAATAAAAATAATATAAAATTCTATTTTATATATAAGTGTAAAAAATTTAGTTTTTTTTAAATTATATGTTTGGAAATTTTAAATTTATAAGTTAGTTTTGAAAATATAATTTTTAAGATTTTACTTATAATTTTATTATTTTAAAAATATATAAAATAAGATTTAAAATAGATTTTATTTAATAATAAGATTCAATTTAATAAAATTTAATTTAACTAATATATATAATATGTTTAAACTATTTATTTAAAATCTATATTAATATTTTAAAATTAGGTTTTGTAGTAACTTTAATAAATAAGTTTGGGATGATAGATTTAATTGATTTGTGATTTAAATTGTTAAGAATTGAATTTAAATAAATATTGATTTGGACTTATTGATTTTGAGAATTTAAAGATATGAAATTTATAATTTGATAACTTGATTTTGATAAAAAGCGATTAAATGGATATCTTCAAATTTAAATAAGTTGAAATTGAATATTTAGTTTGATTTAAATGTGTAACTAGAGATTTTATTCAAATGTATTAAAATGATTAAGTGAATATTTTCCAATTTGAGTAAATTTAAAGTTAAATGTTGGATTTTGAAATATAAGTGAAAGTCATCAAAATTGAGTTAGTGTAAATGCTGAATATTTAAATTCTTAAACTTATTGAAATTGAAATGGTTTAAATTTGTAGTTAAAATATGGATTTGAAATCGATATAAATAAAAATGGTTATTGAGAATTTGAATTGAATAGTAATTAATGAACCGAGATTTATTTAAATTGTATTTTTGAACTAAAGTGGGTTTGAATCGATTTGTGGAATTTGATGAAACAATTTTAATTTGAAACTATTTTGATATAAATTCTTTTAATATAAACTATTTTTAATATATAAACTATTTTAATCTACAAACTATTTTAAATATAAACTATATTTTTATTTATAACTGTTTCAATATATATAAACTATTTTCAATAATTAAACTGTTTAAGTTGGAACTGTTATGATTTAGATTTAATGGATTTAAATGCAAATATTTTGATATGATGGTTTAAACTATTTTGTGGTTATGATTTTTTGAAAGAGAATAATGATTTCAAAAGTAAATATGATTTCAAAAGTGATATGATTTTGAAATGAATATGAAATTTTGATATGAAATATGAACTGTTTGAGATGGCTTTATAAAATGACCACGGTGTGAAATAAGCGTTTGGTTGTTAAGGAGACCGGGATCAGATATTGTCATACTCTCTGCCAATACCGAAAACCATTTTAACAACTATGTACATGGTAGAGATTCCAAAAATGAAGTAGGATGGTTTGGCAAACGATTCTGTATGAGGTATTTACGTGACCCCGACTTCCGTGAGTCAGCTTAGATGTGATTAAAACAAGAGCTATACCGGGCCAAGTGAGGTCATTCCTCCTATCGGGCACATTTCTTCGATTCCATTCTATTACTTTGTGATTTGATTGGGTGTACCTTTGATTTGGAAGTGTGTCTCGAGGTGGGCGGTAGTAGCTGCTATGCGTTACCACCAGTACGGGAGTGCAAACAGTATTTCTACCCTGGCATTACCTCGCGTGTCGTGTTCATATGCCCTATCGCGCCTTCTACGAGTTTGTTTTGTACCGTACCTATGGGGTGTCCTCTAAGTAAACCATCGGTTTGATGGAGCTTACGCTATTGTATAGACTACAGGAATATATAAAATGTGTTAAGGGGGATATGAGTAACGCCTTAACGCTATTTTAATACTTTACTTTACATAATAGATAGTTCCACGGATCCTTAGAGGATGGAAATCCCAAGCATCCTTTAAGTTACTTGTATTTCAGTTGACATTTCACTTGAGTTCGATTTACTAATATAAGAATGTTAATCCTGACTCGAGTGTTTTGTGTTTTGCTTTATGCTCGGGTCAGACTGAGTGTCGCAGCATTTGAGACTCACCTTTGGAGTTTGGAGCTTTGCTTGAAGATCGGTCTTTGTCTATTCATCTTTCCTGTAACAACCCGCATATTTATCGATTTTATATTTAAATATTTTATTTAAATATTTTATCGTTAGTCGGATGTTAGTCCGAAAAACTACTTTTTGCATACGGTCAAACTAGGACTCGAGACCACCTCCGTTGACTTCAAAATGACGTTTGCGATCTTTTTGAGTGTAAACTTCGATATGTTTGGAGTTAGTGAAATTCTCGCTACTTTTTCCCGCTTGTGACTTTGGTTTGGACTGCACCTTCTTTAGCTCAACCCAACACTCTTCCCTTCATTACTTCATCTCTTCACATATACATTAAAGCTTCTTCAAAAATGGTGGAGGGAATGGGAAATTAAAACTCCAAACTCAAATTCAATTGCAAATCCAACATTCAACTCCAAATTCAAGTAGAAGATATTGGATTCAAGCTTTGGATTGCTTCTCCTTGCTTTTAAGCTTCATCTTCATCCATTTTAGTGAAAAGGTGAGATTTTTAATCTCACATCTTGCCTATAACTGTCATTGGATTGTTGGGAATGATTCCCCATCACTTTAGCATGCATATTTGCTTTTGGTTTGGATCGAATCGGCAAAAAACTCCAATTTTTAGTGTTTTGGAAAAAATCTGGGCTTAGGTCGTTCTGCCTGTGCTAGGTCGTTCGGCGTGAAAAGCCTCTGCCTGCATATACAGCGTTCTGCGCTTAGGTCGTAGGTCGCTCGGGGAAGTTAGGTCGTAGGTCGCTCGGCCCTATTAAACCCTTTAGGTCGCTTACCCCTTTAGGTCGCATGCCTTGTTTTACGTTAGGTCCCTTGACCTCTTTCACTTCCTTTAGGTCGCTTGACCTGGTAAACCTTAGGTCGCTCGCGTGTTAAAACCTTAGGTCGCTCGCGTGTTAAAACCTTAGGTCGCTCGCATGTTAAAACCCTTAGGTCGCTCGCGTGTTAAAACCCTTAGGTCGCTCGCGTGTTAACCCCTTCGGTCGCTCGCGTGTTAAAACCCTTAGGTCGCTCGCGTGTTAAGACCCTTAGGTCGCTCGGCCAATTCACGCGCTAGGTCGCGAGTATTTAAGTCGCTAGGTCGCTTGGCATTGTGCCGCTAGGTCACTCGGCACTTTGGTGTTAGGTCGTTAGACCTTGTTTTCTACTTGGTCGTTTAGCCTTGTTTAATGCTAACTCGTTAACACCTCTAGGTCGAAACCACTAGGTCGCTTGACCCCTTAGACCCCTAGGTCGCATCCAGTAGGTCGTTCGACCTATTTGACTTTAGGTCGGTGCACTTCAATTCGACCACGTTATGTCGCAAATATATTCCTACTTTGATGGTTTTGGGATTGATTTCTTTGGACTTTACTCACGTCTTCGAACGTGAATTTATGTGATTCGATTTGTTTCAACAATCGTTTTGTGACTTGTCGCTTTAAAAATGTGAAGGCTTCAATACTAGTAGTGAATATCAAAACTCTCCCATCAAAGCAATTTCAACACTGTTTTAACTACATGGCTCTTTTCCTCAAACCGTTTTCCAATCTACTAGTATATACAAGCCTTTACTTCACTCGGATGAGAAATCGAATTAAATGACTTAGTAAAACGAGTGGTATGAAACGCTTGCGTTCACTTCGTCGGTTAGCTCTTGGACTTGTTCGATTGAACCCTTTTGTGACAATTTTCTAGTGAATTTCTACCGTTTGTTCGTAAATATTTAAGTTAAGCTAGTGGTTATGGGACATGAAGCTAAACTCATATATTTACTGGCTTAGTGTAATTGACACTTCTATATGATCATGACGATCATTTTTGTGATTTAAACTAGCAACTGTGCGATGTCTCTTTGTCTGCGAGGGAGACTAGACCCCGCTTTTGTGATGTCTCACCATCACATATATGGGGTAGCACCCCATGATCTTCGGGCCGTTCATGTGTTAAAATTTAATGGATAGCTTCCATGAGATAGCTTCTCGTTCATGTGTTATACGCATTGGTGAGTTTTCATGCTCCCGTTCATGTGTTAGGCCTTCCCCCCTTTTTATGTGTTTTCTTGATTTCTTGTGATGATTTCTAGAATTTTTTGCTTCACCAGTTTTCGTGATTTTCATTGATATGATATCAATTTTTGTGCATTGGTGAATTCATGTGTTATTGACTTGTTGTGAATACAAGTTTAGGGTATGATACCCTATTTTATCTTTGAGAAGATTCTTGTGATATTGATTAATCTCTTGTTGATTTTCAATTACATACTTGTAGTAGTATGCTACAATGGTTATTACATGTTCATGCCATGTCTTTTACTTTATACCATATCATCTGATATTTATAGCTAGACTGATCCTTTTATTATTTTCTTATAAATAATACTCGGGTCAGACCGAGATGTTACAGGTGCTTCTGCTTGACTTCTCTTCAGGATTATTCTGACTTTTGGCTAACTACATAGATTAGTAGTTTTTGGATGTACACATTTGAGATATAGACCCTATGTTGTGTACTTATTCTTTTGTATAGCACGTGTTGCTATTCTTTTGTATTATCGTGGATCTTTCCGACCACTTCTCTGATGAACACTTTTATGAGTTATATATATATTCCTATCTTCTTTCGCCTTTGTGATATGGATGTCTGTGACTGATTTATGTTATGATTATTTCTATGTTTGTTTCCGAAGATTATATATAGCCACCGTGTGATAGCTTTGAGTTTGTATCGGTATGTCGGATTTCCTCCTTAAATGATATGCATTTTATTCTATCTGACATATCGGTGCTCGCACAAAGAAGTTACATGGAAGGTCGCTCCTCCACAGCCTTATTCTCCGTGCTAATTGACAGCACTACATCCAATGTTCTTGGTTAGCATGGGTATAGAGGTGGGGCATTACAGCTTGGTATCAGAGCCAAACTTCGGAACAATGTAGAATAACTTAACAAGGATCATCGTCCTAAGTCCACCTTGGGAGTTGTGTTTCAGGATTTAGTTCGAGTCTTCGAACCAATTCATCCTGTTTTCTTTATGATTCCTTGTTTCATCTATCAAGAATTGCTTGATATTCATTTGGTGAATAACCTTTTTCTTCTTCTCTCTTTCTTAAAGGAGAGAATGTCTAGACCAGGCCGTCCCAGAGCTGGACCATCCACTGTTACTCCCTAGGATGTAGTTTTCATGACTGCTCAGCAGCTTCTTGATTTAGTAAAGAATGCTCAAGCAGCTGGTCCTAATCAGGAACCTACTCATCCTAAGTCTGGATTTGCACGTTTGTGCAACGATTATACCAACTTGGGTGGGAAACCATTCAAAGGTTCCGAAACTATTATCAAGGTCCAGGATTGGTTAAGAACATGCGATAAAATCTTTTCTCGCATGAATCTTATCGATCTTCACCATGTTCAGGTGGCCTCCAGTATGCTCCAAGAGAGAGCATTGGATTGGTACAAACTTCTTATTTCTGAGATTAATGAAGCGGATCTCACCTGCGAGCAATTCCGGGAACGCTTCGAATTAAAATTCATACCAGAAGCAGAGAAAGTGACATTGGCTCGACGTTTCATAAACCTTGTTCAAGGTGAATCCTCTGTGACAAATTATGTCGCATCCTTCGAGTCACTGTCTAAATATGGGGTTGAATACATCAACACCCCATTGAAGAAGAACCAGAGGTTCGTCTATGGCTTAAACAAGAATCTCAAGAAGCCATTACTTCTAAATTAGAAGTTTCTTTCGATCAATTGATCGATATCACTCTTCATCTTGAAGAGGCTGATAAGGACAGTGATGTTGAAGTGGTGGCTACCAAACAAAACTTCAACAACAAGAAAAGGCCTAACAAGTTCAAAGGTCCTTATCCCAATAAAAAGGGTAAGCAAGCAACTCCTGCTGCAAAGGCATTTTCCCCCAGTGATAGGAAATGCTTAAACTGTGGTGCTAAGGGCCATTTTTCGAACAAGTGTTCAAAGCCCCGCTCTTGCCGCTATTGTAAAAGTCCAGATCATTTTATGCACCAATGCCCTAAACTTCAAGACAAGGAGGGAAAGTTAAACGTTGCTCAAGCCCCTGGCAACACATCTCGTGGTCAAGGTATGTCTCATTCTGTCCTTGATGGAATTATTATATTTTATGATCAACCTATTAGAGTTCTCTTTGATACGGATGCATCCCATTCTTTTATATCAAAGGAACTTGTCGATACTTTTTCCTTAAGTGTTGTTGCTTTAATGACTTCTTTAAGAATTGCGATTCCGGTTGGTGGATCCGCAACTCTTAGTTTGCTTTGTAAAGATGTGGAGATTATTTTGTGTGATTTTTCTTTCCTAGCCGATTTGCATGTCATGCGTTACTTAGGCTTTGGAATGATTTTGGGTATGGATTGGCTTACTCGTTATGAAGCTCATATCCTATGTCCTGAGCGGACTATTTATCTCCGTCATCTGCAATCTGTTAATCAGATTTCTATTGTTCTTAAAGATTCGGATTCCGCTTTGGTTGCATCTTTATATTCTTTAAATCCTCGTGATGATGATAATGATGACGAGGAGGATGTCATTTCTCTTATTCGCATCGTTCGTGAATTTTCCGACATCTTTGAGCCCGTTTTAGGACTACCACCTAAGCGAGCAATCGAGTTCAAAATTAATCTTATACCTGGAGCTCAACCTATTACCCGTCCTCCTTATCGCATGTCCAATAAGGAGAATGAAGAGATGCGCAAACAATTATCCAAGTTAGAGACGAAGCCACTTATTCGCTCTAGTTCCTCGCCTTGGGGAGCTTCAGCTATTTTCGTAAGTAAGTCCGATGGTACACTTAGGATTTACATTGACTACCGCAAGCTTAATGATCTTACTATTAAGAATAAATATCCTTTACCTCGGATTGATGATCTGTTTGATCAACTTAGTGGTGTTAGAGTCTTTTCATAATTGGACTTGGCTACCGGTTTTCATCAGCTTCGTATTGCAGAGGATAGTATTCCTTTGACTTCATTCCGTACTCGATATGGATCTTATGAATGGCTTGTTATGCCATTTTGTTTAACGAATGCTCCGGCTTATTTCGTTGACCTCATGAATAGAGTTTTCAAAGATTTTCTCGATCGGTTTGTTCTCATCTTTATTGATGATATTATTGTGTATTCTAAAACCGAAGAGGAACGTGAAAAGCATCTTCGGATTGTATTGGAAACTCTTAGGAGTAATCAGTTAAAAGCAAAATTTTCTAAGTGCCACTTTTGGCAATCTAGTGTGAAGTTTCTCGGTCATATTATTTCCGAATCCGGAATATCCGTGGATCCTTCAAAGATTGAAGCGATTCAGAATTGGAAGAGACCAGAGAGTGTAATGGAAATCCGTAGCTTCCTTGGATTGGGGGGTTACTACCATCGTTTCATTAAGGACTTTTCTAAAATTGTCGTTCCTCTTACTGGCTTAACAAAGAAAGGTGTTAAATACATTTGGTCGGACAAATGTGAAACTTCTTTTCAGAAATTAAAAGAACTCCTTTCTAATGCTCCCATTCTTGTTATTCCCGAAGGGAACCAATATTTTGTTGTTTATACCGATGCTAGTCGCGTTGGTTTAGGTGCCGTTCTTATGCAAAAAGAACGTGTTATTGCTTATGCTTCTAGGCAATTGAAGCCGGCTGAGACTAGATATGCCACACATGATTTAGAACTCGCGGCTATTGTTTTCGCCCTTCGAATTTGGCGACACTATCTTTTGGGAGAGAAATTTATACTTTATACTGATCATAAGTCTTTGAAATATTTATTTTCCCAAAAGGAACTTAATTTGCATCAACAGCGTTGGCTCGAGTTCCTTGCCTCTTATGATTTTGATATCCTTTATACTCCCGGAAAGGGAAATCGAGTTGCCGATGCACTTAGTCGCAAGCAACAAGCGGTTGTTTCAATGATGATATCCGAATGGAGGGATCTCGAGGATTTATCCACTTGTGAAATTCGAGATCGTGTCTCTGATTTATGTTCATCCCTTGTTTTATGTAGCCTTGAGGCTCGTCCTTCTCTTTTAGACCGCATTTTTGAAACTCAACAGCTAGATCCTGAATTGGCTTTGCTTGGCCAAAATCTTAAGGATAAAACCGATATTGAAGGTTTGAAAGACTTTGATATTGATTTTCGTGGCGGCATTCGAAAATTTGGTAGACTGATCGTACCAAATATTAGTGATCTTCGTAAAGATATTTTAGAAGATTCATCATTCCAAATTTTCCATTCATCCCGGTAGCAGTAAAATGTACGCAGATATGAAGCGACTTTTTTACTAGGAGGGAATGAAAGCTGATATTGCTAACTTTGTTAAGTGTTGCATGACTTGCCAACTTGTTAAGGCTGAACATCAAAGGCCAGGTGGGCTATTGCAACCATTGGAAATTCCAGTTTGGAAGTGGGATCAAATTTCCATGGATTTTATAGATGGCCTTCCCCGTTCTCGTTCGGGTCATAATAGTTTATGGGTAATCGTTGACAGACTTACTAAATCTGCCCATTTTATTCTAGTTCGATCGAACATAACCGTTCCTCTTCTGGCCAAACTCTTCGTCAAAGAAATTGTTAAACTACATGGAGTTCCTTCTTCCATTGTTAGTGATCGAGATCCATTGTTTACTAGTGGATTCTGGAAGAGTCTTCAAAAAGCTTTGGGAACGAAGCTTAATTTTAGCACCACTTATCACCCCTAGTCCGATGGACAAACTGAGCGTGTGAATCAAACTCTTGAAGATTTTCTTTGTGCTTGTGTGCTTGATTTCGGTGGAAGTTGGGAAGATCATATTTCACTTGTTGAGTTTTCCTATAATAACAGCTTCCAATCTAGTATTGGTATGGCTCCTTTCGAGGCACTCTACGGAAGGCCATGCCGATCTCCTTCTTGTTGGCTTGAGGCCGGTGAGAAGCTGGTTTTAGGACCAGATTTTATTCGTGATTCCACAGAGAAGATTAAACTTATTCGACATAGGATGAAAGAAGCCCAGAGTAGACAAAAATCCTATGCCGATAACCGAAGAAGAAAATTAGAATTTTCTGTGGGAGATCTCGTATTTATTTGTGTTTCACCTATGAAGGGTGTTGTACGTTTCAGTCGATCGGGGAAGTTAGCGCCTCGATACATTGGGCCATTTCCTATCACTAAACGTATCGGTTCCATGGCTTATCGCCTTTCATTACCAGCTCAGTTTTCTGCCATGCATGACGTGTTTCATGTTTCTCAATTACGGAAGTGCCTTCGGGATTCCGATTCTATTCTTGAGTCCGGTGTTGTGGAGGAGATAGAAGTTTCACCTAATTTAACTTATGAGAAGCATCCTATTCAAATTATTGCTTCGGAGATCAAACGACTTCGAAATAAAGATGTTCCGCTTGTTAAAGTTCAATGGTCCTCAAATCCTAAGGATTGCTCTTGGGAAACTAGAGAATTCATCGAGCGTACACATCCGGAATTACTTTCTCATGCTCTTTGAGGTAAACTTCTTATTTCAAATTTCTTTTGTGTTAATATGCATTTATGGTTGTTACTTTTTATTTTCGTCTTATATATTGCGAGGACGCAATTTCTTTAAGGAGGGGAGTCTGTAACAACCCGCATATTTATCGATTTTATATTTAAATATTTTATTTAAATATTTTATCGTTAGTCGGATGTTAGTCCGAAAAGCTACTTTTTGCATACGGTCAAACTAGGACTCGAGACCACCTCCGTTGAGTTCAAAATGACGTTTGCGATCTTTTTGAGTGTAAACTTAGATATGTTTGGAGTTAGTGAAATTCTCGCTACTTTTTCCCGCTTGTGACTTTGGTTTGGACTGCACCTTCTTTAGCTCAGCCCAACCCTCTTCCCTTCATTACTTCATCTCTTCACATATACATTAAAGCTTCTTCAAAAATGGTGGAGGGAATGGGAAATTAAAACTCCAAACTCAAATTCAATTGCAAATCCAACATTCAACTCCAAATTCAAGTAGAAGATATTGGATTCAAGCTTTGGATTGCTTCTCCTTGCTTTCAAGCTTCATCTTCATCCATTTTAGTGAAAAAGGTGAGATTTTTAATCTCACATCTTCCCTATAACTATCATTGGATTGCTGGGAATGATTCTCCATCACTTTAGCATGCATATTTGCTTTTGGTTTGGATCGAATCGGCGAAAAATTCCAATTATCAGTGTTTTGGCAAAAATCTGGGCTTAGGTCGTTCTGCCTGTGCTAGGTCGTTCGGCGTGAAAAGCCTCTGCCTACATATACAGCGTTCTGTGCTTAGGTCGTAGGTCGCTCGGGGAAGTTAGGTTGTAGGTCGCTCGGCCCTGTTAAACCCTTTAGGTCGCGTACCCCTTTAGGTCTCATGACCTTGTTTTACGTTAGGTCGCTTGACATCTTTCACTTCCTTTAGGTCGCTCGACCTGGTAAACCTTAGGTCGCTCGCGTGTTAAAACCTTAGGTCGTTCGCGTGTTAAAACCTTAGGTCGCTCGCGTGTTAAAACCCTTAGGTCGCTCGCGTGTTAAAACCCTTAGGTCGCTCGCGTGTTAACCCCTTCGGTCGCTCGCGTGTTAAAACCCTTAGGTCGCTCGCATGTTAAGACCCTTAGGTCGCTCGGCCGATTCACGCGCTAGGTCGCGAGTATTTAAGTCGCTAGGTCGCTTAGCATTGTGCCGCTAGGTCGCTCGGCACTTTGGTGTTAGGTCGTTAGACCTTGTTTTCTACTTGGTCGTTTGGCCTTGTTTAATGCTAACTCGTAAACACCTCTAGGTCGCAACCACTAGGTCGCTTGACCCCTTAGACCCCTAGGTCGCATCTAGTAGGTCGTTCGACCTATTTGACTTAAGGTCGTTGCACTTCAATTCGACCACGTTAGATCGCAAATATATTCCTACTTTGATGGTTTTGGGATTGATTTCTTTGGACTTTACTCACGTCTTCGAACGTGAATTTATGTGATTCGATTTGTTTCAACAATCATTTTGTGACTTGTCGCTTTAAAAATGTGAAGGCTTCAATACTAGTAGTGAATATCAAAACTCTCTCATCAAAGCAATTTCAACACTGTTTTAACTACAAAGCTCTTTTCCTCAAACCGTTTTCCAATCTACTAGTATATACAAGCCTTTACTTCACTCGGATGAGAAATCGAATTAAACGACTTAGTAAAACGAGTGGTATGAAACGCTTGCGTTCACTTCGTCGGTTAGCTCTTGGACTTGTTCGATTGAACCCTTTTGTGACAATTTTCTAGTGAAGATCTATAGTTTGTTCGTAAATATTTAAGTTAAGCTAGTGGTTATGGGACATGAAGCTAAACTCATATATTTACTGGCTTAGTGTAATTGACACTTCTATATGATCATGACGATCATTTTTGTGATTTAGACTAGCAACTGTGCGATGTCTCTTTGTCTGCGAGGGAGACTAGACCCCGCTTTTGTGATGTTTCACCATCACATATATGGGGTAGCACCCCATGGTCTTCGGGCCGTTCATGTGTTAAAATTTAATGGATAGCTTCCATGAGATAGCTTCTCGTTCATGTGTTATACGCGTTGGTGAGTTTTCATGCTCCCGTTCATGTGTTAGGCCTTCCCCCCTTTTTATGTGTTTTCTAGATTTCTTGTGATGATTTCTGGAATTTTGTGCTTCACCAGTTTTCGTGATTTTCATTGATATGATATCAATTTTTGTGCATTGGTGAATTCATGTGTTATTGACTTGTTGTGAATACAAGTTTAGGGTATGATACCCTATTTTATCTTTGAGAAGATTCTTGTGATATTGATTAATCTCTTGTTGATTTTCAATTACA
The DNA here is from genome assembly GCA_030737815.1 of Allium fistulosum. Classification (NCBI taxonomy): domain Eukaryota; kingdom Viridiplantae; phylum Streptophyta; class Magnoliopsida; order Asparagales; family Amaryllidaceae; genus Allium; species Allium fistulosum. Next base: position 941,566,950 of record CM060908.1, on the reverse strand, counting down.
TACTTGTAGTAGTATGCTACAATGGTTATTACATGTTCATGCCATGTCTTTTACTTTATACCATATCATCTGATATTTATAGCTAGACTAATCCGTTTATTATTTTCTTATAAATAATACTCGGGTCAGACCTAGATGTTACAGGTGCTTCTGCTTGACTTCTCTTCAGGATTATTCTGACTTTTGGCTAACTACATAGATTAGTAGTTTTTGGATGTACACATTTGAGATATAGACCCTATGTTGTGTACTTATTCTTTTGTATAGCACGTGTTTCTATTCTTTTGTATTATCGTGGATCTTTCCGACCACTTCTCTGATGAACACTTTTATGTGTTATATATATATTCATATCTTCTTCCGCCTTTGTGATATGGATGTCTGTGACTGATTTATGTTATGATTATTTCTATGTTTGTTTCCAAAGATTATATATAGCCACTGTGTGATAGCTTTGAGTTTGTATCGGTATGTCGGATTTCCTCCTTAAATGATATGCATTTTATTCTATCTGACATATCGGTGCTCGCACAAGGAAGTTACATGGAAGGTCGCTCCTCCACAGCCTTATTCTCCGTGCTAATTGACAGCACTACATCCAGTGTTCTTGGTTAGCATGGGTATAGAGGTGGGGCGTTACATTTCCAGTTACTTCAGTTTATTCCAGTTTTTTTGTTCATACTCGTCATTGGCATTTGTATTAGTAACTTCAGTGTATTCGAGGTATCTGTTGTACTTTACTTTAAACTCTGATGTTTATATAGTAGCTTCATGGACTACTATTTATCTATTCCACTGCTTATCTTTATATTACTCTGTATCTATGATTCTGTGATTGATTTTTTTACTACATATGCTAAGTTTTGCCAAATATAAATTAACAATCTGTTGTTTTGAGCAGTTCAAATCTGACATGAGTGGATGATTGTCGATTTGAATGGTTCGAAATACCAGGTCGTTACACATTGCCTCAGTATTAATTGACGCATTACCTGAGTGAAATTGAGTCTAATGCTTAGTAAACTGAGGTAATGCCTAATTCAAAAACTGAAGCAATCGCCTCAATTAATACTAAGGCGATTTCTTTAGTTTTGAATGAGGCACTGCCTCAGTTTAAAAACTAAGGCAATTGCCTCACTATTGCGAAGTCCTCTTTGTTTTGCAGTTCGGTCGGCATTTACTAGGTTGACAATTATGCTAATTGTTGTTTTTCTAATTGATCCATTCTAAAAGTATACAAATTGTTTCAGCTATTGTTTTTCTACTATAGTTTACAATAACTTGATGCATTTTAAGTATAATTACCAAGTTCGATGATTAATCCTGATAGAAATTGTATTGTATAATATTATTGATAGTACTTACTGGTTTAAAATGACTATAATCCAAACATTTATACATCACATAGGGAACAATAGCAAAAAGAAGTCATCATGGTAGAAAAACAGAACAGTAAAATATGCACCTGATAATGGTAAGTACACTAAACGTGGAAAACATTTGAGTTTTACTTTCATATGGCATAGTTTCACTTTTCATTATTCAGAAATTTAAATATGAATTTTATTCGATTCAAATAAATTCATTAAACACTTTCCAATACATTAAAGACCAACCGTAATAAGAATAATCAATTATTATAATAATAAGTTGCTATAAACAACAAGTACGAGAATTACCAATCATAATAAGAAAAAATTGCTACATACACTCTCATAAACTAACAATCATAACCAAACACGAGAAATGGTCCAAAATATTTTTTACCCTCAGCTACTCCAGTCGGGTCCTTAATTATTGTTTTAGCGGGAGAAATGGAGGAGGTGGAGGAGGCCCGATTGAGGATGAGGAGGCTGCCTGAAAAGGAAGTTGCTTGTGTCACATATATGCATGCATTCATGCATGTTTCTTTCTTCCTGTGCTCTTCTTCTCTCTTTGCAAAAGATCAAAATATACTTCTTCTTCTTGTTCAATTGCCTCTTAATTTCTTCACAAAATTGTGGCCTTGATTCACCCATTACTTTGTATTTAACTTGTTGTACTTAATGACTTATAACCATTAACTATGATCAATTAACAAATAAATAAGCTACACTATTCCAGTTATTTTGTTTACTTGATTCTCTCAATATTACATTAATTACAATTTTACAATTTTATTCTTACACAACACTGTAATGTTAGTCCGCTTTCTCTGGTTTATCGTCTATTACTATAGATTTTAATTACTCCTAAACCTTACCATGCCAAAATCACACACTAAAAGCATCTCAAATCTTTGTTGCTTCATCGTTCCATTTTTTCCTCAAAACCTCTTGCATTACATATTTAAGCCTATTCTTTTTTATATCATTCATCTTTTTCATTATTAAATGCATGCTTTTGTATTTTATCGTTTACTCTCCTTGACCAATATGCATTATAATTTACTCCTTTCGCACTTTGTTGTCTTAGCCATTACTTAAATCTGTATGCTCGAATTTCCTTATCTGACTTTCTTTTGTTAGTCTATACAATATTATTATTAGTGAGTTGAATTTCAAGCTCACACAGGCTCCCTTGAAATTTGGCAACCGAACGGTCACGTCTCCTTCTTTTTCTTATATTCCAACCAGCTCTCCATTTCTTCCTTTTCGTATATCCTCTCCGCTTCCTTCCTTATCCTCCAAACCACTCAATCGTCGAAACTTATACTTTTCGATTCTTTCGAACCACCGTTCCAACTTAACCCTAATTTCAACTTCTATATTCACCACTTAACCCTAATTTCAATTTCTATATTCACCAAGGAGAACGATGTTGTCCCTCCCAGCCGTTGCGATTTTGTCTTCCAACCACTATTCTTCACCATAACGTTGGCAATCTTCCCCCACCATTCCTCTATCTGTACCCAAGACGTGCAAAGGTTGTCACATTTAGGTAACCTCCTAAACCGTTATCGCCTTTTCTTCGTGTAGTGTGGATTCGTAATCTGATATTTTTGGTGTATTATAAAAGCAAGCTTGAGCTGATAATGTCATGATTTATTTAGAAAACATGACTCAAAATCTTATTTTATTTGCTTTGATGTAACAATCCGTAAATTTTCGATAATTAAAATAGTTAATTTAATAAGATTTCATGGTTTAATGTTGGAAGAATTAAAAATTTGTAATGTATTTATTTATAATGATAATAACTAGAATGAATTGCAACAATAGTTATCTGAGTTAATTATTAATGAATTGAATGAAATTCCAATCACGTAAAGTGACTCAAATATTATAACTTGGTTATAAAGGGAATATAAGAGAACAATGGTAAATATTGGGTTAACTAATAAAATAAAATATATTCATCGGTAATGGAATCAAATTGGTATTGTATAGGTAATTGTGACATTTGTAGTAAATAATAAACTTATAAGTGTGATTTAAAAGTTAATGGTGATAATTATTATAAGCTACCTGTTTATTCAGTCAGTCGAATTGAATTTGGAAACCAATCGCAAATGAAATGAAATTCTATATATTAACTGGGTGTATAATCAATAATTGAAGTTGAATAATAATTGTGAATTATTTAGAAATAAAACTTTGAAATAGACTGATTTCGAAGATTTAATAATAACGAGTATTTAAAGACAATGCTACTTATTGAATGAGTTTACGATCAATAGTTGGATTGAATAATAATGCTAAATTTAATAGATGTAAATAGAGTAATGGATTGATAAGTACAATTCATTTAAAAATCCAATATTGAAATTTGTTGAATATTGAACAATTAAATTGTTTAAAATTAATATCGGAAATTAACTGAAAAATTGAATAACGGGAATTGAATGACTGCTTAATGGAAATGGTTGTTATATAATTTGTATTTGTTTCAAAAGTTAAAATTTGAATTTAATATGATTAATTTGTTATTGAAATCTAATATACGAAAATAGGGTGAATAACTGAAATTTGATTTAATATGATTCAAATTGGTTTCCAAAGTGAATATAAGTTATATTTGGATTATAATAGAGTTAATAAGACTTTAAAATTTGAATTTTAAGAAATTCTGTAAATTTTGAAAAGTCGTCGATTTAGTCGACGAGTAAAAATAGCCTTCCAAGGTACAGTCTCGGAATTCGATGAAACCAGTTCCTTTGGATCCGTAATAGTGTATTATTATTGGATTTCAAATTTCGTAGCGTTTGGAGTTATCGTTTGGTCGTACGGGTTAGAAACGCATCGTAATTTATATCGAAAATTTAATATTTTAATTCGATTCAAAAAGCTATCTTCGGCATACGATCGAATTAGCCTCCGAAACACATTCCATTGTGTTCGGAATGCAGGTAAAACCTTAGGAACGCCTGTCGGCACGTGTCGTTTGGAAATCGTTTGAAAATGTTGTTTAAATGTGAATTTAATATTAAAATATTATTATATATGCTTGTATATACATGAGCAAAGTCGAAACCCTAGCATAAGTCTGGCCGCCGCGTTTTATTTGAACGGCTAATGATTTCTTCCCTTCCTCCTTCTTTTTCGCGAAATCCACTCAACGATTTCAGAAACCTCCAACGTGAAACCTGCAGATCGCTTCGAGACGAACGTATCCATGCGACGATGATCATCTTTCGTTGCCGCGTTTGACCTGGTTTTGCGTGCGTTGGCCTGGTGTTCGAGCTCGTATGGCGAGGAGATGGTGGCGCCGAGCTTCAAGCTATTGGGGACGTGGGTGGAGACGTCAATGGCGCTCATCGTGGCGACGATGGATCGCGTTCCAGTTGGGTGTCGACGACGTGGTATGGAGCCCTAGATGATGGCGATGAGTTTCTTTTGTTCGTGACTTGGCTGGTGAACAAACGGAGAAGGAGTTATCTTGCGGCCTTGATTTCCTATAGCAAAATCAACGGCCAGATCTGATTCTGAATTGGATGAGACTTTTTGCGTCGGAATCGTGTTGACGAGCTCTACGTCATGGAATATATTTGGGGACTTTTGGAGCTAAATAAAATTTCAGGTTAAATCGAACGTCGTTCGATTTGATTTGAAATCTAAACTCAAGGTGAGTGTTTTATAACGCTCACAACGTACTAGAATATTTTGATGCTATTTAAATTTAATATTGTGAAGTGATATGATTTTTATTTGTCGTTGTTGATAAAATTTAACTGTCATCTAAATTGTCATCGAATTTAATGTTAGAAATTGAAATTGACAGTCAAATTAGAATTGAAATTTAATCGAAATTAAATTACCGAACATTTATAACTATGAAATTTCCGTGATTTATATTGTCTGTTTGGATGATTGGTTGCGATGGATGCTATTGATTGATGTTTGATGTTTAGATGTTTATTTGTTGTATATATCCTGTCATCACCCTGTGTATTATTTACAGTTGTAAATTTAATCATTTTGAATAAATTGAGAAATGGGTTGAAATGATATATACCTATGACACTATGATTTGAATTGAAATGATATATCTCTATTCCTGAAATTTAATTGAAATAACTGATCACTTGGCCATAGGATAGAAAATTATATATGGGCACCAGATTGATTAAATTAAATAACTTTTAAAATCTTAGATTTGGAATTACTTTAAATGGTTTGATTTAAAGGAATTTAAAAATCAATTTTATAGAAATTGAATTTATCGCGAATTTGAGGTTGAGATGTTGAAATAAATTTTTGTTAAACAAATTGGTTAATAATTGAAGTTAAGACCTTGAAATCAAATTTGTGATATGATTGAATTTCGTAAATTGATTTGATTTTAAAGGATTCAACTTTTATTCGGATTTTGAATTTGATTCAGATTGGTAAGTTGGAAATTAAAATGGTTGACTTTGAAGCTATTTCAAATTGGGTTTTCTTAAGTTATTCTGCTATATAAACTATTTTAAATACTTAAACTATTTTATACTAAACTATTTTAACCTATATTAGTTATATTATGTTATTTTAACTTATTTAAACATATTAACTTATTTTAATCTATTTTTAAATCTACTTAACCCAATTTAATTTATTTAAAGTAATTTACCTATTTTTAATTTATTTTAATCATATTTAATCTATTTTAAAGCTATTTAACCTATTTAATTATATTAAATCTATTTTAAATATATTTAACTATATTAAATCAATTTAAAACTATTTTGAAATATATCTTTAATATTTAGAATATTTTAACTATTTTCAATTATTTAAGCTACTTTAAACTATTCAAAATATTTTTCCAAAATTCCCAGCTGGTCAATAAGGTGAAATGTTTATATTTAAATCTTGGATTTAAATACGAAGTGGGTTAAATGAAGTTACAACCTAAATTGAAATGTGACGATTTTTGAAATTGAAAATGAGATATTGAGGCGAAATGATTTTTGAAATGAAATCGTATATTTTGCGTAGATACGATGATTTTGAAATGGATTTGATTTTTGAAGCGAACTTGATATTTTGATATCAATTGTGAATTGATTTTGAAAATGTAAAAGAACCATCCGGTGTGTAATAAGCGTTTGGTTGTTAAAGAGACCGGGATCGGATATGGGCATACTCTCTGTCGATACCGAAAACCGCTTTAACAACTATGTACGTGGTGGAGATTCCAGAAATGAAGTAGGATGGTTTGTCGACGATTCTATATGGTATGACGTGACCCTGACTCCCGTGAGTCAGCTTAGATGTGACTAAAATCAGGAGCTATACCGGGCTAATGTGAGGTCATTCCTCTTATCGGGCATATTTCTTCGATACCATTATATTGCTTTTGTGATTCGATTTGGTGGCCACCCCTCGATTGTTTGGGAGTGTGTCCGAGGTGGGCGGTAGTAGCTGCTATGCGTCACCTCCAATCCGGGAGTGCAATTGGTATATCTACCCTGGCATTTCCTCGTGTGCCGTGTTCACATGCCCTAGCGTGCCTTCTACGAGTTTGTTTTGTACCATACCTATGGAGTGCCCTCTGCGTAAACCTCTCGGAGGAGCGTACGGTACTGTATAGACTATGGGAATATATAAAATGTGTTAAGGGGGATATGGGTAACGCCTTAACGCTATTTTAATACTTTTACTTTACTGTAGACATATTATAATAGCATATTGTACTACATAGTAGATAGTTTAACGGATCCTTAAGAGATGGAAAATCCCGTAACATCTCTTGAGTTACTGCACGCACGTCTACACTGGATAAGAGATGTCAAATTCCGTAAAACATCTCTGACGCCGTTACACTCATCTTTATTTACGATTGATTTAACTTACATAAGGATATTTTAGTCCTGACTCGAGTGTTTTGTCTTTTCATTACGCTCGGGTCAGTCCTGAGTTTTCAGCTTATTGAAGATCTATTCTGGAGGACGAAGACGAAGATTTGGTATACTATTACTATTATTATCCATGCATCATGCTGTCTGCTGCATTATTTTATTTGTTCTGTTGTATATGTATAACTCTGATAAATGTTGTATAAATGATGATCAAAAGTATATTAAACAGCTTCATGAACTGTTTATTTGATTATTATATTTTATCTTTCCGCTGCGAGATTCTGTGGTTGTTTCTTGTTCCTTTTCTCTTCTTTTCTTATTTATCCCATTAACAATCCTCCCTTTTGAATGGTTTGGAATCGGCATGTGTGTTTACTTGTCGATTTAAATTGTCCAAAAAGGTGGTCCGTTACAGTTGGTATCAGAGCTTTGGTTTAGCGATAACCTTAGCTTTGTGGGGTCTGACTCTTTATAAATAGGGTAGTAATACCCTATGATGAGTCGCTAAGTGTATATATTTGAGAGCGCGTATTTGTTAGTGATATAAAATTGTTTTATATTGTGTTGGTTGATTTGTTGAGTGGCATATGGATTCTGGTCAATACGAGTAATTAACGTCATTGATAGGGATCTCTAAACACTTGAACAGAACAATTCGATATAGTATTGTTTTGAAATTGGGTAAATGAAATAATTTTGCCCCAATTATATTTTGTATATAAGGAAATAATTTTCAGAAATTATTATGATTCATCCAGTTTGTTTGGTTGTTAGAAATGATAATATGGATGGTTATAATAAATTGGATATTGTGTTTTAATAAATAAGGTTTATTACAAAATAAATAATGATAAAACAACTTGTGGAATGTTTTAAGAAGGTAAAAATTTTGTAAGAATAATTTATAAATGTGACTTATAAATTAAATTGAATCTAAATTGAGAAATATTGAATTTAAGACCCGGGGATTTTGAAAATTGTTTTCAAAACTTTGAAGAAAATATGTAGTGATATGAGTTAAAAAATATTTATGGGAAACATTTTGAAAGGATTTTTAAGATGGAATGAATCCAGTACTCCTCTCTTATGTCGCTGGAAAATAATTTCGGTGATGACTGCGCAGCATCATCGACGTTCATTTTCGAGTCTCAGAGTGGGGGAGACTTTTGCGAAGCTTTGCTTTGCTTTGAAACCGTTTTGGAAAATGCATTTTTGGTTTAAAACTACAAAAGTATGATTTGATAGATATAAGATATAAATGTATATATTTATTTAAAATGATTTGAAATGAACCGGGCATTTAAAATTTTGGGTTTTGTTAATTAATAATTTTCAAATTATTTGAAAGAAGTGGAATATTGGATAACCAGAATTCATAAGATAAGAAATTGAGAAGTCTAAACTAAAAATCTTTTGAGAAAACCTTAGAGTTGAAGAGTAACTCTTGAAATTGAAAAGTAAAGAAAATTTAAACAAGTTAAATTGTGAACATTCTAATTAAGTAAAATGAATTCTATAAATTTGTATAATACCACATTGCATTCTAATAACATATAATATGACTTACCAAATGTTAAAAAGTTAAAAGAATGATTTGGATATGTAATGGGATATTATACAAGTAAGCAAAACTTAAAGGTAATTAAAATGTGTACAAATGGAAATTTGGTTGTGATAAAGAAAAAAATGTTATATACTTAAGTAAAATGTGAAATGATGAATGGCTAAATGGAATAAGTATGTCACGACCCGCCACTCATTCCACAGAATGACGCATCGTTTTGAAGAAAAGAAAGAGGTGAGAAAGTAGAAAAGAAGAGAAGAAAGAAAGAACAATAACAGAATCTCAACAGCGGAACGAATAATTTATATTAATAACAAAAGTATTACATCATATACAATGACTATCAGAGTTACACAGATTATACAACACATACTAGACAGTTATAAACATCTGTCTAGACATTACAACTCAAATACAATACAAACACTATCACAGAGATCTACACAGCGGAATACTATATCTACGAACGCCGAAGCCTCCTGCTCCATTGCTCCTCCAGAATATTCGTCAAAGCTAAACCTGAATCCCTTGGCTACTCGTAAAAATTTGAGTACCCAAGAGTTTATAAAACAGAAATAAACACTTGGGTCAGACATGGGTCTGGTGTGAGTAACAGGTTAAAATTGCTTAACTTCAAAACCTTTTGAAACAAAGGTATCACGTAAGACTCCCCACAAATAAACATGGGTAAGTTTTTACCTTACGCTAACCAAAACATTTGATAGGAAATCCAGTTATATTATTATAGGGTCTAGGGTTTTCAAGTAAAATACAGAAATAGCTGAAATGCTTACATCTCACGTTCCAACATAGTTGGGCACAACTAATACGTACGGCACTTATTGGATTTTGGATTCCATACAATGGCAGGGCTACCGGGGTACCGCCCGTCACAATACGTGGCCTAGATCACCGTACCGAGGATCACTCCCAATCCCCTGCAACACAAGGCCGGAACATCCCTTACTGGATAATTCCCGCACAAGATATCCCAGCAGTTGTTGCAATCAACTGCCCACTCAATCGAATAATAAGAAGGGACCTCTAGACAGGGATAATCTTGTCCTACTTGGGTGCTACCCACTAACCTTGTTGCACCTCCCCTGTTTTAGCCATTCCTGGTTTGATGAGGCTTGAGGCTACGATTACCTTTAATCAGGACATCACTTAGAATGCTCATCGTCCACCTGACGATGTTCTGAAAGCATTCAATCCATACAAGTTCGTTCCGGGTTCGAACGAAACCGAAGGCATTATCTCGTTACACTCGTATTGGAATCACCCTCAGAGTTAACGACCATAACCCTTGCAATCTGAATCTTCATCTTGAATCTGAAAGTACTATCTCCGTCAACTCATTACGGAATCACCCTCAGAGTTATATTGACAAAGAATAGTTCTTACACCTCGAGTCTTCACTTGCTCCAATTTGATTTCACGAATTAACGTAAATTTGGATCGATGTGGTATTCGGGTCTCCAGACCTGGAATTCCGGTATACGGAAACCCGATCCCGGTCTCATCGAAATCCAAAACGTATCTTTTAAGGCCAAGTTGTTTTAAAGGTTAAAACAATTCAATTCTACTATCTATTTACACACAGATAGATAATTCATAGATTTACAATAGATAATCAACATTATCATTATAAGCAGATGATTCATATCATTATGCAACCAAAGCATCCAAATCATACAATATCTATTATCTCATATCTGAGATCTCAAACCATTCAAGGTAAATCAATATCATTCAGTATCCTTAAGCAATGATTTATTAATTACCATCTATAATTAATTTAAAATGAATTAAATTAAATACTTCATCTTTAATTAATTTAAAGTAAATTAAATTAACTCCTTTCATTATTAACAATCTTGCTTAAGTTACTATTAATTAATTATCAATTAATTAATCAACCCTTATCCAATTATTCATTTTAATTAATCATCCTTGATTAATTAACATTTAATTACATTCAAGTAATTAACACTTCAATTAATTTCACAAATTAATTATTCTTAACCTCTTATAGTAATTAACCTTTAATTACTTTATTAATTAATTAACTAAAATTAATTACCTTAATCCTTAATTAATTACATTAATTAATCACTCAGTTATTAATTATTCCTTAATCAATTCTTAATTAATCCTTTGATTAATTTCCAATAAGTAATTAACTACCCTTAATTACTTTATTAATTACACCAGTAATTATCCATTAATTACTTTCCTAAGTAATTATACCTCCTTAAATTACATTAAGTAATTATACAAATCATTAAATGATTATCTTAAATTAATTAAACTTAATTAACTAACTTAACTAATCAATTTAAACTCAATTAATTACAATGAGTAATTAATTTCCTAATTACTTCCATTAAGTAAAACAATTCACAAATGATTAACCTTAATTAATCTATTTAATAAATAAAATTAATCATATTAATTAATTATTTAATAAACCTTAGTTAATGATCTATATTAACTATTCTTTAATTATTTTTCTTAAATAATTAAACTTTAATTAACCATTATTGATTACAATTTAATTAATTCCAATTACCAATAAATTAATCTTTCATTTCTTAATTAATTAAGTACCTAACAATAACTTAATTAATCCTTAATTACTTAAATAATTTATTCCTAACTATTAATTAACAATCTTAACTTATCAATTAATGATTCTTAATTTCAAATTAATTACCCTTTAATTAATTTAATTAAGTCCTAATTAATCAATTTAACCTTTAATTACTAATTTATAAATCCAAATCATAAATTAATTAAATTGATTAATTATCTTTTAATTACCTTACTAATTTATTTTATCCCATATCATTAAATCTTAATTATATTTAAGATAACACTTTATTCCTATTAATGATTTAAAATATCATTAATAAAGCATTTAAAACAAATTACCTTTAAATTTACATTTAAATTCCATTTTATATTAAGATTTAAAATGAAGACAATTTAACTTTAACAAAGTTTTAAAAACATCCTTTTAAATCACATGTTAAAGAAACACTTAATTAAAGAAATTTAAAATCAAATTCATTTTAAATTCAATCAATTTAAAATACATTTTAAACATTCAAATTGTTTAAAACATTTTAGATTTTAAAACTTCCTTTTTTTCAAAATTTGAAATACATATTCCAGGTAAATCATTAGATTTAGAAACCTATCTAAAATTTTAAAACTTTATTTTAAAAATTCTAACTACTTAATCCTTTTAAAATATTTAAATCCATTTTAAATACCTTATCTTATTTAAAAACTGAGAATTTTAACTTAAACTCCAGATTTAAAACTAGATTTAAACTTATTTAAACTTTACTTTTATATTTAAACTTCAGTTTTTAAATTCTATTTTAAAATTTAAAAACTGGGCAAAACAGGTTCTGTTGAAACCTGTTATACTTAATTAACTCGAGACTCTCCCTCAAAATCACGAGAGCTACTTCGAGTCCACAACCCAATATCACGAATCCTCCTTCGAGTTGCCTCTTCCTTCTTCCCCAAACACACAGAAGATACCCAGACATATACGTGCACGTGCACAACACTTCGCCGTTGCTCCGATCATCTCCGCTACCACCAGCAAGTCGTTGTCGACCTTCTCTCTCGATTCGACCACCCAGAATTTCGAGACGACCTCCAACACGAATTCGAACAAAATCGAACCCTCAAGCTAAAAACTGGAACCATTGACCACCTGGAATTCACCTCGTCTTCCCACTACTGATCACCAGAATGCCAGAGACTCCGGCCATGACTTCGCATATGCCCTATCTACCATTCTCCCAAGTTTTGTTGAACTCGAACCAATAGAGTTGCCGTGATGAATAGATTTCCTTCCACCATATAAACTAGGTTTAAAAACAACATCGACCTCCTGTTGTCTCCACCATGCTTCGATCAACTGCCTAGTATTTTTCCCACATTCCTCTATTACTCCACTACCATCAGTGAAGACGCCATCCTCTCCGATCACGGAGATCACCAGATACTACCCATAAACTAATTTCTGTTCAACTCAGAAATTCATATCCAAAACTAAAATAAAAATTATGATTTCTCTTTCAAAAATCATGGTTTCAATTGTGTTTTTAACTCATATGTCTGAAACAAGAAAATAGGATGTTTGAGTTTTTACTCTTCTTGAGCTTGAACTGATTTTGAATTCCAGAGCACATTTAAATTTGTAATTTATTTAAATCAATTTTTAAACTTTATTTCTTGATCAAACAAACAAATTTTATTTAGATCTTAAGTCCTAACAATAATGTGTTCAGGTGAATATGAATTTTGATCACAAGACTAGAACATGAAACTGTAAACAGAGATATATAATTTCAACATCCAAGCACTCATAAATACATCCAGATAGTTTACTTATAAAATCACACAAACATATTTGGCTTCAGATATTTATCATGCAACCTTATTTTATATACTTAAAACTTTAAAAATGATGTTACTCACCTAATTTTAAAAGAAGCAGAGCCTCTGATTTTTGAAATCCTGAATTGTTTTTAAAATTGGAAACTGGAATGCTTTAGCTTAACTGATATCTTGCTTTTGATCTTAGCTTTTAAAAACTGCATGCACTCTTCCAGATTTGAAAAGAAATGCAGGCTTTGCTTTCTTGCTTCAGATTGCATCATGAAGATGTTACATGCTCTTGATTTCAGGTTGAAGAAAATGCACTGGCTTTTGATTTGGAAAATGGATAACAGGTTTTGATTTGAACATGATCTCTGGTTTAAGAATTTAATTCAGGCCTTTTGTTGTTTTGAACTGGCCTTTGATTTGCAAGTTTGGTCTGAAGAGTGAATTGATTTCAGATTTGTTTATGAGGATTTGATTGAGTTTATTCTTGGTTTTGAATAGAAGGAGTTAGAAAAGAAATTTAATCACAGATCTGTTTTTGATCTGTTTGTTTTCAGGTTTTGATGATCTGAGATTACTTCATTTCTTTGTTTAGAAAGGAGGTTTTTGAAAAGAAAAAGAAAATTGAAGATGTTTGTTTATATAAACTGAAATTATCTATAAATAAAAATAAAAGAAAAATAAAATTAAATGACACTTGTCTCATTGTATTATTAATTAGTTAACACATGTCACATTAGGCCTTAATATAATGACATTTGTCTTTTAAGTATTTAATACATAATTTTATATATTTTTAAAATGTGAATAAAAGCTTTTTACACTAGTTTACTATTTATAAATACTTACCTAATATGTATATGTATATAAATTACTTTAAAGAAAATGTAAATAACCAATATATATATAAATAAAATCTTATATCTATATTTTAAATCCAAAATATTTTAAAATATTTCTCTTTTGAATTTCTATTATAAATCCAAATTCATATTCAATTTAAATTTACAATAACAATCCTATTTTATTTAAAGTCTATTTATTTTTATAAAAACAAAGTATTATAATTATTATTTGAAAATATCAAATTTGACAAATTTAAATAATTTATAAAAGAGATTATAAATTACTTCTATTTTTAAATCATATATCTCAAGTAATATTTAAAAAGAAATAAACAAACCTTTTTATTTAAATTTGAACTTAAGCTAAAAATCTATTTTAAACAATTAAACATTTATATTATGTATTTTAAAACTATATAGTTATTTATCAAAAAGCTTAATAGTTTTAAATTAAATCATGATTTCCAAATTACCCAACATATTAGAAATTTGAAAACATAATTTCATTTGTTAAATTCAGACCAACTCATCTATTTATAATATATACAATTATACATATATATTATAAATAGAAAATATTCTATTAAACTTTTAAAAGATAAATCACTAATTAAATATTTATTTAATTAGATTATTAAATTTATTCAATTTTATTAACAAAGATCATCAAATCAATTTAATTTCCAATGCAGATTATTAAATTGATACTGTCCAAATTCCCGGGATATCACATTCCTTCCCCCTTAAAATAATTTCGTCCCCGAAATTTAAACAAAGGTAATTTAATAATCTATTCAATATTTAACAAGCATATATTATCAGCCATATGCTAACAACCATAGCAAACAATCATCCAATCAAACAATTCTAATTATCCAGACAAAATTCTGGATAAAATTTCCTCGAGTTTCCCCAAGTATATATATACCGGGACACTCGCTATACAAACAATCTAAACTACGAAGCTACAGGGTTCCTACTCATCTAGATCTACAGAACTAGACAGGATATCAGACTATAGACGAGTCTGACTCAACTACCAAACCTCCTGAACTGCTGGTTCCAAAACCAAATATAGATCAAATACGTACTCCCTCAGAGATACGTAAAATACAACAAATTCCAGTTGTCCAAACTGACAATTCAATCCGGAAGACCAAATACTTATCCAAATCAAAACAAGGAAGAGATCCACAACTTTACTCCTCAAACAATAGAAGACTGAACTTACTTCTCCTATCCAAAAATGAGACAGATGCACTTCCAAACTGCTTCTGCTGCACAACTCTGATCTGAAGTAGATAAGAATACTGATGGAGAACACAAACAAAGACTGAACAACTCATCCAGAAAAATGGTTCAACAGATTCAACAAGAAAACTCAGATACTCCATCAAAACTTGAGCTGCTTCACCCAACTCTATCTCTAGGAACTATCCTTCAACTAGGCTGAACCACCGGTACCACTCCTGGAATCCAGTCGATAAGAAAACTCAATCTCCAGATGCAGACCAACTTCTGACTTCCCTAAAGACATCCTGGAAAATTCTGACACCCCAAAAGAATACTCAACAATCGCAAGTCACTTTTGCGATTAACCCATCCTAATTCCAAAGAAACTGCTCTCTCTTTACCAATCAGAACAGCTTACACTTATCTATCCAATCCATCGAAGAAATGGATCCACTCTGCTGCTTCTGAATTCCAACTCTAGAAAAACTGCTCAGCCAGAAGACTTCCTTGTCGGCACAGAGAACACCTCCAAGCTGCACTGCTGACACTGATGCCAAAGACTTCCTAACCAAAGCTCTTCGAGAAACTCGAACCTCAAACAACAGAAACACCATGCTGAACTCAGCCACAACACCGAAGTATACATACTCCTTAAACTTGTCCCAAAGAAAATATCTTCGGAAACATCCATAGTCACTGTGTCTCATCACACAGCTACTTCTTCCAGAAGTTACCAAGATACCATCACTCGCTTCTGCCTAACCGACAGACCCAAACTCTACTCATCCAACTTCAAAGAGATACTCCGAACTTTAACAGTTCCTTTCGGATATCGATGAAATCCTTCACCACAGCAAAGCTTACTCGAGACGGTATTAGGCCTACAGTCTCGACAGATACACTTCCAACCTCAAACAACAAATTCTAACCATTGGTAGTCGTGTTACACACACCACTACCCTATCTACCTTTATAACTTATATTGGAAAACCCGAACAGGTAACCCAACAAATAGGTAGAATAAATATATATATATATAGTTATATAAAAATTACAAATACGCTCTCTCAAGAAAGAATTCACTCCAAAGCCTAGGTATTCACTCAACCTAGCGCTCTGATACCACTGTCACGACCCGCCACTCATTCCACAGAATGACGCATCGTTTTGAAGAAAAGAAAGAGGTGAGAAAGTAGAAAAGAAGAGAAGAAAGAAAGAACAATAACAGAATCTCAACAGCGGAACGAATAATTTATATTAATAACAAAAGTATTACATCATATACAATGACTATCAGAGTTACACAGATTATACAACACATACTAGACAGTTATAAACATCTGTCTAGACATTACAACTCAAATACAATACAAACACTATCACAGAGATCTACACAGCGGAATACTATATCTACGAACGCCGAAGCCTCCTGCTCCATTGCTCCTCCAGAATATTCGTCAAAGCTAAACCTGAATCCCTTGGCTACTCGTAAAAATTTGAGTACCCAAGAGTTTATAAAACAGAAATAAACACTTGGGTCAGACATGGGTCTGGTGTGAGTAACAGGTTAAAATTGCTTAACTTCAAAACCTTTTGAAACAAAGGTATCACGTAAGACTCCCCACAAATAAACATGGGTAAGTTTTTACCTTACGCTAACCAAAACATTTGATAGGAAATCCAGTTATATTATTATAGGGTCTAGGGTTTTCAAGTAAAATACAGAAATAGCTGGAATGCTTACATCTCACGTTCCAACATAGTTGGGCACAACTAATACGTACGGCACTTATTGGATTTTGGATTCCATACAATGGCAGGGCTACCGGGGTACCGCCCGTCACAGTACGTGGCCTAGATCACCGTACCGAGGATCACTCCCAATCCCCTGCAACACAAGGCCGGAACATCCCTTACTAGATAATTCCCGCACAAGATATCCCAGCAGTTGTTGCAATCAACTGCCCACTCAATCGAATAATAAGAAGGGACCTCTAGACAGGGATAATCTTGTCCTACTTGGGTGCTACCCACTAACCTTGCTGCACCTCCCCTGTTTTAGCCATTCCCGGTTTGATGAGGCTTGAGGCTACGATTACCTTTAATCAGGACATCACTTAGAATGCTCATCGTCCACCTGACGATGTTCTGAAAGCATTCAATCCATACAAGTTCGTTCCGGGTTCGAACGAAACCGAAGGCATTATCTCGTTACACTCGTATTGGAATCACCCTCAGAGTTAACGACCATAACCCTTGCAATCTGAATCTTCATCTTGAATCTGAAAGTACTATCTCCGTCAACTCATTACGGAATCACCCTCAGAGTTATATTGACAAAGAATAGTTCTTACACCTCGAGTCTTCACTTGCTCCAATTTGATTTCACGAATTAACGTAAATTTGGATCGATGTGGTATTCGGGTCTCCAGACCTGGAATTCCGGTATACGGAAACCCGATCCCGGTCTCATCGAAATCCAAAACGTATCTTTTCAGGCCAAGTTGTTTTAAAGGTTAAAACAATTCAATTCTACTATCTATTTACACACAGATAGATAATTCATAGATTTACAATAGATAATCAACATTATCATTATAAGCAGATGATTCATATCATTATGCAACCAAAGCATCCAAATCATACAATATCTATTATCTCATATCTGAGATCTCAAACCATTCAAGGTAAATCAATATCATTCAGTATCCTTAAGCAATGATTTATTAATTACCATCTATAATTAATTTAAAATGAATTAAATTAAATACTTCATCTTTAATTAATTTAAAGTAAATTAAATTAACTCCTTTCATTATTAACAATCTTGCTTAAGTTACTATTAATTAATTATCAATTAATTAATCAACCCATATCCAATTATTCATTCTAATTAATCATCCTTGATTAATTGTAATGACCCAAGATTTTAGGAATTTATTCTGGAAAATATAAATAAATTTAAAATAAGTTTTAAATAAATTTTGAAGGAGGAATTGATATAGCTTGATAGTGTATCAGTGTGTGTACATGTGTGCACAGGAAATGCACATGAATATAAGCTAAAACCCTGAACTCCAAGAATACATACATATTGATGTGTATGGAAATATATATATATATATACATATATATATATATGTATATGTAGATTAAATCCTTAAAAGTAGTATGCATGAGTAAAATGTATATATGAATGCTACTGGATGTTTTGAGTGTACATGTGCATGTGTGTGTCAGTATAGAATGATGTATGAATATATAGGAGGGTGTACTAATTATTTCAGTAAGACTTATATAAATATATATGTGTTAATAAAATACTAAAGTTTAAACTAGTGAAATAAAATATACAGACATATTTTAATATAAGCAGAAATAAAAAGAATGAAGATATAAAAAGGAATAATCCTCTTATAAATAAATGAAGGAAGTACATACCATTTACATGAAAGCTAAAAATAGGAAAATAAGATAAAAACAGGGAAGTGCTTGGTATAGGCAGAATTAGAAAAGAGTATTTAATAAATAACAAAAATCAAGTCACATTTTTAGCATGATTGTAGACAAGGGGAAAAGTATTTTCTGAAAAGCAAATTTCTGAAAAAAATGTGTAACCACTTTTCTCTTCACCCAAATTAAGCCGGGAAGGGTAAAACTTTGGGTTTAAAATGCAGATAACATGATTTTTTCTGGTGGGCAAAAATGGACTTAGCCAATACCCAAAACCCTAAGAGAGACCCTGTATATATATACATGTATATACAGCAGCCTCCTCTCCTCCTCAGAAAAGAATTTTGAAAAAGAAAAAAAAAAGAAAAACAACACCACAGAAATCATAAGACAAGGGAAGAAAGAGAGCTTGAGGATAAGGGCAGAAGTTCATCAATTAATTAAGGAAACAAAGAAGAGAGCTAGGTGAGAAAACTCACTCAAAAACCTAAGGCAATAAGTCCTAATGTAGGCAGCCAGTTATAAGTATTTTTCTTAAAAGAGTATTTTCATATATAAATGTTTATCTGTGAATTTAAATCTGAAAATGTTTGGATTCTCTTTGGTTGATCACTTGTTTTATTATAACAAAGTTTTATGTGTTGTTAGTATACATATCTGTTTTATACACTCAGATCTCTGTTATGTTAATGTTTAGGGATATAAACAAATACCCAGAAAATAAAATGTTGAGAATAGGCAAGTAGTATTGGTTTTGGCTCAACCTAGAAAGATGTAAATAATGTTGAGCTGCAATATACTCATGTATAAGTGCTGAGGCTTGAAATAGAAAGGAATTAGGGGTGCAATAGGGTTGCCTATGTGCTGATGCTCCTGATTCAATAAAATGCATAGCAAACAAAATTTTGTGATTCAGTGAAACCAGGTCATCCTGAGTTTAACTCAAGCACAAATGTTTGCAAAAGAAAAAAAAACTCTCTCAGAAACCATAAGCCAATGTTAGTTGCCTAAACTCCTTTTAAATACCAGGATGAATATATATATATATACAGAACCTTATTTTGTAATCACAAATGGTTGTTGCTTGTTTGCCTCTGTATGGTTATGAATAATATGAGATGACATGTTATGGATGTTTTAGCTAATAAAATGAATCACTGAATGGTTTTGTCATGGAAAATCAAAAGAGTTATTATTAACTTAAACCTGATTAGGAAATTGGGGTCAAGAACACTGCAGGAATGACTTGTGTGCTTGAGTAACATAAGTTGACACATGGCTTGTTTAAGTCCTGAGATCTTTGTGTAATGGAGTGAATTAGTTCATTACAGTGTGTCCATTGATTCATAAATATTGCAGATGAGACCAAGGATAGATAAATATACCAAGGGAGTAATACTTGAAATGATGAGAAAACTAGAGTTTTTCCCAGATTTGAAATATGAGAATTGAATAAATGATTTAACTCATATTGGTTATTTTCCTGTTTGGTATGAATGATTGCTTGTCTATGATTGAGTTGTATGCTTGAATGTATGTGCCATATTCATATGTGTAGTCTCTGGAAAGAAAGTTAAAGTGTGCACATGCACAATGACACAGAGCATGCACACAAGTATTTACCTGATTCCAAAGGATAGAACCTTATGTATATGTACTTAACTTGATTTTAACCTAATTAACAAATTGCTTTTGTGAATTTTCTCATACCAGACATGTGTCTGACCCTAGTGTGCTAATTGCATCTGGGGTGTCTCATTTAAAATGAGGCAGTTTCAAATGCTTTTTCAGGGATTGCAGCAACTAAGTAGGAGTAGGAGCAAGGCCTTGAGAAGAAGATATAGCATGCTAAAACTTAGTTAGATAAGAGCCTAAATGTTGAAATCTGCATGTATTGACAATTTAAATTGCTACTTGTATTAAGTGTTGAATATTGGATGGATATTTTGTTAGGTATTTGTTAAGAGATTGACTTGTATCTGGAAATTATGAACTAAGTTAAATATCTGTTATGTTTAAAAAGGATTTTGATCAAATCTTGTAAGTGGATTTAGCAAGAACACCATGTTAAAAATTGAATGATTACATTTTATAAATGTATTAGTCAATCTTGAGTCTTTGAAAAGGATTTAAGTTTTGGAAAATCAGGATAGTTGATTCTCAGAAAATTAAATGGTTTTATTTTCTACTATGGCATATGTATACAAAAGAAAATAGACATAGGTTGAATGTTTTTATATGGCTGCAAGGTTTATTTAACTTGTTCCATATAAATGTTTCATGTCCTATTTTTTTAAATAAAGAAAGGATTTGTAATAAGGGAAGAGTAAGACAGATCCAAATAGTTGCAGATATATATGCACATAAACATGTTTAAGTGCAAATTTTACCACACCTTTTCCTTTGTATTTGTGATAAGAATCTGAATTTCACACAGATTCTAACCAAATGCATTCTTAATTCCAGACAGGTTTTGTGAGAAGAAATTCAAACCTGGATAATGATAAACACTCTTATCATTTACAAAACCCAAGCAACAGACCCTTAATTTACATCAATCATGAAGCCTTCCAGGTTGTAGAAATGGGTTTCAAAAATAATCAAGCAAGAATTATTGTTTTGTATGATGGAATATAGGCAAAAATAATGTATATATGTGCAGATATAGGTAGATAACAGGTTCCAAACTGTACAGTAGAAAAATGAAAAAAAAAACAAAAATTGTGTTTGAACCAACCAGCATAGTACTCGAACTCGTGATCTCTTGTGTATAAGTTAGGCGCGTTTCCATTACGCCTAGATGTTTCTTGTGTTCACTTAGGATCCACTTTCTTTTATACTGAATTTGATACTACCCAGACTTTAACATGATCATCTGTATTAAAAGCTTGTTTACTATTGATTATTACTTGATCACTTCTTAGTTAGGATAAACAGACTAATGTGTATGTTACCAGTGGATTGTTTGGTCAAAAAAAAAAATTAGCAATCCAATATCCTCTTGTTTTCCAGAACTCTGATTCAAACAAGAGAGGCATATACATCCTCACATGTATGTGCTTACCTTTGTGAATGTACTGATATATTTATATTGGTTGATTATTGTGATCCTGGATATATTTGGTTTATTGGAGAAAGATATTGACCCTGAGAATTATATTGCAATGGATGATATATCTATCTATATATATATATATATCCTCTTTACCTTAAAAAAAAAATTTCTTATGGAATTAGAGTAGAAATAGGAGGGTCATTTCAGTTGGTATCAGAGCTATGTTATTCAACATAGTAGAAGTAAGGATCAAGTTCTTAGATAGAAATAAAAATTAAAAGGAACTAAATATCAAACTAACCAGCTATGTAAATTATTATTAGCAAACTATGGTAGGGAGACCACCAAATCAGGGAGCAGGATCTTCCCATGCACCACCAATGGTCAATCTGCAAGACTTGGTGAGAGCATTTAGGGATGGGGCAGGACAAAGGCAAGAAAATCCCTATGAAGAACTCTCAAAATTGCTTAAGACATATACTCATTTAGGAGGCAAAAGCTTTGAAGGGACAGAGAGTATCATGGAAATTCAAACATGGTTGAGAACATTGGAAAGAATTTTCAATGACATGCAACTTGATGATCAAAGAAAGAGGCAAGTGGCTTCAAGACAGCTAAAAGGAGTAGCTTTAGGCTGGTGGGAAGTAATCATTGCAGGAAGGAATGAGAATGAAATCACTTGGAATCAATTCAAAGAGATGTTGGAAGCAAGGTTTGTACCAGCATCAGCAAAGACTACCTTGCTAGAAGAATTCATTAGACTTAGACAAGGAACCATGACTGTCACAGAATACACTCAAAAGTTTGAGGGGCTTTCCACATATGGAGCAATGCTTGTGGCAGATGAGGCATCTAAAAATGATAGGTACATAAAAGGTCTGAACCTAGGACTTAGCAGAGCCATG
Source organism: Allium fistulosum (assembly GCA_030737815.1). NCBI lineage: Eukaryota > Viridiplantae > Streptophyta > Magnoliopsida > Asparagales > Amaryllidaceae > Allium > Allium fistulosum. The sequence continues at coordinate 941,544,224 of CM060908.1, read as the reverse complement.
TTACCCTATGCAGACAAGACTTTTGACCATGTGATAGACTTAGCTTTGAGGTTGGAGCAGCATGACAAGGAAAGGGAGAAGTTCAGAAATTTTAAGAGCAATAATAACAAGAAAGGTAAGGGGAGGTATCACCCTTATGATAAGAAGAAAGAAGAGGCTAGTAACAAAAGCACTGGAGATGTCAAAGCTAAGGAAGACAAGAAGAAAATTGTGTGCCATCAGTGTGGAAAGGAAGGGCATATCAAACCAAAATGTCCAGAATTGAAAGGAGGAGCTTTCAAATGCTATCTATGTGGGAAAGAGGGGCATATGAAGAGGAATTGTCCTGAGTATAAACAGCAAGGCAAATTGGCAAATTTGGAAGGAAAAGGCAAAGCCACAGTGGAGAGTAACACTGTAAACCATAGCCAAGTGGAAGGTACATTACTTATTTGTACCATACCCATAGCAGTAGTATATGATACTGGGGCAACTCACTCATTAATTTCTTATGAACTGGTTAGAATGCTAAAACTGAATTGTATATTGGTTAAAACCCCATTGCATATACACAGTCCATTGGGGAGTTCTAGTGTTTTAAATATGATTTGTGTGGATGTGGAGTTAAACATAGGAGGAAATATGTTTATTTCCAATTTATATGTTTTGAATTACCCAAATATAGGTGTTATATTGGGGGTAGACTGGTTAAGGCAATTTAAAGCCATAATTAATTTAGACTCATCCACCATATCATTGCAAAATTCTAGAGGCCAGAGAATCACAGTTTTATGTGAGGTAGCTAAGGAAGGAAAACTATATCATTTAGTTGACTCAGAAAAAGATTTCAGTGAACTAACCATTGAAGAAATTCCCATAGTCAATGAATATTTGGATGTGTTTGGTGAGGTCAAGGGTATTCCACACCATAGACCAGTAGAATTCCAGATCAATCTAGTTCCAGGAGCAAGCCCAGTGATTAAAAAGCCAACTAGAATGGGGCCAAATGAACTAAAAGAATTAAAGAAACAGTTAGAAGAATTGGAAGAAAAGGGTTTTATAAGACCAAGTAATTCTTGCTGGGGAGCACCAGTGGTATTTGTTAAGAAGCAAGATGGCTCCTTAAGACTCTGCATAGATTATAGAGAATTAAACAAAGTAACTATTAAAAATAAATACCCATTGCCAAGAATAGATGATCTTTTTGATCAATTAGCAGGGGCAAAAGTATTTTCTAGACTAGACTTAGCATCTGGTTTTCATCAAATGAAGGTGGAAGAATCAAGCATCAAGTACACTGCCTTTAACACTAGGTATGGGTTGTATGAATTTCTGGTTATGCCATTTGGCTTGACCAATGCACCATCTTATTTTGTAGATTTAATGAACAGAACCTTTAGAGATTGTTTAGACAAGTTTGTGCTTATTTTTATAGATGACATTTTGATTTATTCCAAGACAGTGGAAGAACATAAGCATCATTTGCACCTGGTTTTGTCTAGATTAAGGGAAAAAGATTTAAAGGCAAAATTTTCAAAATGTGTGTTTTGGAAGGAGGAAGTACATTTTCTTGGCCATGTTATATCTGCCAAAGGAATTTCTGTGAACCCCAATAAAGTAGTGGCTATTCAAGCATGGAAGAGGCCAAGCACTGTGAGTGAAGTGAGGTCATTTATGGGGATGGCAGGGTACTATAGGAGGTTTATAAAAGATTTTTCAAAAATTTCTACACCACTCACTAACCTAACCAGGAAGAACCAAGCTTTTGTTTGGTCAGAAAAATGTGAAAAGTCTTTTGAACAGTTGAAGGAGGCATTGGTGAATGCTCCAATTCTAAAGGTACCACATGGAAATGAAGAATTAGTGGTATACACTGATGCTAGTGGATTTGGCTTGGGTGCAGTGTTGATGCAACAAGGCCAAGTCATTGCATATGCATCCAGACAACTTAAACCCCATGAAGTAAGGTATGCCACACATGATCTCGAATTAGCAGCTGTGATATATGCTTTAAAACTTTGGAGACATTATTTATTAGGCACAAAATTTGAACTCTACACTGACCACAAGTCTCTAAAATATTTGTTTTCACAAAAAGATTTGAACATGAGGCAACATAGATGGGTGGAGTTCTTAGCTGCCTATGACTTTGACATACTTTATACACCAGGAAAAGCAAATAAAGTTGCAGATGCTCTAAGTAGACAGCATGCTAAATTGGCTATGATGATGATAGCAGAATTTAAAGATTTGTCTTTGCTAACTGAGTTAGAGATTGGGGAGAATGGTTGTGTGCACATTAATGAGAAGATGCATGGTGCACAAGAAGATAAAGGGAAGTTAAGCTTAATAACACTTCAACCAGATTTAATTCTGAAGGTAGGAAAAATGCAAGAACAAGATGCTCACTTATTAGAGAAGAGAATGCTCCTCTCGAGAGGGGAGGAAGTAATGAATCACCACATTGATAAAGATGGTTATGTTAGATACCAGAATAGGATGTGTGTACCAAAGGACATAGAATTGAAGAAGGAGATATTGAATGAATATCACAGAAGTAAATACTCCATACACCCAGGTAACACAAAAATGTATCAAAATTTGAAAAGAGACTTCTGGTGGAAGGGGATGAAATCTGATATAGCTAAGTACATTGCCAAATGTATGACTTGCCAACAAGTCAAGGCTGAAACTCAAAGACCATCAGGGTTGATGCAACCTCTTAGTGTACCACAGTGGAAGTGGGAAGACATATCTATGGACTTCATAGATGGACTGCCTAGATCTAAGAGAGGTAATACAAGCATATGGGTGATAGTTGATAGGCTAACCAAGGTAGCACACTTCATCCCAGTCAAATCAGAAAGAACAGCACCAAAACTAGCTCAAATTTTTATAAAAGAAGTGGTAAGGTTACATGGCATTCCCAAAACCATTGTGAGTGATAGGGATACTATCTTCACTTCAAAATTCTGGAGAAGCTTTCAAGAAGCAATGGGAAGTGAACTATGTTTAAGTACTGCCTACCATCCTCAATCAGATGGGCAGACTGAGGTGGTAAACAAAGTTTTGGAGGACATGTTGAGGGCATGTATACTGGATTTTGGGGGCAACTGGGAAGATTATCTTCATCTAGTTGAATTTACATACAACAACAGCTACCAAAGCACCATAGGAATGGCTCCATTTGAAGCCTTATATGGTAAACCCTGTTTGTCACCTGTTTGCTGGGTAGAAGCAGGAGAAAGGTCTATTTTAGGACCTGAGTACATACAAGAAACCAAGGAGAAAATTGAGTTGGTAAGAAGAAGAATGACAGCAGCTCAAGATAGGCAAAAGAAATTTGCAGACATGAGAAGGAGGCAGGTAGAATATGAGGTGGGAAATTTTGTTTTCATCAAAATCTCATCCATGAAAAATGTGCTGAGGTTTGGAAAACAAGGCAAATTAACCCCAAGATATATTGGACCATACAAAATTCTGGAGAGAATTGGTCCCTTGGCATATAAGTTGGAATTACCAGAAAACATGCAAGGTATACATGATGTTTTTCATGTATCACAATTGAGAAGATGGGTCCATGACAAGGCAGAAATTCTTGAAACCCCAACCCAAGTGCAGATAAATCCTAATTTGATTTATGAAAAGGATCCAGTGGGAATTTTGGCAAAAGATGTGAAGAAGTTGAGGAATAAATCTCTGAAACTTGTGAAGGTACAGTGGAGTCTAGATCCTAGTGATTGCACATGGGAATTAGAAGACAAAGTTAGGATGAATTATCCTAGGCTATTTTCAGATTAAGGTAATTCTGATTTTTGATTGTTTTCTTTATTTTGGATGAATATATTTTTAGTTAGTATAGAGCTAAGAATCTATTTGGTAGAGAATATACTTGTTCTCTGAATTAAGTTTAAAATTTATTTTAAGCTTAGGAAAATTGTGGGACACAATTTCTAAAAGGAGGGGTGTATGTAATGACCCAAGATTTTAGGAATTTATTCTGGAAAATATAAATAAATTTAAAATAAGTTTTAAATAAATTTTGAAGGAGGAATTGATATAGCTTGATAGTGTATCAGTGTGTGTACATGTGTGCACAGGAAATGCACATGAATATAAGCTAAAACCCTGAACTCCAAGAATACATACATATTGATGTGTATGGAAATATATATATACATATATATATACATATATATGTTAAGACCTCGGTTTCGATGTCTACTATGAATTTTGACAAACGACAACTATATACATTATGTACTAACATATGTTTTGCAGGAATAGCCACAAGACTGGATTCATATTATCTTCATGCTGCATATATGTTGTTTTGGGTCTTTGTTTAGTATTAAAATATTGTGAAAATCTCTCCTCTAAGATATATATATATACACACCAGTGCTAAGAATAAAACTCAATTTCAGGTTGAATTCAGACGTCTGAAATAACCTATTCAGACGTCTGAATCTGAAGATAAAATTCAAATTTCAAACAATATTCAGACGTCTGGTTCTGGTATTTCAGACGTCTGAATATAGATAAAAATAGCCTAATTTCTTTCTGTTTTGCACGCTTAAAATTTCAGAAGTCTAAAAATTTACTTTCAGACGTCTGAATCTTTACAACTGCTATTTTTGTGAAAAGACACTTCTCTTCACCTAAGAGAAACTCTTTCAAATTCAATGGTTGCAACTGTTCTTTTTAATATAACTTTTCATCTATAGCTGCAACTCTTTATACACTATAAATAGATTACAGAATTCAACAAACAATTTACCGAATCTAATTTTAATATTCTTGAATTCCTATCTATTCTATATTTTCAAACTGCACTCAAACTGAATACATTTTCTGATCGTTGATCACTCTTCCACTATTCTCAAAGCACATCACTATATATCCTAAAGGAGAAGATTATAGGAAGATTGTATTATCAAGAGACAAATTCGTGTTATTAAGAACACACAGTGTCAAATACCTTTTGTATAAGTTGAAGTCCTGTTCTGCTGTTCAGGCGTGTGAAGACCTCTTCGGCTGTTGAGGCAAAATCCTGTTCTGTTGCTCAGGTCCCTTGTTCGGCTGTTCAAGGGTTGTTGTAAACCTGTTCCTCCGGGTTAAGTGAGGATTGTTGTTAGTGAAATTCCAGAAGGAGTCTGGGACTGGACGTAGAACGGGAAGTTCGAACCAGTATAAAAATTCCTGGTGTGCTCGTTTATTATTTACTATTATCTGCTAATTATTCTTTTATTCCGCACTGCTTTTGTACTATTCCATATAGCACGATCCGCACCGAACTTTCATTTGGTATCAGAGCAAGGAATCTAATAACCGTTACACAGTTATTTGATAATCTGCTTATATGGCCAACATGGATAACAACGCTATTCCAAATCCTGTCACTAACTCTGGCATCATAGAAGGACAAGCCACTGGACGACCTCCTTTTTTCAATGGATTAAATTATAACTATTGGGCGACACGAATGCGTATTTATATGCAGGCTAATGGTTTTGATGCTTGGAATATCACACAAGCCGAATACACTGCACCAACCACTGAATATACTACTTGGTCGACAGCCCAAAAAGCAGAAGCTACCTTAAATGCCAAGGCTATGAACATGTTGTTTTGTGCTCTAGATAGAAATGAATTCAATCGTGTTAGCATATGCACCACTGCATATCAAATATGGCAAACATTAAAAACAACTCATGAAGGAACAAGCAAAGTCAAGCAAAGCAAGATATCTATGCTCAAAAATCAGTTCCAAAATTTCCAAATGAATCAAGACGAATCCATAAATGATATGTACTCTAGATTTCAAGATATCCATCATGCCTTGATCGGACTTGGTGTAACATATTCAGATGCTGATGTTGTCTCAAAAATCCTAAACTCTCTAACTGACGAGTGGGAAAGAAAAGTTTTGGCAATTGAAGAAGCTAACGATATTTCAGAAATGAAGCCAGAAGAATTAATAGGAAATCTAATGTCATACGAAGTCAATTTACAGGCAAAACGAGTTCAAACTCAAGACAGGAAGAATATAGCCTTCCATGCTGAAAAAGATGAATCAGAATCAGATGATGAAGATTTAGCATTTATTGCTAAAAATTTCAAAAAGTTTCTCAGACACAAAAAGGGAAATAGAAACAATGGAAGAAGGAACTTTAATAAACCTTCTTCATCAGTTCTAGAATGCTTCAACTGTCACAAGAAAGGACACATGCAAAAAGATTATCCAGACCAGAAGAAATCAAATCACAACAAGTTTAAGAAGGACAAGATCAAGAAGAAAGCATTCTCTGTCACTTGGGATGATTCAGACTCTTCGTCTTCTGATAGTAGCAGTGAAAGCGAAAATGAACAAGCTAATCTATGCTTCATGGCTACTGAAAATGAGGTATCAAATTTTACCTTCGATGATATGGTAGAAATTAATACTGAATTAATTAGTACTATGAAAAATCTCAAAAAAAAATATAAAGAAGCTGTTGAACAAAAGAACAAAGCAGAATTCGAAAGAGATTTGCTTAAAGACGAGAAGAAAATATTAGAAGAGGAATTAGAGAAAATTCAACTTTCATCTTCTAATAATGATTCTCAATTAACCTTCTTGAGTCAAGAAATTGAAACTCAAAAAGGAAAGAACGATGCTTTGTCTTCTGAAAATCATGAGCTAAAATCTAAAGTCAAACTGATTGAGTTGGAAAATACTGGATTAAAGGCTAAATTAGAAGATATTTCTAAAAATATCTCTAATTTTAATAAGGGGAGAGAAAATTTATCTAAGATAATTGAAAACTCTCAGCCTTCGACCAGTAAAAAGGGACTAGGATATATTAAGAAACAAATAGCTCCTCAAAATAATTGGAGACAATTTGTTAAATCAAAATCCACATCAGTTCAATCTAAAAGAAATCAAGAACTGAAAGCTTCTATACATAAACCAAAAAGGATACAGATATCTAAAACCATAAAAATATGGGTTCCTAAAACAAACAATAGTTTGATTAGGAATACATATATAAAATCCTTTTTGGAAACTGTTCATAAAAGTCAGAATTATATTTACAAAGGGAATACCGGACCCGAATGGGTTTGGTTTCCTAAGATCTAACTCTTAGGACCCTATAAAAAGGTGGGTACCAATGGTCTTAATTCTATTTTTTGCAGGTCCCACTTAAAAAGAGAGGAAAGTGGATTCTAGATAGTGGTTGCTCTAAACATATGACTGGAGATAAAAGTATGCTGACAAATATTACCTACACAAATGAAGGCTCAGTCACATTTGGAGATAATTCCAAAGGCTATATCATCGGCAAAGGCGATGTGAGCAACTTCGGTAACTCTAATACTCCTCTTATCTCTAATGTTTTACTTGTTAAAAACCTGAAGCACAATTTGTTGAGTATCAGCCAATTGTGTGACAAAGGATTCAAAATCTCTTTTTCCGAAGATAAGTGTAGCATTTTAGATCACAATGGAAATCTCATATTTGAAGGTAATAGAAACAGAAATATATATGTTCTGAATATGAAAGTCAATCATAATTCAGATATGTGCTTAATAGCTAATGAAAATGATCCTTGGTTATGGCACAAACGTTTCTGTCATATTAACTTCAAATCCATTAATAAGTTATCTAAAAATAACTTAGTAAAGGGGTTACCAAAAATGAACTTTAAAGTAGATCATATTTGTGATGCTTGTCAATTAGGTAAATTAACAAAATCATCATTTAAATCTAAAAAGGTCATTTCGACATTACAACCACTAGAGTTACTTCATATGGATCTATTTGGACCAACACAAGTGCAATCCATAAATCATAACAAATATGTGTTTGTAATTGTCGATGATTTTTCTAGATATACTTGGACAATTTTTATGAAAAATAAAAGTGATACTTTTGATCAATTTAAAATTTTCGTCAAGAGAATCCAAAACTTGAAGGAATTAAAAATTAAGAATATTCGGAGTGATCATGGAGGAGAGTTCGAAAATGAAGTTTTTGAACAATTCTGTAAAAAGAAAGGAATTTCTCATAATTTCTCGTTTCCTAGAACTCCACAACAAAATGGAGTTGTAGAACGAAAGAATAGAACTTTACAGGAATGTGCAAGAACTTTGTTAAATGGAAGCACACTTCCAAAACATTTTTGGGCAGAAGCTGTAGCAACTGCCTGTTATGTTTTAAACAGGGTTTCCATTCGACCTCTCACTAAGAATACTCCATATGAACTCTTTAATAGCAGAAAACCAAACATATCTTATTTCAAAGTTTTTGGTTCAAAATGTTTTATATTAAACACTAAAGATCAGCTTGGCAAATTTGATGCGAAATCTGACGAAGGTTTCTTCCTAGGATATTCGGATCGAAGCAAGGCCTATCGAGTGTTTAATAAAAGAACAAATACTGTTGAGGAAACTCTACATGTATCGTTTGATGAAAATTTTCAACAAATAACAAGTATAAATAATGATGATGATGATAACATCATAAATACAGAATCTGAAAATGTTAAAATAAATGAAAACGAAATTGATAATCCTAATGAGAACGATAATATTCAAAATGAATTAAAATCTCCACCACATATCTTACGGGATCACCCTGTTCAAAACATTATTGGAGAAATTAATTCAAACGTTCGAACTAGGAATCAATTAAACCAAATGGGCCATGTAGCATTCTTATCTACTATCGAGCCAAAGAATCCAAAGGAAGCTTCTACCGACGAATACTGGATCATTGCAATGCAAGAAGAACTAAATCAGTTTGAGCGCAATGAAGTTTGGGAATTAGTTCCTAGACCAAGTAATCAAACTGTCATTGGAACAAAATGGGTTTACAAAAACAAGGCGGACGAACAAGGAAATATCACTAGAAATAAAGCAAGATTGGTGGCTCAAGGATACAATCAGGAAGAAGGTATCGACTATGAAGAGACTTTTGCTCCTGTAGCAAGACTAGAAGCAATTCGAATACTACTGGCCTATGCGTGTTTTCATAATTTTAAACTTTATCAGATGGACGTTAAAAGTGCCTTTCTGAATGGATATATTAAAGAAAATGTGTATGTTGAACAACCTCCCTTATTTGCTCATGAAAAATATCCCAATCATGTATATAGACTTAAGAAGGCTCTATATGGTTTAAAACAAGCACCACGTGCTTGGTACGAACGACTTAAGAGCTATCTAATCTCTTCGGGATTTCAAATTGGAAAGGTTGATCAAACATTATTCATTAAAAATTCAAAAAGGGATATTTTAATAGTTCAAATCTACGTTGATGATATCATATTTGGTTCCACCAACGAAAAATTATGTCAGGATTTTTCGGATATTATGACTAAGGAATTTGAAATGTCCCATATGGGAGAATTATCATACTTTCTTGGTCTACAGATTAAGCAATTACCGAATGGTATATTTTTTAATCAAGAAAAATATTGTAATAATCTAATCAAACGCTTCGGAATGGAAAATACTTCTGCCAAACCAACTCCTATGAGTACAACAACACATCTTGAAAAAGATGAAAATGGCAAAAGTGTTGATCAGAAACAATACCGAAGTATGATTGGATCATTACTATATTTAACTGCAAGTCGTCCTGACATAATGATGAGTGTCTGTTTGTGTGCTAGATTCCAAGCCAATCCAAAAGAATCACATTTAAGAGCAGTGAAACGTATTCTACGTTATCTAACAAACACAAAGGATTTTGGTCTATTCTATCCTAAAGAATGTCCATTTGAATTAGTTTCATATAGTGATGCTGATTTCGGTGGTTCTCGAACAGACCGAAAAAGTACAAGTGGTACGTGCCATTTTATTGGAAAATCACTTGTATCTTGGTTTAGTAAGAAACAAAATTGTGTTTCTCTCTCTACATGTGAAGCAGAATATATTTCTGCTGCTTTGGCTTGTACTCAAGTAATCTATATGCAACAAACACTCAAAGATTTAAATATAAATTTATCAAATTCAACTATATATTGTGACAACTCTAGTGCTATTAACTTATCTAAAAATCCTATTAATCATTCACGAACAAAACATATTGACATTCGTCATCATTTTCTTCGTGATAATGTTGAAAAAGGGACAATTATTTTAGATTTTGTTTCTTCTGAAAATCAGTTAGCTGATATTTTTACAAAACCTCTTCTAGAAAATATTTTTGTTAAACTGAGGCGAGAACTTGGTATTATGTCTCTTCAAAATTTATGATTTTTTTATATATACTATTTAAAAAAATTTTTTATGGCTAATATCCTTTTTACCTTTTTTATCTTTTGTTTTAACAGACGGATATTACTAACAAATGAGTTTCAGCCATTCCTTTTATACTATTTTTGAACTTTCTATCTTATTATAAATTGTTCAATTCTAATCTTCTGTTTCATCAAAGTCATTTCTATTTTCTGTTTTCTAATAGAAAATTCCCTCTAAAATGAAAATCAACTTGTTCATTCTACTTCTCTCCATGGCTTCTGAATCCGATGATTCTCCATCATCTTATTCTACATCATCTCTTGAAATTTTAGTAACTCCAACACCTCATGAGAAAAATAGACCTTGCCCTTCTCGTGAACGTTCTAGCTATACTCCTGAAAAAAAGAAATCTCGCCGGTTTCTTTTCTTTGGTTCTCCATCAACCAAAGAGAAAATATCAGAGATGCATCATTACCAAAGAGAACAGTTGGATTTACAACGAGAGATGTATTACGAACAAAAAGTTAATTCCAAACGACTTAGTTTTATTGAACAAGTGGCTTTGAAATTCTGTGGTACATCTCCTAAGAAAGATGTAGTTCAACCTTCAACATCTCAGCAAATAACTTCATCTGGATGGAATTCATGGGAGCCGAGTCCACAAACTCCTTCGGTTCCACAAAACTCTTGGGAACGTCAACCATATTGGTCTCCCTTGCGGCCATATACAGAGATAACCAAGATCGAACCAGAAGAATGTAAAACTCCAAGTGACTCGGATAAATAATTTCTTATAGATTCTTTATATATTTTATGTATTTCTATTTTCTTGTAAAAAGAAAAATTTCAGACGTCTGAACTCTTTATTACAGACGTCTGAACAGTGTAAGAAAATAAAATTTATAACAGTTTCAGACGTCTGAAACTATGATTTCAGACGTCTTAAAATAGGCATTTTTGCACTGTTTTCTTTCTGTTTCCATTTTCTTATATTCAGTCGTCTGAAAGTATTTTTCAGACGTCTGAAAACTGGAATTTTTTTTTTTTTTTTTTTTTAAATTAAAATTACACGAATTTCAAGACACCAAACCCTTTTATTCCTCCCGTCCTTTGCTTTTTTTGCTTTTCTGCATCTTCTTCTTTCAGTCCTTTCTTCTCCATTGTTATCACCTCCTTCACAAACAACTCAAATGGCACCTAAATCAAAAAGATCAAGACCATCATCCTCTTCATCTACTCCAAACATTGATCAGTGGCTATGGAACGACCAAGCAAGGCAACGATTTGCTCAAATGAATAGATCCAATTTTTTTCCTGGAGCCTTCATCAGATTCGAAGAATTCAGCGCTTATCGTATTCATCAAATTGTAAGAGCAAATGGGTTAGAGTCTCTAGTCTCTTTTGATGCCAACAATATCAAAATTAATCATCTTTTAGTTAAATTATTCTTTGCAAACATGAATCTAGACCATCATACTCCTCACAATCGCAATGATTGTATTTGGACTTTGGTTTGTGGAGTTAAAATATATCTGCCAATATCAAGGCTTGGTGAAATTCTACGTTGTCCATCAACCGGAATTGATTTAGATGAGATTGATGTGTCTTTGGATTTAACTAATAGAGATGAAGTTTCACATCAATTCCTGAATGATGATATTAATCGTCTCACATCTATTCAACTTCGTCCTCAAGCTCGCATTCTTCATAGAGCATTAATTCGTTCTGTTATTCCAAGGACAGGAAGTTATGAGATAGTTAATAAAAGAAATTTTCAAGCCTTATATGCTGTATACTCCGGTCAACCTATAAATTGGGGTCAAATAATTTTGGAAGAATTCATGGATGTCAATCATAGGAGACGATATAAGACCTTCCACTATGGTGCTTATATTATGAAAATACTTCAAAATTTTAACATTCCTTTTCCTGAGTCCGAATTCTCTTCGATCAAAGAACTTGGGTCTAAAACATTAGGTCTTATGGGATTGCCAAAACGCCCGGAAAGTTTAGCTTATATCTCTTTCCAAGAATGGGTTGCCAACCGTGATCAAAACCAGCCACAACCTCGTCGGCACGATTCTCATACTCGATCTTCTATCCCTCCATCGGAAGAAGAAGATGATAATGATATTGTGATTCTTTCTCCCGACTCTAGCTCAAGGAATGCCTTGGTAACACTTTCCCAAAATCAAGCAAAACTTCAAACCCGAATGAAATCAATAGAACGAAAATCTGAAAAACGTTTTAATTCCATTCGAGGCTTTCTTAACAAAATTTGGGAACGTATTGGTTGTTCAACCTCTTCTTCTACCGATGTTTTCAACCCTACTCCTTTTCAATGGTCATCAAGTTCAGAGAATAGAATTAGTGGTGATGATGATGATGAAGTTGGAAGTGACTCCAGTCCTAGATTCTGATTTTTTTTGCTCTTTTATGTTATTTGTTATGTGACTTTTATGTTGTTTGTTATGTATCTTAAACTATCTTCTGCAACTTCTTTAATTTATGTCTACTTTGTTTTATCTTGTAAGATTACTGATTACCTTTTTGCAATGACAAAGGGGGAGAATATGGTGTTAATTCCTTTTAACAGGGGGTGCTTTCGTATATAGTTGATAAAAAGTGTTAATTCTTTTTGACAGGGGGAGTTTTAGTATATAGTTGTCATCGTCAAAAAGGGGGAGAATGTTAAGACCTCGGTTTCGATGTCTACTATGAATTTTGACAAACGACAACTATATACATTATGTACTAACATATGTTTTGCAGGAATAGCCACAAGACTGGATTCATATTATCTTCATGCTGCATATATGTTGTTTTGGGTCTTTGTTTAGTATTAAAATATTGTGAAAATCTCTCCTCTAAGATATATATATATACACACCAGTGCTAAGAATAAAACTCAATTTCAGGTTGAATTCAGACGTCTGAAATAACCTATTCAGACGTCTGAATCTGAAGATAAAATTCAAATTTCAAACAATATTCAGACGTCTGGTTCTGGTATTTCAGACGTCTGAATATAGATAAAAATAGCCTAATTTCTTTCTGTTTTGCACGCTTAAAATTTCAGAAGTCTAAAAATTTACTTTCAGACGTCTGAATCTTTACAACTGCTATTTTTGTGAAAAGACACTTCTCTTCACCTAAGAGAAACTCTTTCAAATTCAATGGTTGCAACTGTTCTTTTTAATATAACTTTTCATCTATAGCTGCAACTCTTTATACACTATAAATAGATTACAGAATTCAACAAACAATTTACCGAATCTAATTTTAATATTCTTGAATTCCTATCTATTCTATATTTTCAAACTGCACTCAAACTGAATACATTTTCTGATCGTTGATCACTCTTCCACTATTCTCAAAGCACATCACTATATATCCTAAAGGAGAAGATTATAGAAAGATTGTATTATCAAGAGACAAATTCGTGTTATTAAGAACACACAGTGTCAAATACCTTTTGTATAAGTTGAAGTCCTGTTCTGCTGTTCAGGCGTGTGAAGACCTCTTCGGCTGTTGAGGCAAAATCCTGTTCTGTTGCTCAGGTCCCTTGTTCGGCTGTTCAAGGGTTGTTGTAAACCTGTTCCTCCGGGTTAAGTGAGGATTGTTGTTAGTGAAATTCCAGAAGGAGTCTGGGACTGGACGTAGAACGGGAAGTTCGAACCAGTATAAAAATTCCTGGTGTGCTCGTTTATTATTTACTATTATCTGCTAATTATTCTTTTATTCCGCACTGCTTTTGTACTATTCCATATAGCACGATCCGCACCGAACTTTCAATATATATATGTATATGTAGATTAAATCCTTAAAAGTAGTATGCATGAGTAAAATGTATATATGAATGCTACTGGATGTTTTGAGTGTACATGTGCATGTGTGTGTCAGTATAGAATGATGTATGAATATATAGGAGGGTGTACTAATTATTTCAGTAAGACTTATATAAATATATATGTGTTAATAAAATACTAAAGTTTAAACTAGTGAAATAAAATATACAGACATATTTTAATATAAGCAGAAATAAAAAGAATGAAGATATAAAAAGGAATAATCCTCTTATAAATAAATGAAGGAAGTACATACCATTTACATGAAAGCTAAAAATAGGAAAATAAGATAAAAACAGGGAAGTGCTTGGTATAGGCAGAATTAGAAAAGAGTATTTAATAAATAACAAAAATCAAGTCACATTTTTAGCATGATTGTAGACAAGGGGAAAAGTATTTTCTGAAAAGCAAATTTCTGAAAAAAATGTGTAACCACTTTTCTCTTCACCCAAATTAAGCCGGGAAGGGTAAAACTTTGGGTTTAAAATGCAGATAACATGATTTTTTCTGGTGGGCAAAAATGGACTTAGCCAATACCCAAAACCCTAAGAGAGACCCTGTATATATATACATGTATATACAGCAGCCTCCTCTCCTCCTCAGAAAAGAATTTTGAAAAAGAAAAAAAAAAGAAAAACAACACCACAGAAATCATAAGACAAGGGAAGAAAGAGAGCTTGAGGATAAGGGCAGAAGTTCATCAATTAATTAAGGAAACAAAGAAGAGAGCTAGGTGAGAAAACTCACTCAAAAACCTAAGGCAATAAGTCCTAATGTAGGCAGCCAGTTATAAGTATTTTTCTTAAAAGAGTATTTTCATATATAAATGTTTATCTGTGAATTTAAATCTGAAAATGTTTGGATTCTCTTTGGTTGATCACTTGTTTTATTATAACAAAGTTTTATGTGTTGTTAGTATACATATCTGTTTTATACACTCAGATCTCTGTTATGTTAATGTTTAGGGATATAAACAAATACCCAGAAAATAAAATGTTGAGAATAGGCAAGTAGTATTGGTTTTGGCTCAACCCAGAAAGATGTAAATAATGTTGAGCTGCAATATACTCATGTATAAGTGCTGAGGCTTGAAATAGAAAGGAATTAGGGGTGCAATAGGGTTGCCTATGTGCTGATGCTCCTGATTCAATAAAATGCATAGCAAACAAAATTTTGTGATTCAGTGAAACCAGGTCATCCTGAGTTTAACTCAAGCACAAATGTTTGCAAAAGAAAAAAAAACTCTCTCAGAAACCATAAGCCAATGTTAGTTGCCTAAACTCCTTTTAAATACCAGGATGAATATATATATATATATATATATATATACAGAACCTTATTTTGTAATCACAAATGGTTGTTGCTTGTTTGCCTCTGTATGGTTATGAATAATATGAGATGACATGTTATGGATGTTTTAGCTAATAAAATGAATCACTGAATGGTTTTGTCATGGAAAATCAAAAGAGTTATTATTAACTTAAACCTGATTAGGAAATTGGGGTCAAGAACACTGCAGGAATGACTTGTGTGCTTGAGTAACATAAGTTGACACATGGCTTGTTTAAGTCCTGAGATCTTTGTGTAATGGAGTGAATTAGTTCATTACAGTGTGTCCATTGATTCATAAATATTGCAGATGAGACCAAGGATAGATAAATATACCAAGGGAGTAATACTTGAAATGATGAGAAAACTAGAGTTTTTCCCAGATTTGAAATATGAGAATTGAATAAATGATTTAACTCATATTGGTTATTTTCCTGTTTGGTATGAATGATTGCTTGTCTATGATTGAGTTGTATGCTTGAATGTATGTGCCATATTCATATGTGTAGTCTCTGGAAAGAAAGTTAAAGTGTGCACATGCACAATGACACAGAGCATGCACACAAGTATTTACCTGATTCCAAAGGACAGAACCTTATGTATATGTACTTAACTTGATTTTAACCTAATTAACAAATTGCTTTTGTGAATTTTCTCATACCAGACATGTGTCTGACCCTAGTGTGCTAATGGCATCTGGGGTGTCTCATTTAAAATGAGGCAGTTTCAAATGCTTTTTCAGGGATTGCAGCAACTAAGTAGGAGTAGGAGCAAGGCCTTGAGAAGAAGATATAGCATGCTAAAACTTAGTTAGATAAGAGCCTAAATGTTGAAATCTGCATGTATTGACAATTTAAATTGCTACTTGTATTAAGTGTTGAATATTGGATGGATATTTTGTTAGGTATTTGTTAAGAGATTGACTTGTATCTGGAAATTATGAACTAAGTTAAATATCTGTTATGTTTAAAAAGGATTTTGATCAAATCTTGTAAGTGGATTTAGCAAGAACACCATGTTAAAAATTGAATGATTACATTTTATAAATGTATTAGTCAATCTTGAGTCTTTGAAAAGGATTTAAGTTTTGGAAAATCAGGATAGTTGATTCTCAGAAAATTAAATGGTTTTATTTTCTACTATGGCATATGTATACAAAAGAAAATAGACATAGGTTGAATGTTTTTATATGGCTGCAAGGTTTATTTAACTTGTTCCATACAAATGTTTCATGTCCTATTTTTTTAAATAAAGAAAGGATTTGTAATAAGGGAAGAGTAAGACAGATCCAAATAGTTGCAGATATATATGCACATAAACATGTTTAAGTGCAAATTTTACCACACCTTTTCCTTTGTATTTGTGATAAGAATCTGAATTTCACACAGATTCTA
Source organism: Allium fistulosum (assembly GCA_030737815.1). NCBI lineage: Eukaryota > Viridiplantae > Streptophyta > Magnoliopsida > Asparagales > Amaryllidaceae > Allium > Allium fistulosum. Next base: position 941,527,444 of record CM060908.1, on the reverse strand, counting down.
ACCAAATGCATTCTTAATTCCAGACAGGTTTTGTGAGAAGAAATTCAAACCTGGATAATGATAAACACTCTTATCATTTACAAAACCCAAGCAACAGACCCTTAATTTACATCAATCATGAAGCCTTCCAGGTTGTAGAAATGGGTTTCAAAAATAATCAAGCAAGAATTATTGTTTTGTATGATGGAATATAGGCAAAAATAATGTATATATGTGCAGATATAGGTAGATAACAGGTTCCAAACTGTACAGTAGAAAAATGAAAAAAAAAACAAAAATTGTGTTTGAACCAACCAGCATAGTACTCGAACTCGTGATCTCTTGTGTATAAGTTAGGCGCGTTTCCATTACGCCTAGATGTTGCTTGTGTTCACTTAGGATCCACTTTCTTTTATACTGAATTTGATACTACCCAGACTTTAACATGATCATCTGTATTAAAAGCTTGTTTACTACTGATTATTACTTGATCACTTCTTAGTTAGGATAAACAGACTAATGTGTATGTTACCAGTGGATTGTTTGGTCAAAAAAAAAAATTAGCAATCCAATATCCTCTTGTTTTCCAGAACTCTGATTCAAACAAGAGAGGCATATACATCCTCACATGTATGTGCTTACCTTTGTGAATGTACTGATATATTTATATTGGTTGATTATTGTGATCCTGGATATATTTGGTTTATTGGAGAAAGATATTGACCCTAAGAATTATATTGCAATGGATGATATATCTATCTATATATATATATATCCTCTTTACCTTAAAAAAAAAAATTCTTATGGAATTAGAGTAGAAATAGGAGGGTCATTTCATTAATTAACATTTAATTACATTCAAGTAATTAACACTTCAATTAATTTCACAAATTAATTATTCTTAACCTCTTATAGTAATTAACCTTTAATTACTTTATTAATTAATTAACTAAAATTAATTACCTTAATCCTTAATTAATTACATTAATTAATCACTCAGTTATTAATTATTCCTTAATCAATTCTTAATTAATCCTTTGATTAATTTCCAATAAGTAATTAACTACCCTTAATTACTTTATTAATTACACCAGTAATTATCCATTAATTACTTTCCTAAGTAATTATACCTCCTTAAATTACATTAAGTAATTATACAAATCATTAAATGATTATCTTAAATTAATTAAACTTAATTAACTAACTTAACTAATCAATTTAAACTCAATTAATTACAATGAGTAATTAATTTCCTAATTACTTCCATTAAGTAAAACAATTCACAAATGATTAACCTTAATTAATCTATTTAATAAATAAAATTAATCATATTAATTAATTATTTAATAAACCTTAGTTAATGATCTATATTAACTATTCTTTAATTATTTTTCTTAAATAATTAAACTTTAATTAACCATTATTGATTACAATTTAATTAATTCCAATTACCAATAAATTAATCTTTCATTTCTTAATTAATTAAGTACCTAACAATAACTTAATTAATCCTTAATTACTTAAATAATTTATTCCTAACTATTAATTAACAATCTTAACTTATCAATTAATGATTCTTAATTTTAAATTAATTACCCTTTAATTAATTTAATTAAGTCCTAATTAATCAATTTAACCTTTAATTACTAATTTATAAATCCAAATCATAAATTAATTAAATTGATTAATTATCTTTTAATTACCTTACTAATTTATTTTATCCCATATCATTAAATCTTAATTATATTTAAGATAACACTTTATTCCTATTAATGATTTAAAATATCATTAATAAAGCATTTAAAACAAATTACCTTTAAATTTACATTTAAATTCCATTTTATATTAAGATTTAAAATGAAGACAATTTAACTTTAACAAAGTTTTAAAAACATCCTTTTAAATCACATGTTAAAGAAACACTTAATTAAAGAAATTTAAAATCAAATTCATTTTAAATTCAATCAATTTAAAATACATTTTAAACATTCAAATTGTTTAAAACATTTTAGATTTTAAAACTTCCTTTTTTTCAAAATTTGAAATACATATTCCAAGTAAATCATTAGATTTAGAAACCTATCTAAAATTTTAAAACTTTATTTTAAAAATTCTAACTACTTAATCCTTTTAAAATATTTAAATCCATTTTAAATACCTTATCTTATTTAAAAACTGAGAATTTTAACTTAAACTCCAGATTTAAAACTAGATTTAAACTTATTTAAACTTTACTTTTATATTTAAACTTCAGTTTTTAAATTCTATTTTAAAATTTAAAAACTGGGCAAAACAGGTTCTGTTGAAACCTGTTATACTTAATTAACTCGAGACTCTCCCTCAAAATCACGAGAGCTACTTCGAGTCCACAACCCAATATCACGAATCCTCCTTCGAGTTGCCTCTTCCTTCTTCCCCAAACACACAGAAGATACCCAGACATATACGTGCACGTGCACAACACTTCGCCGTTGCTCCGATCATCTCCGCTACCACTAGCAAGTCGTTGTCGACCTTCTCTCTCGATTCGACCACCCAGAATTTCGAGACGACCTCCAACACGAATTCGAACAAAATCGAACCCTCAAGCTAAAAACTGGAACCATTGACCACCTGGAATTCACCTCGTCTTCCCACTACTGATCACCAGAATGCCAGAGACTCCGGCCATGACTTCGCATATGCCCTATCTACCATTCTCCCAAGTTTTGTTGAACTCGAACCAATAGAGTTGCCGTGATGAATAGATTTCCTTCCACCATATAAACTAGGTTTAAAAACAACATCGACCTCCTGTTGTCTCCACCATGCTTCGATCAACTGCCTAGTATTTTTCCCACATTCCTCTATTACTCCACTACCATCAGTGAAGACGCCATCCTCTCCGATCACGGAGATCACCAGATACTACCCATAAACTAATTTCTGTTCAACTCAGAAATTCATATCCAAAACTAAAATAAAAATTATGATTTCTCTTTCAAAAATCATGGTTTCAATTGTGTTTTTAACTCATATGTCTGAAACAAGAAAATAGGATGTTTGAGTTTTTACTCTTCTTGAGCTTGAACTGATTTTGAATTCCAGAGCACATTTAAATTTGTAATTTATTTAAATCAATTTTTAAACTTTATTTCTTGATCAAACAAACAAATTTTATTTAGATCTTAAGTCCTAACAATAATGTGTTCAGGTGAATATGAATTTTGATCACAAGACTAGAACATGAAACTGTAAACAGAGATATATAATTTCAACATCCAAGCACTCATAAATACATCCAGATAGTTTACTTATAAAATCACACAAACATATTTGGCTTCAGATATTTATCATGCAACCTTATTTTATATACTTAAAACTTTAAAAATGATGTTACTCACCTAATTTTAAAAGAAGCAGAGCCTCTGATTTTTGAAATCCTGAATTGTTTTTAAAATTGGAAACTGGAATGCTTTAGCTTAACTGATATCTTGCTTTTGATCTTAGCTTTTAAAAACTGCATGCACTCTTCCAGATTTGAAAAGAAATGCAGGCTTTGCTTTCTTGCTTCAGATTGCATCATGAAGATGTTACATGCTCTTGATTTCAGGTTGAAGAAAATGCACTGGCTTTTGATTTGGAAAATGGATAACAGGTTTTGATTTGAACATGATCTCTGGTTTAAGAATTTAATTCAGGCCTTTTGTTGTTTTGAACTGGCCTTTGATTTGCAAGTTTGGTCTGAAGAGTGAATTGATTTCAGATTTGTTTATGAGGATTTGATTGAGTTTATTCTTGGTTTTGAATAGAAGGAGTTAGAAAAGAAATTTAATCACAGATCTGTTTTTGATCTGTTTGTTTTCAGGTTTTGATGATCTGAGATTACTTCATTTCTTTGTTTAGAAAGGAGGTTTTTGAAAAGAAAAAGAAAATTGAAGATGTTTGTTTATATAAACTGAAATTATCTATAAATAAAAATAAAAGAAAAATAAAATTAAATGACACTTGTCTCATTGTATTATTAATTAGTTAACACATGTCACATTAGGCCTTAATATAATGACATTTGTCTTTTAAGTATTTAATACATAATTTTATATATTTTTAAAATGTGAATAAAAGCTTTTTACACTAGTTTACTATTTATAAATACTTACCTAATATGTATATGTATATAAATTACTTTAAAGAAAATGTAAATAACCAATATATATATAAATAAAATCTTATATCTATATTTTAAATCCAAAATATTTTAAAATATTTCTCTTTTGAATTTCTATTATAAATCCAAATTCATATTCAATTTAAATTTACAATAACAATCCTATTTTATTTAAAGTCTATTTATTTTTATAAAAACAAAGTATTATAATTATTATTTGAAAATATCAAATTTGACAAATTTAAATAATTTATAAAAGAGATTATAAATTACTTCTATTTTTAAATCATATATCTCAAGTAATATTTAAAAAGAAATAAACAAACCTTTTTATTTAAATTTGAACTTAAGCTAAAAATCTATTTTAAACAATTAAACATTTATATTATGTATTTTAAAACTATATAGTTATTTATCAAAAAGCTTAATAGTTTTAAATTAAATCATGATTTCCAAATTACCCAACATATTAGAAATTTGAAAACATAATTTCATTTGTTAAATTCAGACCAACTCATCTATTTATAATATATACAATTATACATATATATTATAAATAGAAAATATTCTATTAAACTTTTAAAAGATAAATCACTAATTAAATATTTATTTAATTAGATTATTAAATTTATTCAATTTTATTAACAAAGATCATCAAATCAATTTAATTTCCAATGCAGATTATTAAATTGATACTGTCCAAATTCCCGGGATATCACAAAGTAAGTGAACTTAAGAAAACAGACAAATGAATCGAAATAATATCCTTGTAAATTTGTTACAGAATTGAATATAAATTTGCAAAGAAATTGTGAAATTAAAGTTTGTATCTTTGGAGATAATTATAAACTTAGATAAAGTCCAACTTCTTATATATGACTTTTATAGAATAATTATAAACTAAGTGATGATTAATAAAATGTTCCACCAATAAATTTGTTATTAACTGAAATTATGAAAATGAAGTAAATGTAAACAGAAGAATTTGGTATAGCTAAGAATAAATTGAAAAGGGAAATTTAATTTAATTAAATTACATGGAATGGTTAAAATGAACTTAACTAAGAAAATTGTATAAGATGATGTTTAAGAAATGATAGTATTAAAGAGTATGCTATGTAAAGAAATGGATATGCTAAGTAATTAAGGAATGAATAATGCATTGTGTATAATTAATTGTAAATGAAATGATGGTAAGTAAATAAATTTAATATAGACAAATTGTATAGGAATCTATTGGAAGGTAATACGTAAGTTGTACGTATATTGTTTTAATCGCATAACAATTTGACCCGAACTCGAGCATGGAATTTTGAGATAATTTATATCGATCCAAGTTAGGATTTTTCACTCGATTCTTAACGGCTAACCCTGGATATAGATTTTTGATTTGATTCTGTAATTCTCTATCATAGTATATGGCTATGCAAGGAGAATAACAGTTTCCGATCAAGGAACCAAATCTGAGTCCGCACTAGAGAGTCAGGTGAACGATACTAGTTTGGAAGTGAAATTTTGTGATCGAATGAGTAATCAGATTTGATATTGCGTACGGATGATATATGTACTTCATACAAGTTTAAGTAAGGCAAATATTGAAATAATTGAAAATGAAAATTCTAAATTGATTTTAAATTATATGATTTGATATCATTGATAAATAGGATGCAAGTATTTAAAATCAAGGAAATTTGGATTGCCCGACAAATAGGTACGTGTTTATTTTGTCATTGGATTTGGTGATTTTTGGATGGAGCCACTTGGCTTTTTGTTTTCTTTTGTTGGTTTGGGGCCCGTAGGGGCGGTTTTGTAGCTGTACCGATCGAGCCGCGCAAAGGAGACGCTGCCGAAATTTTCCGTAAATCCGGGTGTTAAAATTTTTTTGAGTTTTAAAATTTTATAACTCATTTGGATAACCAACTTGGAAATTTCGTAAACTTATCGGAGTAGCGTAGTGGAAGTGTAGTAACGACTTTATAAATGAAATGTCATTGTTTTATAAGTTGAAAACTTTGAATAAAATATTTCAAATGTTGAATTCTTTACTTAGTTCCTTTTCCCTTCTTTTTCCTTTTCGAGGACGAAAAGTTTTGAGTGGGGGAGAGTGTAACAATCCGTAAATTTTCGATAATTAAAATAGTTAATTTAATAAGATTTCATGGTTTAATGTTGGAAGAATTAAAAATTTGTAATGTATTTATTTATAATGATAATAACTAGAATGAATTGCAACAATAGTTATCTGAGTTAATTATTAATGAATTGAATGAAATTCCAATCACGTAAAGTGACTCAAATATTATAACTTGGTTATAAAGGGAATATAAGAGAACAATGGTAAATATTGGGTTAACTAATAAAATAAAATATATTCATCGGTAATGGAATCAAATTGGTATTGTATAGGTAATTGTGACATTTGTAGTAAATAATAAACTTATAAGTGTGATTTAAAAGTTAATGGTGATAATTATTATAAGCTACCTGTTTATTCAGTCAGTCGAACTGAATTTGGAAACCAATCGCAAATGAAATGAAATTCTATATATTAACTGGGTGTATAATCAATAATTGAAGTTGAATAATAATTGTGAATTATTTAGAAATAAAACTTTGAAATAGACTGATTTCGAAGATTTAATAATAACGAGTATTTAAAGACAATGCTACTTATTGAATGAGTTTATGATCAATAGTTGGATTGAATAATAATGCTAAATTTAATAGATGTAAATAGAGTAATGGATTGATAAGTACAATTCATTTAAAAATCCAATATTGAAATTTGTTGAATATTGAACAATTAAATTGTTTAAAATTAATATCGGAAATTAACTGAAAAATTGAATAACGGGAATTGAATGACTGCTTAATGGAAATGGTTGTTATATAATTTGTATTTGTTTCAAAAGTTAAAATTTGAATTTAATATGATTAATTTGTTATTGAAATCTAATATACGAAAATAAGGTGAATAACTGAAATTTGATTTAATATGATTCAAATTGGTTTCCAAAGTGAATATAAGTTATATTTGGATTATAATAGAGTTAATAAGACTTTAAAATTTCAATTTTAAGAAATTCTGTAAATTTTGAAAAGTCGTCGATTTAGTCGACGAGTAAAAATAGCCTTCCAAGGTACAGTCTCGGAATTCGATGAAACCAGTTCCTTTGGATCCGTAATAGTGTATTATTATCGGATTTCAAATTTCGTAGCGTTTGGAGTTATCGTTTGGTCGTACGGGTTAGAAACGCATCGTAATTTATATCGAAAATTTAATATTTTAATTCGATTCAAAAAGCTATCTTCGGCATACGATCGAATTAGCCTCCGAAACACATTCCATTGTGTTCGGAATGCAGGTAAAACCTTAGGAACGCCTGTCGGCACGTGTCGTTTGGAAATCGTTTGAAAATGTTGTTTAAATGTGAATTTAATATTAAAATATTATTATATATGCTTGTATATACGTGAGCAAAGTCGAAACCCTAGCATAAGTCTGGCCGCCGCGTTTTATTTGAACGGCTAATGATTTCTTCCCTTCCTCCTTCTTTTTCGCGAAATCCACTCAACGATTTCAGAAACCTCCAACGTGAAACCTGCAGATCGCTTCGAGACGAACGTATCCATGCGACGATGATCATCTTTCGTTGCCGCGTTTGACCTGGTTTTGCGTGCGTTGGCCTGGTGTTCGAGCTCGTATGGCGAGGAGATGGTGGCGCCGAGCTTCAAGCTATTGGGGACGTGGGTGGAGACGTCAATGGCGCTCATCGTGGCGACGATGGATCGCGTTCCAGTTGGGTGTCGACGACGTGGTATGGAGCCCTAGATGATGGCGATGAGTTTCTTTTGTTCGTGACTTGCCTGGTGAACAAACGGAGAAGGAGTTATCTTGCGGCCTTGATTTCCTATAGCAAAATCAACGGCCAGATCTGATTCTGAATTGGATGAGACTTTTTGCGTCGGAATCGTGTTGACGAGCTCTACGTCATGGAATAGATTTGGGGACTTTTGGAGCTAAATAAAATTTCAGGTTAAATCGAACGTCGTTCGATTTGATTTGAAATCTAAACTCAAGGTGAGTGTTTTATAACGCTCACAACGTACTAGAATATTTTGATGCTAGTTAAATTTAATATTGTGAAGTGATATGATTTTTATTTGTCGTTGTTGATAAAATTTAACTGTCATCTAAATTGTCATCGAATTTAATGTTAGAAATTGAAATTGACAGTCAAATTAGAATTGAAATTTAATCGAAATTAAATTACCGAACATTTATAACTATGAAATTTCCGTGATTTATATTGTCTGTTTGGATGATTGGTTACGATGGATGCTATTGATTGATGTTTGATGTTTAGATGTTTATTTGTTGTATATATCCTGTCATCACCCTGTGTATTATTTACAGTTGTAAATTTAATCATTTTGAATAAATTGAGAAATGGGTTGAAATGATATATACCTATGACACTATGATTTGAATTGAAATGATATATCTCTATTCCTGAAATTTAATTGAAATAACTGATCACTTGGCCATAGGATAGAAAATTATATATGGGCACCGGATTGATTAAATTAAATAACTTTTAAAATCTTAGATTTGGAATTACTTTAAATGGTTTGATTTAAAGGAATTTAAAAATCAATTTTATAGAAATTGAATTTATCGCGAATTTGAGGTTGAGATGTTGAAATAAATTTTTGTTAAACAAATTGGTTAATAATTGAAGTTAAGACCTTGAAATTAAATTTGTGATATGATTGAATTTCGTAAATTGATTTGATTTTAAAGGATTCAACTTTTATTCGGATTTTGAATTTGATTCAGATTGGTAAGTTGGAAATTAAAATGGTTGACTTTGAAGCTATTTCAAATTGGGTTTTCTTAAGTTATTCTGCTATATAAACTATTTTAAATACTTAAACTATTTTATACTAAACTATTTTAACCTATATTAATTATATTATGTTATTTTAACTTATTTAAACATATTAACTTATTTTAATCTATTTTTAAATCTACTTAACCCAATTTAATTTATTTAAAGTAATGTAACAACCCGCATATTTATCGATTTTACATTTAAATATTTTATTTAAATATTTCATCGTTCGTCGGATTTTGGTCCGAAAAGCTACTTTTTGCAAACAGTCGAATTGGGACTCGAGACCACCTCCATTGAGTCCAAAATGTCGTTTGCGATCTTTTTGAGTGTAAGCTTCGATATGTTTGGAGCTAGTCAAAAATTTGACCATTTGCACTTTGGGTTTGGTTTTGGGTTCAGCCCCTTTGCCAACTTAAACCCCCAAATCTGAACCACTCCTCCCCATTCTCCCTCACTTCCTCCTCATTTCAGTTCTTGAGCAACAATGGTGAGTGGAATGGGAAATTAGAATTCCCAAGCCCTAGTTTCCATTTGCAAATCAAGTTCTAGCTCCAAATTCAAAGAGAACCCATTGGTAAGCTTCATCTTCTTCTTCTCCAACTCTTTCTCCTTTCAATTTCAGAATTTCCTAAACCTAACTTAGGAAATATTTCTCTTTTAAAGCTTGTTGAGTTGGAATTGAAGAGTAGTTGCTCTTGCCATTGCTCCATAGCATCTTCTTCATTCGTTTGGGTTCAAAGGTGAGATTTTTATCTCACATCTAAGTCTTTAATTATCTTCGATTGTTAGGTATGAATTCCTAACACTTATTCTTGTGCAATTGATTTTGGTTTGGATTGATTTGGTGTATATTCCAATTTTTGGTGTTTTGAAATCAAAATCTATGAAAATCCTTTTATGGATATTTGGACATTGGTATTTGAGGCGTGTCGAAGAGCCGTTAAGGCTGGGTTGTCGCTTGGCGTAAATCCTTAGTCGTTGTCGCTCGATCGATCGCTTCCGGTATTCATTTGGCCATTTTTGGTCTAGGTTCAGGGAATGCCCTGAACCCAGTTTCAGACGTCTGAACGTAAGATTTAGACGTCTGAATACTATATTGGGAAGATTTTTATTCCCAGATTCAGACGTCTGAATCTTTTCCCCAGACGTCTGAATTGGCTCGATTTCAAACAGAAAGAAAATAGGCTTAAATCGCTTATTTCAGACGTCTGAAATATTTCCTTCAGACGTCTGAATCTGTGTTCTGGAAAATATTTAATTTTCCAGATTCAGACGTCTGAACCAATTATTCCAGACGTCTGAATCTGCAGTCTTTTGCCTATTTCCCTATTGTGCTTGAATTTCCAACTCTAATCAATTCGTGTTGATTCCCTTTTTGTTGTTATCATTTATTATCGGCCACTTTGTTAAGTCGCCCGCCTTTTTAAACTTAGGTCGCTTGTCTTCACTAAGTCGTACCGTTTTGACGGGGCGCTGCCCCGCACCCCGCCGTGGGCGCTGCCCCCTGGACCCCCGCGACCTGACCGGGCAGGTCGAACCCCGTACAACTCTGCGTAGGCAAATCTTATCTGAAAAACATTCATCAGAATTTCTTACTTTGATGGTTTTGGGAATTGATTTCTTTGGATTTTATTCACGTCTTTGAATGTGAACTTTTCTAATTGATTGTTTCTACAATCACTTCTATGACTTGTCACTTTAAAAATATAAAGGTTCCAATACTAGTAGTAAATATCAAAACTCTTTCATCAAAACGATTTCAACTCTATTTTCAATATCAAACTCGTTTATAAAACCGATTTTCAAATCTACTAGTATATACAAGCCTTTACTTCACTCGAATGAGAAATCGACTTAAACGACTTAGTAAAACGGGTGGTATGAAACGCTTGCGTTCACTTCGTCGGTTAGCTCTTGGACTTGTTCGATTGAACCCTTTTTGTGACAATTTCTTAGTGAAGATTTACAGCTTGTTCGTAAATATTTAAGTTAAGCAAGTGGTTATGGGACATGAAGCTAAACTCATATATTTACTAGCTTGGTGTGATTGACACTTCCTTATGATCATGACGATCATTTTTATGATTTAGACTAGCGATTGAGCGATGTCTCTTTGTCTACGTGGGAGACTATACCCCGATCATGTGATGTTTCACCATCACATTTCTAGGGTAGCACCCTACGGTCTTCGGACCATTCGTGGAGCATTCGGCTCATCGGTCTTCGGACCATTCGTGGAGCATTCGGCTCATCGGTCTTCGGACCATTCGTGGAGCATTCGGCTCATCGGTCTTCGGACCATTCGTGGAGCATTCGGCTCATCGGTCTTCGGACCATTCGTGGAGCATTCGGCTCATAGGTCTTCGGACCATTCGTGGAGCATTCGGCTCATCGGTCTTCGGACCATTCGTGGAGCATTCGGCTCATCGGTCTTCGGACCATTCGTGGAGCATTCGGCTCATCGGTCTTCGGACCATTCGTGGAGCATTCGGCTCATCGGTCTTCGGACCATTCGTGGAGCATTCGGCTCATAGGTCTTCGGACCATTCGTGGAGCATTCGGCTCATGGGCCTTCCCCCCTTTTATGTGTTTTCTGGATTTCTAATTATTGATTTCTGGAATTTTATGTTTCACCAGCTTTTACCATTGACATTGATGAGTATGTCATTTTATTGTGGCTTGGTGAATGAAATTAAGAATATGACATTCTTTTCTCTGTTTTGAGATTATTGAGATATTGTATGACTTTTGTGGGATTTCTAATGTATACTTATCATAGTATGGCACCTTTTTGTTATCATACGCTCTATTATCATATCTCATATTCTATCTCATTTTATCTGATAATTATAGCTAGACTGATCCGTTTATTATTTTCTTCTTAAATAATACTCGGGTCAGACTGAGATTTTACAGGTGCTTCCTCATGACTTCCTATCTGGAGCCATCATCTGACTTTTGGCTAACTACTCTAGTTTAGTAGTTTTTGTTTGTATACATTTGAGATTAGACTCCTTGATGTATACATATTCTTTTGGTTAGCACTTGTATCTATTCTTTTGTGTTATTGTGGATCTTATTTGACCACTACTCTGATGTACACTTTCATGTGTTATATTCATATCTATTTCCGCCTTTGTGATATGAATTGTCTGTGACTGATTTGTGTTACGTTTATTTCTATATTTGTTTCCGAAGATTATATATAGCCACCGTGTGATAGCTTTGTGTTTGTATCGGTATGTTGGATTTCCTCTTTAAAAAGATATGCATTCTATTCTATCTGACATATCGGTGCTCGCACAAAGTAGTTACACGGATGGTCGCTCCTCAACAGCCTTATTCTCCGTGCTAATTGATAGCACTACACCGTAGTGTTCTTGGTTAGCGTGGGTATAGAGGTGGGGCGTCACAAGTAATTTACCTATTTTTAATTTATTTTAATCATATTTAATCTATTTTAAAGCTATTTAACCTATTTAATTATATTAAATCTATTTTAAATATATTTAACAATATTAAATCAATTTAAAACTATTTTGAAATCTATCTTTAATATTTAGAATATTTTAACTATTTTCAATTATTTAAGCTACTTTAAACTATTCAAAATATTTTTCCAAAATTCCCAGCTGGTCAATAAGGTGAAATGTTTATATTTAAATCTTGGATTTAAATACGAAGTGGGTTAAATGAAGTTACAACCTAAATTGAAATGTGACGATTTTTGAAATTGAAAATGAGATATTGAGGCGAAATGATTTTTGAAATGAAATCGTATATTTTGCGTAGATACGATGATTTTGAAATGGATTTGATTTTTGAAGCGAACTTGATATTTTGATATCAATTGTGAATTGATTTTGAAAATGTAAAAGAACCATCCGGTGTGTAATAAGCGTTTGGTTGTTAAAGAGACCGGGATCGGATATGGGCATACTCTCTGTCGATACCGAAAACCACTTTAACAACTATGTACGTGGTGGAGATTCCAGAAATGAAGTAGGATGGTTTGGCGACGATTCTATATGGTATGATGTGACCCTGACTCCCGTGAGTCAGCTTAGATGTGACTAAAATCAGGAGCTATACCGGGCTAATGTGAGGTCATTCCTCTTATCGGGCATATTTCTTCGATACCATTATATTGCTTTTGTGATTCGATTTGGTGGCCACCCCTCGATTGTTTGGGAGTGTGTCCGAGGTGGGCGGTAGTAGCTGCTATGCGTCACCACCAGTCCGGGAGTGCAATTGGTATATCTACCCTGGCATTTCCTCGTGTGCCGTGTTCACATGCCCTAGCGTGCCTTCTACGAGTTTGTTTTGTACCATACCTATGGAGTGCCCTCTGCGTAAACCTCTCGGAGGAGCGTACGGTACTGTATAGACTATGGGAATATATAAAATGTGTTAAGGGGGATATGGGTAACGCCTTAACGCTATTTTAATACTTTTACTTTACTGTAGACATATTATAATAGCATATTGTACTACATAGTAGATAGTTTAACGGATCCTTAAGAGATGAAAAATCCCGTAATATCTCTTGAGTTACTGCACGCACGTCTACACTGGATAAGAGATGTCAAATTCCGTAAAACATCTCTGACGCCGTTACACTCATCTTTATTTACGATTGATTTAACTTACATAAGGATATTTTAGTCCTGACTCGAGTGTTTTGTCTTTTCATTACGCTCGGGTCAGTCCTGAGTTTTCAGCTTATTGAAGATCTATTCTGGAGGACGAAGACGAAGATTTGGTATACTATTACTATTATTATCCATGCATCATGCTGTCTGCTGCATTATTTTATTTGTTCTGTTGTATATGTATAACTCTGATAAATGTTGTATAAATGATGATCAAAAGTATATTAAACAGCTTCATGAACTATTTATTTGATTATTATATTTTATCTTTCCGCTGCGAGATTCTGTGGTTGTTTCTTGTTCCTTTTCTCTTCTTTTCTTATTTACCCCATTAACAATCCTCCCTTTTGAATGGTTTGGAATCGGCATGTGTGTTTACTTGTCGATTTAAATTGTCCAAAAAGGTGGTTCGTTACATTTGATTAGGTGGGTTAATAAGATACTCCATCTGGAGGAAGAAATCGTCATTGTGAGCAATACCATGCTAAAGTTTCTGAGCACATACTCAATTTTTTTTGCAAACCATAACTGCTGCTGAATTTTGAATTTCAAACAGCACTGTTGTCGTTTTTTAGCATTTTTTGCATGCATATCCATTTAAATTGTTAATATCAATACATTATTTATGGGATTTATATAAATATGATGATCAACTAAGAGTAAAGGTAAAGTGAACAAAAATTATGGTTACAATCTTATTGACAACATCCACCAATAATAACCTACAAGTGGACAACAATTCAGGATATTGATGTTGAGAGATTGAGTGCAAAGAGGCGCTGAAGTTGCGGTTCAGAATACGCCATAGTGTGGACAGGGGTTGTAGCTTGCTAATGAGACATGCTGAGTGCCCAAACAGTAGGCGTGAAATAAAGATAGCAGATGCAACTTATAGCCTTTCAGAGGTGATACTTTGATCCACGAGTTTGCATAAAATGTGATACTGCTGTTGAGAAAAATAGGTGCTACAATATGATCTCTATTCTATGCTTCAGGTCATTTTGTTGCAGCAAGAAATGTTGTAAAGTGCAGTTTGGAATGTGCCATTCACTGAAGGAGAACTAAAGGCTACCAATAGAGCAAAATGCAGGTGGACTTATACTATTAGTGAGTTGAATTTCAAGCTCACATAGGCTCCCTTGAAATTTGGCAACCGAACGGTCACGTCTCCTTCTTTTTCTTATATTCCAACCAGCTCTCCATTTCTTCCTTTTCGTATATCCTCTCTGCTTCCTTCCTTATCCTCCAAACCACTCAATCGTCGAAACTTATACTTTTCGATTCTTTCGAACCACCGTTCCAACTTAACCCTAATTTCAACTTCTATATTCACCACTTAACCCTAATTTCAATTTCTATATTCACCAAGGAGAACGATGTTGTCCCTCCCAGCCGTTGCGATTTTGTCTTCCAACCACTATTCTTCACCATAACGTTGGCAATCTTCCCCCACCATTCCTCTGTCTGTACCCAAGACGTGCAAAGGTTGTCACATTTAGGTAATCTCCTAAACTGTTATCGCCTCTTCTTCGTGTAGTGTGGATTCGTAATCTGATATTTTTGGTGTATTATAAAAGCAAGCTTGAGCTGATAATGTCATGATTTATTTAGAAAACATGACTCAAAATCTTATTTTATTTGCTTTGATTAGGTGGGTTAATAAGATACTCCATCTGGAGGAAGAAATCGTCATTGTGAGCAATACCATGCTAAAGTTTCTGAGCACATACTCAATTTTTTTTGCAAACCATAACTGCTGCTGAATTTTGAATTTCAAACAGCACTGTTGTCGTTTTTTAGCATTTTTTGCATGCATATCCATTTAAATTGTTAATATCAATACATTATTTATGGGATTTATATAAATATGATAGTTGAAATACAAAATTAATGATGAGTCGCTTTTTCATCCATACTAATATGTGTTAGTATATCCATATGTTACTATCCTCTGTTAAGGATATGCATTGTGGTTCATACTATTAAATATAGTTTTCATTTTTTATTGGAATGTTGATATTCACAATATCTATCAATATTTTGATGTCTAAAGTGTTTCATACTCTGAATATGGTTCATCTGAAGACAAGATGCGATTGATGGTCTCATATTCATGTCGTTTCAAATCCAGGTAATAGATTTGATTTTTGGTATATTGGCTTTTCACTTGCACCTGAAATGATGGTTTTGGAAAATTATTTATCAATTCGTTTTTTGGTTAATCTACTTACATATATAATCAGTATACCTTAAGATATATAAGTACATTGAATTGATGAATGTATAGAAAGATAATAAAATGCCACATGGTTAGGTGCTACACAATTATATCATGCAATTTTGGCTTAACTATATAAAAGTTAAGTAATAGTTATTTTCCAATTACTCTAATATTTCTTATAATTATTTTACGATACAACTTAGATTTTATAACAACATAAGGACAATAGAAATAAGATTATGCATGTTGATGTAATTAAATTGTGACTTCTCAACCTGCTTTGCACATGCCTCATTATCAGTTCTCATTGCCATCAATCATTTACCCTAATAGTACATTTTTTTTCTTATTACATGATGAAGATCTAGAGAGCTTCAAGATTTTCAAAATAGTGTGAAAAGAGTGTAATTGATCCTTGAATCTTTTTGGATGTCTTCTGATAATAAAACATATCTGTACCTCCATATGTAACTTTTGATTTATTGCTATAAATAGATAACTAGCTGCAATACACTATGATGATGGAACTGCTCAAGTGAAAGCTATTGGAAAATTTGCCGGGAGTATTAGAATTTGCTGGACATTGGTCTAGGTAAAGTCATTTTATTCGCAGATAATAATTTTATCTATATAATTTTATCCAAATGGTCTGCTAATTGCACACTCCTTTAATAAACATAGTTCTTCTTATTGGCCAAGGTTGTATTTTATTTTGGGTATATAAATGAAGTAGTTAGCTTACTATGGTGTCCAATAATAACTAATTATATGAAGTTGGCAAAGGCTTATTGATGTCAAAGATTTGAGCCTTGCTACAATGGTACTTTTATAAATGTATTATTGAGATTAAGTGAAAAGTCTTATTTTAAACTGATAAATAACAGTGAGTTTATTCTGGTGTAATGTTCTAACAAGAATTTACTTGCTAATATATATGATATATATTTTTTGGTGAAAGAGTAGTCCTCTTAAGTGGAGAGCAGTCATATTTTATTAATTGTAAATCAAAGTCCATACATAAGTTCGCTAGGAATTAGTTATTACAATTGGAGATGATCATCGCTATGATGATCAACTAAGAGTAAAGGTAAAGTGAACAAAAATTATGGTTACAATTTTATTGACAACATCCACCAATAATAACCTACAAGTGGACAACAATTCAGGATATTTCTGTTGAGAGATTGAGTGCAAAGAGGCGCTGAAGTTGCGGTTCAGAATACGCCATAGTGTGGACAGGGGTTGTAGCTTGCTAATGAGACATGCTGAGTGCCCAAACAGTAGGCGTGAAATAAAGATAGCAGATGCTACCAATAGAGCAAAATGCAGGTGGACTAAAATGATGGTTGAGTTGAAATGTTTTGCAGCATGATATAAGTGAGCAACAAATATTTATGAATTGTCCACAAACAACTTTCAATGGTCAGCCCAGGGTTTTTTTAATCACATAACTTCATTAGTCTTTCAGTTGATTAGCTTAATTTTTCTAGCTATGGATTGCCATTAAAATCTTGAAACGTTTTGGATTCTGGATTATTCATGGATTTTTGATTAGTGTATTTATATTAGTTTTTTTGTACATTAATTATATATTATCCATATTATAAATGATAATCACATCATGATTAAGCTTCACCATCTTCAAAATTCATCAAGTACACTTTAATTTTTACTTTGCAATTCTCATTCAAACATTTTAAAAAGATCCCCTCTCATAAACACTTACAAATCATGTTACGCAAGTATCCACCACTCAAGTAAATAATGAAAAAACAAGGTTTTAGGTGCATTGAAGCTAATTATGATGCAGTATGATTCAATATTCTTATGGTACATTTTCTAATTCGTGTACTTTTTCTGTGCGTATTATTATCATCGTAACGGTTTAACTTTTTATATGAACCTCAAACCTTAATATAGTTCATATGGTTTTTATCATTTAATACATTTATACATGGTAATGTTGTGGTACTAAATTTATATTACTTTCTTCAAGATAAGAGGAATATATATCATGAATCCTCTCTTTATAGGTCATGCAAATATGTTGATGAATCTGATTTCAATGTCGATGAAGAATAAAATGGTAATAAGGTACAAGTTTAACATTCAAACATTTTGTTTTAATGAACATAATATAATTTTTGAGGTTAAATAAGGCAAAAAAACCAATTATTTTGATTCATCAATGCCTCATTGATGTAAATCTTTATAACTTAGACTATAATAAGCTCATGGAAATGTTAAGCCTTCGCTGTAATTTTAAATATTGGCTACAAGACTGAGCTTTGAAAAAATCAGCTATATCATTTTTAGCATATGTAAGCAGGAAAAGTGAGGTTAATTTTCAGCTTAAGTTTAAAATGAAGACATTTTACAATCTAAATCGGGGAAGTGAGGCATTAATGAAGATTTAAGGTGAAAGTAACCTTAGGAGTATCAAATTATTTAAGTATTAGAATATAAATTTTAAAATTGAAAAAGTCTGCATTATACAAATATTTTGATATTGATCCTGGTACATATGCAAGCGATACTGCTTTCTCCATTTCATCGCAAATAAGTGTATTTATACCTAGCACTTTTTACTATTATAAAGTTTTTAATCTTTTTTAATTCTTGATGGATTTACCAATATTGGAAAATTTTGTGAATCTGTGAATTTTTCCTGGAGTGCTGTTACAGGTTTTTCTTTATTGAAATTATTCCACCCAATTCATCATTCGTGCACCTATCAGCGACTTAAAACTGCATATTTAGATATAAAATTCAAATGGTCGGATATTTAATGTTGTTTTGGCATATATATTGTTGAACCTAGGGACTATTAACAAACATGCCAAATGCCAACTCAATTACTGCTACTATTTTCCCAACTATACAGTACATTTTCAGTCTTTCACTACCATTTCATTTTATCAACCATTTCTTATTTGTTTCCTATTATATAAAGGATTTAGTTCTGTTTATTTGGTGTGTGCCTCAATATTTTCTGACAAATTGAGTTTCCTCTTATACTATCTTTTAACACATTTTTACTTTACTTTCTTATCCATTTATACGAATACCTTAAAGGAATAATATTAGATTCATTTACTTTCTTCGATTTATTGAATTATCTTTGTTTGTTGAAACTAAAATGATTAAATATTGGAAGCATTTTACCGAGTTTTATCAGAATTAAGGTTGAAAATTTTAGTCTTTTTTCCCTAGAATTCTCCGTACTTTGTATACTTTTGGATTCAATTTTAGCAATAATCATCATGAGCTTTGAATGTTTTTCTTTTAATTTTCTTAATTTTTTTCCACAGATTTGACATGGTCTAAAATGTTCTCCTACATACATTGGAATATTTCTTTAACATTGTTCCATCTGTTCAATCACAGCAACAACACCAACGAGAAAACAAAGTCTTCACATCAAACCTATTATTGATCTATGGATACTCCTTGCTTTGCTTGCACAAGATAATATTGTACTCCATGTCATGATCATATATTTTTAGCATTTCTGCGATTCCATCACATGATCATCTACTGTGTTGTTACTTAAATGATAATATATTATATTTCCTGATTTATTCTATTCGACTTTGTTTATTGTATTAAACTGTCAGCACTGTAAATGGCAGGCAACATATTGTATAAACTAACTGACTTTTTAACGCTATTATTAGTTTAACATTCTTGAAATTTCATAAAGATAGCATTTTAACAACGATTAGTCCTGATATCTAACTTGATCATACTGATAACACATTAAATAGCTACTGATATATCATTCCAATATGTGCTACTCCATAACTATATGTTGGACCAGCAAAAAGATGACTTCAGTTTGCAGTTAAATTCGACAAATGGTCTGTGATTGATATAGAATATGTTCTCAGTTATGTAAAGTTAGAATGTAGCAAATTCTTATTTGTATATCTATTTGTATGGCTGCAATTGTATATGAGACGGTATGTACACACATGAGGAAAATCTTTTTTCTGTTTTTGAAAAAGTAACTTCATTGACACTGTTTCGGCTAAAACATTTTTTTAACATTTTTCTGGGTAATCATCTACAACCAGAGTATAAACGTTTATTTATAAAACTGTTGCTGTTATAACATTCAGTACTTAAATAGATTTATCATCGAATGTTTGCCAAAAGTATTCAAGTCAATAAATTCTCTATCTAAAACACTAAAATCCACAAGCATGCACTTCTGTAACTTACAAAATTTTGGTTTAGCATATTTATTCAATCCTATTGACTATAAAAGTGTACAAAATAAACAAATATGATGATAATAAATGGTTTTGAGCAATTAATATGCATTAAATGCATATAGTACAAACTACTAAGTTAATAAAATGATAAACACACGTCTTTCCTTATACTACACCACACAAAATATAAATTATAATCTTGACAAAAACCATACGGATAATTTTCAGATGCGGATACCTTTATATCCGCGTCCATATCTGTTTTTTTCGATATCGGATAGTTATCCGTTTTTCGGATACAAATGCAGATGGATTTCAGATTTTTCGGATAGCCGTTGACAAACCTACTTTTCTTCCCTTATAACATTTTCTTATTTGATAGAATATTGCATTTGTAATATTTTTATTTTATTTTAAAATGGTGTCTTATAGCTGACCTTGACTTATCTATACTATATTATTATTAGTGAGTTGAATTTCAAGCTCACACAGGCCCTCTTGAAATTTTGCAACTGAACAGTCGCATTTTTAATTTCTTTATATTTCAAACTTTAAAATGTGATAACTTTTTCTACATTGATTGGATTTAAGAATCGTTTTCACTATTAAATCTCAAATTTAATTTGCTTTCCAATGATATCCATTGTTGATAGCTAAAAATAAATTTTTTAAAATCATAATTTTATATAGCAGCTTTAATTGCACAATTATTTTGTGTCACCACTGTATACCGCGTTTCTATAACAACATTATTATGATGATCATAAACATTACATAGTAGTTTTACCTAGAATATTATAATGTATTTATTATCTTTTAACATATTTGAAAGGAATATTTTTTTTTGAATTATACAATTATGGTTGCCTTTGAATATTGTAACTGCATTATGTAATAAAGTAATAATCTTGATTGTGTTTGATAGTATTCAAACTTAGTGTAGTTATAATTTAACCCCATCAAAAAATGGTGTAATAATTTATTGGCATTTTTTGAATTAATTTAACTACGTTAGCATTTTTTTATTGCATTTACTATTGATGATTTTGACTATATTTGATAATTTTATTCAATTTTAAAACAGTTATAAATTAATGAAATTAAGAAAATGCAATTATAATTTACCAGCAAGTTTTGGGTAAATTTAACTATATTTGAAGATTTTTAACCACATTTATGTGATGAAGTAATAAATTTGGCTACATTTCAGGAATTTATTCAATCTTAATACAATTAAAAATTAACTACATTAATAAAATCCAGTTATAATTTAATGACAATTTTGAATTATGCATGGTAGAAATTGAATATTTCAGCTATATTTATGTGATGCAGTAATAATTTTGGTTGTACACGATGATTTATTCGAGCTTACTATAGTTAAAATTTAAATGCATTAAGCAAAAGCGGTTATTATTTTGCAGTATTTTTGGAATTAAGCCATTATTGTTTTTGAATATTTTAACTGCATTTGTGTGATGCAATACTAATTTAGCTGTAGTAATAATTTTGTTTGATGTTAACGATAGTTATTTAACCGCATTATGAAAATATAATTGAAAAATGAATTTTGATTTTTGATAGCTTGAGATGATTAAATAATGACTTCACATAATTAATGCTTGATTCAACCGTGCAGCTCAGCGTTTAATACATTGCTTCCAGGTTTGATGACATAATTTGGCTAAGTTTACTCAATTTCGTTTATAATTACGATGATCAATAATACAATAAGCATATAAGTTGTTGTATTCGGGCTTAAGGTAGATGCACAGTTTAAGTGTTGGGTCAAAACATGTGTTGTGGTGAGAATAATGTTGATAACCACCTAAAAGAGTTTATTTTTTATTTTTTGTAGTAAATTCTAAAATCACTTGCACCACCACCGTCGGAAAACTTCTAGAAAACAATTGATGAATGTATCTTTGTATAGATGATTATGTAGTCATAGTTTGATTATTAGATATAGTTAATAGGTCAGACGAGCAGTGGGAGAATTTAGTAATAATACTGCATCAATGACACTTTTGCCTTTTTTGGCTGCAGGTACAAATACCTTCAATGGTTAAAATAATTGACTGATGTAATGCATCTATTAAGGCCAAGAAAACATCACCTATTTGCGCTCAAGCCAATATCATACACGCGTTGCTAGCAGTTATTTCTGAGGCTAAAAAATGAATGGACTTCTCACAATTTTTCTCTTTTGTATGTTTTGGATATTTTCAAATATTGGTTACTGCGACCAACTGTATGCCGTGTTTTGTACCCTGCATCGACATAGATCAGATTCGGTGAATAATAGTAATTTATATTGGAACCCATGTTATTTTCTTATTGCATCATTATTTCTATTTCAATTGAATCTTCTGTTTTACTACTTTTCCCATGTACTGCATCTGTTGCTTTTTTCTTTTGCTCCCTTTTTTCAGCTGTTGACAAATACTTTTTCTGACTGTTTACAAATTTCATCCTATTACTATATTTCTCCCCATTGCAAAAAACTTTTGTTACTCTTATTTAATTGAATCAAACTGCACTGTGTCTTTGTGTCTGCAGTTCACAGTGAATACTTCAACTATATCTATGCACATTGAAACAGCTATGTAATTGCAAAAGCAACAACATTGGCGTTATATGCCACAGTGAATATATATATGCATTAGCGGATAAATTTTTAACACATTATCCTCTAAATAGTCTGTGAACTTTAACATATTCACTATAATTGTTTTGTTCGATTTTAATTGTGATTATCATAACAAAATATATCTATGTATTCTTTATCCTACCAAATTGTTATTCATGATGTAACACTGTCGTTCAACAATGTTTTTTCATTACCACCGTATTAAATTTCTTATACATTTGGATATGACCTATGCAAGTCAAATAATTAAATGATAACCAGAAGGCAACTCTTCAGTTTCACTATTTAAAATAGGCATTTATGTCTATATGCATGGACAATAATACTAAATGGAAAATACTTAACAATAAAAAAGTACCTTTTCCCATGTCTGTACAATGGACATTTGTGCTATTTTATTCTATCAAATAATGATGATTTTGGATTTACAACTTTTGTTACTAATAAGCAAGTTCTTATATCCTGGATAGACGAAGCTTCAAAGATTTGATAAAATGAGTTACTAATATCACAATTATTAAATGATAGTATTAACATACATTTTAACCATTATTATAGTAAGAATATTAAGATAAAATATATTATATACTTTTCTATTTCTTTGCATGTTTTATAGTAGTTTTTTAACCACTCTAATATTCATACTTTTTTACTTTCAATTATAATTGCAAACTACTTTTGTCCATAAATTATTGATAAACAATTTACACAAATAGGTTAATTCATCGGTACATTTTATAGCAATGCCTATTTTATTATTTCTTAAAGTATAACCATCTTTTGAGTTAACAATGTTCCTACTAGATGGCTAAACAATAACGTTACAAAAAGCAGAGAGAAACAAGATCGACAAATGGCTGCACAAAAATAGCTAATGCAGTAGTCAAGATTATTTATTATATACAAATGTTTTGAATGAATTATGAGCTTAATTAGATTAGTTTATCATATATATGTGCCACCTTAGCCATCGGAGACGGATTGATTAAACCGACGATGCTGGTTTTTGATCTAGAATTTCGTCTTCATTGAGTTATTGAGCCGCGGTTACTATGGTTGTAGATTTGCTGGTATAACTTATAATTGCATAAGCAATGACTATGCGAATTGTGTCATCTTTTGACTCCTCGGTTTTAAGATGTTTTATTGACTAACCTTTTTATTTACAACTTACATGTACTGAAATCGTCTGTTCACATCTTATGATTTTAACTACTTTTATAGGGATCAATTAATTTCAAGCCATCTAATATGATCATTTTTTCATTTGCTCACTCTATCTAATGAATAGCATGTATACTCTGAGTACTTTTTTCTGTCACTTTCATCTGTTCCAGTTCATATAGGATATTATCATGCTATAGTTGTAACAATTTCATGATTCTTTTGGTGTTCCACGTTTCTTTTCTGTTTAACTTGATTATAGTTGCTTATTTATTTTTCTACTTTTGCAGGGAGATGATAATTAAGGATAGTCATCGTCCATAGAGCAAGGACTGGAGCATCATGTTAATAGATTTCTTTTACATCGATTGTTCATGTTGCTTTAGTTACTTATATACCAGAAAAGAAATACAAATGAATATGGTTTAGTTTCATGAGTGTAAGTATAAAGAAAGATGTAAATATTGAAAAAAATTATTTTGATACATGGTCATTTTGTTAGTTTATTTTTACGGAATATATAATTAGAGCTACCATCATCTTTATAATGCATTGGACATACAACAGTAAGATGGGACTATTTTGTTCCTAATAGTTGCATTTTTGCTCTCACGTGTATATCTTTATTGTTACGAGTAGTAATTGTGATGAACATTACCAACTAATCTTAGAAAAAAGTATAGCATTGAGCATGATAAAGGCGATTGACCTAAAAAAAAGCAGGTACTATTTTTCCTTTTTGAGTAGTTTTGCTTTTAGTACTTGGACATGACTGTGAAATTGTAGACGTTGAAACAGTTTACCTTAAAACAACCATTTCTGTTATGGAAATTTTAAACTTAAAATGACAAGTTTTCTACTAATTTAAATATTGACATCTTAAAAATTTAAAATTTAGAATGGTATTCCAAAAAAATAATCAAATGTAATATTCAACTTATGTCATCACAATAATAATTTCACAAAAAAAGAAAGATGATCGATAATTGAAAAAAATTATAAATCAACACCGTGTGCGAAGCACGGGTTCACACTAGTTTTATCAATAAACAAATATTATTCATCAATATATAATTAAAAGTTGATCAACGTATCATAAATTAGAAATACAACTTTCCTTTAGAAAATAACAGTCTCAAGGCCATTTCTTTTAGAAAATGGGAAGGAGTACATAGTCAATACTCTGGAAGAAATAAAAACCAAGTAAATTATATGAAATCTGAAAACTTTCAATTTAATTCATGAATTTTTATCCTATTCTTTGATTAGTCTATCACCACAAAAATACGCAGCCTTTAGGGTGATACAACTTGCTTAAATGGATCTAAAACTGGAGTAACTTGTAAAATAAAGAGTTGCAGTAAATTGTAGGCCACTAAAGCAAGTTGTATTATTTCGTTTTCTTATAAATATACCATGAAAGCATACTGCTAGATCCAACTTCCACTTTGCCAAGTCCAGATGCATATGTTGGAGATCCAAGTGAACTAACTATACATAGTTGAATATAGACAAAAAAGGGAGTATGATATCATTAAAAGTGCTATGACTCCCATTATACATTGTTATATCAGGTGAACTTAGTTTATATCTGATTAGAAAATATAAAACTTAAAATAGTGAAATGATGAATACGTGGTCAGTAGTTGACGAATTTAAAGCATAGTAGTGCTAGCCTTGTGTAAGAAGTTTCTTTTTAAATCATAAGAATGAATTCATAATGCATCTTTTTAACACATTAATTTTTTCTTCTGAATTACTATTATGGTAATGTGCAAAAATTAATATTCCAATTAATGGTCAATTTAATGCATTACATATGACAGTTGATTTTTCATTGTACTTACCATTAATGTTATATTGCATTTCATATGGCAACTGAAAGGAAATGGGTATTATTTATAATGCTACGGTGTCAACAAAGCTTTAATTGTTGATCTGAAAATATAGTGTATTCCAAATACATTGTTGTTGACTATGTGTTAGCTACACACACATAGTCTTCAGGTTTGATGTTCTTATGGATGTTTAATAGTTTGCTCAGACTTGCCAAGTATAAATCATATATTATGTAACCTCTTTATATACTTATTGCTGAAAACTATAAGATAGTTAATTTTAATATTGAAGTAACGTTAATGTTACTTATTGCTAAAACAGTCGGTTCCTATTAAATTGCAACCAAATTACATGTCTCGTATCCATATTGACTAATAGAGCAGCATATGATAAGTGTTGTTGAACCAGAAGTACTATAGCTTTGGCATAAACAATGTGTTTATACCAAGAATATATTATAACTAGTGAATAAACTATACTAATCTATCAACTTCTTGTTCAGTAGGTGCTTAGTTAAACTTTGAGTTCTTTAATAGTCATCATTATCAAGGCTTAGTCCAAAAAATAGTAAGAAAGTAATATTTATCCTATAACATGAATTTCAGGTAATTACCAAATGAATTTCTATCAATTTCGAATAATTTAGTTTCTGCATATTTTATTTCTCATTTTAATGCTTTGACAAGAGACGAAACATTTTATCGGAGACTAAACAACGTATAAAAATACATCCAAGTCTGCATATATAAAATACAATCATTTTATAGAAATCATAATATCTAATGAACTGCCCTTTTCTTCTTCTTTATTTTTTAAGAATAAGGAAAAAAGTAACATGACTTCTCATTCTACATTGTTTTTTACTTAGAAAATGCTTAATGTCTTGTGCTTATTGAATTTCTTAATATTTATCATATCATTAAAATACTTAATAATCGTATATTTTTCATTGCTTTCAAACACGTGCAAAACTAATAAGCATTTAAAAATCGAACTTGTTATTAGAAAGAAATGCATCCTATAAATGTAGCGGTTATCCTAAGTATGATAGAAAGGAATAAAAAACATCGTATAAACAACACATAATTAACTTAACATACAATTGCCTAGGATGAGAAGGGATAAGCACCTGAATAATTGCGAATAATTCCACATCGAACTGGAGCAATAAATCACATTCCAAATCCCAACCGATCAAACCCATTCATCGGACTCATCAACTTGCAATTTTAGAAGAAATTTTAGTGAGCAAATAATTTACGAGAGATGCTGAAGATCGAACAAAGAGGAGTGCAATTATATGAGCAAAACTTAGGGTTTTATTTGGAGATATTGGGGACCTGAGGAAGAAGAACAGGACTTTAGCAAAGAAAAGAGAAAATTTTAGGGTTTTTGCTACTTCATTGTGGGATAGACTGGAGGGGAAGAAAATGAAAATAAGGAACGAAGAAAGCGAGAGCACAAAAATTAAGACCGCCAAGGACCTTTACCCTCACTATGACTTTTCGAACGTTGTAGGGTGAACGACTTCGATAACACAATAGCTTCTAGGGATACAATGTTGTCTTCTGTTGCTGTCAACAATAGATTTTCTTGCAGTGTTCGAAGCTATGTTTCCAAAGATTTTTGAGTAATGTTTTGATACCATCGAAAGGTATATTTGGTTTTGAAAGAGATGTTTCAAAAGGGCTTCGAAAGGTATATACATAGTGTTTTGAAAAGGAGTTTTCTTTGCTTTCAAAGGAGGTTATCCAAGGGTATTGAAAGTGTTGTTTTATGGTTTTCAAACCAAATAACCCAATCTCATTTTTAAGGAAAAATCCATGGCATATATAAATAAATAGTTTTGAAATAGAAGAAGTTTTCCTTGATTAACAGGTTAAAGGGTTTAACCAAGTTTTATATAAAATGATTCCAAGGACATTAAACCACAAGGGTTGGTATTATTATGATTGCTTCATCATATATTTATTCACATTGTAATTATCCCTTAATGGTACTTTGGGGAAGGGCAGAATAACCAGCTAGGTTGACCTGGTAGTGAATATAATTTAAGAAATGTTAAAATCCTAATTAAAGATATTGGCAGGGGCCAATAGGTTCACAGTAAGCACATGAAAACTGTATGTAGAAAAAGTTATTGGCAGGGACCAATAGGTTCATAGTAAGCCCATGAAAACTATAATTTGATATTGGCAGGGGCCAATAGGTTTATGGTTAGCCCATGAAAACTATATCCGGATTAAGACATTGGCAGTTACTCAATAGGTTCCTAGTCAGCCTATGAAAACTGGGATAAGAGAAAGGATATTGGAGTTACCAATAGGTCTTAGTAATCCCATGAAAACTATGAAATTAGACAGGTAGTCCATAAGTATTAAATAGGTGATTAGTGAGCCTATGAAAACAAATAGGTTATTAATAACCCTAAAAACTATAATTGAGACAGATAGGCAGAATGAATGGGGATGGGTAATCCAGAATTAACTTACTTGTTTGCATATCATCATATTATTTTGAATTGTTTTAACCATTGTGGATGCACGAGCACAACATATGGTTTTATAAATGTTTTATGATACTAGTGAAGGGAAAACCTGTTCCGCTAAGCGACGTGGTCTCACTAGATATCTAAATGGTTTGAGATGGTAGATTATTATTTATATAGGCTTTATGTCTGAATCGAAATTTTTTTTCCCTTAAACTCTCAGGTACTCAATTGATTTTGAGTCGTTTGAGGTTTAGGGTTTCCAGGTGTTCTTTTAGACGAATAAAGCTTCCAGTGACGAGCAGGAGGCATGCTAGCTACTTAGAATTCTTTTTCCGCCGTGTGTTTTGGTTGTAAAGGCAAATATGTTTTATTTCCTTATTATATACTCTAATCATCCAAGGGGGCATCTTCATATGTCGCTCTTGGCGTATTTTGTATTAATTATATGTTATTTGAACATGGTCTGCGTACTAGGATTATGTAATGAATTTGCAATGTTTTGAAATGGAATGTGGAATTTTTTTGCTGTTTAAAGTTTTTCCATATTCATGTGTTTCTATATATCAATGTATCTAACATTGCCATATTTGGTCACCGAGGATTAATAACTATGGATGATTGCAACATCCGTAGCCGTTAGTTTTGGGCCTCCAAATAGTGGGATGTTACATAACGGGTCTATTTATAGAGGTTGTGGCAGGCGGCATGATTGCTAAGTGTTCGTATAGCCAGATATTCGGCATCTTCTGTGCATAAATGACATTCGACATCTCCTATGCATTGACGATATTTGACATCTCCCCCCTCATTGATGATATTCAATATCTCATATGCATTGATGACATTTGACATCTCCC
The DNA here is from genome assembly GCA_030737815.1 of Allium fistulosum. Classification (NCBI taxonomy): domain Eukaryota; kingdom Viridiplantae; phylum Streptophyta; class Magnoliopsida; order Asparagales; family Amaryllidaceae; genus Allium; species Allium fistulosum. The sequence goes on along the minus strand of CM060908.1, from coordinate 941,498,329 downwards.
TCGCATTAATGATATTCAATATCTCTTGTGCATTGATGATATTCGACATCCCCTTTTACATTATTGATTTCAGCATCTTCTTATATTGTTCATATTCGATATCCCCTTATATAGCTAATATTTGATATCTCGCTAAAATTTGACATCCCTTCCTTATGTAGAAACTTTGTACCGTTATCCACTTAGAGCTGCTTTGCAATAATTAATGTTGTAAAGACTCGACATTCTATCTTCATGAGTAAATGCTTGACAAGCTTTATCACTTAGAGATGCCTTACAACGGTTAACATTGTAAAGGCTCGATGATAATTATTGTATTAGAAGTTTTTTTCCCAAAGAGATTTGCCATCCTCCTCTTAACATTAAAGTAGCTTGAAATCTTCCTAGCATTAGTGAAACTCGACACCCTTTCAGTCTTGATGAAGCTTGTTATCACATGAGTGCTACTAAATGTGGCACCTTCATATTCCATGACACTTCGTGTTGTAGAAGATCGACACCTTTTCCTTATTCTTTGTTAACTCTGCTAGTAGAACTTTGACATCTGCAAGTTCATATTTGTAACGACCCGCCATTTATTCCACAGAATGACGCATCATTAATAAGAAAGAAAGGGATAGAAAAGAGAAAAGATAGAGAAGAAAGAACTAAACAACATCAGAATCTCACAGCGGATCGAATAAATTATATTAATCACATAAGCTATTACATAGCGTACAACAACTATCAAAGTTACACAGCTTATACATCACATACTAGACAGTTACAAACATCTGTCTAGTTATTACAACTCAAATACAACACAGAGATACATATACACTAGCACAGCGGAACCATAACATATCTATACGCTGAAGCCTCTTGCTCCATACTCCTCCAGAATTCGTCAAAGCTAACCTGAACCCCTTGGCTACTCGTAAAAATTTGAGTACCCAAGAGTTTAAGAAAAACAGAAAATAAACTCCAGGTCATACATGGGTCTGGTGTGAGTAACATGTTAAAGTTCCTGAAAACCTTTGGAAACAAAAGGTATCTCGTAAGACTTCCCGCACATAAACACGGAAAAGTTTTTACCTTACGATAACCAAAACATTTAGGAAATCTAGTTTTATTATAATAGGGTCTAGGGTTTTCAAATAAATATTCACATAGCCGAAATTGTTACATTCATTAAATTCCAGCATACATAGGTATACAATCAAGTCTGCGATCACTTATTGGAGATTGGATTCCATACAATGGCAGGGCTACTAGGGTACCGCCCATCACAGTACGAGGCCTAGATCACCGTACCGAGGATCCCTCCTGATCCCCTACAACACAAGGCCGGAACCATCCCTTACTGGATAGTCCCGAACAAGACAACCCCGCGGTTGGGATCAGCAACCGCCCACTAAGTCGAATAAAAAGGAACCTCTAGACAGGGGAAAATTTTGTCCTACTTGAGCGCGACCCACTTAACCTTGTTGCACCTCCCCTGTTTTAGCCATTCCCGGTTGATGAGGCTTGAGGCTACAATTACCTTTTTAGAACACATCTCTTAGAATGCTCATCGTCCTCCAATGACGATGTTCTGAAAGCATTCAATCCATACAAGTTCATTCCAGGTTTGAACGAAACCGAAGGCACTATCTCGCTACACTCATTTTGGAATCACCCTCAGAGTTAACGACAATAGCCCTTGCACTCTGAATCTTCATCTCGACTTCACTTGAGATTCACGACCTATTGTTTAATTTGGATCGATGTAGTTTTCGGATATCCAAATTTGCCTTTAATTACTTCATTAATTAATTAATTATAATTAATTACATTAATCCTTAATCAATTATATTAATTAATTACTTTATAATCACTTATTATTGATTAATTAATCTTAATTAATCAACCCTTAATTACATCATTAATTATATTAATTAATGATCCCTAATTACTTCTTTAAATTAATTACTCTATTTAAATTAATTACATTAAGTAATTAATCTTCCATTATACCACATTTATTAATCACTCTTGATTAACCACATTCAGTAATTAACTATCTTTAATTACTTTATTTAATAAATTAATTACTCCTTAATTAATTATCTTTAATTAATCCCTTGATTACTTACAAACAGTAATTAAACCCAAATTACTTTTATTCTTCAATTAATTTCATCCAGTAATTACCCATTAATTACTTCACTAAGTAATTTCACTTTATTAAGTAATTATACTTATCACATCCAATGATTACCTTAAATTAATTAAACTTAATTAATTAACCTAAACTAATCATATTAAACTCAATTAATTACAATGAGTAATAAATTCCTTAATTACTTCCATTAAGTAATTATACTTAACCACTTCCATAAATGATTATCCTTAATTAATTAATCTAATTAATTATTAAAATTAATCACATTAATTAATTATTTAATAATCTCAAATTAATGATCTTCATTAACCATTAACAATTCTTTAATTACTTCTCTAAAGTAATTAAACTTACATTAATCATTATTAATTACAAATTAATTAATCATGAATAACCAATTAATCTCTAATTATTTAATTAATTAAGTGCTTAACTGTAACTTAATTAATTCTTAATTACTTGATTAATTAATTCCTAATCATTAATTTAAAATCTTAACTGATTAAATTAATGATCTTTATTTACAAATTTATTTATCCTTTAATTAATCACTTAATCCTTAATTACTTAACTAATTAATCCTAAATCATAAACTAATTAAATTAATTAAATAACCTTAAATTTTTCATTTATTTAATGAATCACAAATCATTAAATCTAAATTTACTTTAAGATAAAACATTTTCTTATTTATGACTAATTAACAAAAACATTTGAAAATATTTTACTTTCAAATTTACTTTTAAATATCATTTCAAATTTAATATTTAAAATGAATACAAATTTAACTTTAACAAAGTTTAAACAATTTAAAAGCCTTTTAAATCACATGTTAAAGAAATACTATTCTTATAAAAGAAATTTATAAGAGTTTAAACCAAATTCATTTTAAATTCAAATCATTTAAAAATATACTTTAAACATTTTAAAGTTGATAAACAATTTAATTTTATAAAACTTTATTTATTTAAAAACTAGGATACAAATTTAACTTGAACCCATATGAAAAACTTGATTTAAAACTTGGCTTAAATCCTGCTTTCAAATTTTTAAACTCATTTAAAATTTAAAACTCCTGTCAGACTTAAAACCTATAACCTAAAATCTACCCGAGCCAACCCTTCAAAGACTTCGAGTCCCACCTCACATTACTTCGGGTAACCCACGCTAAAAACTCGAGCAACTCGAATACCCTTCTTCCCAAACAAACTTCACCAGGTACAAGCATGCATCGTGCATATGCACGGTGGCTCCGACCATCCTTGGTCATCACCACGACCTTTAGCAAAACAACGATCATCCTCTAACCCTAATTCGACCATCAGATCATCAGTTCAACTCGAAAATCAAATTTGAGCAGTCGAACCCAAAAACTGGAACCACCATCAAAACCTAGAACAACTTCACACTTGCTCCTCCGACCACCGGAGTGTCAGAAAATCCAGCCACACCTTCGACCACCTCCAAGTTTCCATTCCCTAGAGTTCTGATGAACTCGATCCATTCTAGATGCCGTGGGAAACAAATCCCCGATCACCACAAAAACTAGGGCTACGACCTTCCTTGATCAACCACCACCTCCACAGTGCTCTAAACACCTCACTGCCATTTTTCCCATACTCTATGTTCATCACTCTGCCTCCATAAAGAACCCTGACCTCTCCGACCATCGAGATCACCAGAGGCAACCCAAAACACCCAAACTGATCAAACTAGAACTACTCCTACAATTTAATTCTAAAAATTGTGATTTCACCTCTAAAAGTCATAATTTTGGATAGGGTTTCAGATCATAAATCTGAGTTGATGAACTAAGGTGTTTGAATTTTTAGTTATCTTAAGCTTGCTCTATTATTTTTAGTTTCCAGAGACATTCAAGTTAAATTTTAACTTAATTAAAATTTTAAACATTAGTCTATGATTAAATAAACAACTTTTGTTTATAATTTAAATCCTAACAGAAACTACATCAAGGGAAAATGGATTTTAAACAAAACTTGTGCCTGGGAACTAAAAACAGAGAGATCTCAGATGAAAACAAACATGCACAACATCCAGATATCCATATATATACACAGAAATATATATATACAAAGCATATTCATTCCAGATTTTTAATCATGCAACCAGATTCATATACTTAATGTCACATCCCGAAATTTTCGACTTTCGAAAATTCGACATCGATACTCACTTTATCGACTGCCGAGCAATCGAGTGCCGGAAACTCCAATAGTGAGGGTTTTAAGAAAAAGAAAAAGTAGAAGAAGAAGGAGATAGAAGAAAAAGAGAAGAAAGAAAGAAGAAGAACAACAGAAAACATCTGAACGACATCAATAGAAACACAGAACAGAGACAATATCAGAATCTCACATATCGCAGCGGAACAATATATAATAGATAAATGAATAATCTTTAAAACAAAGAACTATATCATTTTATACATACATCAATCATCAGAGTCAATATACAACAATGGACAGTTATATAAATTGTCCTCATACAGAGTATACAGCGGAATAAATACTATCAGATACAAATACTACGTCTCGCCATCCAGCTTATCTCCAAAGCTCCAGAATATCCAGAATATCCTGATAATCTAACTCTAGACTGCCCGTGTGGAAATTTGTGGGCACCCAGAGTTTAGAAGGGAAACAATAAACTCCGAGTCAGTCATGGTGACTGGTGTGAGATCGTAAAAACAGTTATTCTTTAAAATAAACAACAGGATAATTTTAAAGTCAATTCGAAATGCTTTTGGAAAATGAAACTACCATAAGACCTCCCGCCACACACACAATGCAAACGTAGACTTGGAGGAGATTTCTTCTTATGATAGTCAAAGATGCTTACTACGGAAAAAAATCAAATTCTTTTTGATATTATTATTAGTGCATAGTGTAGAAAACATTTCGAAAGTAGAATATAAATCTTAGCCAGCATAGGTACCATTATAGTATGCTTGCTATAGCTACCATATTAAATGGCAGGTTCTACAACTAAAACCGTACAAGGCTCGTATTGTTTCTTTGGATTTCCAACAAATGGTCAGGCTAAGGAACTTCCTATCCACGATGGGTACGTCCCTGGAATAGACGACCCGAGAACCTAACCGGATCTCTGCCAACACAAGGCCGGGTTACCTCTGCAAAAATAGGTAACTACTGACACGCGTATGCCATCCCCCGATCGTCACCGATCTTCCCGAGGATCCCCGATTCGCAACAACCACAAAGAAATAATTTTTGCAGCAACCACAGAGGTTAAGTATCTGGGCTCCATACCATGATACCACCTTTATCCAGAAGGAATGACATACACCAAGGGGCGCTACTCCCTAGAACCTTGCTGCATTCGTCCTGTTTCGACCATTTCCGGGGTGTGAGGCTCGACGAAGTCTCGTCCACAAAGCTACGCTTTCTCAAAAAGCCCGGCTTCGGGTCAAACAAAATGATCAACCTATGATCACAAAGATATAAGATCAAACAAATGATCATATCACAAATGATCAAACACTGATCATTTCACAGCAACACTCAGTATGCCACGTTACCAAATTGGGATATATCGCTGATAAATTTCAACTACATAACCTCTGAGCTCGTACGTCTCAGAGAAGGGTGTTAAGCTAAGAGAATAAATTCTCCGCCACCAACAGAAATGTATTTGAAAGGAATCAGCTTTATATCTCAAATTGTAACGTCAGACACACAATCCATACAAGTCTGTTCCGGGATCGAACAGAACCGAAGGCACTTCTCACGAAGCCCTTGCATATTCGGATAATTTTCGATCACGTCAGGACTTCCCGTCACTAAGGGTGATAAAAACCTCTAAATCGGAGATCAGCCGATGTAGAGTAACTCGACGGTAATCCTTCCGTTTTCAAAAATATCCGGTCTTCAACACCGGTCTTCGAATGCAATTCATAACGACGTATCACATATTCGGAATGGGTTATACGACCCCATGGTCCTTTCCCGGCTAACCCGAATAGTGAGCGCTTATTCAAAAATAAGTGTGGCATTCAAATTCATCCAATTCACAACAAATACCTATCTAAAGGTAATTATTGATAGTCGGTTATTTAACTATCAATAAAGATGCGCAACATCATCAGATTCCAAATAATTTTCCAAATTATTTAATCTTCCAAAATATCTTTATTAGATATAAAATTTCCACACTTAATCATTTGAAAATCATTTCAAATCAATTTCCACATTTCAATTTATCTTTGAAGATAAAATCTCAAAAACAGTTCATTTCATATTGGAAAAGCATTTCCATACCTATTTAATAATAAGTAATTCACAAATCTATTTATTTTCAACATTTGAAAATATTCGATATACTTAAATCAAATTAAGTATATATTTCATTCTTTAAGGAAATCATTTACTATAACAACATTTATTTGAGTCAAAACGAATGTTACGTAAAACATCGTTACGACGACTCAAAATCACTAGTATAGGGATTCGGATTTAGATAGATATATAAATCCCAATACTACATTAAAAACATTTCTTTTCGGAAATCATTTACTATAACAACAGTGTTATAGTCCACCATTTCCTTATATTTCTCGAAAACGTCTATTTCAACAATAAATGTTGAAATCTATGATTTCGATAGTTCACACGTTTTAAAACATCTTTTAAAACAATTAACTTCATTTATAATATCGCTTTTCCAAAACCATATTCATTTTACTTAAAGATATATTCACTGTCCAAATCGTGAATATACTTCACTAACCACATTTCAATCTTTTCTACACATTTATTTCAAAAATTATCCACTGTCCAAAATCGTGGATAAAATTCCCTTAATAATCTCTATATTTAAATTAATCAAATTTGATTGATTTCGAATTTATAAAACAACGTTTATAAATTCACCTTTATATTTTCTAACAACTTTGATTTATAAAATTCTCTTTTTATTAACTTCTAAAATTACTTATCAAAATAAGTGATTTTGGATTTATAAAACAATGTTTATAAATCACTTTTATACTTCATAACAATTTCAACTTATGAAATCATTTCATTTAGAAATTTCTATTTATATCCCATCTCAGTGCAAAAATCTAATTTATAAGTAAATTACTTATAAAGCGTTTATTCTACAACATCTATTCACTTTATAACTTCACGTTATAATTTATTAATTTCATTCACTTATGAAATCCTTTTATACTTCTTTTTAACACTTATAAAAAATTCGTTTTATAAGTCCAATATTTTGATTTATAAAATATCAATTTGATAAATCTTTTTATACAAATCGTTTATAGTTATTTAAAAATCCCGACTTAAACCCTTTTATAAATAAATCAACTATTTATTTCAAAAACGACCCTTTGGTTTTATTTCACTAAACATTATAACTTTTAAAACTTTAAAATTTTAACGTTTATAAATCAATTCAAAAATTCCATAAAACGTTCACTTTCAAAAATCACTTTAAAGTAAAAGTTGTTATTTTTAAATTTCAAAACTGAATCCGATGATGCAACAGCACCAATCAGTCCATCACAACAGTCAATATCATATATCAATATGATAACAGAATATATATCAATATCTGTAAATAAGTAAATACAGTTGAGGAATCCAGTTGGATCCCTCCAACCTGTTTCCCTGCATCCAAAGACGTTAGCACAATACCAATTCCGCTCCAGTACGGAATTATCGCGGTATATGGGTTTTTATAAATCCGCTTACTAACGGCGCAATAGGGTCTCATCCGCTATACGAGGCGGGAAATCATCAATCCAATATATACATATGCCAATATGTATATATTGCTATATATATAGATATATCCTATCATATCTAATACAAACAGCAATCAATCAATAACTGAAAATTCCACTTTTCAATTGAGTGAGAAAAATCTCACCTTTGCTTTTTAAATTTGCCATCCATTTCCATTTCTGCTTTGATTTCTCTATTTAAGACCTTGAATAAATATTTATACAATTCTATTAATATTTGAACAGATCAAATAATAAATTTTCATTTGCTAATTTCAATTTACCGATGATTTTAAATTTTAAAAATTAAAATTTGATTCGAAGCAAGAATATTTCTTTTTCATTTGAAACCTTACTTATATAAAAAAAATAGCTTATTTAAACTTTCAAACACTTCCGAAACTCCTACTTTTTCCCAAATCTCTTATATATATGTATAAATTTTAAACTCACCGGTTCTTAAAAAAATATGTATCCACATATATATATATATATATTTTTCTTTTCCTTCTAAACTTTATATATATACACATTTATAAAATAAAATTTCACTGTGTACACATTTACATTACCAGTAAATAACCAAACAAATTTTCTTACTGAAATCATCATTTCCTTATCTACAAATCTGGGGATATATTTTTGACTAAAAAGAGTCTTCCTGTTTCACTTCACATATACTAAAACCTGGGTAGGTATCAATAAAGATACATTTTATTTATATAAAATTTTGTTTTCTGCTTCTGTATAAATATACATAAATATACATATTTGAATTAATTTTAAATCGAAAAAACAAAATCGAGAATACCTCTCAATCGATCGCGAGTCTCCACGCAGATCTTCCCTACGACGAACGTCAAGCTCCGACAACGGTGACCAAGTGCCTCCGATTGCTCGAACTTCCACTGGCATCCCCACGACAACCAGAGATTCTACCATGCCCTAAACTCGATTGCGACTCCACCATTAGCCTTGACATCGCCTACGGCCAACACGCGAAACCCTAGCTACCCTAAATCGCGACACCAAGGCGAGCGCCATCCCAGATAAAACTCGCACGCGCCTCTGCCCTCATCGTCGCCACCTCGCGACGCCTCCCCCAAATTGCCTCGATGAACCCAGAGCCTCCCACGTGCTCACGCCAATCGCCAGCACTACCAGATCGCGACTACCCCCTCGTCGACCACACTCGCGCAGCACCACTAATACAATCGAAGTCGTCGCCTCCCTTGCCGCTGTCGTTCGTCCTTTCGCGTATTCGAACGCGATTCATTTGGGTTCGAAGAGGAAGAGGCTTCAGCCTTTTATATCTTGATTTCGAATCAATTCGACTGGAGGGGATGAAGGGGACAACTCGGCCATTTTTATTTTTCTCCTGTGATTTTGAATTGAGCGAGAGGAATGAGGAGGACGTATTTGAAACGAAAGGAGATGGGTCGCACGATTTATTTTCGTGATCTCCGCGTGATTTCAGGCTGAAGCTAAGGGAAGAGAACGTGCAGACATTTGACTTAAATTTAAATTTTCAAATTTAAATTGAATATCGTTAAAGCTTTAACGCGTTTATATATCGTGTGCTCACGTATCAACTCAGAAAATTATGAAAATTGAAATCCGGCAATAATACAACATTCCGGACCCAATGGAACTGGTTTCGTCGAATTCCGAGACTACGCCTCGGACGGCTATTTTTAAATTCAATTTAAACGATTAAATTTCAAAACTGAACGAAATACTTTGAAATTAGATTCTGAAGCTTCTGTTATCTTCAGTGTTATCAATACGAATTTTAAAAGCTTTTGAAATATTTTTCTTCGGCCTAAAATAGAAGATTTAAATTTTTATCCAGTTCAATAGATTAAATTATAAAATTTAATCGCCAATTTTAAAGTTATATTCGGGATTCAAATTAAATCATCGTTCAAATATTTAAAATAAATTAAATATTTTCAATTAAATTCGTTCAAAATTCTGGGTCGTTACAGACTTCCCCCCTTAAAAGAATTTCGTCCTCGAAATTACAAGTTAGGGAAAAAGGTCCTTAACTCGTCTACTATCTTTCACAATCAATAGTTTTATCAATTCATCAAAACAAATCTCTCTACTAAAGATTTGTTATCAATTCAACTAACTTTCTAAACCTTTCATAGTTTTCAAACATCATTGTTTTCCTTAACAATTCAAATTTAAATTCAAATTCAAATTTAAACTTTCAAAATTTTCTCAAAAATTTTCTAACACCCGAAATTTTCGAAAAATTTCGCCAGCGTCTCCCTTGCGCGGCTAATATGGCACGACTACAAAACGTCCCTACGGACTCTCAGATTTCAAAAAGAAAAAGAAAAAGCCAAGCGGCTAGACCAGAAATCATCAAAATCTCATATTATAATTCAAATACATACCTTTTTCGAGCAATTCGAATTATCTGTGAAATAAATTTTCCAATCCCTTTATACACCTGTATATCCTACTAGCCATTATATCTAGTTACAGCATTCAAATCATTTTGCAAATTCAATTACAAATTTTCAATATAAACTACTTATATCATCTTTTAGTTCACTATTGAAGTTATATCCATTATCTTCAATTTTACATTTCAAATTTTATTTGAATTCAATTTCACATTTCAATTTCTCATTTGAGTTCAATTCACAATTCCAATCTAATTTGGATTCAATTTACTTTCAATTCTGAAATATTGAATTTTATCAATTATCTGTCATTTACAACTGCACTATCTTAAATTAGTTCCAATTACTAATTCATTCGTCTTCAATTTGAATTCCACTCCAATCAGATTTCAAATATTCTATAAGTTAACAACTTATTTACATCTTGATTTATACAATCATTTATACATTCACCTTCACAATTCCATTTTATTAAGGAATTTTATTTTCAATTATCTTTTTTGGAATTCTATTTTCATTTATGAATCATATTTACAATTCGTATTCATAGTTTTCGTTCATATATGAATTTATTTCCTTATACTTTCAATTCACATTTATATATTTCATTTGTTAATGAACTTTAATTCCAATCACAATTACATAATTTACATTAACAATTTCTATTTGTATAAGTTATAAATTCAATCATATTCCATAAATATTCTTATACAGTATTCCAGAGTCCTTTCAACCTTTCAAAACCATTTTGGAAACAATTCAAATTTATCTTTTGAATTTTCAAAACAAAACTCAATTTTCCAAACAACTTTCATTTAAAACAATTTGACAGCAATTTCTCTTTTGGAAACCCGAAAATGAATTCTAATGATGTGGCCATCATCATCAGGATTATTTTCCAGCGACCTAAAAGAGTTTAGAGCTTTCAACTCTCCAAAATACTTTTCAAAACCTTTGAAATTCATTTTCAAATCAAAAAGGAATTTAAACTTTCCAAATCTCCAAAATTTTCAAATTCTTTTCAAAACATTTCCAAAAACTTCTCTGGAATTCCGTTTTAAATTACAATTCACATTTATAATTTATATTCTCAAATTTCATTTGTATATGAATTTATTTCTTAACTTTGGAGTTACGATTTCAATTTCTTACTTAATTCCAATGGGAATAATTTAATATTATTACTTCTAGCAACCATGCAACCATATACTGTAATAATTTACAGAAAATCATTTCTTTTCTACACAAAAATAGATTTGGGTAAAATTATTTCCTTTACCCTATTCAAAACAATACTGTGCCGAATTGTTCTACTTAAGTGTTTAGAAACCCCTTCGATACAGTTTTGCAAGATTGTGCCGACGAAGGTTCATATACCACTCAATAAACCAATCATCACAATACAAAACAATTTTATATTAACTAACAAATACGCGCTCGTATATATTATTACACTCAACTCATCCTAGAGTACTGCTGACTCTATCTCTAATGAGTAACACCCAACAGAGCAGGGTTGTCGCTTAACCATATGCTCTGATACCACTTGTCACATCCCAAAATTTTCGACTTTCGAAAATTCGACATCGATACTCACTTTATCGACTGCCGAGCAATCGAGTGCCGGAAACTCCAATAGTGAGGGTTTTAAGAAAAAGAAAAAGTAGAAGAAGAAGGAGATAGAAGAAAAAGAGAAGAAAGAAAGAAGAAGAACAACAGAAAACATCTGAACGACATCAATAGAAACACAGAACAGAGACAATATCAGAATCTCACATATCGCAGCGGAACAATATATAATAGATAAATGAATAATCTTTAAAACAAAGAACTATATCATTTTATACATACATCAATCATCAGAGTCAATATACAACAATGGACAGTTATATAACTTGTCCTCATACAGAGTATACAGCGGAATAAATACTATCAGATACAAATACTACGTCTCGCCATCCAGCTTATCTCCAAAGCTCCAGAATATCCTGATAATCTAACTCTAGACTGCCCGTGTGGAAATTTGTGGGCACCCAGAGTTTAGAAGGGAAACAATAAACTCCGAGTCAGTCATGGTGACTGGTGTGAGATCGTAAAAACAGTTATTCTTTAAAATAAACAACAGGATAATTTTAAAGTCAATTCGAAATGCTTTTGGAAAATGAAACTACCATAAGACCTCCCGCCACACACACAATGCAAACGCAGACTTGGAGGAGATTTCTTCTTATGATAGTCAAAGATGCTTACTACGGAAAAAAATCAAATTCTTTTTGATATTATTATTAGTGCATAGTGTAGAAAACATTTCGAAAGTAGAATATAAATCTTAGCCAGCATAGGTACCATTATAGTATGCTTGCTATAGCTACCATATTAAATGGCAGGTTCTACAACTAAAACCGTACAAGGCTCGTATTGTTTCTTTGGATTTCCAACAAATGGTCAGGCTAAGGAACTTCCTATCCACGATGGGTACGTCCCTGGAATAGACGACCCGAGAACCTAACCGGATCTCTGCCAACACAAGGCTGGGTTACCTCTGCAAAAATAGGTAACTACTGACATGCGTATGCCATCCCCCGATCGTCACCGATCTTCCCGAGGATCCCCGATTCGCAACAACCACAAAGAAATAAATTTTGCAGCAACCACAGAGGTTAAGTATCTGGGCTCCATACCATGATACCACCTTTATACAGAAGGAATGACATACACTAAGGGGCGCTACTCCCTAGAACCTTGCTGCATTCGTCCTGTTTCGACCATTTCCGGGGTGTGAGGCTCGACGAAGTCTCGTCCACAAAGCTACGCTTTCTCAAAAAGCCCTGCTTCGGGTCAAACAAAATGATCAACCTATGATCACAAAGATATAAGATCAAACAAATGATCATATCACAAATGATCAAACACTGATCATTTCACAGCAACACTCAGTATGCCACGTTACCAAATTGGGATATATCGCTGATAAATTTCAACTACATAACCTCTGAGCTCGTACGTCTCAGAGAAGGGTGTTAAGCTAAGAGAATAAATTCTCCGCCACCAACAGAAATGTATTTGAAAGGAATCAGCTTTATATCTCAAATTGTAACGTCAGACACACAATCCATACAAGTCTGTTCCGGGATCGAACAGAACCGAAGGCACTTCTCACGAAGCCCTTGCATATTCGGATAATTTTCGATCACGTCAGGACTTCCCGTCACTAAGGGTGATAAAAACCTCTAAATCGGAGATCAGCCGATGTAGAGTAACTCGACGGTAATCCTTCCGTTTTCAAAAATATCCGGTCTTCAACACCGGTCTTCGAATGCAATTCATAACGACGTATCACATATTCGGAATGGGTTATACGACCCCATGGTCCTTTCCCGGCTAACCCGAATAGTGAGCGCTTATTCAAAAATAAGTGTGGCATTCAAATTCATCCAATTCACAACAAATACCTATCTAAAGGTAATTATTGATAGTCGGTTATTTAACTATCAATAAAGATGCGCAACATCATCAGATTCCAAATAATTTTCCAAATTATTTAATCTTACAAAATATCTTTATTAGATATAAAATTTCCACACTTAATCATTTGAAAATCATTTCAAATCAATTTCCACATTTCAATTTATCTTTGAAGATAAAATCTCAAAAACAGTTCATTTCATATTGGAAAAGCATTTCCATACCTATTTAATAATAAGTAATTCACAAATCTATTTATTTTCAACATTTGAAAATATTCGATATACTTAAATCAAATTAAGTATATATTTCATTCTTTAAGGAAATCATTTACTATAACAACATTTATTTGAGTCAAAACGAATGTTACGTAAAACATCGTTACGATGACTCAAAATCACTAGTATAGGGATTCGGATTTAGATAGATATATAAATCCCAATACTACATTAAAAACATTTCTTTTCGGAAATCATTACTATAACAACAGTGTTATAGTCCACCATTTCCTTATATTTCTCGAAAACGTCTATTTCAACAATAAATGTTGAAATCTATGATTTCGATAGTTCACACGTTTTAAAACATCTTTTAAAACAATTAACTTCATTTATAATATCGCTTTTCCAAAACCATATTCATTTTACTTAAAGATATATTCACTGTCCAAATCGTGAATATACTTCACTAACCACATTTCAATCTTTTCTACACATTTATTTCAAAAATTATCCACTGTCCAAAATCGTGGATAAAATTCCCTTAATAATCTCTATATTTAAATTCATCAAATTTGATTGATTTCGAATTTATAAAACAACGTTTATAAATTCACCTTTATATTTTCTAACAACTTTGATTTATAAAATTCTCCTTTTATTAACTTCTAAAATTACTTATCAAAATAAGTGATTTTGGATTTATAAAACAATGTTTATAAATCACTTTTATACTTCATAACAATTTCAACTTATGAAATCATTTCATTTAGAAATTTCTATTTATATCCCATCTCAGTGCAAAAATCTAATTTATAAGTAAATTACTTATAAAGCGTTTATTCTACAACATCTATTCACTTTATAACTTCACGTTATAATTTATTAATTTCATTCACTTATGAAATCCTTTTATACTTCTTTTTAACACTTATAAAAAATTCGTTTTATAAGTCCAATATTTTGATTTATAAAATATCAATTTGATAAATCTTTTTATACAAATCGTTTATAGTTATTTAAAAATCCCGACTTAAACCCTTTTATAAATAAATCAACTATTTATTTCAAAAACGACCCTTTGGTTTTATTTCACTAGACATTATAACTTTTAAAACTTTAAAATTTTAACGTTTATAAATCAATTCAAAAATTCCATAAAACGTTCACTTTCAAAAATCACTTTAAAGTAAAAGTTGTTATTTTTAAATTTCAAAACTGAATCCGATGATGCAACAGCACCAATCAGTCCATCACAACAATCAATATCATATATCAATATGATAACAGAATATATATCAATATCTGTAAATAAGTAAATACAGTTGAGGAATCCAGTTGGATCCCTCCAACCTGTTTCCCTGCATCCAAAGACGTTAGCACAATACCAATTCCGCTCCAGTACGGAATTATCGCGGTATATGGGTTTTTATAAATCCGCTTACTAACGGCGCAATAGGGTCTCATCCGCTATACGAGGCGGGAAATCATCAATCCAATATATACATATGCCAATATGTATATATTGCTATATATATAGATATATCCTATCATATCTAATACAAACAGCAATCAATCAATAACTGAAAATTCCACTTTTCAATTGAGTGAGAAAAATCTCACCTTTGCTTTTTAAATTTGCCATCCATTTCCATTTCTGCTTTGATTTCTCTATTTAAGACCTTGAATAAATATTTATACAATTCTATTAATATTTGAACAGATCAAATAATAAATTTTCATTTGCTAATTTCAATTTACCGATGATTTTAAATTTTAAAAATTAAAATTTGATTCGAAGCAAGAATATTTCTTTTTCATTTGAAACCTTACTTATATAAAAAAATAGCTTATTTAAACTTTCAAACACTTCCGAAACTCCTACTTTTTCCCAAATCTCTTATATATATGTATAAATTTTAAACTCACCGGTTCTTAAAAAAATATGTATCCACATATATATATATTTTTCTTTTCCTTCTAAACTTTATATATATACACATTTATAAAATAAAATTTCACTGTGTACACATTTACATTACCAGTAAATAACCAAACAAATTTTCTTACTGAAATCATCATTTCCTTATCTACAAATCTGGGAATATATTTTTGACTAAAAAGAGTCTTCCTGTTTCACTTCACATATACTAAAACCTGGGTAGGTATCAATAAAGATACATTTTATTTATATAAAATTTTGTTTTCTGCTTCTGTATAAATATACATAAATATACATATTTGAATTAATTTTAAATCGAAAAAACAAAATCGAGAATACCTCTCAATCGATCGCGAGTCTCCACGCAGATCTTCCCTACGACGAACGTCAAGCTCCGACAACGGTGACCAAGTGCCTCCGATTGCTCGAACTTCCACTGGCATCCCCACGACAACCAGAGATTCTACCGTGCCCTAAACTCGATTGCGACTCCACCATTAGCCTCGACATCGCCTACGGCCAACACGCGAAACCCTAGCTACCCTAAATCGCGACACCAAGGCGAGCGCCATCCCAGATAAAACTCGCACGCGCCTCTGCCCTCATCGTCGCCACCTCGCGACGCCTCCCCCAAATTGCCTCGATGAACCCAGAGCCTCCCACGTGCTCACGCCAATCGCCAGCACTACCAGATCGCGACTACCCCCTCGTCGACCACACTCGCGCAGCACCACTAATACAATCGAAGTCGTCGCCTCCCTTGCCGCTGTCGTTCGTCCTTTCGCGTATTCGAACGCGATTCATTTGGGTTCAAAGAGGAAGAGGCTTCAGCCTTTTATATCTTGATTTCGAATGAATTCGACTGGAGGGGATGAAGGGGACAACTCGGCCATTTTTATTTTTCTCCTGTGATTTTGAATTGAGCGAGAGGAATGAGGAGGACGTATTTGAAACGAAAGGAGATGGGTCGCACGATTTATTTTCGTGATCTCCGCGTGATTTCAGGCTGAAGCTAAGGGAAGAGAACGTGCAGACATTTGACTTAAATTTAAATTTTCAAATTTAAATTGAATATCGTTAAAGCTTTAACGCGTTTATATATCGTGTGCTCACGTATCAACTCAGAAAATTATGAAAATTGAAATCCGGCAATAATACAACATTCCGAACCCGATGGAACTGGTTTCGTCGAATTCCGAGACTACGCCTCGGACGGCTATTTTTAAATTCAATTTAAACGATTAAATTTCAAAACTGAACGAAATACTTTGAAATTAGATTCTGAAGCTTCTGTTATCTTCAGTGTTATCAATACGAATTTTAAAAGCTTTTGAAATATTTTTCTTCGGCCTAAAATAGAAGATTTAAATTTTTATCCAGTTCAATAGATTAAATTATAAAATTTAATCGCCAATTTTAAAGTTATATTCGGGATTCAAATTAAATCATCGTTCAAATATTTAAAATAAATTAAATATTTTCAATTAAATTCGTTCAAAATTCTGGGTCGTTACACTTAATTTTTTAGAAAGATTGTTACTCACCTGAAAATTTGAAAATAGAGATAGAGCCCTTTTATTTTCATTTTGAAAAAGCTTGAAACTTTAAAACTTGAATTGCTGAAGCTTGTTACTGGAAACTTGCAAATTGAAATCACTTTGATGCTGAGATGTTCTAGCTTTCAAAACAGAATTGAAGTTGCTTTTTAAAACAGAGAAAGAATTGCTTGCTTTTGTTTGAAACTCAGGTTGAAGAAAGTTACGGCTTTTGAAAATCTCAGGTTTTAAGAATGCATGCATGCTTTGATTTCAGATTTGTTTATGAGGATTTTGTTTGAGTTTAACTTTCTTGTGAATTTGTTAACAGGGTTTTGTTTTCGAGAATTTGTTTTGAGAAATTTTGCTTGAGTTTCTTAGCTTTAGAATTGAAAAATAGAAAAGAAATGAAGAGGAGAAATGATATGTATTTATAAAGGCTGAAAATATGATTTAATAAAAATAAAAGAAAATGAAAATTTAATGACACTTGTTTAAAACATTCTAACATTTGTCATTCTCATACTTTAAATTTATAACACATGTTATATTAAGCCTTATATAATTACACTTGTCCTTTATGTAATTCATATTTATTTTAAAATATTAATAAAGGCTTTTATACTTCAATTATTAATTTACAAATACTTATATATATATAAATTACTTTAAAGAAAATAAAACCAATTATATATATATATAAATAAAAGCTTATACATATATTTTGAATCCAAATATTTTTAAATATATCAATACTTTGAATTTCAATTTCAAATTCAAATTTAAAAATCCAAATTAAAGTCAATTTATAACAATACATTCAATTTGAAAATAACAATTCTATTTCTTTAAAATCTATTTATATCTATATATAAAACAATACATTATTAATATTGTTGAAAATAACAATTTGTCAAATTTAAATAATTTATAAAGAGATTATCACATTATTAATAAATTACTTATACTAAATTTTACAACTTCAAATCATAATATATACATGCATATATATTATAAGTTTGAAAACATCTCTTTATTAAATTAAACTCAAGGACTTCCTATTTAAATATATATACTAATATATACATTATAAATAGAAAATAATTTATATTAGCTTTTAAAAGATAAAATTCACTAACTAAATATTTATAAAGAAGATTATTAAACCAATTTAAACATTTTTAATAAAGATTATCAAATCAATTTAATTTTTTTAAACAGATTATTAAATTGATATTGCCCAAAAATTTCGGGATATCACAATATTAGTTTGCCATCTCTTTTGCTTTATACACCCGACAACCCTTATGGTTGTTGAGGCCCGATAGCCCATGCACTCACTGTCCATTTGATGCTCGGTAGAGGCTCAGCATTTCTTTATTATTAGTCTTCTTATATCTTCTCATCATCACTAGAGGTTCGCTTTCCTATTTTATATGTCGGTTGCTTCTTTCTAGCTCGACATCCCCTATGTTGTTGTAAAAGCTTGCTAACCTCATATTTCATAAGCCCATAATGCTTTATAGTTACAGTTTCAGCAACCTCATCACTTTATAAACTCGATATCACTACTACATAATTCCAAGGTTACTTTTATGCTCATCCCAATTTTTAAGGCTACAAAGTCTCAACATCCTTCATACCTTAAATTTAACATCCTTTATGGCTTGATATTTTTATGTCAGATTTTTGCTGCGTTATTGACTTGGAAGCTTAATATGTAATATGTTTATCAACTCAACATGCTTCTATAGGCTCGACATGCTTTCTTTAGATGCTCGATATATGTATTTGTAGTAACACTATCTTCTATTATTTCCATATCATTTGTTTATTTCCTTAACATAGTAGTCAGAAAATATATGGATAACATTTGCTCCCCTCCTTGTATAAAAGAAGCCTTTTACACTTTAGTGTAAAACCAAGTATCTTCTTAGCATTCCAACCTTCTATGAGATTTTCTCTTCAATCCCGTTCTACTGAAAAACATAAAACAAATGAAGATGATTTTTATTATTATTTTTAAATATAATTTTAAACAAACTCTTTCAGATTTGGTAAAGAAGCGAACTAATTTGTCTTCTTCTTCATATAATGGAGCTTTTATGTCTCCATGTAAAGCCAAGTTTTAATTAATAAGACTGGGAATCTACTCGATGGGAAGACCATAAATTTAATTAGCAAGAAGATCGAAAATTCATCAGATAAGATCCCATAGATTTGTTTGCTAAGAAGTCCGGAAATTCTATTAATAAGAAGACCCGAAACTCATTTGGTCAGAAATCCAGAAATTCGTTTGATAAGAAATCCATAAATTCCCTTTTAATAAGAATGCCAGAAATCCATTTGGTAAGAGGACCATAAATTCATTAGTTAAGAAGATCAGAAATCCATCTAGTAATAATACCATAGTTTCGTTTGAATAAACGACCAGAAATCCATCTGGCAATAATACCATAGTTTCATTTGAATAGAAGACCAGAAATCCATTTGATAATAATATCATAGTTTCAACTGTAGAAGACCAGAAATCCATCTGGCGATAATACCATAATTTCATTTGAATAGAAGACCTTTGGCAATAACACATCCCAACTAATTGGAGACTAGAAATTCAAGCGATAACTGAGATTCCTATTATTTACTAGAGTATTTCTGACCAACAGATTCACAACATCTTAGATGTCCATATTTGATGCCGAGATCCCTAGTTCTAAGTAATAGATAGTTCTTATTCCTTCCTTTAAAGGTTACCTTATTCTTAGCTTAATGTCAGATTGGTCATGCTTCATTACACTTACTTTTAGGAGATTGCTTTGATCCATTCTTAGGACGAAGTCATACTTGTTTGATTGATTTCCTTTGTCCCTTATCACTCTTTGGATGATGATATAGGCTTTGATTCCTTTTGCTCCTCATCACTCTTTGGGTGTTGATTTTGGCTTTGATTGAGCCCCTTATTACCTATAGGTAATGATCTAGGCTAGTCGGTGCATTTGGTTAGCTAACTTAGACAGAACCAAAGTCTTACTCATCCTCCCTCTAGGAGGCGCTCCAATCACACCTTATAAGCGGAACCAAAGGCTGGTTCGGTGCTTTTACCACGCCGTCTTGGGCGAGACCAAGGGCTTACTCCGTCCTCATTCTAGGAGGCGCTTCGGCCTGGCCATGTAGGCGGGACCGAAGGCTTATAGTGCTTTGTCCAGGCTATCTTAGGCGTGACCAAAGGCTTACTCTGACCTCTCTCTAGAAGGTGCTTTGACCAAGCCCTTGTGGCGGGATCAAAGGCTTTTCTTTCGCCCCTTATTACCTTATAGGTAATGATTTAGGCTTTTCCTTATAGTTCCTTTCCTTCATTCAATTATTGACTCTGTAGATATACTTGTCTTAACCTCTTTATTCATTCATTGTAGAAAAGTGGTCACAAATGTTTGGCATTCCTTGTTCTTGCTACTACATTACCATCAGGTCGGCATAGTCAACATGTCCTTAGTGGGATTACTTTGTGTATAATAAGGGGTCCTTCCCAATTTGGTTTCAGCGGCCCATCCGTTGGATTTTTGGTATTTTCCATGACCTTTCAGAATAAAAAGTCTCCTTTTTGGAATAATCTTTCCTTAATTTTGGAATTATAGTATTCGATATCCTTCGTTGATATTTGGTCGTCCGTATGGCCGCTTCATCCCTCAATTCATTAATCAAGTCCAAGGATTTCTTTCTTAGCTCTTGATTAGGGTTAAAAGCATATACGATTCTCTGGTGAGATAGGATCTCAATTTCAATTAGAAGCATTGCCTCACATCCATATGTCAGATTCTTATGGATATTTTTAATGGTTTTGTTGGCAGATTCAATAACACCTTTAGCCTTAGGATGAGCTACAGACAATACACTTTTGATTATTCCACTCTTGTTACAGAATTTGGTGAACTCCTCAATTTTAAATTGAGTTCCATTATCGGATATTATCTTATGCGGTATTCCAAACTAGGTGATTGTGTTTTTAATCACAAATTTTAGCACTTTTCCTGATGTTATGTTTAGTAATGGCTCTGTTTCTACCATTTGGTAAAGTAATTGATGGGTATTATTGCATGCTCAGCTCCACCTTTGGATATAGGTAACAGTCCGATTAAGTCAATTTCCCATACATCAAAGGGCCATGGGCTTGAGATTTGGGTCAATTCACTTGGCGGTATATGTCGAATTGTTGAAAATCTTTGACATTTCTCACATCTCTTTACATAATTCATTACATCGTTAGTCTTGTGGGGCTAATAAAAACTTTGTCTCATGACCTTTTCGGCTAATTTTGTGCCATTTAAATGGTCTCCACAGAATCCTTCATGGGCTTCTCGCAACAATTTTGTGCCATTTTCTAAACTAACATATCTCAAGTATAGGAGTGAGTATCCTTTTTGTAAAGTATCCCCTCCATCATAGCAAAAGTTAGAGCTTGATGTTTTATACTTCTAGCTCCTTTCTATCTCTCGGTAGTTTTCCTTATACCAGGTACTTGACAACAAGTGTCATCCAGTTATTCTCATATTGGTTTCTTATTTCCATATGAATGGTTCCTTCCTGGTCGCATTATTTCCACCTCCCATTTTGTTTCCTTCTTCCACGTGCGTGAGTGCTTAGGATCTAGTCAATACCATTGCTTCATTTTTTGGCTCTGGGGCTTTTTCTTCAATACTAGGACTTTGTTTTAACCCTACTAGCATAATTCGGATCTTTGGTGCTCCTCGTGAACTAGCCAGTTTGGCTAAAGAATCGACTTGGGAAATTTTCCCTCTCGGTACTTGGTGTATTGAAAAATCTTCAAATTGATTTAACATCTTTAGCACCTTTTGGACATAAAGGATCAATTTGGCATCTTTCCTTTGATATGTGTGATTCAGTTGATTAACCATCAAGTGAGTACCACTAAAAATTTCGATCCTTGGAATCTTCAACTGAAGGGCTAAACTAAGTCCTACCACCATTGATTTATACTCAACTACATTATTGGTAGTGGGAAAACCTAACTTTATTGCATAATGCAATCGGGGTCCATCAGAGGTAATGATTACGTAACCCACACAACCCCTTGTTCATTCGAGGCCCCATCAACAAACAATTGCCATTTAGGCTTTAAATCCTTCTCCTTTTCTGATTGTTCTTTAATGAACCCTATGCATTCATTAACAAAAATAGGCTAGGGTCTGCCCTTTAATCGCCACTCGGGGTTGGAACTCAATATCATATTGGCTAAGCTTTGTCCCCTAATTTACTAGTCTTCCTAATGCCTCTGGTTTACTGAATACTTGTTTAAGCGGAAAATTAGTTAAGATCTTGATTGTGTGTGCTTGAAAGTAGGCTCTTAACTTTTGCGCGGTGAGAATTAAACAGTATGTCAACTTCTCTATAATTGGATATCCAACCTCTGCATCTCTAAGTCTTTTACTAGTATAATATAACAGAAGTCGAGTTTTGTTCTCCTCTCTTACTAAGATCGAACTTACTACATGTTCGAAGACTGCCATGTAGAGATACAAATCTTCCCTTTCTATAGGATTGGATAGGATCAAAGGTTTTTCAAGATGATTCTTTAATTCTTTGAAGGTCCTTTGGCAATCCTCTCCCCACTCAAAGTTTTTCTTTTTCCTGATCACATCAAAGAAAGGGATGCAGTTATCGGTGGCTTTAGAGATAAATCTGTTCAGAGTTGCCACTCTTCCATTTAGGCTTATCACACCTTTACTTGTCTTTGGTTCTGCTATATCCTTAATGTCTTTGATTTGATCAGGATTGGCCTCGTTTCCCCAATCATTGATAATATATCCCAAAAACTTCCCAGATCATATCCCAAAGGAGCACTTTTGCGGATTTAGTTTCATTTTATACTTTATTAGTACCTCAAACATTTCTTCGAGATCCTTTAAGTTGTTGGTTTCCTCTTGAGATTTCATTAGCATATCATCTACACAGATTTCCATGTTTCATCCAATTTGTTCTTTAAACATTCTATTTACCAACCTTTGATATGTAGCCCCTGCATTCTTTAGACCGAAAGGCATAACTTTGTAGCAGTAAATTCCCCGATCTATTTTAAAACTCGTGCGCTCTTTATCTAGTTTGAACATGGGAATTGGATTATAACCCAGGTATACATCCATAAAAGATAATAGCTTATATCTGCTTGTGGTATCAACCAACTGGTCTATTCGAGGCAAAGGATAATAATCTTTAGTGCATGCTTTGTTTTGATCGGTGTAATTGATACATGTGCTTCACTTTCCATTGGAATTTTTGACTAATACAGGGTTTGTAACAACCCACATATTTATCGATTGTATATTTAAATATTTTATTTAAATATTTCATCGTTAGTCGGATTTTAGTCCGAAAAGCTACTTTTTGCAAATAGTCGAATTGGGACTCGAGACCACTTCCATTGAGTTCAAAATGATGTTTGCGACCTTTTTGAGTATAAACTTTGATATCTTTGGAGTTAGTAGAATTTTGCTACTTTTTCACTTTGGGTTTGGGTTTCAGCCCTATATCCTAACACAAGCCTCTAGCTTCACCCCCACTTATCTTCATTCATTTTATTTTCCTAATAAAACTCAAGCTTCATCAAAAATGAGGGAAGAGAAAAAGAATTAGGAATTCCTGAACCCTAGTTCTATTAGCAAATCCAAGTTCTAGCTCCAAATTCGAAGAGAAGCTATTGGTAAGCATCCTCTTCATCTTCTCCAACTCATTCTCCTTTCAATTTCAGAAATTCCCTAAACCTAATTTAGGAAATGTTTCTCTTTTAAGCTTAGATTCAAGCTTGTTGAGTTGGAATTGAAGAGTGATTGTCCTTGCCATTGCTCTATAGCTTCTTCTTCAGTGATTTTGTGAAAAAGGTGAGATTTTTATCTCACATCTTTGTCTATATCTATCTTTGTGTTGGGTATGAATTCCTAACACTTATTTATGTGCATTTCCTTTTGTTTGGGATTGAATTGGTGAATATTCTAATTTCTTGGTTTTTGAAGTCCAATTTTTGTGAAAATCCTAAAATGGATGTTTGGATATGTTGTTTGGGGTGTATCGAAGAGCCTATAAGACCGGGTTGTCGCTTGACGCAAATCCTTAGTTGTCATTGCTTGCTCGATCGCTTCCGAGAATGTTTTGGCCATCTTGGCCTAGGCAAATTTCTGCCCAGATTAGGTGTTCAGACGTTTGGAGATCAATGCCAGACGTCTGGTTTTGCCTCCTAGTGAAAAATAACATACGGCAGAAAAATAAAAAGGGCAGTGACTAATTTCAGACGTCTGAACTATTGTTCTAGACGTCTGAAAGGATGTCAGACGTCTGATTTGTGTTTTCAGACGTCTGGTTGGTTTTCTGGAATATTTCCAGAAACCAAATCCAGACGTCTGGACTTTTCCCCAGACGTCTGAATGCTTTCAGACGTCTGATTTTAGGTTTCAGACGTCTGGATAGTTTTCTGGAATATTTCCAGAGACTAAATCCAGACGTCTGGACCAAGCCCTCAGACGTCTGGAAATTCCCAGTTTTGCCTATCTGCCTAATTTTGAGTAAAACTTCCAATGTTAATCGATTTTTGTCGATCCGATTAGTTGTTATCACTTTTATCGACTTTAGTGACTTCTTTCTATGGACTTTATGTGAATATCCATTTTGATGGATTTAGTATCGATTTCTTTGGATTTGATTCACATCTTCGTATGTGAATTTTGATGATTGATTGTTTCTACAATCGTTTTTTTGATTTGTCACTTCAAAAATATAAAGGTTTTCTATACTAGTAGTAAATATCAAAACTCTTTTATCAAAACGATTTTGACACTATTTTAATTACAAAGCTCGTTTCTTAAACCGTTTTCCAATCTATTAGTATATACAAACCTTTACCTCATTCGTATGAGAAATCTAATTAAACGGCTTAGTAAAACAAGTGGTATGAACCACTTGCGTTTACTTCGTCGGTTAATTTTCGGACTTGTTCGATTGAACCTTTTGTGACAATTTTCTAGTGGAGATCTACAATTTGTTCGTAAATATTTAAGTTAAGCTAGTGGTTATGGGACATGAAGCTAAATTCATATATTTACTAGCTTAGTGTAATTTACACTTGTGGGTCTGCGAAGATCCGTTCTTGTGGAGCTTCGGCTCATGGTCTTCGGGCCGTTCTTGTGGAGCTTCGGCTCATGGTCTTCGGGCCGTTCTTGTGATACACGTGTTGGTGAGCTTTAATGCTCCCGTTCTTGTGATAGGCCTCTTTCCCTTTTTGTGATCTTTCTGGATTTCTAGTTGACGATTTCTAGAATTTGTGTTTCACCAATTTTCGTGATTTACATTAATAAGCTCTATCAATATTTGTGCATTGGTGAATTTGTGTGTCATTAACCCTTGTGAATTGGCCTTGGGACTTTTATGGGATTGGCCATCCTCTTTCTTGTGATTTCTGGATTTCTAATTATTGATTTCTGGAATTTATGTTTCACCAGCATTTACCATTGGCATTGTTATGTATGTCAATTTTTGTGGCTTGGTGAATTAAATTAAGAATATGATGTTCTTTTCTGTGTTTTGAGATTATTGAGATATTGTATGACTTTTGTGGATTTTCTAATGTATACTTGACGTAGTATGATATTGTGTTTTCACCAATTTTGTGATTTTTATTGGTAAGCTCTATCAATTTTTTTGTGTTTGGTGAATAAATTAAAGAAGGTGATTCTTGAGGTATTGTATGATTTTTTTTCCATTGATTAATGTATACTTTTTATAGTATGACATCTTTTTGTTATCATACATTTTTATCATATCTCTTATTCTCATATCTCATTTTATCTGATAATTATAGCTAGACTGATCCGTTTATTATTTTCTTCTTAAATAATACTCGGGTCAGGCTGAGATATTACAGGTGCTTCCTCATGGCTTCCTATCTGGAACTATTACCTGACTTTTGGCTAACTACATTAGATTTGTAGTTTTTGTTGTTATACATTCGAGATAGAGACTCCTTGATGTATACATATTCTTTTGTGTAGCACCTATATCTATTCTTTTGTGTTATCGTGGATCTTATTTGACCACTACTATGATGTACACTTTCATGTGTTATATTCATATCTATTTCCGCCTTTGTGATATGAACTGTCTGTGACTGATTTGTGTTATGTTTATTTCTATATTTGTTTCCGAAGTACATATAGCCACTGTGTAGTAGCTTTGAGTTTGCATCGGTATGTCGGATTTCCTCTTGAGATGAAAAGTTATATTTTTATCTGGCATATCGGTACTCGCACAAAGCAATTACATGGATGGTCGCTCCTCAACAGCCTTATTCTCCGCACTAGTTGACGGCATTACCACGTAGTGTCCTTGGCTAGCGTGGGTATAGAGGTGGGGCGTCACAGCTTGGTATCAGAGCCAAACTTCGGAACAATATAGAATAATCTAACAAGGATCATTGTCCTAAGTCTTTCTTAGGAGCCGTGCCTTAGGATTTTATTCGAGTCAATTGGACCCGTTCTATCCTATTTTCTTTTATGATTCCTTGTTTTATCAATCAAGTTTGATTGAAATTCATTCTGTGAATAACTTTTTCTTCTTCTTTCTTTCTTTCTTAAAGAAGAAGAAATGGTTGGATCTGGCAGTCCTAGCACTGGTCAATCCAGTAGTCCTTCTCTGGATGGCGTATTCATGTCTGCCCAACAACTTTTGAATCTTGTAAAGAATCAAAGGTTTATCTGTGCTTTGTGTAAGAACCCTGAAATGGTTTTACCTTTGAAACTTGAAGTTCCTTTCAATCAGCTTGTGGATATCACTCTTCGACATGAAGAGGTTGGTAAAGGAAGTGATAGTGATATTGGGATTTCCAAGAAGAGGCATATTAAATTCAAAAGCCCAAATCCCAACAAGAAAGGGAGGTTGGCAACTTCGGCAGCAAAGACTCCAATTCCTAATCGTGGAGGATGCTACAATTGTAATTCTACGGACCACTATGCAAATGAGTGTCCAAAGCCCCTTACTTGTCACTATTGCAAAGGTTTGGATCATCTTCTATCTTCTTGTCCCAAACTTCAAAGTAAGAAAGGGAAGCAAGAAACTTCTATAGCAAATACTCCAACCCCTAGTCATGGACAATGCTACAATTATGGATCCACAGACCATTATGTAATTAAGTGCCCGAAACCCCTTTATTGCCGCTATTGCAAAGGTTCGGGTCATTACTTATCTACATGCCCTAAACTTCAATGTAAGAAGAGAGGGATAGTCGAAATTTGTGCAAGCCCCTAGTTACACTTCTCTTGGTCAAGGTATTTTTCATTCAATCCTTGATGACATTTGTTTTGTGATTATCTTATTCGAGTTCTTTTGATATGGGTTTCATCTCATTATTTTATGTCAAAAGAACTTGTTGATTCCTTTTCTTTAAACATTTTTGGGCTTGTTGACTTCTTTAAGGATTGCGAATCCGGTTGGTGGATCCGCAACACTCAATTTGCTTTTATTGATGTCGAAATTATTTTATGTGATTTTTCTTTCTGAGCCGATTTTTACTTAGGCCTCGGAATTGATTTTTTTTATGAAAGGATTGGCTTATTCATTATGAAGCCATATCCTATGTCCCGAGTGGACTATTCATCTTTGACATTTTCAATCTGTTAAGCATATTTCTATTTTTCTTTGTGATTTTGATTCCAATTGGATGGCATCATTAAATTCTTTAAGCCCTCATGATGAGGAAAGTATTATTTCTCTCATTCATGTAGTTTGAGAATTTCCGGTATTTTTGAGCTTATCTTAGGATCATCGACTAAGAAATCTTTTGAGTGGTGTTAAGGTCTTTTCAGCTCGACCTTGCCACCGGTTTTCATTTGCTACGAGTTGCGAAAGTTAGCCTTCAACTTACCGCATTCCGTACTCGTTATGATTCTTATGAATGACTTATTATGTCATTCAGTTGGTCCAGCTTATTTCATCCATTTTATAAATCGAGTCTTCTATGAGTATCTCGATGACTTCATTTTTGTATTTATTGATTTTGGATGGAAATAGCAACTTAAAATTTTGCAAATCTTTTTCATAAGATTTATTTATAAGTATAATTGGATTTTGTTCTTCAATGAACAAAGAATATTCTTAAAACTTCTAAGAGATATTTTTATCATATGGAAGATGATTTTGTGATTGTATTGCCCATTGAGTGCTTTAAGAATTCTGGTCGATGCGCCTGATCAACGTTATCGATAGGAATCTCCTAAACGCTTTGATGAGACAATTTGACACAATAAATTGACTTATAAAAAGTTAAAAATTTCTAGAAAGACTGTTAAATAAAGATAATTGTAATTTTTGAAAGTTTTAGCTTTTCGGGAAAGAAGATTATTTGAAAGAATTCTTTTCCGATACTCTTATTCTTGTGATTCCCGAAGGAGACCAAGATTTTAACTTTTGTACCAATGCTAATCGTATTGGTTTCGATGTCGTTCCCTTGCAAAAGAGAACGTGCTATCACTTATGTTTCTAAACCATTAAAGCCTATCGAGACTAGGTATGCCACTCATGATCTAGTGCTCGCGGCTATTGTTTTTGCTTTTGGAGTTTGGCATCATCATTTTTGGGGGAGAAATTTGTTCTCTACCTTGATCATAAATCTTTGGAATATATATTTTCTCATAAGGAACTTAACTGGTGTCAACAATGTTGGCTCGAGTTCCTTGCATCTTATGATCTTGATACTCTTTGTTTACTCCCGGATGGGAGAATCGTGTTGCCGATGCCCTTAGTCTTAAGCAACAAGCGGTTATTCCTTTGATGATATCCGAATGGAATGATCTCGAGATCTTGTCCACTTGAGAGATTCGAGATCGTGAATCCAATTCAAGTTCATCTCTTGTTTTATGTAGCTTTGAGACTCATCCTCCTCTTTTTGACCGCATTCTTGAAGCTCAAAAGCTAGATCCCAAATTTGCTCTTCTTAGCCGAAATTTTAGGGATAAAATTGATATTGAAGTGTTGAAAAACTTTGATATTGATGCTCATGGCGGTATTTGAAAATTTGGTAGACTTATCGTGCCAAATATTAGTGATCTTCGTAAAGACATTTTGGAAGATTCTCATCGTTCTATATTTACCATTCATCCCGGTAGTAGTAAAATGTACGCGAATATGAAGCGACTTTATTATTAGGATGGGATGATATCTGATATTGCTAACTTCGTGAAGTGTTGCATGACTTGCCAACTCGTAAAGGCCGAGCATCAAAGGCCCGGTGGGTTATTGCAACCTCTAGTCATCCCAATGTGGAAGTGGGATCAAATTTCCATGGATTTTATTGATGGCCTTCCCGCTCTCGTTCGGGTCATCATGATAGCCTATGGGTGATAGTTGATCGACTTACTAAATCCACCCATTTTATTCCCGTTCGGTCTAATCGGACCGTTCCTCTTTTGGCCTAACTCTTTGTTAAAGAAATTGTTAAATTACGTGGAATTCCTACTTCTATTGTTAGCGATCGTGATCCATTGTTTACTAGTGGATTTTTGGAAGAGTCTTCAAAAAGCTTTGGGAACGAAGCTTAATTTTAGCATCGCTTATCATCCGTAGTCCGATGGACAAACCAAGCGTGTGAATCAAACCCTTGAAGATCTTCTTCGTGCTTGTGTTCTTGACTTTGGTGGAAGTTGGGAATATCATATTTCTCTTATTGAATTTTCCTATAATAATAGC
Source organism: Allium fistulosum (assembly GCA_030737815.1). Classification (NCBI taxonomy): domain Eukaryota; kingdom Viridiplantae; phylum Streptophyta; class Magnoliopsida; order Asparagales; family Amaryllidaceae; genus Allium; species Allium fistulosum. Next base: position 941,468,101 of record CM060908.1, on the reverse strand, counting down.
TTCCAATCTAGTATTGGTATGGCACCTTTCGAGGCACTCTATGGAAGGCCATGCCGATCTCCTTCTTGTTGGCTTAAGGCCGGTGAGAAGCTGGTTTTAGGTCCAGATTTTATTCGTGATTCCACAGAAAAGATTGACCTTATTCGTCGTAGGATGAAAGAAGCTCAAGGTAGACAAAAATCCTATGCCGATAACCGAAGAAGGAAATTAGAATTTTCTGTGGGAGATTTTGTGTTTATTCGTGTTTCACCTATGAAGGGTGTTGTGCGTTTCAGTCAATCGGGAAAATTAGCGCCTCGATACATTGGTCCGTTTCCCATCACCGAACGTATTGGTTCTGTGGCTTATCGCCTTTTATTACCGGATCATTTTTCTTCTATTCATGATGTGTTCCACGTCTTTCTACTACGGAAATGCCTTAGGGATTCCAATTTTATTCTTGAGCCCAAAGTTATTGTGGAAGTGAAGTTTCACCAGATTTGACTTTTGAGCAACATTCTATTCGCATCATTTCTTCGGGGGTTGGGTGCCTTCGAAATAAATATGTTCTTTTTGTGAAAGTCCGATGGTTCTCAAATCCTAAGGATTTCTCTTGGGAATCCAGAGAATTCGTCGAGCGAACACGTTCGAGCTAACTCTTTCGTGCTCTTTATGGTGAACTTCTTATTTCAAATTTTCTTTTGTGTTGATATGCTTCTATGGTTGTTACTCTTTATTTTCTTCTTAAGTATTGCGAGGATGCAATTTCTTTAAGGAGGGGAGTCTGTAACAACCCACATATTTATCGATTGTATATTTAAATATTTTATTTAAATATTTCATCGTTAGTCGGATTTTAGTCCGAAAAGCTACATTTTGCAAATAGTCGAATTGGGACTCGAGACCACTTCCATTGAGTTCAAAATGACGATTGCGACCTTTTTGAGTATAAACTTCGATATGTTTGGAGTTAGTAGAATTTTGCTACTTTTTCACTTTGGGTTTGGGTTTCAGCCCTATATCCTAACACAAGCCTCTAGCTTCACCCCCACTTATCTTCATTCACTTTATTTTCCTAATAAAACTCAAGCTTCGTCAAAAATGGGGGAAGAGAAAAAGAATTAGGAATTCCTAAACCCTAGTTCTATTAGCAAATCCAGGGTTTGGGTTTGGTGTCACAGGGTTGGCTAGCCTTTTAGGGTAAAACAATTCCCTGATAAACCCATTCTCAGGTACTCTTTTAATTTATTCTTTCAATGCATTGGCGCGAATTTTATCAAATTGCCTTTTCTTTTGTCGAACGGGGACAATATTTGGATCTATATTTAAAGCGTGGCTCATGACCATTGGGTCAATTCCGACCTTGTCCGAGTGGGTGTAGGAAAATACATCCTTGCTTGACTAGAGAAATTGGATAAGTTCTCCACTGAGTTTATTACCCAACTCTTTTTCGATCTTTACCATTTTTGTTGGATCAAACAAATCTAAGGTTACCTCTTCTAAGTCTTCCGAAGACTTTTTTTCTTTCTTGCTCATTTCTACAATCATATCCAGTAAAGATCTTTTCACCATCTATTTCGCTGTCTACTTGGTTTGCCTACTTTCATTTTCTTTTCCTCTAGGAAAAGTTGAATCTTCTCGATACATTCTAGGGCTTTTCAGTTATTATCATCATCTTATTTGCCTTGGATAATCGGTTTGAAGGGCTATCATCCAAGGGCTTCTCAAATTCAGTTTTTCTTAATTCACTTCTCTTCGAATAATAATAGGAAACACCGTCTTTATTGAATTGCTCATGTGTAGCGAAATATAGTTCTTGGGAGCTATATTGCTCCCCCTTATTGTTCCTCGTTGACGCCAAAAATGGGCATCAACACCCAATAGAATCTAGTAGAGATTGAATGAAGAATTAAATTAAAATAGAATATAAATCATAAATGAACACACAGATTTTTGTAGTGGTTTTTCAGTCTTGGCCTACGTCCACTTTATATTTTTATTGATCTTCCACTTGATTATGATTTCAAGAATGTTTGGATCAACTGGGATCCATTATTACAAAAGTGAAGAAAAAAATGGCAGAGCCTCGATAGAGAAAGTAGGATCCCTTTTCTAATGCCATGCCTGCAATATTTATAGGGGAAGATGTGCACAGATCGGACTGAAATTATGGCAGAAGGTTTAGGAGACCAAGGTGAGGCTACCCAAAAATTTACAGGCCCATCAAAGCCCATAATAGGGATCGGTACTGATCCCTATTAATGCACCCAAATGGGCTACGATCCCTCTAATGCCTATGATGTTTTTTACTTGCTCCCCAAATTTAGTGCAATTCCGACGTACAATTTGTGAGATATCGCATTTTCAATGAAGTAGTGTTGCTTGAATTCTGATTTCTGCCAATCCCTCTAGAGGGATAGCTACTGATCCCTCCAACTTGCTCCAAATGCCATGCGATCTCTATGAGATGCTCCATATATTATAATTAGCATATAATCCAGTTTTCATGTTGATAGCATATGTAGATTTTGAGTTATTGACCGATCATTGTTGCAATATGCAGTAAAAGTTGAATATAGACGATCCCTTTTGATATGTGAAGTAATTTGCCCATAACTTGAGCAAACGAACTCCAAATGACTTGAAACTTGAAATGTAGCCTCATCGGGCCTTCCTTGTCATTTAGTAACGATCTTACCAAGTTTGGGACAAAATTTGAGGATATGTACCGATCCCCTAGGGAAAGGGATAGGCATTGATCCCCCGCCTAGGGGAGGCATTATTCCATACTTAGAATATTTTGGAGAGTCTCTCTCTTAATCTCAGTTGATCGTCGCTTCATATCAATACTTGTGCTTGATCTCTAAGCCTAATAATCATCTCTTCGGGTTGTTTTCCTCGATGTGCCTAGTCTAACTTGTCCAGTCGGGCCAAAAGGCCGGATAACACTCGCCCCCCAAAGTACGTCTTGTTGCTTACATGACGTGCTTTGAATTATAGCAAGTTAGAGTCGCCGGAAAGAAATCCATTCAGTTTCCTGAATAATTATTATCCTTCCGTTGAATTATCTTCCCAATGTTGTATCCCTCTTTGATCGTCATGATGCTTGGTCGATTTCCAATAGTATAAATTCAGGATTGTATTCCATTAGTTGCTATTTGTGTCCGGTTCTACAATGCTAGCAAGATTTGGCTATCTGATCCATTCTTTTCATTAGTAACTCCAGGTGATAATTCAATTTCTGTCGATTTCAAGAAATCAAATTTTTGAATATAAACGTGCACGTTCAGGTACACGTTCTTGTCATTGGCTCCTGGATGCATTTTATACGCTCATGAGTCGTCACCAATTCCTTCTAGTTTTATTGTAATTCGATTGCAATTCCTTGTTTATATTTTTTATGAAATAGGGGTTGTAATCAACCACTCAATGAGAGGAGACTTCAAGTTCTATAGGGAAGATAGCCTCGGAGCCGTAAGAATAGGTGAATGGAGTATGACCAGTCGCGGACTCATGGGTGGTTCTGTAAGCCCATAATGCTATTGGGAGTTCACCCGCTCATTTAACTCTAGCCTTTTCCAAATGTCTCTTCAGAATGGACTTTATGATGTTTTTCACAGCTTCAACCTTTCCATTTTCATAGGGGCGAGCAACTGCAAAAATTCTCTTTTCAACATGATGTCGATGGCAGAAGTATTTAAATTCAGCGCTCTTAAATTAGGTTTCATTATTAGTTATAATGGTTCGTGGAAGGCCAAAACGATAGATGATGTTCCAGACAATGAAGTTGATTATTTTTCTTCATCGTGATCATGGTTAAAAGTTTTCCTTTAGCCCATTTAATGAAGTAATCAACTGCTACGATGGCGTATTTCGCACCACCTTTACAATCGGCAAGAAGTTGATGATGTCAATACACCAAGTGGCAAACGGCTATGGAGTGAACATTTGAGTAATTTCCGTCGACGGGGCTCATGGAATTTTTGCAAACATCTAGCACTCGTCGCATTGTCTAGCATGATTAGCTACATCTCGATTGACAGTTGGCCAGTGATACTCGTAGATGAGTATTTTCTTTATCAGGGTTTGCCCCATGGTGTGATCACTGCATTCTTCTTCATGAAATTCTCTCAAGACTCGTTTGATTTCATCATGGGCAATACACTGAAGCAGGGGAACAAAGAAACCCTCTCTATACATGACTCCTTCTTGGACGACATAACGTGAAGCTTTTAGGAGGATCTGTCATTTGCCATTCCTCAATTCAGGAAGAATTCTCCATTGTAGATAGTATTTGATAGGAGTCATCCATGACTCCTTTTTTGGCTCCGTCTCCAAGATCTAGTCGATCTCCATCTATCAATGCTCAAAATGTTAAGTACTTCAACCGGGACAAAGTCTATTTGTTGCCCATCCTCAGAACTGGCCCAGCATGGCCAGTGACTCGGCCTTGTCATTTTGTTTTCCGAGGATGTATGTAATGTGCAATACTCGAAGTCGGCCGGTTGCTTTTGGACCCAGCTGAGATAAGGAGCAAGACGCTGCCCCCTAGCAAGATAATCTTCCCTGACTTGGCATACTACTAACCAGGAATCATGAAAGATATGTAAAGTTTCCACTCCCAGTTTCTCTAGCAAGTTTGAGGCTGGCGATTAAGGGTTCAATCTTAGCTTCGTTATTTGTTGCAGGGAAGTCGTGTTTCATGGCATAGCAGATCGATCGTTCCTCGAGATTCATTAACACAACTCCACACTAGAACACCGATCATTGGATGCTCCATCCATGTACATTTTCCATTGGTTGGTCGGTTCTCCACTACTCTTCGGATCATCATCTGATGCAGTGAATTCAGAGATGAAGTCTGTTAATGTTTGTCCCGGGATAACTCTTCGAGGGAGATAAGTAATACTGAATTGGCTTAGCTCGATATTCTATTTAAGAAAACTCTCAGATGTCTAAGGTTGTTGTAGGACCTGTCGTAACGGCTGGTCGGTATAGACATTAATGGGGTGAGCCTGTCAATCGCTTGCTTACATAATATACTGGTCTTTGAATCTGTTTCTCTTCGCATAACATTGCGGTGCTTATGGCGTGTACCAACATAGCTAAATAGATGTATCAATCTTCTTGATCCGACGGCTTGGATAGGATGAGAGGTCTCTCTAAGAGATCTACTAGAGCTTGAAATGTGTCAATGCAGCCTTGCACCCATTCAAAGTTTCTTTTCCATCTCCTAAGTAGGTTGAAGAAGAGTGTATACTTACCGGTGGCCCTGGAGATAAAGCGCCTTAGGGCGGCAACCTTATCATTTAAGCTTTGTACCTGCTTAATCATTTTCGACACCTAGATGTTTCGAATTGCTTGAATCTTCTCGTGATCGGCTTTGATTCCATGAGAGATGATGATGAAACCTCGAAATTTCCCTGACGTGGTGCCAAAAGAGCATTCCAAGGGATTTAGTTTCATTTCACATTTTCGTAGAATATCGAATATCTCCGATAAGTCATTAATGTGGTCGTTTGATTGTCGTGACTCCACAAGCATATCATCCACATATACTTTCGTCGATCGCCTGATCCAGTATTTGAACACATAGTTGACCAGTCTCTGGTAAGTAGCTTTAGCATTATTTAGTTTTAACGGCATCACAACATAACAATATAGCCCTAGATCGGTAATGAAGCTGATGTGCCTCTGGTCGAGGACGTGTATCAGGATCTGGTTGTATCTGGAGTACACGTCTATAAATGAAAGCAGTTCATTTCCAGCGATTGATTCTACCAGCTGGTCGATCCTCGAAAGTGAAAAGCTGTCTTTCGGGCATGCTTTGTTCAAGTAAGAGTAGTCGACGCATGACCTCTACTTTCCATTAGCTTTTCTCACAAGTACTGGAGTGGATACCCATTTCGGGTAGAAGGCGTCACGGATATACCTATTGTTTTTGAGTTTATCCATTTCCTCTTTAAGTGCAGCAAATCCCTCTAGATCTATGCCGCATTGCTTTGGTTTCACCGGGACATGCCTCGGGTCGATTCAATGCATGGCTCGCAATAGTCGGTGAGATCACATGCATGTCTGAATGAGTCCAAGCGATTACATCACGATTTATTAAGAGAAACCTAGCTAATTCCTTCATCATCGTTGCACTGTGCAATGATCTGATCTTCAGTACCTGTGATGGGTCGCTATGGCTGACTGTAATGTCGATTGTCAGCTCATCGAGTGCAGTCTTGGATTCTTTGAGTTCAAATGTAACTATTTCGCGTAACAATCAACGTGAAAACTAGTTGGGATGACCAATGATGACGGTTACTTCGGTCGAATCCTAGAGTCTTGTCATGAGTTATTAAGTCTTTGAGCAATTTTATGCAAATGGCCAAAGATCAGCACATTGAAGCAAATGTCGAGTAGGGGCCAGCCTCGAGTAGCGTGCGGCTGCATAGCTAGCTCTTTCTTTGAGTTTGAATCTGCTTGTGTATTCGAGTAATGTGTTTTCCATTCAATGTACGACGATCTGTTTAGAGATGGTTTAGTGTTATTTAGAGTTGCTTATTCACGTTTGGCTACTATTTTATTTTTCTGTTTAGCTTTTATTTGTTCGGCCCATCTTCTTGTGGCCCAGTTCGGTATTATCATGTATTTTGTATATAAGCCGGTGTAGGGTTTGTTGAAACAGAGTGTAGAGAAAACATTTGAATTCAATCTCTATTTCTTTCTATTTTCATAACATGGTATCAGAGCACCTCTTGTTTTTAGAGCGTCTTTTTCAATCAGATCTACTTTTCTAAATTCTTGTCTGTGATTTGTTTTCTATCAAATTGGGGTAATGGCAGAAAGCAAATCGATCTCTAATGTGATGCCAGTTATGTCTAAAATCACGGAACACAAGTTGAATGAATCAAATTATCTTGATTGGAGCAAAACAATTCGATTGTATCTCAGGAGTATAGATAAAGATGATCATCTTACAAAGGATCCACCTAAAGAAGATGAAGATAAAGAGAAGAATCGGACATGGCTAAGAGATGATGTCGGATTATTTCTTCAAATTAGAAATACGATTGATAGTACGGTCATCAGTTTGGTTAATCACTGTGAATTTGTGAAAGAGTTGATGGATTATCTTGAGTTCTTGTATTCAGGGAAAGGAAATTTAAGTCGAATGTATGATGTGTGTAAATCTTTTTATCGCACAGAAAAGCAAGATCAAACTCTTATGAACTACTTTATGACGTTCAAGAAAACATATGAAGAATTTAATACTTTGCTTCCAATAAGTCCAGATGTGAAGACACAGAGATTACAACGTGAACAGACGGCAATAATGAGCTTTCTTGGAGGTCTTCCACCAGAATTTGAATCTGCTAAATCACAGGTATTATCTGGATCTGATGTGACATCATTGCAAGAAGTATTCAGTCGAATTCTAAGAGCAGATAACTCAAACATGCAAATAGCATCTGTATCATCAAATAGTGTTTTGTTAACTCAAAACGCAAATAAATATGTCCCATGGAAACCAAATCAGAGTGGATACAAAAGAGAAATAAACTTGGATGGTCGAGCAACTAATCCAACTTTCTGTGTTTATTGTAAGAAACCAGGGCATACTAAATTTGAGTGTTGGAAATTGCAAAATAAACAGAAGCAAAATGCTGATAAGATGAATTCAAGCTCTAGAGGAAATGCACCAATAAATTATGCACATGTTGCTAAAGCAAATAGTGAAGATAGTAAATCAATTCTGATTTCTACTGATGAATATGCTAAATTCACTGAGTATCAAGAAAGCTTGAAGAATATACCAAATCATGTTTCTACTGTTGCTAAGTCAGGGAGATGGGTTATTGACTCTGGTGCAACAGATCATATGACAGGTAATGCACTTAATTTCACAGAGTTACATTCAAATAATTCAAATCATAGAGTTACATTGGCTGATGGATCTTTATCAAGTTTAAAAGCAACAGGAACAATTAATCTTACTCACAAAATTTCATTAGAAAATGCTCTGCATCTACCAGATTTAGCATTCAATTTGTTATCAGTGAGTTAAATAACAAAGAAGTTGGGATGCTGTGTTTCTTTTTATCCTACTCATTGTACATTTCAGGATCTATTGACGAAACAGATTATTGGTAAAGGTCATGAATCTGGAGGTCTTTATATCTTTGATACTCCTGTTGCATGTTCAAGTATTACTCAAGCTATCAAAATCCATAGTCAGCTGGGTCATCCATCACTCCAAGCATTCAAGAAATTATATCCACAGTATAATTCATTAAATTCATTCAATTGTGAACCTTGTCAATTTGCTAAACTGCATCGTAGTAGTCTATATCCTAGAATAAATAAACGTGCAAGTAGTCCATTTGAAATTGTTCATTCTGATATCTGGGGACCATCATCAGTTGTATCAAAACAAGGTTACAGATATTTTGTTACTTTTGTGGATGATTATTCTTGTATTACTTGGTTATTTTTGATGAAAAATAGATCAGAGCTATATTCTATATTTTGTGCCTTTTGTACTGAAATTAATACACAATTTAGTACAAGTATTAAGACTTTAAGGAGTGACAATGCTAAGGAGTACACTTCAAGTCAGTTCCATGAATTTATGAATAAGAATGGTATGCTTCATGAAACATCATGTGTAGACACCCCACAGCAGAATGGAGTAGCAGAGAGGAAAAATAGGCATCTACTTGAAACTACCAGAGCACTTATGTTTCAGACTAATATGCCTAAGTATTTTTGGAGTGATGCAGTTTCTACAGCTTGTTTTCTTATTAACCGAATGCCTTCATCAGTATTGAATGGAGAAATCCCATACACTATATTTTTTCCAGATAAGCAGGTATATCCTATTCCACCAAAAATCTTTGGCTGTACCTGTTTTGTTAGAGATGTGAGACCACAAGTATCAAAACTTGATCATTAGGCTCTTAAATGTGTGTTTGTTGGCTACTCACGACTACAAAAAGGTTATAGATGCTTTTGTCCTACATTAAATAAGTACCTAGTATCAATTGATGTTACATTTCATGAAGATGTTCCATACTTTAAATCAGCAACAGTTACCTATCTTGGTGATCTAGATAATGGAAGTAATCAACAGGGTGATGGAGATTTTCTTATTTATCAAAGACAAGTGGGCTCCACTGATGATATTAATCCTATACAAGAAGCAAGTGAGAGTCATGAGTCTACTTCACCAACTACTACTGAACTTTTGCAAGAGTCAGAGATTACTTCGACATTGGATCCTAGTTTAAACTTACCAATTGCATTAAGGAAAGGAAAAAGACAGTGTACTTATCCTATTTCTACTTATGTGTCATGTGAGCATTTACCATCTTCTATATGTATGTTCAATAAGTCATTAGACTCTCTTTCTATACCTAGAACTGTAGGTGAGGCATTGTCAAATAATAGATGGAATGCAGCAATGATTGAAGAAATAAATGCTTTGGAGCTTAATAATACTTGGGAGATGGTTCACTTACCTATGAATAAAAAGGCAATAGGATGTAAATGGGTGTTCACTACCAAAGTAAACCCAGATGGTTCAGTGGCAAGATTGAAAGCTCCGTTGGTGGAAAAGGGCTATGCTCAAGTGTATGGGGTAGATTATTCAGATACTTTTTCTCCAGTTGCCAAGCTCACCTCTATTCGATTGTTTATATCCTTAGCAGCAACATACAACTGGAAACTTCACCAACTCGACATTAAGAATGCTTTCCTCCATGGTGATCTTCATGAAGAAGTTTATATGACCCAACCACCAGGGTTTATTGCTCAGGGGAAGAAAAATCTGGTATGTAAACTTAACAAATCTTTGTATGGTTTAAAACAAAGTCCTCGAGCTTGGTTTGGAAAATTTAGTAGTGTAATTGAATCATTTGGTCTGATGAAAAGTGGTTGTGATCACTCAGTTTTTTATAAAAGATCCAAAGCTGGAATTATCTTGCTTGTAGTCTATGTAGATGATATTGTTATTACTGGAGATGATAAAGCAGGAATCATATCTCTTAAAACACATTCCATACACAGTTTAATACAAAAGATCTGGGTGAGTTGAGATACTTTCTTGGAGTGGAGGTTGTAAGAACTGATAATGGGATTTTCTTATCTTAGAGGAAGTATGTGCTTGATTTGTTAAAAGAAACTGGAAAACTTGGAATGAAACCAAGTGTAACTCCTATTACACCAAATTTCTATATTGAAGAGGGTGGTGCACTGCTTACTGATCCAGAGAGATATAGGAGATTGGTTGGAAGATTGAATTATCTGACGGTTACCAGACCTGATATTAGTTTCCCTGTGAGTGTTATAAGTCAATTCATGGCAGCACCAACGGTTCATCATTGGTCAATATTGGAGCAAATATTGGGATATTTGAAGAAAACAGCTGGTCGAGGAATCATGTATGAAAATCATGGACATATCAAGATGGAGTGCTTCACTGATGCTGACTGGGCAGGATCAAAGTTAGACAGGAAATCTACTTCAGGTTACTGTGTGTTCTTAGGTGGCAATCTTGTATCTTGGAGAAGCAAGAAGCAAAGTGTTGTGTCAAGGTCAAGTGCCGAGTCTGAATATAGAGCAATGGCTAAGGCAGTTTGCGAGATCATGTGGATTACACATTTAATGAATGAAATTGGTTTTAATATTGTGAAGCCAGTGAGACTGTTTTGTGATAATCAGGCAGCAATGCACATTGCTTCTAATCCAGTATTTCATGAGCGAACAAAGCACATTGAAGTGGATTGTCATTTTATTCGAGAGAAGATACAAAGTGGTTTGGTTGAAACTGGGTATGTCAAAACGGCAGAACAATTGGCTGACATGTTTACAAAGGGATTAGCTGGAGCAAGGCTGGAGTACTTGTGTTGCAAGTTGGGCATGAAGAATCTTTATGCACCAACTTGAGGGGGAGTATTAGAGATGGTTTAGTGTTATTTAGAGTTGCTTATTCACGTTTGGCTACTATTTTATTTTTCTGTTTAGCTTTTATTTGTTCGGCCCATCTTCTTGTGCAGTTCGGTATTATCATGTATTTTGTATATAAGTCAGTGTAGGGTTTGTTGAAACGGAGTGTAGAGAAAACATTTGAATTCAATCTCTATTTCTTTCTATTTTCATAACACTCATCGTTCAGGTTGGAATGATAGTCAGTTGCCCATGAGCTTGGGAATCGATTCAATGATTCTATCTCTAGGCATCCTTTTGGTCGTAGCCTCGAGTCATTTCAAAACACTATATATAAGTCACAATATTGAGCTATCACGGCCAGTCTTTGGATGATCACACTTTGGCTCCCAGTCTCAGGTTGATAAATGTACTGCATGGACAGTCGAGTCTCGTCCTAGCTATGTTTATACTCCCACCTAAGCTCCAAAGGCATAAAGTTAATCAACGAATGGTCGGTTCACATTCATCTTATTTCTCGCTCGTGCCCCCAAGTCTAAGGCATACATCGATAAGTAGGAAGGCAAGCCATGTCCACTTTAGCTTTACACTCTTTCCTATTGAATCATGGGATCAGGTTAGTTAATGAAAGGCCGAGTCTCGCCTATCCTGGATTGTATTCTAGTTTTTCCTTCCAGGGAGAATACTTCGGTGCTCCGTCGGATTTCGGGCATGAGTTGGGTACTGGACGGTCAACCACGTCCACTTTGATTCATATTCTCTAATCAGATCTAGAGGTAGAGTTGGCTTAGGTGCAGTCGGGTCATGCTCATCCGGTTTCATACTCCTCCTGACGGATCGAAGGAGGGTGCTGGAGAATTAATTATCAAGTCTTCATGGTTTATTCTCCTATCCGCACTCTGGTGATCATAGTTTTCTGAGGGACATCCAAGTCAAATCTGTTTGTGTTTGGTGCGGATCAATATTGACCGTCGACCTGGCGACACAATATTGTCAGTCGTCCGTAACATCGGACGCCGTTCTGATTAGTTTTGTATTAAGGCCTCCCTGTAGTCGTTGCCTTAAGTCGTAAAGAACACTAAGCCGGAGCTATAGTAAGCTATCGTATTTAGCTTTTAGTGATTTGTACTCCTGCCTCCAGCATTGATTTGGCGAGGCCATAAGTCGGACGGTCGAATTCCATCCTTAGTGAGTTTATACTCCTTCTATCGATTTCAGGCCGGAGTTTGTAGAATAGAGAATGGTCAAAATCCACTCATATATTCATTCATGTTTATACTCCAGTCTGCACTCTGGGGACTTAGAGTTATTTTGTGGGCAGTCGTGTTTCCGCCTAATTGTTTATACTCCAGTCTGCACTTTGGGGACTTAGAGTTTTCTCGTGGGCTGTCGTTTTCCGCCCCGGGCAGTCGGTTTTTCCCGCCCGAATTGTTTATACTCTAGACCGCACTTTGGGGACTTAGAGTTTTCTCATGGGCAGTCGTTTTTCCGCCCGGGGCAGTCGTTTTTCTGCCCGAATTGTTTATACTCCGGTCCGCACTCCGGGGACTTAGAGTTTTCTCGTGGGCAGTCGTTTTTCCGCCCGGATTGTCTATACTCCAGTCCGCACTCCAGGGACTTAAAGTTTTCTCGTTTGTAGTCATTTTTTCGCCCGGGGCGGTCGTTTTTCCGTCGAATTGTTTATACTCCAGTCCACACTCCGGGACTTATATTTTTCTCGTGGGTAGTCGTTTTTCCACTAGGAGCAGTCGTTTTTCCGCCCAAAGCAGTTGTTTTTCCACCCAAATTGTTTATACTCCAGTCCACACCCCGGGGACGTAGAGTTTTCTCGTAGGCAGTCGTTTTGTCTGTCTGGGGCAGTCATTTTTCACCCAAATCGTTTATACTACATTCCGCACTCCGGGGACTTGAGTTTTCTCGTGGGCAGTCGTTTTTCCGCCCGGGGTAGTTCTTTTTCCACCCGAATTGTTTATAATCCAGTCCGCACTCTGGAGACTTAGAGTTTTCTCATGGGCAGTTGTTATTCCACCCGAATTTTTTATACTCCAATCCGCACTCCGAGGACTTAGAGTTTTCTCGTAGGCAGTCGTTTTTTCACCCGGTGTAGTCGTTTTTTCCGCCTGAATTGGTTATACTCCAGCCCGCATTCCGGGGACTTAGTGTTTTCTCGTGGACAGTCGTTTTTTCTGCTTGGGGTAGTCATTTTTTTGCCCGAATTGTTTATACTCCAGTTCGCACTCTGAGGATATAGAGTTTTTTCGATGGGTGGCTAGTTATACCATTTTTGATTTATACTTCAGTTGTCAAGTCGAGGTCAGGGCTGTCAAGCGAATGGTCGAACCATGTTCATCCATGGAAATAAATTCTACCCCCAGCACCAAGGACGAGACTTGACAAATGGACGGTCGATTCCCATTGACTTGGTGATTATACCTCTCCAATCAAGTCAAGGAAGGAGGTACATGATGGTTGGTTGGATCACATCCATGCTGGGGTTGGATAATTAAGTCTTGTACAATTTGCTTCGTATTCTTTCTAACAAACGGAGGTAGACAGTTATTGAGTGGACAGTTAAGTCACATCCGTTTCAGGGTGTAGTCGTGTCCATATTTTGAGAGCGGTGGTAGATGAGTAGGTAGTCGGTCATGCCTACTTTAAGTTGAGCTTTTGAACTGCCTCCTATGTTCAAGGCAGGAGTTAATGTGTGGACGGTCAAATCGCGTCCACTTTAGTTAGACCTCGGTCATGCTGAGCTTTGGGAGAGGCGTAAGTATTTTGGCAAACTTCAAGTATGAGCTAGGGAGTTGATGGTTGGGTTACATCCACTCCAAGTCTTTCTTTGGTCTCCAAGTCAGGCGCGAAAGTTGATGGGTGGATGATCAAACGTGTCCACTTTTTGTTGGATCCTGACCTTGTCGGGTTTTTCCATTTCGAGTCCTTGGCCCTAAGTTAGGGGTATATGGTAGCCGATGAGCGGTTGAATCATACTTATCTTGATGAAACTCCAAAGGTCCGATCATGGTCCTCGGAGATTGGTTGGTGCCCAACTCTAAGTACTTGGTCACTTGCATTGTTTGGAAGTAGTTTAGTTCAAGTTGGTAGTAGTTCATAGCACAATTGAAATTGAAATAGAAATAATTCAAAAAAGATCAGAATAAATCTCATTAATAAGTGAAACAATGTCATATGCTTGCGATTCCACTTTGTACAACCTTTTTCAGCTGGAAGTCGACCGTCAGCAGTCCAATCGATAATCAAAATTCTTTATTGATAGGCATCGGATGTTCCCTGATTTCTTCTAGTTTCAGTGGACTCTCTCAAGGCTAGTTTCCAGTATTGCTTCGAGTCGTGAGTCTCCAAGTAGATGTTTTTGATTGAATCATTCAAAGGAGTGTATGAGTCGAATTTTGAGATTCTGGGTCGTCTCCTGGAATCTGAGTCCTTAGCCAACGGACCTGTATTGTTCTTTCTTTTAGTCCGCTCTACCTCCTCCTTACTTAGGTTCTGATTCACTTTGTAACAAAAACGATCCAAGGTCGTCAGAGGCTCTCCAGCTAACTAGTTTCCAAAATCTGTTTGGGGGTGATTCCCGTCATCAACTCGATCAGTATGATATCCTCGATGGGATTGCTCACTTTAGTGACGATGATGACGACGTTGAATCTCTATAGGAAGTCTTTGAGTGGCTCACCTAGCATCTGGAATAAATTGATAATGACATCACATCCTTCGTGTGAGTTGCATGCATTCTAAACTACTAGGCAAAATTATGATCCGGTTGATTGAATAAGGAGATGGATTTGGGTGATAATCGCATAAACCGCATGATCGATACACCTTCGAGGAATGTAGGAAAGCATCTGCATTTGATGGCACATATCGCTCCAGCAGAATTCATTTGCCACTCAAATTTCATTAGATGTAGTCCAGGGTCAGTTTTCCGTGAGTAAACCAATATGATTGGTACATCGAATCTCCTTGGATATTCTGCACACTGAACGACTTCAATGAATAGGCTTTGACTGGGGGAGATGCTTCAGCCATCGTCAATTCGGTTCGTTTTTAAGTTACATCTACTTGTTTATGCTTGTGAATGATGTATGCATGTTCGAGATATGAGCGAAGCAAGATGGACTGGTATTGACGGATCAGTGGTAAGGTACTTGGAGTCGGACCCGAGAGAATCAGCTATTTGCTTGGAGTCAGAATTGGTTTGCTTGGAGTCGCTGAATTCAAAGTGATGGGTCAGTGAAGAACAGTGCTTGGAGTATACCTTGGCGTTTGCTTGGAGAAAATCTTGGTTTTACGCGAGTTTGGCTTTGGGCCAAAGTTTCTTGGGTTTGCTTAGAGTCACATCACCTATGTTCTCCTACCTTTGGGAGGATCGTTTGAGTAGTGGTTGCTTGCCCGTTCCTTGGTTGCAATTTAGAAGCTGTCGCTTGACCCTCTATGCCCCGATCAATCACAGGATGTAAGGCAGGTGGATAGAATGCACCATCTTTAAGTTGAGTTCCAAATCCAAAATGCGATGGCACGGCCAGAGCTATTTTTTATAAAAATAGATCATACCCGATTAATAATTTTTTTTAAAAAATGGATCGTACCCGATCCAAAATTTTTTTGGGTATAGGGATCGGTCACATGGGCTTTAATGAAAGAGGGATCAGTAGTATTGGGATCGGCTGAATTGCCTTGGTGGGGGATCAGTAGTTTTCCATATGAGAGGGATCGGCTATGAGGACGTGAACGAGGGATCGGCCAAAGGAATCGGTTATGAAACAATTTGTAAAGCGATCAGTATAGCTATTTCGCAGGGGTATCGGTATATGTGCTTTGCAGAGGGATCGACATATATACTTAACAGAAGGATCGGTATACAAACATTGGAAAGGGATCGGTATATACCCCTTGGAGAGGATCAGTATATACCCCTTGGAGAGGGATCCGTATACTTACTGGAGGGATCAATATTGATGTATTTGGAGCGATCGGTACATATGATTTCTGGAGCGATCGGTACATATGGAGGGATCGGTAGTGCATGTAGTACTTTAACAGAGGGGTCGACATTTACTCGGTATATATGCTAGAGGGATCAGTATACATATATTTGCCTTGGTGAGGGTTTGTTCATTTAGGCTAAGGGATCGGTTGTAGTTGAGATTGGAAGGGGATTGACCATTATGGCCTTGTGAGAGGGATCGGCCATCATGGCCTTCTGAGAGGGATCGACCCTTCGCTAACTTGAGTGCAAAATTCAACATCTAATCCAAAGAACTTGCATACATGAGTGTATCTGATCCCTTTCAAATGGGCATGAACACATGAACGACTCTAAACAAGCACACTAGCACAATTAGATCCTCCAAAAACACGGGAAGCGGACTTAGTCCCTTTAACCATGGCTATTAGCTTCCTTTGGATCTTCTTCAAATTTGAGTAGAATAGGAAGTTTATCGTTTGAAAGCTAGATCTATCTCGTGAATATGGAAACCCACCAGTGGATGATGAGATCCAATCAAGCCGAGAATTCATTTCTTAGTGAAAGCACCAAAATGTTGATGCCAAAAATGGACATCAACACCCAATAGAATCTAGTAGAGATTAAATAAAGAATGAAATTAAAACAGAGTAGAAATCATAAATGAACACATAGATTTGTATAGTGGTTCAACAATCTTGGCTTAAGTCCACTTTATATTTTTATTGATCTTCTACTTGATTATGATTACAAGAATGTTTGGATCAGTTGGGATCCATTGTTACAAAAGTGAAGAATAAAAATGGTAGAGCCTCAGCAGAGAAAGCAGGATCCCGTTTCTAACACCATGCCTGTTGTATTTATAGGGCAAGACATGCACAGATCAGGCTGAAATTCTGGTAGAAGGTTCAGGAGACCAAGACGAGGCTACCCAAAAATTCGTAGGCCCATCGAGGCCCACAATAGGGATCGGTAGTGATCCATATTTATGCATCCAAATTGGTTGTGATCCCTATGAGGGATGTCCCATGATGTTAGCTACTTGCTCCCCAAATTTCATGCAATTCCGACGTTCGATTTGTGAGATATCACATTTTCCGTGAAGTAGTGTTGCTTGAATTCTGATTTCTGCCGATCCCTCTAGAGGGATAGGTACCGATCCCTCCAACTTGCTCCAAATGCCATGCGATCCCTATAGGATGTTCCACATGTTCTAATTAGCTTATACTCCAAGTTTCATATTGATAGCATTTGTAGATTTTGAGTTATTGACCGATCATTATTGCAATATGTAGTGAAAGCTGAATATGGATGATCCCTCTTATACCGATCACATTTGATAGGTTAAGTAATTTTCCCATAACTTGAGAATACGAACTACAAATGAATTGAAACATGAAATGTAGCCTCATGGGGTCTTTCTTATCACTTAATAATGAACTTACCAAGTTTGGGACAAAAATTGAGGATATGTACCGATCCCCTAGGGAAAGGGATATGCATTGATCCCCCGCCTAGGGGAGGTATTATTCCATACTTAGAATATTCTGGAGAGCCTATCTCTTAATCTCGGTTGATCGTGGCTTCATATCATTGCCTGCGCTTGATCTCTGAGCCTAATAATCATCTCTCTGAGCTATTTTCCTCAATGATCGCCTAGTCTAACTTGTCTAGTCGGTCTGAATATAGCCCGGCTAGAAGGCCGGATAACATTCTCCAACCATTCTTAGTCAGAAATTTCACCATTATATATTTCGGTGAAACAACCACATCCACTTCATTTAGGGCTGGTCTTCTAAAGAAAGCATTGCAGTAGGAAGGTTGGTCCATCATTATGAATAGGATTACAAAAGTCCTAGAATGTGGAGGAATTCCCATCTGCACCGGGATCTTAATCTGTCTTATTGGAGTAGATCCTTTATTATTGAATCCAAAAATTAGCTTAAAGCTTGGCTCCAACTTCTCCTTTGGAATGCCCATTTGATCAAAAGTGTGCTTTAATATGACATTCGCCATGCTTCCGGTATCCATTAAGATCTTTGTTAAAATAGAGAACCCAATTTGTGAAGTTATCATCATTAGATCATTATGCGAGTGTCGAACTCCTATTAGCTCCTGTAGGGTTATTATTAAATTAGGCACTTGAAGTTAATATTTATGATTTTTGAGCAGTGGCTCCTCCTGAATGGAAAAGACTCCATCTCTTTCCTCCATTATATGTTTTCTCTTGGCCTATTAGCTGCTTCCAACAAGAAGGGGACCTCTATGGATGATACCTATGCGGTTGATCAGGAGAATGAAGTCTGGCTTAAGGGCCTCTGATTATTCCTTTCAGGAATGGAGGGTTTTTGATCCTCCTTGACAAACTCCTTCAAAGGTCTAGACCTGATCATATTCTAGATTATATCACCCAAAACACGACACTCATCAGTTTTATGTCCATTCGCCTTATGGTTAGCATAATAATATCCCCCTTCTTCGGTTCTGGATTGTTCCTTGCCTTATAGGAATTAGGGAAGTTTCATCCATCTTTAGCCTTGGAAAAAATATAGGAAAAGGGTTTATTCAAAGCCACATAGTTGGATTTTCGGATCTTCTCCCATCTTCCTCTTCTATTTTCATCCCACCTTGGCTTTTTGTTAGGATGATCATAGCTAAATTTTCCTCCTTCCTTCTATGGCTAAGGTTTCTTCTTAGCATGGTACATTTCATCCATACGGATAAACTTATCAGCTTGGAAATGAAAATCTTGTAGATCCCTACACCCATGGATGTATAGTTCCTTCCAGAAGGGGGTTGTTCAATTAATCCTAAGCACACTATCATTAGTTTTTCTCTATCAGTCATGTTTTCTTCCTTTAGTGCCTCAATGTTGAATCTCTTCAAATATTCATCGAACAAATCTCTTGGTCTTTGTTTGACATTTACCATCACACTAGAGTCATTAGTAGGATATTTGCATATGCAGATTATGCTAAAAACTCATAACAAAATTGTTTCGAAGAGTAAACGGTTTTCCCTCTATAGCATTTGTTCCATTTGGCAGTTGCTCCTTGAACGGTTGTTGGAAAGAGTCTGCAATGTACTGCTCCAGAAGCATTGTGTAAACCCATTTAGCTCTCAAAAGATAGTCATCAGGGTCAATGGTTGCGTTATACCTTAATAATGGGATTTTGATGTGCGACGGAATTCTAACAGACATTATTTCCTCTGTGAATAGAGCTTCACAAGGATTATCATTTACCTTAGGGTCAAGGTTCTCTTCCTTTAAGATCAAGCATGTCTTTGACTATTTTATTGGCCATGTCTTTCAGATAAGCTTTGTTATTATGGTAATCCCTTCTGGAGGGTTTGTATTCTTTATCTGAAATTGAGTTACCTGACTGCTCAGAAGATCTTCTTATTCTACTTTCTTGGTTTTCTCTTTGATGTTTTATCTTAATTTCGTTGTCCTAGGAGTTCACGGAATACACTGTTGGCCCTTCATTTTTGAGTTTCTTTCTTCCTTTGTGGACCCATGATGCTTTTACCCTTGTCCTTGCTTTTGAGTAGCGAGGTGTCTAGATTTCTCCTTGGAGATTCCACTTCTTCTCCTCCTTCAGTAAGCTTTAATGTTTTAGAAGACTTCTAAGAAAGAACCTTCTCAAGGAGTTCCTGCATTACTGTAAGCTGTTGTGTTAAATCTTGGATCTTAGCCTCGTTGTTTATTAGCTTCACGGGTGTCGAAGGATGCCCAAGTTCCACATTGTCTAAATTGAAGTTTGGAGTGGTATTTTCCTTAAAGTTTGTTCGTTGCATAATCTCTTCATTCGAAACTTTGACTTTTTTAGCTCTCACCATTTTACTGCAACAAAATTTTACATAATTAGTTTCTAAGTAAGGAAAAAATGGGTCAGAGGTTCTAGCCCTCATTCTTGCGCCAAAAATGTTAGACCAAAAATTGGTTCAACAATCTGAAATGTTGTTCAATGTAATATTATTTGGAATGGTCCTAGTAACACTCATGAGCTTGAATATAGTCATGAGATTTTTAAAGGTTCAAGTCGTAAGTCCACGGGCAAGATAGACAAATTGCATAATTGTGATAGTTCAATTTTTTTTTCGACAACGAACGAAATAGGCAATCCACATATATTACAGTACTTTGTTCATATGTTGTTTGGCAATATAGGCTTTATGCAAAGAAAAATTCAATTTAGTCAAGGACTCAAGTGACTTTGTTTAATATAAGTCCAAATTCAAGTCCAAGTCCAGAGAATATTTCATATGCACGTCCATTCTCTCAATAATAGTCAAAGATACATATGTCATATGTGTATGCTATGCAATGTTTATTAGCTAAGGTCTTATCTGCAAAATGTTACAAGAATACAATCGGCACCAAAATCCCCAAATCAATTTAGGGTTTACAATTTTAAGATTTGAGAAACGAGAAAAGAATTAATCGCTCCCATTTGAACGACCAAGGGGTTCTATTTATAGAGGTTGTGGCAGATGGCACGATTGCCACATGTTCATCCAGTTAGATATTCGACATCTTCTGCACATAAATGACATTCGACATCTCTTATGCATTGATGACATTCGACATCTCTCTTGCATTGATGATATTCAATATCTCCTGTGCATTGATGACATTCGACATCTCCCCCGCATTGATGATATTCAGTATCTCCTGTGATGGTATTCGACATCCCCTTTGCATTATTAATATTTGGCATCTTCTTATATTGTTCATATTCGACATCCTCCTATATGGCTAATATTTGATGTCTCGCCAACATTTGACATCCCTTCCTTGTGTAGAAATTTGGTATCATTATCCACTTAGAGCTGCTTTGCAATAATTAATGTTGTAAAGACTCGACATCCCGTCTTTATGAGTAAATGTTGAGAAGCTTTATCACTTAGAGATGCTTTACAACTGTTAACGTTGTAAAGGCTCAATGATAGTTATTGTATCGAAAGCTTGTTTTCCCAGAGAGATTTGCCATCCTCCTCTTAATATTGACGTAGCTCAACATCTTCCTAGCATTAGTGAAACTCAACACCCTCTCGGTCTTGATGAAGCTTGTTATCACGTGAATGCTATTAAATGCAGCACCTTCATATTCCATGACACTTCGTGTTGTAGAAGCTCAAAACCTTTTCCTTGATCTTTGTTAACTCTGCTAGTAGAAGTTCGATAGCCCTTACATTGTTGAATTCAACATCTGCAAGCTCTTATTAGTTTAGCATATCTTTTGCTTTATACGCCCAACAACCCTAT
This sequence comes from Allium fistulosum, assembly GCA_030737815.1. NCBI lineage: Eukaryota > Viridiplantae > Streptophyta > Magnoliopsida > Asparagales > Amaryllidaceae > Allium > Allium fistulosum. The sequence goes on along the minus strand of CM060908.1, from coordinate 941,446,937 downwards.
GGTTGTTGAGGCTCGATAACCCTTGCACTCGCTATCTATTTGATGCTTGGAATTTTTAGAGGTTCGACATTTTTTTGTTATTAATCTTCCAATATCCTCTCATCAACGCTAGAGGTTCGCTTTCCTTTTTTATATGACAGCCACATCTTTCAGGCCCGTCTTCCCCTTGCTGTTGTGGAAGCTTGCTAACGTCATATTTCATAAGCCTGTGATCCTTTATATTTAGAGGTTTGGTAACCTCATCACTTTATCAACTCAATATCACCACTACATAATTTTAAGATTACTTTTATGCTTGATACCACTTTTTAAGGCTACAAAGTCTCAACATCCTTCATGTCCATAAGTTCGACATCCTTTATGGCTTGATATTTTCATGTCAGATGTTTGCTATGTTATTGACTTGGAAGCTTAATATGTAATATATTTATCAACTCAACATGCATTTATAGGCTCGACATGCTTTATTTATATGCTCTTTATATGTATTTGTAGTAACACTATCTGTTAATATCTCAGTTATTGAATTTGATGATAACAACCTTGATAACAACCATATACAATTATAGATACTAATGTTTTGCCAAGTTATATAGTATATAGTGTAGAATATTACACATGTGTTGAATCGAAGAACATAAAGTATAAAGACTCTAAAGATGGACATGAAGATTCATGATTACAAAGACAAGATATGAAGATTTCAAGATTATAATTAGTGTGTAGAGTCATAGTATATTGTTAAAGTCTCTACTACCAATCTTTGATACCTATCTCTTATTTTCTTTCTTTAATATTTTTAAACAAAATAAATTTTCAAAAATATTAGAAAATATTTTATAAGAGTTTTCAAAGTTCAAAATGTTTATAAACCATGCTAAAACTATTTTACAAAGTATCAAGTTATTTTACAAAGCATATGATTTGCAAAATAGTTTAAAAGAAACTAGCCTTTAAAATTTACAAGCATATGTCGACATATAGGCAGATGATATGTCGACATACATGCTGCCAAGTGGTTTTTCAAATTTTGAATGGAATTGTCTATTCGTCATAACTCTTCACGAATGGACACATCTGTTGATTTACTATATAAAGGGAAGTTTAAACGAATTTTAAAGTTTAGATTTGCTTATTTTCTTCCCTCCTCTTACTCTCTTGAAAACTCCATTGAAAATATTATCTAATTCTCTTCAAAATCAAATAGAATTAGTTCATACTTCTTTATATTGATTCAATACCACTTTCTTACTATTTTGGAAACATCTCCCACTCAATTTAATAATCAAAGTGCTGTACAAGAGGCTATAGGATCCATTATATTCAAAGTTCAAAAAATTAACTTTGGAAAAACTATCAAACTCTTTTTGTATTTTCTTAGGTGTGCTTATAGCCCCTTCAAGTCAAGTAAGTGTGCTTAGTAGCCTGAAAATCTAGTGGGTGTGCTTGTAGCCCATTCAAATCAAGTGGGCGTACCCTAAGCTCGAAAATTCAAGAGGGTATATCTTGTAGCCTCGGAATTGAGATTGTATTTGGGTTTTCTCTCTGCACGTTTAATGATAGGCATTTGAAAAGAAATCTGTACAGGCTATTGTACGGGACGGGATGTAGGAGAAATCTGAACCAGTATAAAATCCCTATTGTTATCTCTCTGACTCTTTACTTTGCGTTACTACTTTTATTTTTATTTGTGATTGCATCTGTGACTATTTGATAGTATAATTCTGTGTTGTTAATATGTGATTCAATATTTAACTTGAAAGAAATTTAAAAAGCTTTTCATAAGTTAGAAAACACTACTCATCCCCCTTTGGTTTTTAATTAGCCTTAAGATCTATAATTCCGCAACCCACATTTGGTATCAGAGCACTATGTTTTCAAAAACTCGTAATTTCCTTTTTGAAAAGTATAAATGGCTAGCAACACTGTTAGTACATTTGTTAAAACTTTTGTCGAAGGACAACCTACTGCTAAACTTCCACTTTTTAATGGCAATAACTACGCTTATTGGTCATGTAGGATGAAGATATATTTATAGTCTAATGGTTTAGATATTTGGAATATTACACAAAATGAGTACACAGAATCCCAGACTAGCTTTTCACAATGGATTGTTGACAAAAAAGCACTTGTACATAATAATTTCTAAAGCCATGACTATTTTATTTTTCTCACTAGATAAAAATTAATTTAATAAAGTCTCTATATGTAAGTCTGTATATTAAATTCGAGGACACTGCAAATTACACATGAGGGCACTAGTTAAGTGAAACAAACCAAAATTTCCATGCTATCTAATCAATTTCAATTATTTAAAATGAATCCAAATAAGTATTTTTGACATATACTGTAAATTTCAAGATGTAATGCATAACTTAGTAGCATTAGGTATAAACTTTGTAAAGAGGATTAAGTTAGAAAAATCCTCAATTCACTCTCTTTAGAGTGGGACCAAAAGACACCAACAATAGAAGAGGTTAGTAATATTAGTACGCTGAAAATTGAGGAGTTAATAGGCAGTTTAATATCCAATGAAGCATAATTCAAGGGCAGAAGAGAAAGGAAGGCAACAGAAATGAAATCCATCGTTTTCGATGCAATAAATGATGATCAGGATTCAGACGATGACAATGATGAAGAAATTGCTTTCATGACTAGAAATTTTAGAAAGTTCCTGAAGTATAGAAAGATGAACAACTTTCAGAGACCTAAAAAAGACGCCTAGAACTGGAACTGCAATTAGATGTTTCAACTGCGATGAACTCGATCATCTACAAAGACACTGTCCCATCAGAATAAATCAAAGATCTCACCAGTTACTGATTCATCCAGAATAGGAAAGAGGGCTTATGTACAAACATTAGATTATTCAAATAGTTCCTCAAGCAACAATGAACCGGATACTGAGGATCTAAGCATATTTCATGGCAATAGTTAACTAATCAGAATAGATCAAAGAAAAACAGCAAAAAGTGATCCTTTTTACATTTAATTTTTATTTATTTTTTTGTGTTTTAAGGAATAACATATAGATTATTAATAATATTGGATGAATATAAGTGTATGTTATAGGAATACTATATCCAAGTTTTAGTTTTGGGTTTTACGGGTTATAGTCGACATATACCTAGCCATTTGTCGACACACCTACTAGTAATTTGAAATTTCTTTCAAATTCAAAATTTTAATTTCCCTCTATTTTGTACTTATCCACATGTTTTGAAAAGGCATCTTTTTTACCAAATAACATGACGCTTCACTCTTTGCTAATTTAATCCATCTCTATCCAATCATTTACCCACTTTTTTTCAAAATTCAAAAATCTCTTCACTATCTTATCTCTTCAAAATCTAAAAGATGGCCTCTTCATATAAAACTCCTAAAACCATAAGGCTCTCAAAGAGAATCAAAATCTTTCTTTTCAATGGCAAAGAATCCATTGATACTTATATGGAGTATGCTACTTCTGGAAAAAAATTTCTTCAAAGATTTGCTAAATTTGATGATTTTCCTCTTATGGTCTATGAGATCTTTGCTTTCAAAATTAAATTCTTGGTTTAGTTGACTCTTCTCAAAATTATTTTGTATATTATCCAGGTCTTTTCAAAATGTTTATGCAAATTTAAATGAAACTTTTTTCAAGGAGAAGAGGGATAAATTTGGATCAGTGTAAACGACACTCAAATTGTTTCAAATTATGAACTTTTGGATCATATACTTGGTTGCAAATCTAATAGAATTGACCTCTCCACTTTTTAAATTGATGAACAAAATCGTGAAGTTTATCATGACATCTTTGAAATTGATGAAGAATTTGATTTTAAACGCAAAATCTCCAACCAAAATCGAGACTTATGAGTCTCATTTTACAACAAAGTATCACCCCGAGGGTGGGTAAATATAATAACCCTGCTTAAAATGTTTTTAAAGCTCTTTTCACCATTTATGGAAACTACACATCAATTAGGCACAAGTCATCTTAGACGACTTTTGTCAAAAGAATATTTCTTAACATGAGAACATACACTACCATGGTGTGTATCTTATGATTTTCATATATTTTAGCGTTGAATTAGGAGGAGAATCAACTCTTCCTTGAAAAGTTTCGACGAGGCTAACATTTCTCGTATGCACATTCCACCTTATTTCAAACCATATGAAACTCTTATTGAAAAAAAAGAAAGATTGGCATGGGAAGAGGGGTGAGAAATACAACAAGAAGAAGAGGAAGAAGGCGACGAAATGGACGTAGAAGAAGAGGAGGAGGAAGGAAATGGATATGTCTTTAGAAAGCTTTAACAAACCATCTCACCCTACCAACAAAGAGATTCTAAAGAATCAAGAGAAGCTTCTTAAAAACAAAAAGAAGGTTAAACATTCCTTTAGTAAAAAGTTCACTTCCCGCTCCAATAAAATGGACAAATACTTTGGAAAAATTATTCGCAGGCTTGCTGGAAATTCATCATCGTCATCTACATCTTTCTAAATCTATCTTATTATTTTCTTGTGATATCTAAGATTTACTTTCATATGCTTCTAGTTTAGTTTCATGTTATATTTATGTTTTTCTTTAAAATTCATGTACTTATCTATCATTAGTAATGAAATCTTGTTCTACTGTTAAATATTGTTCTAATAGTCTATGGAAGTCATTAAAATAGAATTGAATAATAACAAAAACTATAATAAAAACATAAATTTTGCAATTTTAGGTATGTATGTCAATATACATACAATGTATGTCGACATATGTTGGCCATTGGGCAAAATTATTAAATTTGAAATAAAATAACTATTGTCTATTCAATCTTTCCAAATGACTTTTCACTCTTATAAAAGCTTATTTCTTCCAGAAAAAACTCAATTATTATTTTATTCTCTACTCTCTTTTCATTCTCAAACATTTTTTTTACAAAAATGTCTTATCCACACCAAAAATTTCATGAAAACCTTGAACAAACACTTTAATCTTTTAAGGATATTCTTACCTTTATCTTAAAAAATCAAAGGCATTTAGAATTAAGTCGAATGCAGATGATCAAGGAGCAAGAAAAGCATTTCAATGCCTTTGGATTGTTGATTTCTTCCTTAATCAAAGATGATCAAACCAACAACCCAGAACGCTCTATCAATAAAGATAATGAAGGTTGTGATACCACCAAAGCAGATCCAATCTTTGGATCCGACAGTTGGGTTAAAGTTCCTAAGAATGTCTTGTTATTCTGTTTATTTTAAATGATAAATGTGTGTGTGTGTATAAAATTCATTTTTATGCGCTTAGGTTTTGATTTAGTTTAGCGTGTATATTTTGTATTGGTGTTTGGGGTTGTGTGTTTTTGGTTTGGTTGAATGTTTTGGACTTATAGTGTGATTTAATTTTGAATTAATAAAAATAGTGTGTGTTATCTTATTTGTCATTTATATCATAATCATCATATAGTTATCATACTTTATATTATATCACATCATGCTTAGTATGCTTCAATTATTTTAGTGCTTGGTTATTTATTTTGACTCTGTAGTTTCTAAGTATTTTATTTAAGGGGAATTTTTAATTTTTCACCCATTTTTGTTAATGACAAATGGGGAGAAAATATAAAATATACATGCATATATTCAAGTGGAGTTATCTAAATCAAGGGGATTTATATCATATTTTACATACAAAAATATTTAATGGATGTCATCATCAAAGGGGGAGATCGTTAATACCTCAGTTATTGATTTTGATGATAAAAACCTTGATAGCAACCATATACAATTATAGATACTAATGTTTTGCCGAGTTATATAGTATATAGTGCAGAATATTACATAGATGTTGAATCAAAGACTACACATATAAAGACTCTAAAGATGGAAATGAAGACTCATGAGTACAAAGACTAAGATACGAAGATTTAAAGATTATAATTTAGCATATAAAGTCATAATACAGTGTTAAAGTCCCTAGTAGCAATCTTTAACTTATATCTCTTATTTTTATCTTTTACATTTTTAAACAAAATAAAATTTCAAAAATATTTTATATGAGTTTTTCAAAGTTTAAAATGTTTATAAACTATGTTCAAACTATTTTACAAAGTATCAAGTTATTTTATAAAGTATAGGATTTTCAAAACATTTTAAAAGAAACTAGTTTTCAAAATTTACAGCCATACGTTGACATATATGCAGATAATACGTCGACATACATGCCGCCAAGTGGTTTTTCGAATTTTGAATGGAAGTGTCCATTCATCACAACTCTTCACGAATGGATACATCTGTTGATTTACTACATAAAGGAGAGCTCAAGCGAATTTTAAAGTTTATATTTACTTATTTTCTTCCCTCCTCTTACTATCTTAAAAAATCCATCGAAAATATACTCTAAATCTCTTCAAAATAAAATAGAATCAATTCATACTTTGTATTGATTCAATACTACTGTCTTATTTTGGAAACATCTCTCACTTAATTCAAAGATCAAAGTGCTGTCTAAGAGGCTATAGGATCCATTGTATCCAAAGTTTAAGAAATTGTCTTTGGAAAAACTATCTTGGGTGTGCTTTTAGCCCGTTCAAATCAAGTGGGTATGCTTAGTAGCCTGGAAATCTAGTGGGTGTGCTTATAGCCCGTTCAAATCAAGTAGGTGTATCCTGAGCCTGGAAATTCAGAAGGGTGTGTCTTGTAGCCTTGGAATTGGGATTGTATTTAGGTTTGCCTTCTGCCCGTTTAAAGATGGACATTTGAAAATAAATCTGTATAAGCAAATATACAAGACTGGACGTAGGAGAAATCCGAACCAATATAAAATCTCTAATGTCATCTCTCTAACTCTTTAGTTTGCTTTACTTCTTTTATTTTTATCCATGATTGCATCTATGACTGTTTGATAGTATAATTCTATGTTGTTAATCGGTGATTTAATATTTAACTTAAAAGAAACTTAAAAAGATTTATGTAAGTTAGAAAATATTATTCACCCCCGCTATTTTTTAATTAGCCTTAAGATTCATAATTCAGCAACCCACACTATCTTCCATTGCTTCCTTATCCTTTTGTTTATTTCCTTAACATAGTAGTTAGAAAATATAGGGATAATAGAATCAAAATTCCATCTCACCTCTCCTCATATGGCCGGCCACCTTAGGCTCCCATATAGCCCTCAAAATCTCTTCAATCCCGATCAGTAAAAAATGCATTTATATCTAATTCAAATGCACATCGATATCATATATCAATACTTGTGTTTACATTAATCAAAATACACTCTATTTACTATTGATAAACACAAATTAAATAAAATTATATAATTAATATTTCATAAATATTAATTAATTTATAATAATTAATTAAATAAATCAAGTAGGTGTATGAGTATTCAACATTTTGGTTGTGTGACCCTTAGGTGTAAATTCGGTCAGCGATTAATCTTGAAAATTCAAATATTAACCTTCACACATCACTTAGCTAGTGATGTGACATTATGACCAAATTTATCACTTGCATAGCTTCGGCAAAATCCAATTTTATCTATTGAAGTACTACCTAATAGTGATAATTATTTACACCAATTCTCTTTGTCAAAACAATATCACATTAGGACTTATTTAATATGTTAATGGTCAAAATTCCAATATCGTCCATATTCAACTTTATAGTCCAAATGCAAAGTTCTTGGTTCAATAATAATTATTATTATTAATTAAACTATTTTGACTAGAGATTTCGACTTTGAGTTTACTTTAGTTGACCATGATATTAACCTCATATAAACAAGGAGACGAATCCTCTATCGAATAGTGCTTCACTTCCAATGCTTCTATACAACCTTACTATAGTCGTTCAACGGACGTTTTGCTATGGTTTAAATATAATCGAAGCGGGGCTTTCATATTAAAGATCAATTGTATTCTCAAGTCAAGAGAACCATGTAATTTGTCACAATGATATTTTCTGTTTGACCTTAATTGAATTAACCAACAGAAAATTACCGAGTGAGTCATTCCATGGTTATCCCATAACTATCGGTAATTAACTCCTTGGTGTCCCCAACAGCCATGAGTAATACACTGCCAAATATTTGGAGAGAGTTACGTACTCTAGTCTCAACGGATGCATCGATATCCAATCTCGATACATCTCGACTAGGAATATTTAAAACGATGTTTTTATTATATTATGGTAAAATATTCATGATTACAATAATTGTAATCAATATCGTAAAACATGAATATTTTATTATGAACAAGATTTTATTGTAGAGTTAATAATCTACAATAGAGTATAAAACTGCCCCTAGGTCGTATCGCTAACTCTTTCAATCTCCCACTTGCACTTGTGCCCGATTATGGAATCTCAATCCCATCCCTTCAATCAGCTTGATTTGAACCTTCCAAGTTAAACCCTTCGTGAATGGATCTTCTATGTTGTCCTTGGTATCTACCCTTTGTATCACGTCCTCCTTCTTCTCAAAATTCTCTAATGAGGTGGAACTTCAAAGAATATGCCATGATTTCTTGTGTGCTCTAGGCTCCTTTGCGATCTGTATTGCATCATTGTTATCACAGAACAATGCCATTGGATCCTCTCGGGAATCACTCCGAGCTCACTTAAAAACTTACGGAACCATATCACTTCCTTAGCTGCTTCATTGAGGGCGATGTACTCGGTCACATCGTGGAATCATCTATTGTTTCTTCTTTGGAACTCTTCCAACTAATAGCCCCATAGTTAAGTGTAAAACATAACCCAACACTGACTTACTATCATTGACAACACTCTAAAAGCTAGAGTTAGCATATCCCTTCATAAAGAGGTCGTTATTCACAGATATTAGGAATAAGTCCCTAATATTTCTTAAATACTTCAGCATACACTTTACAGCCACCCGATACTTTTCTCTAGGATTAGACTGGTATTGGCTTATGCATCCTAATGTGTAGGCCACATTCGGTCTAGTACATAGCATATCGTACATTATGGAGCATACTGTCAAAGCATATGGTATCTTCTTCATATGCTCTTTCTCCTTACTAGTATGAGGAGCATCCTTCTTAGAATGGATCATTTCAGATTGCATTGGAACATTTCCATGCTTGGGATTCTTCATACCGAACCTTTACAGTATGGTATCTATGTATAGAGATTGGGACAATCCCAATAACCTTTTGGATCTATCTCTATATATCTTTATACCTAGCATATAGGTTGTTTCTCTCAAATCCTTCATGGAGAAATTCTTAGAAAGCCATGCTTCCACTGATTGTAATAACGAAATGTTATTACCAATCAATAGAAGATCGTCGATGTATAGTAGTAAGAATATAATAGCGTTGCCATGTTCCTTTCAATATACGCACGCTTCATTTGTGTTCTAATAAATACCAAAATGTTTGATTACTTTATCAAAATACTTAGTCCAACTCCTTATAGCCTGTTTAAGTCCATAAATAGACTTTAACAACTTGCAAGCCTTGCCCTCACTCTTATAGATTTCAAAACCCTTGGGCTATAACATATAGACATGTCTCTTCTAAAGCACCATTTAGAAATGTCATCTTTACATCCATTTCCCATATTTCATAGTCATAGAATGCAGTAATAACCAACATAATCTGGGTGGAATTAAGCATAACTGTGGGCAAAAAGGTCTTGTCATAATCGACATCTTAAATTTGACGAAATCCTTTCGCAACTAACTTAGCTTTATAAGTCTTCACTTGTCCATCTTCATTTATCTTTTTCTTAAAAATCCACTTGCTGCTGATTGGTTTTATCCCTTTGAGTGTGTCAGACAAAGTCCATACTTTGTTTCATACATGGAATCCATCTCGAATTTCATTACTCTAAGCCAGAGTGTAGAGTCTTTACTCTATAGTGCTTGTTGGAATGATAGAGGAGTGTCATCATCTAAGACATGGTTTTCCTTTTTGCCATCCATGAGAAAACTACAGCATCTCTCTAGTGTGCGATATTCCCTACTAGACCTTCTAGTAGGTTGCATGTTTTCATATATCGGTGAACTTGGTTCTCCCACTGGTTCGACCTTAGTATTAATTTCTTGGATCTCATCTAAGTCTACAACCTTGCTATTAATTTCTTTTGATAGAAATTTCTTCTAAAAAGACAGCATGTCGAGAAACAATAACCTTTTGTTCCTCAGTATTGTAGAATATATATCCCATTGAGTTTTTGGGATATCCTATAAGTTTATACAACATCGATCTTGCCTCGAGTTTATTTGGAACAACGTTCTTAACGTAGGCAAGACAAACCTAGGTTTTCAAATACTTGAGTTGGGGTTTCTTCCCAAACCACATCTCATATGGTATCTTAGGCAAAATTTAGTGGGCATAAAATTCAACATATATGCTGCAGTTTGTAATGCATATCCCCAATAAGACAGAGGTAACTCAGCCTTAATCATCGTGGAACAAATTATATCTAATAAGGTTTGATTTCTTCTCTCCAAAACACCATGGTGATGTGGAGTATAGGGTGGAGGTAACCCGAGAGGTAATCCTATTATCCCTTAAGTACTATTGGAGCTCTTATCCAATGTACTCACATCCTCAATTGGATCGAAGTATTTTAATCTTTTTGTTCATCTGATTTTCAACCTCATTCTTATATTCAATAAATTTCTCACAAACATCAAATTTTTTCTTCATAAGATACAAATATCCTAGTCTTGACAAATCATAAGTAAAGGTTACAAAATAAGAACAGATATCTTTAGTAATTACAGGAATTGGACCACATGCATTAGTATGTATGAGCCCCAAGATTTCATTAACCCTTTCATTTCTCCCACTGAAGGGGTGCTTGGTCATCTTACCTTTGAGACACAACTCTTATGTGTCAACTGATTCTAAATCAAATGACAAGAGAAAACCTTCGATTTTCACTTTGTTTAGTCATTCTCACTTATATAATCTAGCCTATAATGCTAAAGAGAATTTTTTACTTATATCGTTGTTCGAAGAACTACTCATAGAAAAGACATAATTAGTATTGATAACATAAGTACCATTATCTAAAATACCATCACCAACTTTATTATATATATATATAATAGTGTTCATAACATTATTAGCATGGTGAAAAACATAACCAGTCTCAGAAAATCTAGATATGGAAATAATTCCATAAATAAATTCTTTTACGTAATAGCAATTATTTAACATCAAAACAAATCCACTCAGCAAAATCAAATGAAAATCATGAATCGCTGTTACATCTACAATAGACCATCAGTAACTTGAAGTCTCATTTCTTCCTTTGCCATGCGATGCCGGTTTCTAAGCCCCTATAATGAATTACAGATGTGAGCTCTAGATCCATTATCTAAAACCCAAGATAATTCATTGATTACAAAGCAATTTTGAATAATAAATATACCTGATGGGGTGGTAGAACCATTATGCTTCTTCTGTTTAATAATCTTCAAGTACACTGGATAATACCATTTCCAATGACCCTTCTTATGACAATGATGACATTCACCCTTATCCACAGTAGTAGTCTTCTTATTTTTATTTTTAACCCATTTCTACTTCTTTGAATCTTTCGAAGATGACGCATTTACCTTAACAATAAGTATGGCCCCTTGATCCTTGGACGAAGAATCGATCGGTCTCAACATATTGAGAAGCTCCACGAGGCTGACGTCAAACTAGTTTATATTATAGTTTAATATGAACGACTCATAATGGCAAGTAAGAGACCCAAGAATTAAGTCTACTCTCATTTCATTACTTATCTCTACATCTTGTTAATACTCTAAGTATTTATTTTGATGAACAACCATATAAATATTACTACTAACATATCTCTGAGTTATGCAATACTTTTAGATATATTATAGAGAAATTTTATAGAGATTAATAAGAACTTAGTGGAAGAAAATGAATGATGTATATGAAGATTAATCGAAGCAATTAGAAGAACAAAATTGATTGAAGAAGAATGAAACACAAATGTTGTAACAACAGAAATATTTGAAGTGATGACTAATTGTTTGAACCTTAGAATCTTTGCTAAAGACCCCATGATTATACTTGAAGATCATCAAACATCGATCTCAATCAAATTACAAAATATCCACAAATATGAAGAAATTTGAAAATATCACATGTATGTCGACATATCCCCTCAAGTATGTCGACATATCGATAGTTTCTCTATTTTTAAAATTCAAATGAAGGGATTTTCCCTCCATCCCTTCACCAATTAAAATGTCTCTTCAACCACTATATAATGGCTTTGGAAAACAAAATTTAAAACATAATATTCTCATTTTCCCTTACTCTTTCATTTTCATACTTTTGTGAGAAAGACCCATTACGTATTCTTCCACTCTCTTCGCAAATACATACCCTTTCACTCCAATTCTTAAAGGATTTGCAAACTACACAAGATCAGAGAATTTGTACTTGAATTCATATCATTCTCTCTCTGATTTTATTATATTTCCTAAAGAGTTGAAAGATATATTACTATTGGATGTTTATACGATCATTATATTGAATCTGCAAGAATTGTATTAAAGTACGACTACTTGCCATAATATATTGTTGATTGTAAAGTAAATAAGTTGTTCTTGTAGCCTATGAAATCAAGAGGGTGATTTTGTAGCTTGGTAAATCAAGAGGGTGCATATTGTAGTCTATGAAATCAAGATTGTAAATGTGTTCTTGCCATCCATGGAAGTAAGTGGTGATAGTGAAATTCTACACGGTGTCGTGCAGGACTGGATATCCAAATTAGTATAAATATTCCTGGTGTTATTTACTTTACTGCTTCTTACTTGACTACTTACTTATTTTATGATTATTTGTATCTGTTTGTAATTTGAGTAGATAAAGTTTTAAATTCATAAGTAAGTTTTAAATAGTTGAAATAAACACTTCACCCTTTCCGATGTACAAATAGTCTTAAGATCCATTCCGCGTTTTTTTGTAGACAACCCATTTTCCCACATATTTAACTGTGAAAGTCAATCAATGCAATCTTTCATCATTAGAATACAATCATCCACTTTTTTCCCCTTGATCATTTTGGTATTGAATGGTTTTTTCGAAAGTTCGTACCTTGTGAAACAGGACTATTCCGGAAAAAGAGCTTTGAGACTATAAAAAATCTCATGGATAGAAATATTTTCATGCTGCCTCTGTAACAGCTTGTCTAATATAGACAACACGAAAACCTGGGCGATCTCTTGGTCCAGAACCCATTTATCATAAGGAAGTTTGAGTTTGGAGTCTGCATAATCAGCAGGTTGTTTTGGAGGTGCATTTATTGACAGGCAAAGACATTCCTAAGTCAATACTATCTGAATTTCTCTTAGCCAATCAACATAGTTAGGTCCAATAAGTTTGTCAGTTTTAGAAAATAATTTAGGTGTAGACATTTTTCTACAAGTTTCAAAATTGTTAGATTAGAACAATTTTGTAGTGGACATTCTTATAATACTAGTAAGGTTAAACTATATGTTTCATTTTACTAGTAAACTCCCACTAGTTTTTATGTTTATCCATGCCCTAAGATAAAACAAAGAAGTCTTTCAACTTCAGTAGTGGATATTAGGACTCGTCTACCTTGGGATTCTAACATTGAATTTTCTCAATAAGTCATAGTCTCACAAATGATGGATAACCCCTTATTAGTTATATCATATCCAACTCCTGACATGTGGTTCCTTGTCCTAATCTCATTTCGACCTTGAGTTTTCTCAATAAATCGAAAGAGATTATTCACTCATACATACCATTTTGCGGTGGTCTAAGTATAGTATATATACCTTGAGTTTGCTTAACTAATATGTATAGTTATCCTACCTCGTATATTCTATATATTTATAATACTACATATAACATGTGTAGCATGAGTTTGCTCAGCAACTAAAGAGTATGCAAGTAGTTTATTGATATATAAATGTTAGAGGAAAACTTTATATTAAAGATTCGTAATCTTTAATACATTATAATGAGTTATATCGACTTATGGAATAATGTAATTCTTATGAAATACCTTCATGGTTCAAGTGTTGGACATATCAAAAATCATGGTATACATATGTAATTATCACTTAAGTCTATTTAGGGTTTCTTAATGTTCCATCTTTAATTTATACATTCATATTATATAACTTTTATAATTTAATTTACATATAAAATAATCTTATGTATAATATTATATTAATAAAATCTTATTTAATTTATTTAATTAATTAACATTTTAATTAATTTTACATTACTCAATTATAACATTTTATACTGAATATGTATGCCATAATACTTATAGTTATACACATATATCTTTATATATGTGTAGTTTATTATTTATTAATTAAATTTTAATTAACTTATTTAATTAACAATTTTAATTAAATACTATCAATTTCAAAAATTCTTGTATATATATACACTTACATTGTCTTAAACAATTTAAGTCAATGTAATCATAATATATCATACATACACACATATATATAATTAACTATTTAATTAATTTATTTATTATGTTAATCTTGTTAATATTAAAATTTTCAAAATTTATTTATTTATTTTCGTAACAGTCTAACATTTATAATATATTTCTTATTTTAAATTTCAAAAAAATTCGAAAATCAACCCAAGGCCCAATTCAAATTGAACCTTTTCTATTAAGGGCAACCTTTAAGCTCACTTCACCTTTTAAACCAGGCCGGTAGCCAGGTAGAGTAAGGCACTTGATTAGAAAACCTATTCTAGACAATAGTTTTCTAGATGCTCTACTAAATTAGTAAGCTTAATTAGTTAACTTTAATATGACTAATTTATAACATTTGGGCTATTGGGCTCCGATACCATTATTGAATCTGGGTCAACACACATTGGGGATAAATGGGTAAATCTTAAAGAAATTATTTCATTTTGGATCTTATTGGGCTTATTAAGTCTAAATTTATTTAGATCTTATCTGAATTTATTTTAAATAAAATCAATATTTTAATTAATTTATAATAAATTTTTATTATATTAATGTTATATTTGATATATAGAATAATATGTGTATCATTTACACATATGTGTACGTGTACACGTGCAACATAAAATGTGTACATGGTTTAACATGCATGTATATAGATGTTGGGATTTACACCGCAATAGACATATTAGCCCCTCTGTATATATATATATATATATATATATATATATATGAGTAGATTAGATATATATGTGTATAGTCACATATATCATAAAATAATTCTTGTAATATATATATATATATGTAGAGTTGATATTATAATATAAAGTAATTGTAAACTTAATGAAAATAAATACAAATTCAAATTTAGATTTAAAATTCAAATTCTAAATTTTAGACCTAGATCTGCATAGCACATATCTAGTAAATTCAAATTTAAAATAATATATTAATTTTAAATATATATATATGTATATGATATATATATTTCGAAACTTGATTTTTTTATTTAATATATATAATACTTAATTATATATATGCATAATGAATTAATATTTATGAGTTTTATATAATATATATATATATATATTAGTGTACATAAATAATTAAAATAATATATATGTTTATATATATACATTCGACCAAAAATAATATATATGTGTGTGTATGTGCATGTGTGCGCGCGCATATATCTCACTGTTTAAATAAAATTTCTTTTTTTATTTTTGATTTCCATACGAAAATCATTAAATAAATAAAATAAATTTTTTCCTACGAAAATAAAAACACATACAAATTTTCATTAAATATATATTTACATATTACTTATTATATATATATATTGTAAAAGTCATTTTTTATATTTAAAATAAACTATTATATATATACGGCTTATAATATATACTTTTTTCATAAATATATTGTACATATGTTGATAAAATTTATATGTATAGTTTATATAATACATATGTATTTTAAAATTAAGCTAATTTAAATACTATCAAATGTTTTGAATTATTTTCAAAAATTATTATTTTTAATTGCCAAATGATGTATGTACAATTATATTTTATTTAACACACACAATCATATACATCCAATGCTAACAGCACAAACATGCATGAATTTGTTACAATATACATATAAATAAAAGCAACATAATGACATGATAAATAATATATATATATAATGATATAAATCGGATTATTACCTTGTCCTAAGCCTAGATGAAACACTTTAAGATGTTAAGTCTGTTCACTCATTGAATCAATATCCAAACCTTTAGAAAAAGCTACCAAACTGAAAGCAGCAACCATCGATCTTCGATTTATATTTAATTTCTATATTTGGAAGCTTAAAAATGAGGAGTAGGGCTGGAGTAGGGGTCGGCCTAAACTAGTCTTAGGAGGGGCAAGAAGAAAAAGTAGAAATAAAGTGGGGCTAGAAACGAATATATAGAAAGTTACCAAGGAGCAAACAGGGATCCGGATCCACCTTTTACTCTTACCAGATTACCTCATTATGAATCAAAATTCCATCCCACCTCTCCTCATATGGCCGGCCACCTTAGGCTCCCTTCTGAGCCACAAAATCGCTCCAAGCCCAATCAATAAAAAATGCATTTAAATCTAATTGAAATGCACATCGATTTTGTATATCAATACGCGTGTTTATAATAATTAAAATGCACACTATTTAATATTGATCAACACAAATTAAATAAAATTTTATAATTAATATTTCATAAGTATTAATTAATTTAATTTATTTATAACAATCATAATTAATTAAATCGAGTGGTAGTAGGAGTATTCAATATTTCGGTTGTATGACTCAAATTCGATTAGTGATTAATGTCGAATAATTCGAATATTAACATTCATACATCACTTATAAGGCGGAGTGATATTATAGCCAAATTTATTGTTTGCATAGCTTTGGTAAAATCCAGTTTTACTTATTTAAGTTTTACCCGATAGTGAAAATTATTTACACCAATTCTCTTCGTCAAAACTATATCATTTTAGGACTTATGGAATTTGATAATGGTTAAAATTCTAGTATCGTCCTATTCAACTTCATAGTCCAAATACATAGTCTTTGGTTTAAGAATAACAATTATTATTAATCAAACTACTATGGCCAGAGATTTTTACTTTGAATTGACTTTAGTTGATCGTGATACTAACCTCATATAACTAAGGAGGCGAATTTCTATTAGATAGTGTTTCACTTCTAATATATCCACTCAACCGAATTATAGTCATTCGCTAGGTGCCATGCCACAATCAAAGAAAGGCTATCATATTGAAGATGAACTGTATTACCAAGTTAAGAAAACTGTGTTATATTATCACTTTGTTATTTTCTGTTTAACATTAGATATATTAACCAACAGAAAACTATCAAGTGAATCATTTCATAGTTATCTAATAACTATCAGTACATTATCCCATAGTGCCCAAAGTAGTCATGTGTTAACCATAAAACATAAATGAAGATAAAGATGGCATTTTGGAAACCTTCCACATAAGATGAAGAACAACAGAAGAAATCACCTTCCGACGATGCCGAAAGGATTGTACAATGCTAGTAAAGAAGAAGCACATGATGTCCTCAGAATGAAGCTTCCGCAAGCATGAAGGAAAGAACCGCTAAGCACCACCCGTACAAAGTAGGAAAATGGTTACAAAACCATTCGACATAAAACAAAGACTAGAGAAAGGAAGTTCACAATAAACCTTTCGAATGGGTCGAAGGAATGCGGATAATAATTTGTAGCAGTCCCAAACCTTTCGGAGGAGGTGAAGGGTTTCATCTCTCGACAATCAAAGAGTCCTTACCTTCCGAAAAGGATGAAGAAGTCAAGGTAAGGGCATGCAATCCTATAACGACCTTTTCGAAAGCATAATAAGCCTTTCGAACCAGTTGGAACGCCCACTTAGTACCTTTCGACAGTGTTGAAAGGTTTAAGATAAAGGCAGCATTCATAGGTCAATGAAGAATGAAGAGCAACCATCCGATAGCATTCAAGAAAAGAGCAGCTCTCGATAATAGTCAAGCAGGGGAGCAACCTTCTGACAAGGTCGAAGGGTTCACAATACCATATAAAAAAGAAGAGAGACCCTTCGGAAAAGACGAAAGGTTCATGAATACAGGCCCTCCGACAACATTCAAAGGTCCATAATAAGGTACAGTGGACAAACCTTTCGATAAGGTTGAAAGGGTTGTAACTGCATATAAAAGGTGAACTTACGTCCCAGTCAAAGGCATGAAGCCGAAGGGAAGGCCGCCTGCATCTGTAAATAGGACCCAAAGGGTCTAATTTGGGGATCCGATTTTCTTCTCATTCTACTCTTACTCAACTGCTATTGCTTCTGTTCACTATATTGTAACCCTAATTTAGAAATTTAATGGGGGGTTGGTTTCTTGAATTTTGTATCAAACTTCATCATGGGAAATAAAGAGAACTGTGGCTTGTGATCGACTCGAAATTAGGGGATGATCATGATCGGGCGTTAATTTAACATTAACAGCTGATCATATATGATTTATTTCTTATCTTCTTTGTTTATTTCAAGTATATGCCACAGAACTGTTTTTAGACATTTTTATGAGTCTTTCCTCTTTTTCTTGGCTCCGGCAATAAAAAGGGGAATACGACTTGAAACCAGTCCTTAATATGGTTCCATGGCATATTAAATCAGCTCTTATTTATAAACATGTTTGGATGATACATTCTCCTCGAAGGGTTTACACGAGAAGAATATCAACCTATGAGGCCGAAAGCATCAGAAGAATGTAAAATATATCAACATCTCCTTTCGACGATATCGAAAGGTTGACTACCTCCCGGCATGATCGAAAGGAGATATTGATCTTTGATCGACTGCTTTCGGCTTCCAAGGAAGATGAAACTCAATGAGATGACAAGGTCGAAAGCTGTATAATCATAGTGACATAGTCAAAAGGTTTAGACGATTTCTAAAACCCTTCAGCCAAGGAAGAAGGTTTAATAACCCAATCGTTCCAGTCAAACCGTAAGGTTTAAACGGAACCTCAACCCTCCGATATAGTTAAAAGCAAGCTAGTTTTCTACTCAATTTCATAGATGGGGTAAACAATTTCTTAAAACCTTTCGATATTGTTCATCCTAGGCAAAGGTTACAACCATGACCTTAAAACCTTCCAATTTGGTCATCTTATTCAAATGACGTGAATCACTCAACCACATAGTCGAACCCCTGTGAAACTATCTTATACAAAGCATTAGGGATGTTAACAAGAATTCTTGTTAACATTTTTGGCACTAGAAGGAGGGCTCGAACCTCCAACTTGATATATTAGTACAACTAATTGCAAAAATTTGATTTGTTGTAGGTGAAAATGAGATCAAAAAGGCTTTCTACCGTCAGCGAAAGGGATGAACATGAAACTTCACTGGAGGAAAACGTCTCACCATCTTTTAACCCTGGGAACAGGGAACAGGGGCAGTCTTCCGCCCCAACTCAACCAACTCCACCACCAGTTCAGATTCGACTATCTCCACAACTAGCTCCGACTTAAAATCTTCAGCCAGAGGAACACATTGCTAGAATCACATATTTAGGACGGCAAATGGCAGAGATGAAAGATCTCTTGAATGTAGTACTATCTTGCTGATCATCTATGAAAGCTGCTACGGAAGGAGAGGAAGTTTCCTCCCTGAGAAGAAATTTGAAAATCAACATGGAAGCCGTAAGAAGTAAAGTTAATATTTCCTCGTCTAAAAGGAAGGATTACCTTCCGCTGAAGGCAAACTATCAAGGAAGAGTCCAAGAGGAAAATAAGGATTGTTCCGCAAGTTTATTCAGATGGCTACAAATCAGATAAAAAGAACTACTTGAACAGTGAGGCCTAACTCAAAGATGTAGCAGAGAAAGCTGTGAAGGATTTATTGAACGTCAATTGTAAGAGAACTGAGGATGAGAGAGTAAATGACAACGAAAGGGTTACCCCTTCCATTGATGAAATCATATCAACACCTATCCCATCTCATGTAATGGTTCCTACCATGAAATATCATGGGACATCTGATCCAAATGACCATATGATGGCATTTGATAGTCATATGGATCTATACAATTCTTCTGGCGCTGTTAGATTCTGGCTTTTTCTGGTCACACTACAAGGAGCTCTTGCTAAATGGTACCGACGGTATCGTGAGAACACAATCTATTCTTGAAAGTAATTCTCCTATGAATTCTCTGCTCAGTTTTTCATATGCAAGGACCCCTATATTGATTATATGGTACATGCTAATATCAGACAGAACCATGGTGAGTCATTAGGAGATTACTTGAAGAGGTTCAACACCGAAGCTTTGAAAGCCAAAGGCATGAATGATAGAGACAAGCTCATTGTTGCTCACTCGGGTCTTATAGTCAATTCTCCTTTCTGGAAGGAGTTGTTTACCCATGGATGCCAGGATTTACAAGACTTCCATTTTCAAGCTAACAAATTCATTTGGATGGATGAATTGTACTATTCAAAGAAAAATTTAATCAAAAGAAGGACAGTGGTAAATTCGGTCCAGAAAGGATTCTTAAAAGAGCTAGATGGGAGAACGCTAATACTAACGCAGTGGCGTTAAACCGACCGATTTCTTACATCTATGCAATGACCCAAGACAAGGTCGATTTCCCTACTTCATTCAAAGCCTGAAATTACCCTGAATAGAAAAAAAGAGATAAATATTATGCCTACCACAAGGCGAATGGTCACAGAACCAACGAGTGTAAGGTACTAGCTGGAATAATTCAGAAGTTAATTCGAGAAGGGAAGCTGAAGGAGTTTGTGAAGAATCCACAACCAACTTTCCTGTCAGACGCTGAAGTAAGGAAACTTGCTGGAAATGCTGTGAATATGATCGAAGACGAGGACCCACTAAGCCTGAGTCCACCCCAAAACAGAATTGGTGTCATATACGGTGGACCGCATCCCGTCGGCATAAGTCAAAATGCCCGGAATAAATATATTCGTGAAGCCAAGAAAGGTGTATTTCTGTACAAGAAGAGCCACCACTCAAGAGCCCAAAATACAACATCAACATGCACACTCTAGTAATCAGTCCACAAGAATTGAGAAAAGGAATCCATCATCCCCACAATGATACATTAATGATCACATCTCAGATAGGGTCCTCGGTGGTTACAAAAATCTTGGTTGATACAGGAAGTGCTGTAAATGTGATATTTCATCATGCATGTGATCAGATGGGAATCTCCAAGGACAAGCTTGAACCTAGCCCCGAACCTATCTTCGGGTTCGACAATAAAGGAACAACTCCACTTGGGCAAGTGAAGCTTTTAGTTCAGTTGGGACTCCCCCCATGCTCCCGAGTTTTTGAAACAACCTTTGTGATCATAGATCAACCATCATTCTACAATGCATTCTTTGGACGGCCAACACTAGACGAAGTGGATGCATTTATCTCGCCAAAATATCTGATGCACAAGTTCCTCACTAAAAGTGGCTGGAGCACTATCCAAGGCGAGCAATTCGCGTCAAGAGAAATATATTTTGCAACTCTAGAGCAATATAATAGGGAGTTCACTTGTTACTTTGATTCTTCCATTACTTTACAGCCTTCGGAAGATGGATTTCTACATCCATCATTCAAAGCAAAGAAAAAATCTGATAAAATTAACAAACATATTGCCGCAAGATTTTTGCAGTTTATGGAAAGAGAAAGAGAATGGAATCCAACTCGATAGAGGAAGGTGAAATTGTTATAGAGCTAGATTGTCGAGAAGAGGTTGAAAGAGTTAAGCCGATTGGAGAAACCGAAGAAATTTCAATAGATTCTACCGATTCTACTAAAATAATTAGAGTAGGGAAAGATCTTGAGGAGCACCTAAAGTCAGAATTAATAGAATTCTTAAAAGCCATTAAGGATGTTTTTGCTTGGACCCACTCTGACATGGTTGGAATTAACCCTAGGGTCATGAGTCATGCCCTGAATATCAATCCAAGCACTCCTCCGATCAGGCAAAAGAAGAGACAATTCGATAAGGTGAGGACCAATGCCTTAAAAGAAGAAGTCAAGAAATTACAGCAAAATGGGTTTATCCGAGAAGTCTTTTACCCCAAGTGGTTAGCAAATCCAGTTTTGGTAAAGAAATCTAACAGGAAGTGGCGGACACGTGGATTACACAGATTTAAATAAAGCTTGTCCAAACGATTGTTAGCTGCTGCCAAGGATAGATCAATTGGTCCACTCCACTAGCGGACATAAGCTGCTCTTCTTGATGGATGCGTATACTTGATACAATCAAATCCCTATGTTTGAACCCGATGAAGAGCATACCAGCTTCATTACAGATGAGGGAACCTATTATTATAAAGTAATGCCATTCGGATTGAAGAATGCTAGGGCAACTTATCAAAGGTTGGTTAACTGAATGTATAAAGAACAAATCGGGAAAAATATAGACGTTTATGTAGACGACATGTTGGTAAAATCCCAAGAGGCGAAGGATCATCTTGAAGATTTGGATGAAATGTTCAAAGTGCTCTGCAAGTATCAAATGAAACTCAACCCCCAAAAATTCAACTTTGGAGTCCATTCCGGAAATTTTCTAGGCTATATTGTAAGTGCTCAAGGGATTAAGGCTAGCCCAGAGCAGATCGAAGCCATTAAGGATATGGCAGAGCCTAAGACAAGTAAAGATGTCATGAGTTTAAATGGGAAGGTAGCAGCGCTAAGCAGGTTTATATCAAAGGCCACTGGTAAGTGCATACCATTCTTTGAAGTAATAAAGAAAAAGAAAAATTTTGAATGGAGTGAAGATTGCAAAAAAGGCGTTTCAATAGTTGAAGCTACACTTGGAAAAACCTCCGATCTTACCCAGTCCCGAAGAAGGAGAGGATTTTTTTTGTATAAGGCAATTTCTGAACATGCAGTAAGCTCAGTATTGATCATAAACGACAAGGGACTAGAACTACTGGTTTATTATGTAAGCGGGAGGTTAAAGGATGCCGAAACCCGATACACAGTCATTGAGAAGCTGGTATACTATTTAATTTTGACAGCTCGAAAGTTAAGGCCTTACTTCTAAGCACACCCAGTGAAGGTGTTGACCAACTTTCCATTGAAGCAAGTCTTTGGTAAGCCCGAAACTTCTGGAAGATTGATTAAGTGGGGTATTGAACTAAGTCAGTATGATATAGCATATCAACCCAGAACGGCTATAAAAGGGCAAGCTTTAGCTGATTTCATTAACGAGTGTACGAGATTCATTTCAGAACAATCTGAAAAGGATGTAAAACCTAAGTGGCAATTATTTGTGGATGGCGCCTCAAACGAACAAGTAGCCAGAGCAGGATATGTGATAATTACCCTAGATGGACATAAACTACATTATGCTATGAAATTGGGGTTCTCGGCAACTAACAATGTGGCAGAATATGAATCCATGGTTGCAGGATTAACCCTTGCTCTACAACTCAAAATCCCAGGGATTTAGGTATTCAGCGATTCTCAATTGATGGTTAACCAAATCAAATGGGTATATCAAACCAGGGATCCCAAACTTACTTAGTACATGAAGAAAGTTTTAAAAATGCTCGTACTTTTCGAAGATTTCTCTATACACCAAATACCGATAGGGGACAATTCTCAAGCAGATTCACTGGCTAAGTTGGCAAGTTTAAGAGGAGCCTCCAAGACTCGAATTGTGCCTATGGAATTTCAAGCCAATCTCAGCATTAAGGAAAACAAACAAGAGAAAGCCAAGGAGTTATTAGTTTTAACCTGATTACAAGCCTTAGCATAATAATCGGAAGAAAAAGATCAGGGAATACTGAATGAAGAGCCTGTAGCCTCAATGGCGGAATAATCTTACGAAAACACTTGGGTGGCTCAGATTATGGATTATATTATCAATGGGACACTGCTAGCAGATAAAATAGAAGCACAGAAGCTAAAAAGAAAAGCCCAAAGCTTCACCATTATGGATGGAATTCTATACAAGAAAGGCTATGCCTTTCCCTATTTGCGATGTGTAAAACCCAAGAGCAGGTTGAGAATATTGAAGGATGCACACGAAGGATTTTGTTAAGATCACTCTAATGGAATCAAACTGGCCAAAAAGAAATTAAGGCAAGGGTTTTACTGGCCTCATTTGACCAACCAAGCAATTGAGTATGTTAAAAGGTGTGAAAAGTATCAACGTTATTC
The DNA here is from genome assembly GCA_030737815.1 of Allium fistulosum. Lineage (NCBI taxonomy): Eukaryota > Viridiplantae > Streptophyta > Magnoliopsida > Asparagales > Amaryllidaceae > Allium > Allium fistulosum. Next base: position 941,422,759 of record CM060908.1, on the reverse strand, counting down.
AAAGATACCACGTCTCCCACTAAGTCAACTAACCCCCATTACTACCCCATGGCCATTTGATGTATGGTGAATTGATTTAATCGGGCCACTTCCAATTTCCAAAGGAAAAGCGAAATATGTTGTAGTAGTAATTGATTATTTTACGAAATGGGTCGAAGTAGAACCACTTCCAAAAATCACCTCTGGGAAAGTGCTAAGATTTGTCATCAAAAACATTGTCACAAGGTTTGGGATACTTACCAGATAATATCCGACAATGGAACCCAATTTGAGAGTGAAGAATTTTCGCGATTTCGCCATAAGAATGGAATCATAAAAAGCTTCTCTTCCAACGCTCACCCAAAGGCCAATGGAGCCGTTGAAGCTGCTGACAAAACAATAAAGACAATCTTGAAAAAGAGACCGAATAAGGCAAAAGGGAATTGGGTAGAGGAATTACCCCTAGTTTTGTGGGCTTATAGAACATCCACTAGAATTGCAATGGGTCTTAACCCATATTCACTAACATATGGATGTGAAGCAATGCTATTGGTAGAAATTGAAGTACCTTCTCATCGAAGGATTGCCTATGCCTTTAATCCAAACCAAGAGCTGAGAAAAGAATCACTTGACTTGATTCATGAATTAATAGACGAAGCAGCCCTAAGAACGGCTGAATATCAAAGGATAATTTCAGAGTACTACAACTCAAAGGTGAAAACAAGGTCGTTCAGACAAGGAGATTTGGTACTTAGAAGAGTAATGGCAAATACGAGAGACCCATCAAATGGGTCATTGGGACCAAATTGGGAAGGTCCACTAATAATTTTCAAAGAAATCCCCCAGGGGCCTACAAGCTATGCCATCCTGATGGAAATATGGTACCAAGAACCTGGAACGGAGAACATTTGAAACCGTAATTTCCAACTTTGAATGACTAAAGCATTTTCAAGAATGTTTCTGCTATGATTCATTGAGAAAAGTCTACATGGTCGGGAGTAGAATTCTCTTTAAACTTGGACTACCTAAGTTGGTAGGCTACCGATAATGGTAGAAAGCCCTTGGTTGCGCCAAGATGGCCAGGTCAAGGCACCTCCTGGAGGGAGGGCGTGTTAGCACCAAAATTGGTCACTAACCTCGTTCAGAAAGATTGTGTAGAGATATAAGTGATGAAAGTAAATTAAACAGAGAAGACAATGCTAATTTAAATGCAGAAAGTAAGAACACCAAATTTATAGTGGTTCAGCGTAATTGCCTACGTCCACTTTGTTCAACTTTATTGATTTCCTTTATAGTTGATTACAAATACAATTCGTGAATCAAATGCTTGAGTGAAGTTGTTAAGTAGAGAAGATGAGTCTTGAAAATGGCAGAGTCTCCCCGGTGTTTTCTCTCCAAAAAAGGATCCATTTCACTGTGACCCTGCCCCTCTATTTATAGGCAAATATGGGTTGGACTTCCCAAGTAGGCTGGATAGCCGAACGCTCAAGCCCCAGTGCAGTGGTCGTTGTATGCCGAACCAAGCGTGCCGAACACTCTGATGCCGAACAGTCCCTTATATGCCGAATGATGTGGTTGATGTCTGGGGAGTGCAGGATGTTAGACAGTCGAAGTCGAACGCTCTGCTAGACGCTGAGTACTCTTGTTGCCGAGTACCATGCCGAGTACTCCTGTATGCCGAATGCTCTTGTATGCCGAGCAGTCTCGATGCCGAGCGCTCTTGTATGCCGAGAAGTCTCGATGCCGAGCGTTCTTGTATGCCGAGCAGCCTTGATGCCGAGCACCCTTGTATGCCGAGTAGTCTCGATGCCGAGCACCCTTGTATGCCGAACGCTAGCGCCGAGCATTGGTTGTCGCCGAGTGCCAGTTGACGCCGAGTTCCATTGGGATGCCGAGTGCTACGCCGAGTGCTCCTGGATGTCAAGCGCTTCGCCGAACACTCCTGGATGCCGGTCACTCTCTGATGCCGGTCACTCTCTGATGCCGGACACTCTCTGATGCCGGACGCTCTCTGATGCCGGTCACTCTCTGATGCCGAGTTGAACTGGATGCCGAGTACTAGTTGCCAGGTCAAATCTCCAGGAAACACTTGCCCCCCAAAGTGTATCGCGTGGCCGAACGTGGTACGCTTTGAACCGTGCAACCTTTTCGTCATGTCTTAAACCATTGGCTAACCTCGAACGGAGACGCCCCTTTTGTGGGACCGATGTGTGCCGGACGTGTTCCAAATGCCGAACGAGACATTCGCGTTCGGACGGTGCTTCCTTGCCGAGTGATGCTTCAGTGCCGAACCGTTATGCGCCAAGGCCGAACGCTATGACCTTGACCGGTTCTACCGGTCATGGCCTTTTCGACTTCTACCTCCCTCTATATAACCAGGTGCCCTTCCACCATTTTCCCTTTACGCTTTCTCTTCTGTCATTCCCAGAGACTTGCAATTCTTGCCACCCTATCAGATATAAAGTCTAGTTGATCCTTCCTCAACTTCGATCGTCGAACTAGGTATCATTCCCTCCATGATTACATTACTTCAACTTTAGGCTCATCACATGGGAACGGGGTATTTCTATAGTTGTACAATGTGTGGCTAGTAGAAGTGGTTCGCATGTTCGAAGTCGCCGAACGGTGCATGGTAGTTAGACCTAGCCCCTTTGTGCTGATCAAGATTGGAAGAAAAAGGAAGATGGGGTGTCGAACGGCGTAACCTTCGCCGGGCGATCTGTCTCTGTCGTTCGGCGTAAATGGAGAAAGAGCAGGGCAGAGTTATGATCGAGGGCGGAGCGATACTTTAGCCGAACGAACTAAGGCCGAACACTACCCTTATGCCGAATAGACATATATGCCGAACGAGATAACCGCCTAGGCCGAACTATGTATGTGCCGAACAATATAACTACCGAACACTATATTCACCGAACACCAAAAATACCGACCAATATAAATGCCTAGGCCGAACAATATACGTGCTGACCTATACTTAGGATGAACAATACAATTGCCGAACAATAACTTAGCCGAACAAAAACTCAAGCCACAACATTCAAATGCCGAACAAACATATACATGCCGTACAGTTTTAATGCCGAACACTTGACAATGACTTAACCGAACAAAGATACATGCCAAACTCTTCTCAGGACGAACCATGCAATTGCCGAACGACATAAATTTCAAATTAGACTTAAGCCGGATACTTCATAAATTACATGTTTTCTGAATCTGGAACTGTAATCACCTCAAGGCGAGCTTTTTGAGACGGTCAGCGATGACGGTCTTCGAAGGCGATGATTCGAAGCTAATTATTATATCTTTAAAACCTTTAGATTCTTATTGCCTGTACACAATTGCTTGCACTAGTTCACACACCACACGGGGGGAAAAATCGTGTTGCTAATTCTAACGTTCAACGTTTTTTAAGTATAGCTTTCTCAAGCATTTAGCCAGGTTCATTATTTATTCGGGATGTCGAGAAAATCTAGTTCTGCCACCATATCTGACAGGCCTGGGCCGTCAGCAAGGCAAGGAGCCGCTGATACTTCTAACCCGTCAACTTCTCCCGCTCATAACTTGGCGCCTGATGTTCTGGAGGCAACCATCTTACTAGACAATCCGATCGATTCTCAAGCCTCAAAGACCAACGAAGCTGCTCTGCGACGGATATGCTCTATTCACGGGATTCCTTTTGCCGACGTGTTAGTTCCTTCAAGACACGATCGCCCTCATTTGCCCCCAGTTGGGTACACTACCTGCAACAAGTTCATGTGTTGGATGGGCAGCGTGCCTCCGTTCAATTTATTTCTCCGGGATGTTCTGCAGTACATAGACGTGGCTCCGTCGCAGCTGCACCCGAACGGCCATGCATTCCTATAAGGGACTTACTTACTTTTCATGGCCGTCTTCTCCAGACCTCCAACCCCCGGTGATATTAGATACATTTATATGTTCAAGAGACGGAAAGACAGTCCTTCCTTTATGTTCCTCGAACCATATCACAAATGCCAGATCTTGACAAGGGCATGTAGCAAATTCGCCCTGTACAAACAGGAATGGTTCTATGTGCGCTGCCCTTCTGGTTTCGCTAGGAGATGGGTTGAAGGCAGTAAGTCTCTCTGGCGAGTCACTATTCGTATTTGATCGGAGTCATGCTTTTCCTAACTCTTCAGTTCATCTTTTCAGGTATCAACCCGCGCCCGGAAGGCCGAGGATATTCTGAGGCTGTCGATGCCATTAGAGCTCTTCCTGCCGAGGATCGAGACATCCGAGTTATCATTTCAAATGAATCATTGTCGGGGTTCGGCTTGCTGGCTCCTGGTCGTCGGATCAGCCTTCCAGAAGGTGTTACCATTCCCAAACCTCCGTCCGGTAAAGGGAGAAAACTTGTCGGATCGTCGTCGCGCCGCGCTCCCGATACGCACGGAGAAAGCGAGCGTAGAGAGGATGATGCCCCCGAGACTCAGGGCGAGAACGTGGGTCTCGCTTGGAATCCGGCAATCGAAGTTTAGGATATTGAGACATCATCCTCCCCTTCGAAGGGAAAGAAGAAGTTGAAATATACGGTTCAAAAGGAGAAAGTTGGTGGCACCTCAAAAGTTACGCCTATCCCTCCTAAGAAAGAGGCTTCTTCGCAGCATCTGGAAAGTTCTCTGAGGAGTCTGTCCAACCTGTCCATCCCCGATGATTTACTTAATTACGGGTTTGATGATCCTGAAGCTCTCAAATTCTCTTCGCCCGCTAGAGGCAATGTAGGAGTTCAACTCTCGGCTCAAGGAGACAACACTCCGATTAGCAAAGATAAACGAACGGGTCCGTCGGGGGGAACACTAGGACACACACGCACATGCGCATTCCATAATATATTTCAAGTCTTTTTAACTCGTAAATTCTCCTTAACTCGTTTTTATCTCCATTCTTTGCAGGTGATATGGGCCGCTCTCACGGACTTGATCGCCTTCAGGGGTCTTCTATATTCCATCACTCTGGACGGGATTCCGGTTCAGGCAGACGTAGGGACCGAGGTGATTATGAAGATAGGGACAATCGTCCTCGCGAGTCGTCTCACCGCAAGAAAGCACATTCTCAATCTTCCCAGTCCCGCGATCTTCCTCCTCCAACTGAGCCGGATAAAGAGAAGTCTTCGCAGAAGGGTTATCAGTCTGATGCTGCTCGAGAACAACACTCCAGTTCATCGAGTACGAGGCAAGTTCGAGAGCAACGTAAAAGAACGGAATTCTCAAAGCCTCCTCCTCCTACTCCTGCAGTGGACCCAACTGTTGCGGAAAAAATGGTTGACCTTAAGGCCAAGTTTCCGAAAATCTGTTTTGACGGCTTGAAATTTCTCCCAGCCATCCATCACATCCTGGGCACGTGAAGCAAAGTGCCATTGCCTGCAACAACGACGTCTATGTTCAACATGACGCGTTCGTGCACTTGGTGGAGAAGATCTCGGAAGTGTCCGTCGAGCGTCAACACGAGATTGACCGTCTGAATCTGGAGGCTGACAACGATAAGAAAATCATCAAACTCCAAGACGAAGAGCTCGCTTCGTATAAGTCAAAGCTAGAAGCCGCTGAACAAAGCGCAAAAAATACTGCCGAGGCAGTTACTCGTTTAGAGGCGGCTCACAAAAAAGAGCTTGACGAAGCAGTCCAGCGCAGCGGTGCCCTCGCCCTAGAAAAAGACTCTGTCCAAAAGGAAAGGGACGCACTTGCTACTCAAGTCAAGGAGCTGAAGGAATTACTTTCCAAGGAGAAGGAAGACAAAGTAGCTGCTCAAGAAGAATCGCAGCGATACTGTGATGAGATTGTTGCTACCCGACTCCTGAAGACAAAGCTTGATGACGAACTCGCCGGGGTCGAGAAAATGAAGGACGAGGCCCGTGAGGAGGGCAAAAGAATGGCTATGGAAGAGCTTGATTCTCGCCTCGAGGCGGCCGCAGAAGCCGGCAGGGAAGAGGTCAAAAGTATGTTTGACCCGTTGATCGCCGAGTATGGAGCCCGCGTCCTTATGCACCGCGACTTAACATTTCTGGGTGACGGCTACCTCGAATCCCTGGCTGAGGCATGGGAAACTCTGATAAGGATCAAGAAGGTCGAGTCGGGCTCCAACGAGGTCGATGAGGACGTCTTGGTGAAGGAGTTCCTAAGGGGGAATGAGCCATCGGACTTATCCACAGCATTGGCACTTTATAGCAAAGGCTCTTCCCCTCCAAAAGAGAAGAATGACGAAGCTGGCCCGTCTGGGGCCGATGCTACTACTCCTCACATTGCCGCTCCTTACGCTGCTCAATCGGCCGGTCGACCAACACTTGATCCATTCGAGCAGCATGCTAGTTATGATCCCGAAGATCCCGGGCTTGGTGTTCATGTGCTGTCACCTATCCTGGAGGGTGAAACCCCTCGTGCCACCGATAGCCAACCAGACCCTGGTAGGAAATTCTTCTTTCTCTAGAAGTTGAAGGGTTCCCGTCATTTTTCAGCAGTGGCTATTCGTTCTAATGCTCATTCCTTATGTTTTCGTGAAGGTTGCTCTGACGCCGAGCCAACTCCGAGGAGCGATGACGCCAAGGAGGAAGCAGAGAAAACAAGCGACGTTGCTCACGCAGGAGTAACTCCCGGTCCAGATGCTCAAGTGATCGGGGCGCTAGATGATGACAAACGTGATACTTCGTCTCCTGCCGAAGGAAGCGATGAAATTGAAATCACTGGCGCCTCTGAGCATACTTCAGAGATGAGCATGAAGGACCGTCTCGCCGACGAGGAGAAGAAAAAGGTCAAAGTCAAAGTTGAATCTGAAATACTGGAACTCACTGACCCGCGGAACAGACCTTTGAAAATCATTCTCCCGGGCAGGTCCAAACCACTAGATGTTCCGTCTCCTACTCCTGACTCCGTTTCTCTAGCAAGCAAAAAGTCCAAGAAAAAGCGTGAGGGAGAGGAGTCGTCGGAAACACCAAAGGAAGACAAGAAGAAGAAGTCGAAGAAATAATCGATGCACTTGTTCAACAAGTTTCCTGCTTAAGTTTTGTAATTGTTTTTATCTTCCACAACTTGTAGTTTGTATAGAGAGGTCTGAATTTTGCAGGAGTGATCATGTATCCCCATTTTGGACTTATTGAATAAAGTTTTAGTTTCTTTTTGTTTGAATGATTCTCTTGTCTTTATTTGATTTGCTGACTAATTGTAGCCATAACTCAAGTTCTTATGAGTTGCATTATCTCCCGGTCCATTCTTGTGCTGTTCAAACATTTTTGGACATGGCGTACCTCTCGTCCCACATCTTTTGAGTACTTGGACTTCTTGCTGACTCTGTGCCCCGGGGACTTGGAGGCTTGAAATAGTTTATACTCTAGTCCGCGCTCCGGGGAATTAGAGTACTTCGCTCCGCACTTCGGGGATTCGGAGTTTTAAATCGTTTATACTCTAGTCCGCGCTCCGGGGACTTAGAGTACTCCGATCCGCGCTCTGGGGATTCGGAGATTTGGAATCGTTTATACTCTAGTCCGCGCTCTGGGGACTTAGAGTACTCCGATCCGCGCTCTGGGGATTCGGAGATTTGGAATCGTTTATACTCTAGTCCGCGCTCTGGGGACTTGGAGTACTCCGATCCGCGCTCTGGGGATTCGGAGATTTGGAATCGTTTATACTCTAGTCCATGCTCTGGGGACTTAGAGTACTCCGATCCGCGCTCTGGGGATTCGGAGATTTGGAATCGTTTATACTCTAGTCCACGCTCTGGGGACTTAGAGTACTCTGATCCGCGCTCTGGGGATTCGGAGATTTGGAATCGTTTATACTCTAGTCCGCGCTCTGGGTACTTAGAGTACTCCGATCCGCGCTCTGGGGATTCGGAGTTTTGGAATCGTTTATACTCTAGCCCGCGCTCTGGGGACTTAGAGTACTCCGATCCGCGCTCTGGGGATTCAGAGATTTGGAATCGTTTATACTCTAGTCCACGCTCTGGGGACTTAGAGTACTCCGATCCGTGCTCTGGGGATTCGGAGATTTGGAATCGTTTATACTCTAGTCCGCGCTCTGGGGACTTAGAGTACTCCGATCCGCGCTCTGGGGATTCGGAGATTTGGAATCGTTTATACTCTAGTCCGTGCTCTGGGGACTTAGAGTACTCCGATCCGCGCTCTGGGGATTCGGAGTTTTGGAATCGTTTATACTCTAGTCCGCGCTCTGGGGACTTAGAGTACTCCGATCCGCGCTCTGGGGATTCGGAGATTTGGAATCGTTTATACTCTAGTCTGCGCTCTGGGGACTTAGAGTACTCCGATCCGCGCTCTAGGGATTCAGAGATTTGGAATCGTTCGTACGAGTCTGTATGTCGTGCAGGATAATGTAATTTATCATCCAATTAAGAGATATAGAAACTTCATAGAAAATATGGCTTCAAGCCTTTATTAATGAAAATCAACTAAATTGCTTGATTACAACTTTAAAAGGAAACTAAGTCATTATTGAATGGAAACATGCAGGAAACAACAGTGCCTACAACAAGAAAGGAAAACATGCTAAATGTAATAGTGCCGCAAATGTTCACTGTTCCATGCTCGGGGGAGTGTCGCGCCATCAACGGTCGCTAGCTTGAATGTTCCTTCTCCAAGCTTCCGTTCAATGGCGTATGGACCTTCCCAGCTGGGATTCATGCGTGATGGTACCGGGAAGACTCGTTTCAGAATGAGATCACCCACATCAAAGATTCTTGGGCGGACTCTGCCGTCGTAGTAACGCTTGACTCGATGTCTGTGCGCCGCCGCCCTTAATTCAGCTTCTTCCCACTTTTCGTCGATGCAGTCCAGTGATTCCAGCAAGAGGTTTTGGTTCGTCTTGGGATCATAGTATGTCACTCGGTGCGATGGAACTTCAAGTTCCACGGGTATAACGGCTTCAGAGCCGTATGCCAAGGCGAACGGAGTGTGGCCGGTCGTGGACTTATGGGTAGTTCTATACGCCCATAATGCTGTCGGGAGTTCATCTACCCACTTGCCTCCAACCTTCTCCAGACGCTTCTTCAATATGGACTTGATTATTTTGTTAACGGCCTTGACTTGTCCGTTAGCTTTTGGGTGTGCAACGGCGGCGAACTTTTTCTCGATGCCGTACTTTAAACAGAACTCTTTGAACTCTCTACTTTCAAATTGCGTTCCGTTGTCTGTAATGATGGTGCGTGGAAGGCCAAAGCGGCATATAATGTTTCGTACAACGAAGTTAATGACCTTCTTAGAGGTGATAGTGGCCAAAGGTTCTGCCTCAGCCCATTTCGTGAAATAGTCGACTGCAACTATTGCGTATTTCGCACCACCTTTGGATAGAGGCAAAGAGCCGATTATGTCGATTCCCCAGATCGCAAATGGCTAGGGACTGATCATTTGTGTGAGTTCCGTTGATGGAGCTCTCGGGATTTTCGCATATCTTTGACACTTGTCGCATTTTCTTGCGTAGTCCGCGGCATCCCGGTTTAGGGTGGGCCAGTAATATCCATAGCGGAGGATCTTCTTTGCTAGCGTTTGCCCCCCAGTATGGTCGCCGCATTCCCCTTCGTGAACCTCTCTCAAGACTCGCTTTGTTTCATCATGAGCGATGCATCGTAATAACGGGACTGAGAATCCTTTTCAATACATTGATCCATTCTGCATTATGTATCGCGCGGCCTTTCGAAGGACCTGCCGTCTTTCGCTTCTTTTTCCTGGTAAAGCCCCGGTCGTCAAGTACAGTTTGAATGGGGTTATCCATGATTCCTTCTCGATTTCTGTTCCCAACACGCGATTGACTTTCATTTCGTCTATGCTCGGGGCATGCAAGACTTCGACGGGATACAATCCCATTTGTTGCGCGTCGTCGGTACTCGCAAACTTAGCCACTAAGTCGGCTTCCTTGTTCTGTTCGCGCGGGATATGTGAGATGTCATAACGCTCAAGATTTGATAGTAGTTCTTGGACCTGAATGAGGTACGGAGCAAGCTTTCGTCCCTTTACTTGGTAGTCTCCCCGTACTTGGTAAACCACCAACTGCGAGTCACAAAAGATTTCGATTGATTCGATCCCGAGTTCCCTGATGAGCTTCAAGCCAGCGATCAGTGCTTCATATTCAGCTTCGTTATTTGTAGCCGGGAAATCGAGCTTCAGGGCATAACAGATCGATCGGTTTTCCGGAGTTACAATTACTACGCCTGCGCCGGAGCAACGGTCGTTTGATGCACCGTCAGTGTATAATTTCCATCGAACGGGGGGAATGATGTCGTGATCGTCCGGTTTGATGGGTATGGTAAACTCAGCGATGAAGTCTGCTAATGCTTGCCCTCGGATGGCTCTCCGTGGTAAGTACGCAATATCGAATTGGCTTAACTCGATGTTCCATCTTAGCAATCTTCCAGAAGTTTCCGGCCGTTGGAGTACCTGCCTCAGGGGTTGATCGGAATAAACACCAATTGAATGTGCTTGAAAGTACGGGCGAAGCTTTCGTGATGCAATCACCAAGCAATAAGCCAATTTCTCTATTTTAGGGTAATTCCTCTCGGCCCCTGTTAAACGTTTGCTAACATAATATACCGGCTTTTGGACTCGATCCTCCTCTCGTACCAGAGCCGCACTTATCGCATGTGGGGATACAGCCAAGTATACGTACAACATCTCATGGTCAACTGGTTTTGATAGCATTGGTGGGCTCTCCAGATGCCTCACCAGATTCCAGAATGCTTCCTCACAGCTAGACGTCCATTCAAAATTTCTCTTTCCTTTCTTTATTATGTCAAAGAACGGGATGCACTTGTCAGTTGCCTTGGATATAAATCGACTCAGCGCAGCTACTTTTCCGTTCAAGCTCTGTACCTGCTTTATAGTCCTGGGCGCTTGTACATCTCGAATAGCTTGGATCTTTTATGGGTTGGCTTCGATTCCCCTAGCGTTGACGATGAATCCCAAAAACTTCCCTGATGCAACGCCGAAAGAACACTTCAACGGGTTGATCTTCATGCCATAAAACCTGAGTATGTCGAACATTTCAGCCAAGTCTTGAATGTGATCATTTGACCGTCGTGACTTCACGAGCATGTCATCCACATAGACTTCCATGGTTTTACCCAGCTGGTCCTGGAACATTCGATTCACCAGACGTTGGTAAGTTGCTCCAGCATTCTTCAATCCAAAGGGCATCACTACATAGCAATACAGCCCGACATTTGTAACGAAGCTGGTGTGTTCTTGGTCCGAAATATGCATTGGGATTTGGTTGTATCCTGAGTACGCATCCATGAATGACAGTAACTCGTGTCCTGCGGTGGAATCGACCAACTGATCGATCCTAGGCAATGGGAAACTGTCCTTTGGGCATGCCTTGTTCAAGTCGGAATAATCTACGCAAGTCCTCCATTTCCCATTCACCTTCTTTACTAGCACGGGGTTGGAGACCCATTCCGGGTAGAGGGCGTCGTGGACGAACCCATTTGCTTTGAGTTTGTCCACCTCCTCTCCAAGAGCGGCGGATCTCTCCGGATCCATTCCTCTCCTTTTTTGCTTGACTGGGACGTATTTTGGGTCTATGTTCAACATATGACTCGTGATGGCGGGAGAAATCCCACACATATCAGAATGCGTCCAGGCGAAAACATCAAGGTTCGCCAGGAGGAAGTCGCTGAGGTCTTCAGTCATTGCGGGGCCTAGCTGTGATCCTATCTTCAGTATTCGCGAAGAGTCGTCACGGCTAACTGAAATGTTAATTGTTAATTCAGCCGGTGCCGCCTTCTCTTCCCTGGGTTTCTCATCGTCGTCTCTCGGATCTATATCTCCGTAGATCCGAGAACTATGCCCGAGCCAGGGCTCGGGCACTACTTGTCAATTATCCGCATTGAGGATGCGGACGGGATTGTCCGCAACCTTTCCCTTCTCCCTCCGGTTAGCCTCTCGGAGCTCGGCCACATAACAGGAACGACCAGCTGCTTGGTTGCCGTGAACAATGCCTACTCCTTTGTCAGTCTGGAACTTCAAAGTTAAACACCACGGGGCTAACGCTGCCCTAAACTCCGCCAGGGCCGGCCGGCCCAAGAAAACGTTATACGGAGAGTCCACATCCAAAACTACAAAGGGTAGAATTCGCACTCTCCGACGCTCGCCTTGTCCCAGTTTAACTGGTAACTCGACATACCCCACTGCATCAGTTGCAGCGCCGTTAAAGCCGTGGATACGAGCTTTGGATGGCTTCAAGTCTTTTGTTTCTAGCTTCATTTGATCGTAGGCCTTCTTGAAGATGATGTTGACTGAACTTCCAGAATCAATCAGAATTCTTTTTACGTATGCTGGTCCGATCGTTGCAGATATGACCATGGGGTCGATGGTCGGAGCCTCTACCTGATCAGCGTCTCTGCTTCTGAACACAATATCGTCTGTCATTACGCGCTGCTGCTTAGCAGGGGCTCCGTCCTCCATGTTCGAACAACACTCAAAATCTGCATGCTTCAAGGAACTTGCATATCGCTCCATCTCCTGCCAATTCTTATCCGCGGGGTGAGGCCCGCCGATAATTGTATTTATGACCAGTCTACCAACGGTCCGGGCAGGCTCCTCGGGATGACGTGGAGCTGGTGCACGACCCGGGTTGGACGTTCCCTGTCCTCCTTCTTGTGGATCCTTCACAAATTCTTGCAATTTCTTCTGCCTGATCAACTTCTCGATAGCGTCGTGCAAGTGTCTACATTCTTCCGTATTGTGTCCATAAGTCTCATGGAAGCGACAATATTTCCCGGTCCGCTTCTGTTCTTCAGTTGATTCTTTTTGACGCGGTTTCCTGTACTGAAAAGTATTGCAGGTGGATAGGTAAATGTTTTCAAGTGGGGCGTTTAGCGGAGTGTACTCGTTGTAGCTTGGAATTCTCGACTTCCACTTTCCTGCTTCTTTTCTTTTCCCTTGACTCCTTCCTCCGGACTCCTTGGGTTGCCTAGGTTTGTTCTGGACATTGACTTGGACCTTTCCCGAGCTGTCTCCCGATTGCTTCACAGCGATGTTGCTCTTTATTGACTCTTGGACAGGCCCTGGCGCCTTATCTCGTCGTACCCACCTAGCTTCCTCTCTTCTTATGAACTGGTGTGCCTTAGAGTAGAAACGCTCTAGCATAGCTGGAGGTTTTCCTGCCAGCCAGTCTCCAAACTCAGAGTCTGGATCCACACCTCTCATTACAGCCATCAGAATTGCATGGTCATTGGGATTACTGACTTCAGTTGTTGCCACGTGGAATCTTTGCAAATATTCCTTCAACGATTCCCCAGGATTTTGGATTACACTTGACAGAGACATCACGTCCTTTGGGCGCGTAGTGTGTATCCTGAATTGCTCAATAAACTTCTTTGCCAACTCCTCGAAATTTGATACGGATCGCGGAGGAAGTCGGGTGAACCACATAGTAGCAATCCCAGATAGAGTAATCGGAAAGCACCTACACTTGGTGGCATCATTCGCTCTGGCTGAATCCATCATCCATTCGTACCTCATGACATGTTGTCTAGGGTCAGTCTTTCCTTCATATGCAAGAATAGTAGGCATACTAAACTTCCTGGGGTACGCCGCTTGCAACACAACATCCGTGAACGGAGTATGACTTCTTGACACTCCCCAGTCATCATTTGATAAGCCTTGATTCTCTTTCATCAGTTGCCTGATCATGGCTGTCAGATCGGGTGTCTGTATGGAAGGCGGAAGGTTGGAGTCTGTTCTACGCGCCTGTCCATGCTGATGCCTCCTCTCTTGGCGATCTGCCAATCGTGCATCTTGAGGTTCGACATCGTTAGCATTTTGATGATCTGGGCCTCTATCTTCCATCTGTATCCCGGTCCTTAAGCTTCCAGCTCTTGCTTGGTCGCGGTCTCCAACTGTTCGAACAGCAGCATCTGCTCGCGCAGCATCAGTTTTACGGCGTCTGCGCCTGGGAGGTTCATCAGAGGAAGTAAAGCTGTCAGATGAGGAGTAAGCAGCGGGATTGCCCCCAGCATTCTGTTGCTGCTGTTGAGTAAGTTGTGCCATCAGGTTGGCATTGGCTTGCATCTGCTCTCCTAGTTGTCTCCTACTTTCCCTGAGCTCTCTCATTAAGTCGTTGAACTCTATTCTGTGACAACTGGAGTTTGGTCCTGAGTGGAAACTCCTGTATTTGGAATTGCTGGTTGATTGCTAAGCCCTGCTTGTTGCACGCTAGCAGTCTCATGGGCATCTGCATTGTGAGAAGCTGACCTGGTACGTGGTCTTGCCATTGTAGAGTTATTGGTATGAACTCTGAGTAGAATCAATGGATGTCCTATCAGTGAGTCGGATCTTCTTTGGGGGATTTGTTCAATCCAGTAGCTTCAAAGCAGATCCTTGAGGTCTGAGAATTCAATTCTCAGTGAAAGCACCAAAGTGTTAGCACCAAAATTGGTCACTAACCTCGTTCAGAAAGATTGTGTAGAGATATAAGTGATGAAAGTAAATTAAACAGAGAAGACAATGCTAATTTAAATGCAAAAAGTAAGAACACCAAATTTATAGTGGTTCAGCGTAATTGCCTACGTCCACTTTGTTCAACTTTATTGATTTCCTTTATAGTTGATTACAAATACAATTCGTGAATCAAATGCTTGAGTGAAGTTGTTAAGTAGAGAAGATGAGTCTTGAAAATGGCAGAGTCTCCCCGGTGTTTTCTCTCTAAAAAAGGATCCATTTCACTGTGACCCTGCCCCTCTATTTATAGGCAAATATGGGCTGGACTTCCCAAGTAGGCTGGATAGCCGAACGCTCAAGCCCCAGTGCAGTGGTCGCTGTATGCCGAACCAGGCGTGCCGAACACTCTGATGTCGAACAGTCCCTTATATGCCGAATGATGTGGTTGATGTCTGGGGAGTGCAGGATGTTAGACAGTCGAAGCCGAACGCTCTGCTAGACGCCGAGTACTCTTGTTGCCGAGTACCACGCCGAGTACTCCTGTATGCCAAATGCTCTTGTATGCCGAGCAGTCTCGATGCCGAGCGCTCTTGTATGCCGAGCAGTCTCGATGCCGAGCGTTCTTGTATGCCGAGCAGCCTTGATGCCGAGCACCCTTGTATGCCGAGTAGTCTCGATGCCGAGCACCCTTGTATGCCAACGCTAGCGCCGAGCATTGGTTGTCGCCGAGTGCCAGTTGACGCCGAGTTCCATTGGGATGCCGAGTGCTACGCCGAGTGCTCCTGGATGTCAAGCGCTTCGCCGAACACTCCTGGATGCCGGTCACTCTCTGATGCCGGTCACTCTCTGATGCCGGACACTCTCTGATGCCGGACGCTCTCTGATGCCGGTCACTCTCTGATGCCGAGTTGAACTGGATGCCGAGTACTAGTTGCCTGGTCAAATCTCCAGGAAACAGGGTGTAAGCCTTTACCCATGCCAAAGTTAGAAATGGCCAGGTTAAAGCTGCACAAGCCCTTATCCGCGTCACGATATGGCTAGGATAAGGCACCTCTTGGAGGTAGCATGGGTAATCCCTTGGTCCTGCCATGCTATGGCCTGGCCAAGGTACCGAACAAGCCCTTAATCGCGTCACGCTATGGCCAGGTTAAGGCGCCTCCTGGAGGAAGGTTGGGTAAGTCCTCAGGCTCTGCTTCAGAATAAGTTAGTCGAGCGCATCGGAAACCTGAATGAAATGTCCGGCGGACTAAGAAAAGTCCATCCTTGAAATGGCAACCACCAAAAGATCGGCAGTGTCTAAAATTACAAACAGCTTGAAATGGGCTCTGCTTAAATAAGCACAAAATTGGACCAAAGAGTCCCCGCCTGAAATAGGCCAGAAAAAATAACAATTGGACAAAGAAAACCCGGGCCCGAGAAAGCAAAAGCATGCAAGACGTCCTCAATGCCTGAAGATGGCACATTCAACAAACAGAATCAGAAAGAGTTCCCTAAATTCTTGTAACGACCCGTAAATTTCAACTGTTTTAATAACGTAATTAGTTGAAATTTTGTGAAATTTTAAACGATAAAATTTTGAAATAAAATTTAATATTTGGAATACGTCTAATTAAACATAGCAACTGGTAAATTTTCGTCCGAAAATATGAAAGTTTATTTCGCGCGTAAATTCACTTCAATTTAATCAGTTAAAAAGCAATGAAAATAAAATGTTTCCGAAATCAAAATATTTTACATAGAAAAATTCTAAACCATCTTCTGAGCAAGATGTCAGTTGTCGTTTTTCCAAATTTTGACTGTTATTGCTCCGTCGATCTTATTTTCAACGAAATAGCATCATTTTTGGTACCAACATCGATTTTGATCGGATGATCGTACCATTGATATCTGTATACGGTTTTGTTCGTCTCATCATGCTGATCTCCGCAGTATACCCATTGTGTATTTCGGAGCCTGGTACGAGATGAAAACAGTGAAAACGGTTAACTATTTCGGTACATTTTACACTTTTGATAGTTGTGTCCTTTCAAATTTCAAACAGCTGAAATTAACAGCCACTAGAAATTATTGCTTCCTGAATTCAACTGATATCTTTTGCTTTTCCAACGGTTTAATTTATATCATGTGGTCAACCTTCATTTCCTTGTTCTTTCCCTGCAATGCTATCTGTTCCACTTCTATTGAATATAATATATAACTCTTATAAATTTCGAAACCTGCTCATCCACCTGTTCTCTTCTCCCCTCTCTCTACTTTTGTTTTTCCTTCTTTAATCCAGATTTTAACACGTCCAACATTTTATTACAAATTATATATATTATACATAAGGTCATTAAGATTATAGATTAGAGAATATTGTCTTTTCTCGTCGCCTGAGGCTGCTCGACGTCCAAGCCTTGCTTGTGCTCGCCTTCCACGTGTGCCGACCTCTCCCATTTGTTTCCAAAACCCAACAAACATCAGAAGCCACCCAGATCCTCGTATCATGCCTGCAACCTCGCTCACCGCACCTTGTCGGTCCTCCACCTCTGACCAGCCACAACACCCATGAAACCGACCCCTGTCCCCTCAACAGCCGCTACATGACCTCTTCCCCACCAGATCCGGCCCCACTTCTCTCTCCACAGCCACAACAGAACGTCCCTAGCCTTCGAGCTCCTCCTCCATATTGCCAGGTCACGTGCGACTCCAACTCATACTCCCCTTTCGAACTGCAGTCTCCTTCACTTCTTTATCCATTTAAGGTATATATATATATCATTCTATATACATATATATAATTATGCTATATGATGGTGATACGTTATATATATTTTATACGAGTAATAGTTTGTATTGAGTGACCGGTAATATATAAGTATATATATTTGTTTACCTATGATCTGGTTTCAGTAAAACATATGTATAGCTTCTGTTTTATATAAGTTGTTTTATGCTGTTTATATATGAGCGATAATTGATATTATAAGTGCTGTGTATATTCTATATATATAAAAGGTTATATAAGGTTATATTGAAATTATATTAGTAAATTTATACATACGTTTTGTCTCGGCTGATATACATTTAAGTTTAAATTTGTACTGATATATAATTAAGTGTATTTGTTAAAATGTTGTTGCTGTCTTATGTTCTCGGTTCATTTAATATATTTGTTATTTATTTGACCCATTAGACTATATTAGCTATATACTGAGTTTTGAGTTCATTTACATATTATAGCAGCACGTTATGCATACATATATAAATGGATGTGTGATCTATTGGGTTTTATTTTGCAAGTTATAATAGTTAACGTATATAACCTATTGTTGCAGTAATGTAATATGTAGTATACACATATAGTTGTACTATGGAGCGTTATGCTTACAATATGTTTTATATAGATATGGTCTGTTTTGATTTTGATTAGTATCTACTATTCTGCAAGTTAAATTCCTTTCTAAATGCTTTATGTTTTATTTTTAAGAAACAAGAATAGTTTTAAGAGGTTGAGTCAAAACCGTATAAACTTGGCATATGCTTGTATGTTTTTATGTACCTGGTTTTGTACGCATGCTTTTATGAGTATTGTTGGCGAAAAAAAAAACATAAAGCTTATATTTTGGGTTACAAATATACGTGACCATATGGCCACTTAATAGTGTTTTATGTGTGTTTAATTTAAACAATGATTTTGAAATATGAATATATATTTAAATTAATATACGTTTGAATTTAGAACATGATTATATATATATATATAGTATATATATGGTTATAAAAGTTCGCTTATATCATTTATCATCATCGATCCAGTTCTGATTCATTTCATTTATTCTGGATTATCAGCCTTGTTCGTCCATTTCGCGTTCAATCTTGCTTTACTTTGAAATCCGTGTCTGGAATCGTAACTCACTCTATCATCGAATCTCTCTAGCCTCGAAAGGTGAGCACTCACTCACGATTAACGTTCTTTTATTTATTAAATTTGATTTCAATTGAAACGACAATTGAAATAGGATGTTGTTAGTTAATTACACTGTTATATATGCTATTGCCTGTATCAGTTCACCTGTGACATTTGACACCATTATCTGTTAATTATGTATGCGATGATAATACAGTTTAACTGATAATTGATTGATTGTTGATGTTTATATTGGACGTTAAATTGTTAAGGTTAATTTGATAAATAGTATGCGATTGAACTTGATATAGGATAGTTAAATGTTAAATTTGATTAAATGACATTTGTATAATATGACCCCTTTAACTGTTGAATTTATTGACACGTAGGATTTGATTAATTACACTTTGAACCCCTGAATGTATATTGTTAAATTGATGATGCATGAAATTGTAAATTGGATGACAAGTGAAAACCGTAATGTAATAATCTTTAATCTACATGAAATGATAGTGTAGATTCTAGAATTAATTATATTAATTCATACAAATAACAATGCGAATTAATACGATTATTTCGGGATTATTTAAATTAATTATTGGGTTGTTATTGATTGTTGTTATTGCTTGTTTATTTACTTTGACACCATCCCAGTTATCACACTGCAAGTTCCCTTTAATATGCTTTGATTTTGAATTGAATTGGAATCGGGTTGAAATGATAAATACCCAAAATTGAACTTTGACCTAGGATAGGAAATTAAATAAAACCTGATTGGTCAATAATTTGATTTAAAAAAAAACGAAGATTTTATTTGAATAAATAATATGGTTTTCAAATGAAGTTGAAATTTGAATTTTAATAAAAGAAAATTGTTAATATATAATAATCTAAAACAAAATATTAACAATGTAATTGATGAAAGAATGTTGTTTAATTTGAGAAATTATTGAATTAAGTTTGAAATTATTAAACTTTGAAATGATTTAATAATTAAGTTTGAAATTATAATTAAGTTTGAAATTATAATTAAGTTTGAAATTATTAAACTTTGAAATGATTTAATAATTAAGTTTGAAATTATAATTAAGTTTGAAATTATTAAACCTTGAAATTATTTAATAATTAAGTTTTGAATTATTTAATACTTAAATAAGATTAAATTATTTAATGATTAAATTGAATTGAAATTCTTTAATAAGAAAAATTGAACTTTTGAATAAGTGAATTTTACTTCGTAAATAATTGAAATTGAGTTTTCTTTATTAAGTAAGTTTTTGGAAATTTATTTAAGAAAGTAAATAAGTGAAATGGATTTTCTTTAACAAGAAATGAAAATGTGAGATTTTTAGAATTAATGTAAGACTTGTAATTGAAAGAATTGATCTTATGAATTTAATTTAATTCAAAATTGTAAATTTTGATTTAATGAAGATGAACTTAAGAATTGATTTAATGAATTGGAAATTTAATGGAAATTGTTTTGAATGATAAAGTAACTTAACGAATATTGAATAAAATCAATAAATGAAGTTAAACTGATTTGAATGATAAATTAAATTGATTTAAATGATTTCGGAATAAACCTTATATACGAATTTAAATTGATATTTGAATTGTTTTAAATAAAGATTGAAATTGAATTATAGGATTTTGAAATGAATTTGGAAGTTGAAACGTAAATTTTGGAAATCGGTTTTGAAAGACAAATGAAATGTTGGTTTACGAATTGAAATTGAATTTGAAATTGATTTGGTTTTTGAAATATATAAATGACCAATCGGTGTAATAATTACGAAAGTTATTAAAGAGACCGGGATCGGTAATGGATATACTCTCTATCTAAACCGAAACCACTTTAATAACTATGCGCGGAGTGATGATCCAGAATGAAGTGGTTGGAATGATGTTCGTGATGACTGAAGAAAGAGAACGATAATGGATAGCCTTGACACTTGTGTCAAATTGGAAATGACTAAAACAGGAGCTGTGCCGGGCCAATGGAGGATTAGCTACCTCAAGTGGACACACTTCTTCGAACTACTTATACTTGTTGTCGATTGGTGCACCCTTGATTTTGGGAGTGTTGTTTCACGGTGTTGCGGGCGCTGCGGCGTTGCGTTCTCACCAGTCCGGATCAGGCGAACGGTAGTATCACTACCTTGGGTATTGCCTCATGTGCCTTGTCATACTTGTATTCCATTTATGCGCGACCACTACGATTTTGATTTGTACCTTTAGTATATGGATTGCCCTCTGGTGACTTCCGGTTTTGGGGAAACTACGGTCTTGTATATGCTTTTGGGAATAAAAATGTGTTAAGGGTGGAATGGGCCATGACTTAACACTATTTTGATATCTTATTATTACTGATAGACATTATCTACTTATCGTACACTACTACATAGTAGATAGTTTAACGGATCCTTAAAGGATGGTTATTCCAAACATCCTTTGAGTTACTTGTATTTCAATTGCTATTTCACTTGAGTTGGATTTATTGATATAAGAATGTTAATCCTGACTCGAGTGTCTTGTGTTTTTGCTTTACGCTCGGGTCAGACTGAGTGGTTCAGCTTTTGAGACTCACCTTTGGAGTTGGAGCTTCGCTTGGAGATCCAGCTATCTATCCAGCTTTTAGATATTTGATGATTCCAGTGATGCATTCTGATTTGTATCTGATGTATCGTATTACTCTTCTATTGTAAACTCTGATGTATTTTATATATTCATATAGTAGCTTCATGAACTACTATCTCTTTTATTTCCGCTGCAATTATTACTCTGTATCTGTGATCTGTGATTATTTATTTACTATATATGTTCAGTTTTGCCAAATTTAAATTAACAACGCGGTATTTTGAGCAATTCAACTCCGGCATGAGTGTCTACCTATACACTTATAATGGATGCGAATGGTCCAAAATGGCGGGTCGTTACAATTCTCTTCATAAACCTCTACCAGATGGGTATTCTGGTCTTTTATTATTAATTAATTACCAGAAATGGTTTTTTGGTCTTCTATCATTAATTACCAGAAATGGTATCCTGGTCTATTATTAATTAATTACCAGAAATGGTATTCTGGTTTATTATTAATTAATTACCAGAAATGGTATTCTAGTCTTTTGTTACCGAAAATGGTATTTTGGTCTTCCATTATTAATTACCAGAAATGGTATTCTGGGACTTCTATTATTAATTATCAGAAATGAACTCCTGAAAGTGGCATCCTGGACTTCTATCATTAGCTATCTAAAATGATGTTCTGGACTTTTATTATCGAATATCAAGAAGGGATATTTTGATCCTTTATTACTCATTACCAGAAATGGTTTTCTGGATTTCCATTATCGATGCCAAATTAGATTTCTGGTTTTCTATTACTCATTATCAAGATGTGCATTTCTGTTCTTCTGCTGCTTATCACCAGAAACAGCTTTATGGTCTTCTGTTATTGAATGACAAAACAAGTCATCTGAACCTTTAATGTTTACAACCAAAAATAATCTCTTGGTATTCTGGATCCTCCGACAACAACATTCAAATAACAGAATACAGGCCCTCCGACAACATTTAAAGGTCCATAATGATGTTGTGACGCCCCACCTCTATACTCACACTAACCAAGGACACCACTAGGTAATGCCGTCAATTAGTACGAAGAATAAGGCTGTTGAGGAGCGACCATCTGTGTAATTGCTTTGAGCGATTACCGATATGTCAGATGGTATGTCATGCATTTCATTTCAAGAGGAAATCCGACATATCAAATACAAACTCAAAGCTACTACACAACGGCTATGTGGGCTTCGGAAACAAATATAGAAATGAGCATAACGCAAATCAGTCACAGTTATTCATATCATAACGGCGGAAACAGATATGAATATAACACATAAAAGTGTTCATCAAAATAGTGGTCATACAAGATCCACTACATCACAAAAGGATAGATAAAAGTGCTAGACAAAAGAATATGTATACATCAAGGAGTCTCTATCTCAAATGTATAAAAGCAAAAACTACTAAGCTAAAGTAGTTAGCCAAAAGTCAGAAGCTAGTCTCTGTTAAGAAGTCAAGTGGAAGCACCTATAACACCTCGGTCTAACCCGAGTATTATTTAAGAAGAAAAATAATAAACGGATCAGTCTAGCTAAATATCATATAAGATGAGAAAGGATAAGAGATACCACAAAAACGTATGATAACAATAATGTCATACTGTGTCAAGTATACATTTGATAACAACAACAAAATCATACAATATCTCAAATCTCCTCACATACATAAAGAATATCACATTCTTTAGTTTATTCACCAAACCCTAAATATTGACAAAACATATCAATGTCAATCGCAAAAATTGGTGAAACACAAATTCCAGAAATCAACAATTAGAAATCCAGAAAACACAAAGGGGGAGGCCAATCACAAAAGGGAGCATGAAAACTCACCAACACGTGTATCACAAACGGGACGCTATCCCATGAAAAGACGGGGTACTATCCCCCCTTAGGGACAGATAAGCTGAACATCGACCTACGTAAAATGATACGCCCCATGCACAGTCGAACATCGACGCACCTGAAAAGATACGCCCCATGCACATATCTATTGAGCCGAACATCGATGCACCTAGAAAGATACGCCCCATGTACCGAACTCATTGAACCGATTGCTCCACGAACGGTCAAAAAGACCAGGGGTCGCTAGCCCCTAAAAATGAGACGAAGCTCCATAAAACTGGGTACAATCCCCCACGTGGACAAAGAGACCTCGCATATCGCTAGTCTAAACCATAAAAGGATCGCCATCGATCAATAAGAAGTGTGAATTACACTAAGCTAGTAAATAAATGAGTTTAGTTTCATGTCCCATAACCACTAGCTTAACTTAAATATTTACGAACAAATTGTAGATTTCCACTCGAAAATTGTCACAAGATTTCAATCGAACAAGTCCAAGAATTAACCGACGAAGTAAATGCAAGTGTTTCATACCACTTGTTTTGCCAAGCCGTTTAATTAAATTTCTCATACGAATGAGGTAAAGGTTTATATATACTAATAGATTGGAAAATGGATTTAAAAATGAGTTTTGTATTAAAATAGTGTTGAAATCATTAATTTGTGAAAGAATTTGCGTATTTACTACTAGTATAGAAACCTTTGTATTTTAAAGTGACAAATCATAGAAATGATTTTAAAAACAGTCAATCACCAAAAATTCACATGCGACGACGTGAATCAAAACCATAGAAATCAATATCAAATCCATCAAATGGATATCCCCAAAAATTCAGAAAAGAAGTCATCAAAGTCGATAATAAGTGACAACAACCAACCGGATCAGCAAAAAATCGATTAAAACGGAAACCCATCTAAAAACAGGCAAGTTGGCTGGAATTGTCAGCTCCAGACGTCTGGTGGTTCTCCCAGACGTCTGAGCTGAAGTGCTGGAAATTTTATTCAAGATCTCCCAGGCGTCTAGGGAATAAACTCAGACGTCTGAGCTGAAAGACTGGAAATTTTTATTCCGTAGCTCCAGACATCTGAGCTGAAGCTCAGGGCACCTTTTGCCAAGGCCAATAATGGCCAAATCAACTTCGAAGCGATTGGACTAGCGACGATGGCTAGGGATTTATGCCAAGCGACAACCCAGCCCTATAGGCTCTTCAATACACTTCAAACAATAAGTCCAAACATCCATAGTAGGATTATCATAGATTTTGACTGCAAAATACCAAAAATTGGAAAATTCACCAATCTAATTCAATTCAAAAGCAAATGAACATGAAATAGGTGTTAGGAATTCATACCTAACAACTATCAAAGGTATAGACATAAATGTGAGTTCAAGAACTCACTTTTAAACCCAAAAACAACGAATGAGAAGCTTTAAAACAAGGCAAGACCAATCTCTCCTCCACTTCACTTCAAGAACCCTCAATCTATGATCAAATGCAAATATTACCTAAGTTAGGTTTTAGGAATTTCTAAAAATTGGAGAGAGATTGAGGTGGAGAAGAAGAAGAGGATGCTTACCTAAGCTTCTCTTTGGTTTTGGAGCTTGAATCTTGAATTTCCTAGTAATCTAGGGTTTAGGAATTTTAATTTCCTCTTCTTTCCCCCATTTTCCTTTAGCTTGAGAGTGTTAGGAAAATAGAATGAATGGATGAAGAGGGGGTGGAGTGTTAGGGTACTTTGTTGGGTTAGTGGGCTGAAACCCCAAACCCAAAGCCCAATAGAAAAATAGCAAAATTCTACTCAACTCCGAACATATCGATGTTTATACTCAAAAAGGTTGCAAACGCCATTTTGGACTCAATGGAAGTGGTCTCGAGTGCGGATTCGACCGTTTACAAAAACTCGCATTTTGGACTTTTAAATTCAACCAACGATGTTATATTTAAATAAATCATTTAAATATATTATCGTAAAAATATGCGGGTTGTTACAGACTCCCCTCCTTAAAGAAATTACGTCCTTGCATTCTTAAGAAGAAAATAAATAGTAACAACCATAATAAGGCATAACAACACAAAAGAAAAAAGTTTGAAATGAGAAGTTCACCTTAAGGAGCACGAGAGAGTAAGTCCGGATGTGTTCGCTTGATGAATTCTCTGGATTCCCAAGAGCAATCCTTAGGATTTGAGGACCATTGAACTTTCACAAGCGGAACATCTTTATTTCAAAGGCATTTAACCTCCGTAGCAATGATACGAATAAGATGTTGCTCATAAGTCAAATTAGGTGAAACCTCAATTTCTTCAATAACACCGAGCTCAAGAATTGAATCGAAATCTCTAAGGCATTTCCGTAGTTGAGAGACGTGGAATACGTCATGAATAGCAGAAAATTGAGTCGGTAATAAAAGGCGATAAGCCACGGAGCCAATGCGTTCGGTGATGGGAAAT
The DNA here is from genome assembly GCA_030737815.1 of Allium fistulosum. Lineage (NCBI taxonomy): Eukaryota > Viridiplantae > Streptophyta > Magnoliopsida > Asparagales > Amaryllidaceae > Allium > Allium fistulosum. The sequence continues at coordinate 941,397,571 of CM060908.1, read as the reverse complement.
GGACCAATATATCGAGGTGCTAATTTTCCCAATCGACTGAAACGCACAACACCCCTCATAGGTGAAACACGAATGAACACTAAATCTCCCACAGAAAATTCTAAATTCCTTCTTCGATTATCGGCATAGGATTTTTGTCTACTTTGAGCTTCTTCCATCCTATGACGAATAAGGTCAATCCTTTCTATGGCATCACGAATAAAATCTGGACCTAAAACCAGCTTCTCACTGGCTTCAAGCCAACACGAAGGAGATCAGCATGGCCTTCCGTAGAGTGCCTCGAAAGGTGCCATACCAATACTAGATTGGAAGCTATTATTATAAGAAAACTCAACAAGAGAAATATGATCTTCCCAACTTCCACCAAATCAAGAACACATGCATGAAGAAGATCTTCAAGAGTTTGATTCACACGCTCTGTTTGCCCATCGGACTGAGGATGATAAGCGGTGCTAAACTAAAGCTTCGTTCCCAAAGCTTTTTGAAGACCATTCCAAAATCCACTAGTAAATAATGGATCACGATCACTAACAATAGAAGTAGGAACTCCATGCAATTTAACGATTTCTTTAACATAGAGTTTGGCCAAAAGAGGTACGGTCCGGTTGGACCAAACAAGAATAAAATGGGCGGATTTTGTAAGTCTATCTACAATCATCCATAAACTATCATGACCCAAACGAGAACGGGGAAGACCGTTAATAAAGTCCATGGAAATTTGATCCCACTTCCAAATTGGAATGTCCAAAGGTTGGAATAACCCACTGTGCCTTTGATGCTCGGCCTTTATGAGTTGGCAAGTCATGTAACGGTTAATGAAGTTAGCAATATCAGATTTCACTCCATCCCAATAATAAAGTCGTTTCATGTCCGCATACATTTTACTACTTCTGGGATGAATGGTAAATTTAGAATGATGAGAATCTTCTAAAATATCTTTACGAAGATCACTAATATTTGGCACAATAAGTCTACCAAATTTTCGAATACCTCCACGAGCATCAATATCAAAGTCCTTCAGACTATCAACATTATTTTTATCCCTACAACTTTGGCTAAGAAAGGCCAATTCGGGATCATGCTTTTGAGCTTCAAGGATGCGGTCTAAAAGAGAAGGATGAGCCTCAAGGCTACATAAAACAAGAGATGAATATGAATCTGATTCACGATCTCGAATCTCACAAGTGGACAAAGTCTCGAGATCATTCCATTCAGATATCATCATGGAAACAACCGCTTGTTACTTTCGGCTAAGGGCATCGGCAACACGATTCCCCTTTCCGGGAGTATAAAGAATATCAAGATCATGAGATGCAAGGAATTAGAGCAAACGTTATTGACTCAAATTAAGTTCCTTTTGAGAAAATAAATACTTCAAAGATTTATGATCAGTGTAGAGAACAAATTTCTCTCCCAAAAGATAATGACGCAAAATTCTAAGGGTGAAAACAATAGCCGCGAACTCTAAATCATTGGTGGCATATCTAGTCTCGGCAGGCTTTAATTGCCTAGAAGCATAAGCGATAACACGTTCCCTTTGCATGAGAACGGCTCCCAAACAAACACGACTAGCATTGGTATAAACAATAAAGTCTTGGTTCCCTTCGGGAATCACAGGAATAGGAGCATCAGAAAGGAGTTCTTTTAATTTCTGAAAAGCGGCTTCATATTTGTCTGACCAAATGTACTTAACTCCCTTCTTTGTCAAACTATTAAGAGGTACGGAAATTTTAGAAAAGTTTTTTATGAACCGACGGTAATAGCCCGCCAATCCCAGGAAGCTACGAATTTCCGTCATACTCTCCGGTCTCTTCCAATTTTGAATTGATTCAATCTTTGAAGGATCCACGGAAATTCCGAATTCAGAAATAATATTTCCTAAAAATTTCACATGAGATTTCCAAAAGTGGCACTTAGAATATTTTTCTTTCAATTTATTGCTCCTAAGAGTTTCCAACACAATCCGAAGATGTTTTTCATGCTCTTCTTCGGTTTTAGAATAAACAAGAATATCATCTATAAAGATGAGGACAAATCGATCGAGGAAGTCTTTGAAAACTTGATTCATAAGGTCAATGAAATAAGCTGGAGCATTCATTAAAACAAATGGCATAACAAGCCATTCATAAGATCCATAACGAGTACGGAACGACGTCAAAGGAATGCTATCCTTTGCAATATGAAGCTGATGAAAACCGGTTGCTAAGTCTAACTGGGAAAAGTCTCTAGCACCGCTAAGTTGATCGAATAGATCATCAATCCGAGGTAAGGGATATTTATTCTTGATGGTGAGATCATTAAGCTTGCGGTAGTCAATGCAAAGCCTAAGTGTACCATCAGATTTCTTCACAAAGATAGCTGAAGCTCCCCATGGAGAGGAACTAGAACGAATAAACTGTTTTCCTTCCGATTCGGATAATTGTTTACGCAACTCCTTATTTTCCTTATTGGACATACGATAAGGAGGACGAGTGATAGGTAGAGCTCCAGGGATTAGGTTAATTCTGAACTCAATTGCTCGCTTAGGTGGTAATCCTAAAATGGGCTCAAATAAATCGGGAAATTCACGAACAATGTGGATGAGGGAAATAACATCTTCCTCATCATCATTATCGTCATCATATGGATTTAGAGAATATAAGGATGCCGTCGAATTGGAATCTGAATTTTTAAGAACAATAGAAATCTGCTTAACAGACTGGGGATGTCGAAGATAGATAGTCCTCTCGGGACATAGGATGTGGGCTTCATAACGATTAAGCCAATCCATTCCCAAAATCATTCTGAAACCTAAGTAGCGCATAACATGCAAATTGGCTCGGAAAAAATAATCACATAAAATAATCTCGACATCTTTACAAAGTAAACTGAGTGTTGCGGATCCACCAATCGGATTCGCAATTCTCAGTGAAGTCATCAAGCCCATAACATTTAAAGACAAAGCATCAACAAGTTCTTTGGATATAAAAGAGTGAGATGCACCCGTATAAAAAAGAACTCGAATAGGAAGATCACGAAATATAATAATGCCATCAAGGACAGAATGAGAAATACCTTGACCAAGAGAAGTGTTACTAGGAGCTTGCACAACATTAAGCTTTCCATCCTTCCTACTTTGAAGTATGGGACATGCAGATATATGATGACCCGAACTTTTGCAATAAAGGCAATAAAGGGGTTTCAAACACCTATTTGCATAATGGTCCTTAGAACCACAATTGTAGCATTCTCCACGACTAGAGGTAGGAGTCTTTGCTACCGAAGTTGCTTGCTTCCCTTTTTTGTTGGGATTAGGGCCTCTGAACTTAATAGGCCTCTTCTTGTTGTTATTGAAGTTCTATTTGACACCCATAACTTCAACCTCACTTTCTTTATCGGCCTCTTCAAGTCGAAGAGCGATATCAACAAGCTGATCAAAAGCAACTTCCAGTTTCAGGAATAAAGGCTTTTTGAGGTTCTTATTCAACCCATAGACAAACCTCTGATTTTTCTTCAATGGGGTATTAATATATTCGACCCCATATTTAGAGATAGATTCAAAAGATGCGACATAATCCGTCACAGAAGATTCACCTTGAACAAGGTCAGTAAAGTCTTGGGCCAAAGTTACTTTTTCAGCCTCCAGCACAAACTTTAACTCGAACCTTTCCCGGAATTTCTCCCAAGTAAGATCCGCTTTAATAATTTCTGAAATCAAAAGCTCATACCAATCTAATGCTCTCTTTTGGAGCATGCTAGAAGCCACTTGGACTCGATGTAGATCCACAAGATTCATGTGAGAAAAGATGCGATCGCATGTTCTAAACCAAGCTTGGACCACTACAACAAAAAGGACTTTTTATAGCGTGTAAAAACCGCTATAAAAACTTTCTATAGCGATTCTATAATCGCCATAGATCAACATGTTGTAAAAAGTCTGGTAGATACTATAGCGTGTCATACTTGCAATGGAAAACGTATTTTTCTTGCCATCTAAAATAGGCCATATTGGTGCAACTGCGTTTCTATAGCATTATGAAACGTGCTATAGAACTTTTTATGACGCATTTTAGTTGCTATAAATATGTCGACATGCTATATTATTATAGCATTTGAACGCGCTATTGAATCATCGTGTCAACCTTTTATGACATATTGAAATGCTATAGAAAATTCATTACTATCTATTATAGCACCGTCTTATTGCTATGAAAACTATTTACTCTTTGCAAAATATTTTGTATAGCACTAACATGATGCTATAGTATAACAAAGCTGAACAATTTTTCTTTTTATTGCATAGTTATTACGCTATAAAAAAATTCTATTGCACATTTTTTGCTGCCATAACATTCAAAGCTTAACAATTTTCAATTCTACTTATATATTATAACTCAAAAAACCACATTCATCACATTAACATAAGTACACAGATTGAGTCATAAGCCAAATCATAATATATATATATATATCCATAATATTTCATACATGAAGAATTAAACATAAATATTTGTGATAAAAATTAAACATAAGTACACAAATTGAGTGTAGCATACCAAAACGATACATACTAAAAATATTTTAATGACCGTCGATAAGCATGACCGATTTAAAGGAGAAAGAGTGTGACATCATGTATCAATCTCAAAAGCATCATACAACACCTGTGAAGAAGAAACACAAATCAAATTCCAAAGCAAAGAACAAATCAAACTACAACTTCAAGGTTAAACAAAGCATAAGTACAGATTCAAGTTCCAGTTTCAGTTTTCAGATCAGATCAAAACCAAATGTCAGTTTCAAAGCTACTGATCAAAAGTTCAAAACCAAGTTTCCAGAATCAAAGCAACTTCTAGTTTTTAAATTTCCAGACAAAACTTCTCTGCTTAATCAACTTCCAAGTGAGAAAACTAACCCATTGATGCTTGAATCTGTTTAACTTGATGTATGTGAAATAAAGTGATGAAATTGTGTTGATAGTCTGTGCATGCTTATGTATATGTGTATTGGTGCTCTGTTATAGGTTACAGGTTTTAAAACCTGATTAAAATTTCAAATCATTCCACTTACAAACAATTTTAAACCTTGATCTCTGAATGAAAGGTGTTTGTATGTGTATAACATCATTTCTAAAAATAGATTCAAGAGAAAATATTGAGTAAATATTTTGAAAATTTTAAATATCAGTAATAATCTAAATTAAGTCAAAATTCAATAATCAGGGATTCGTGTTTAGATTTCATAATCGAGTTCGTATTAGCAAATAATGATTTTTGATGGAGATATCATGATTTTAAATATAATGGTTGTTGAGATCTTGTGAGTTGAACAGAAAATATGATTCAACATTTTGGTGGTAAACTTATATGTTATAACATGGAAATGGATCATAAAATGTATATTCAGTCAAGGCGTGTACCACTAAAAGACGCTCTTCTATCCGACATATGCATCAGCACATCCGCAGCACCAACATATCTTCCTGCTCACGGTTTCGATGTGAAAGATAATGAAGGAAATACTAAAACTTTCAATCTTGTGGATGGAGGCGTGGCTGCTAATAATCCTGTATAACCTATAATCTCTTTTAATTTTGGTATATTTGAAAGAAATAACAAATAACTAAGAAAAATCAACATACATTAACAGCTATGAGCATGGTGACAAAGGAGATATTCAAGAAAAATCAAGATTTTTTCCCCATAAAGCCTACGGATTATGGCAAATTTTTAGTGCTGTCTATAGGCACTGGTACTTCAAAAGAAGCAGCAAAATACAGTGCGAAAGAAGCAGCAAAATGGGGTTTACTTGGATGGCTATACAATGATGGTTCTTCCCCATTGATTAATATGTTTACACAAGCAAGTGATGACATGGTTGATTTTCATGCTTCTGTTCTCTTTCAGGCACTGCATTCCGAAAATAACTATCTTCGCATTCAGGTATAATTAGTTTGTAAATTGATCTTCACGTCTTATGTGTTTATATATGGAACTAGAACATTTGTACCTTCAACCATATCTAATTGAACATCAATAAAACAAAACAAAATAAAAAAGAAAATAATGAGATTGAATACATACATTTAATGGCGATCAAATCAGGATGATACACTGACTGGTGACACATCATCGGTGGATATCTCAACAGAGGAAAACATGTCAAAACTTATTGGAATAGGACAGGCGCTTCTGAAAAAACCAGTGTCAAGAATGAACACAGAAACTGGAATATATGAAGCATGCAGTTTGAAAACCAATGAAGCAAAACTCATCCGCTTGGCCGAGCTGCTCTCTGAAGAAAGAAAAATTAGGCATTCAAAGGTTGTCAACAAGTAGCAGTGTTTCTTAGGTAAAGGTCGATTGATGGCCAATAACTATGCTTCAGGAATTGATTTACCTCTTGTGTGTGATTCTTTCTATTTGATTGCATGTGTGAAAATTGCATGGATAATAAGGTTGAATGTATTTGTGTTAGAATGCTCCTATTATTTCTTCATCATTTCTTCACTGGAATAAAAAAAACTTGAAGATTAAAGGATTGAATGTTAATAGAGGCTAAAACTGAAAAGCATAACATCAAAGGCCTCTGTTGGTAAAAGTAGAAGTGACTTGTACAAATCTCAACATCTTACGTAGGACGGTAGGAGAAGCAGTGGTCCCAAACCAAAAATGTTTAAAAACTTACCCATACCCGAAACCACATCTCAAACATTCTTGATGTCATCTAGTGGAATAATGCATCACTCATGTCTATAAAACACCCAGCACGACAAAGTTACAGTATCAAATGAACTTTTGTATCTTCAAAACACAACTCCTCTTTCAGCATCATAATACTTCAACAAACATGCAATCCCTTACTTCCTCCAACTCAATCCTAACCTTTTATAGTCCAAAACTCAGTCCTAACCAAAAATGTCCACAAAAGCATCAAACGTACTCTAACTTTCTAATTCAGCTCAACTATGGTCTCCTACTTTAGCAGTAGCAATGCATCAAATCCACTAAACTCAAGAATGGTCATATACCAATAAATTTAGTTCAATATACGGTGGGAATCCATAATAATTTGGGATGTGCAGAAATCACACAAAAATTTTCCTACCAAATTAGCAGAATAAATTATTCTTGTGAAGTATGATGAGAGGGATATGATGATCTAATAGAGGAAAAAAGATATTTGCTGTTTACAGCAATCAAGTCTGACTGTAAACCAAGGCCAGAGTATAGTAACAAATGGAAGTGATAAATATGCCCTAAGGATTACTATATTATTCTTGTGAAGTAGTGTAGCAAGGATCTATAACAGCTAAGTAGGTGGATTAATGATTATAATATCAAGCAATTACTTGTTTTATTAGATGTGTTAATTGTATAATATCATCCTTTCGCATTGTTTATTGCTACTATAGACGAAAGCAGACACCTAACAAGCCAATATATTTGCCGCATTTTGATTTATTTCCACTTAGCCAGAAGGTGCACCTTCAATGATACTTCATAACCAAAACTATATTTAAGCTTAAACAAACAACGTAACCTATACTCTGGTGTACATATAATTTAATAACAATAAAAACATACCATAATCAGCAGCTCCTTCACGGCACATACAAGTACTCCACCTTTCACAGCAAACAAAGAGTTGATCAACTCCTTCATACCTTATATAAGCCATCATGTCATAGTGCTCTTAACAACCATTCAGCATTAAAAGTTGCCACTATGACTTCTTTGGCAGCTATTGTAACACAAAAGTATCACTTGTTTGCTCTACTCATCTTATGTGCTTTTGCATCTCTATCAAGTGGCGCCAATTATATAGAGAATAGGCATGAACAGTGGATGACTCAATATGGACGAGTGTATAAAGATGAAGCAGAGAAATCATACCGGCTTAAGATTTTCCAAGCAAATGTTGAGTACATCGAATCATTCAATTCAGCAGGAAAGCACAAGTACAAGCTGGGCACTAATCAGTTTGCTGATCTGACAAACAAGGAGTTTAAGGCTGCCTACAATGGATTTAAGCCTTCAAAAGCTAAGGGGGTTACGATAGAAGGAAAATTCAAGTACGCAAATTTCTCTGCAGCTCCTGCAAGTATAGATTGGAGGACTAAAGGTGCTGTGACTCCTGTTAAGAATCAAGGACAATGTGGTAAGCATTTTTTATTTCACCTTCATATTGATACATGATTACACATGTATTGAAAATGATGTATGCAAGTAATATTAACTGTTTTAGAAAGAAACAATGCAGTATCTGGAACATGGTTGATTTCTCAGTAACGATCATAAATCCAAAACCTAATAAATCACTAAACAAAAATTATGTATAGCTTGGGAAAACTTGCTTGTGACAAGAATGTATAAGATTGCAAATTCTTGAACTCTTTAGTCTGTTAAACCATCAGACTAATACCTTCCATTTTCATGACAGGATGTTCCTGGGCATTCTCTGCTGTAGCATCAACAGAAGGAATAAATCAACTCACAACTGGAAAGCTAATTTCACTCTCAGAACAGGAACTTGTCGATTGTGACGTAAATGGCTCTGATCAAGGATGCAATGGAGGACTCATGGATGATGCCTTTTATGAGCACATATATAGCTTACTAGCATTTTATCCTTAAGCTTAGGGTATCCATACACAAGTAATTAAGTACGTACTAATTTATTTATGAGCACATATATTCTTCAACTAGATGATAGCCGAAGAGCATTCAATTGCTGATTTAATGGGTAACTGGTCTCAACAGAAGATATCTACTATTTACAGCAATCGAGTTTGACTGTATAGCAAGGCCACAATATAGCAACGACTGAAAGTGATGCATTAGTGCTAATGATTATAATATTATTCGTGTGATGTAGCATACCAAGGATATAATAGCCGAAGTAGGTGGATTAATGACTATAATATAAAACCATCACTTGTTCTGTTAGAGATGTTAAATGTATAATATCATGTTTTTCTCATTGTTTACTTTATAAGGAATGAAAACAAACACCTAATAAGCCAAGATATTTCCCACAATTTGATTTATTTGGCATTTAGCCACAAGGTGCGCCTTCAATGTACTTCATAGCCAAAACTATATTCAAGCTTAAACGAACAATGTAACCCTTACTCCGGTATATATATAATTTAATACCAGCAAAAACATACCATCATGGAGAAATCAGCAGCACCTTCACGACACATACATGTGTTCTACCTCTCGCAGCAAACAAAGAGTTGATCGACTCCTTAATTCCCATATAAGCAATCAACTTTTGGTGTTCTAAATAATAATTCGGTATTAACAGTTGCAACTATGGCTTCTTTAGCAACTATTGCAACAACAAAATATCCATGGTTTTCTCTGCTCATTTTATGTGCTTTTATTTCTCTATCCAGTGCCACCAATTACATGGAGAACAGGCATGAACAGTGGATGACTCGATATGGATGAGATATAAAGATGAAGCAGAGATAGCATACCTACAAAAGATATTCCAAGCTAATACCTAGTACATTCAGTCTTTCAATGCAGCAGGAAAGCACAAGTATAAATTGGGGACTAATCAGTTTGCCGATCTAACAAACGAGGAGTGTAAGGCTGCCTACAATGGAATCAAGCCTTCAAAATCCAACAGAGCTAACGTAGAAGGAACATTTAAGTATACAAATTTCACTGCAGCTCCTGCAAGTATGGATTCGGGGACTAAAGGGTGTTGTAACTCCCGTTAAGAATCAAGGACCGCCCTGTAAGCATTTGTTTCTTCTTCATTAAACCTATACAGTAAAATATTGATACATCATAATATCTGTACAGTGAATATTGTATGCAAGTAATATTAACAGTTCCGGAAAGGAACAAGGGAGCATTTGGAAAATAATTGATTTCTTAATGACGGTCATTAATCCATAACCTAATAAATCCTTAGATAAAAGTGGTAAGTGGCATTTTAGAAATCCGATCTACCAACTAATATTCATAACTAGATAAAAGACATTTAAATTCATAATGATAACATCTAGGAGTACTTGACTTGTCGCTCAAATAGTGGGAATTGTCCCTGTAGTTAGCTTGGACTTCATTAGAAACAAAAAAGTGGTTCAGCCATGGTACAATCAGATCTAGAACAAATGTTGTTCACCAAAAATGTCAAGAACTATATATTTTGCTTTACCAGATAGACTAATTTATTAGAAAAGGACTTGGCAGATGGAATGACTTAGAAGATAAAAGATGTATACTTCGTAATACAGAAGATGAAACTGCAACCCACCTATTTTTCAACTGTTCTTTGTCAAATCTCATTTAGGGAAAAATATCAGAGAAGTTAAGACTGCAACAAATTAATTCAGCCAACGAGATACAGCAAGTGAGACAACAAATTATCTACCATTGACAACAAATCCAAAGAAAACACATTCAATCTTTTCTATACCAAGGCAAGAATTTACAACTAAACCCTCCAAAATAATTAAATCACAGAAAGGATATAGTGGTGTACACTGGCGTTATCACCAATATCACTTACCGACACCCAAGTTCGCGAAGCTGCCTTGAAGAACCGCTTGAGGAATCACTTGAGGAATCGAGCCTAGAAGACGCGCTTCAGCTGCCTAGAAGGATTCCAGTGAATCACTTGAGGAATCAAACCTTGAGGGTTGCGGCGCTTTGAGGGTTGCGGAGCCTTGAGGGTTGCGTAGCCTTGAGGAATCGAGCCTTGAGGGAATCACTTGGAATCGTTGCGGAGCTTTGAGATTAAAGAAGGATTTCAGTGAAGAGGAGAATAAGAGTGAAGTAAATGTGAAAAAGGAGAAGTGGATTTGAGCGGCACTGAAAGAAGATGGAGGGAAATAAAATTGGACTGTAAAAATTTCTTTACCAGTATTAACAACGGCGTTAAGTTAATAATGATGGCGTTAACCTCTACCCTATAGAACCACTAACTAGTTAACTATAGCAATTAAACCTCCCGTGCAATCCTCACTTGCTATTAATATAACATTTTCTTGTAGTGGACTTCTATAACGCTTTCGGAACCCTTGAATGGCCTTCCACCCAAATTGGTATAATCACTGCACAAGCGTGCAAACCCAGATTTAGGATGAGTAGGCTCAGGGACGGGACCGGCAGCTTGGGCATTCTTTACAATATCCAAAAGCTACTGAGCAGACATGAATACTCCATCCTGGGGAGTAGCACTGGATTGACCGGCGCTGGGACGGCCAGGTCTAACCATTTCTCTTCTTTAAGAAAAAAAAGAAAGAAGAGGAGAAAGGTTATTCTCAGAATGAATATCAAACAAACTTGATTGATAAAACAAAACATCACAAAAGAAAATATGATAGAATGGGTCTTAAGACTCGAATTAAATCCTAAGGCACGACTCCTAAGAAAGACTTAGGACAATGATCCTTGCTAGATTATTCTACACTGATCCGAAGTTTGGCTCAGATACCAAGCTGTGACGCCCCACCTCTATACTCACACTAACCAAGGACACTACAAGGTAATGCCGTCAATTAGTACAAAGAATAAGGCTGTTGAGGAGCGACCATCTGTGTAATTGCTTTGAGCGAGTACCGTTATTCAGATGGTATGTCATGCATTTTATTTCAAGAGGAAATCCGACATATCAAATACAAACTCAAAGCTACTACATAGTGGCTATGTGGGCTTCGGAAACAAATATAGAAATAAGCATAACGCAAATCAGTCACAGATATTCATATCACAAAGGCGGAAACAAATATGAATATAACACATAAAAGTGTTCATCAAAACAGTGGTCATACAAGATCCACTACATCACAAAAGAATAGGTAGTGCTAGACAAAAGAATATGTATACATCAAGGAGTCTCTATCTCAAATGTATAAAAGCAAAAACTACTAAGCTAAAGTAGTTAGCCAAAAGTCAGAAGCTAGTCTCTGTTAAGAAGTCAAGTGGAAGCACCTGTAACACCTCGGTCTGACCCGAGTATTATTTAAGAAGAAAAATAATAAACGGATCAGTCTAGCTATAAATATCATATAAGATGAGAAAGGATAAGAGATACCACAAAAAGTATGATAACAATAATGCCATACTGTGTCAAGTATACATTTGATAACAAAAAAATCATACAATATCTCAAATGTCCTCACATATCCATAAAGAATATCACATTCTTTAGTTTATTCACCAAACCCCAAATATTGACAAAACATATCAATGCCAATCGCAAAAATTGGTGAAACACAAATTCCAGAAATCAACAATTAGAAATCCAGAAAACACAAAGGGGGAGGCCTATCACAAACGGGAGCATGAAAACTCACCAACACGTGTATCACAAACGGGACGCTATCCTATGAAAAGACGGGGTATTGTCCCCTCTTGGGGACAGATAAGCTGAACATCGACGTACCTAAAAAGATACGCCCCATGCACAGTCGAACATCGACGCACCTAAAAAGATACGCCCCATGCACATACCTATTGAGCCGAACATCGATACACCTAGAAAGATACGCCCCATGTACCGAACTCATTGAGCCGATTGCTCCACGAATGGTCAAAAAGACCTGGGGTCGCTAGCCCTTAAAAATGAGACGAAGCTCCATAAAACCGGGTACAGTCCCCCACGTGGACAAAGAGACCTCGCATATCGCTAGTCTAAACCATAAAATGATCGCCATCGATCAATAAGAAGTGTGAATTACACTAAGCTTGTAAATAAATGAGTTTAGCTTCATGTTCCATAACCACAGGCTTAACTTAAATATTTACGAACAAATTGTAGATTTCCACTTGAAAATTATCACAAGATTTCAATCAAACAAGTCCAAGAATTAACCGACGAAGTAAATGCAAGCGTTTCATACCACTTGTTTTGCCAAGCCGTTTAATTATATTTCGCATACGAATGAGGTAAAGGTTTATATATACTAATAGATTGGAAAACGGATTTAAAAACGAGTTTTGTATTAAAATAGTGTTGAAATCGTTTTTTTGTGAAAGAGTTTGCGTATTTACCACTAGTATAGAAACCTTTGTATTTTAAAGTGACAAATCATAGAAATGATTGTAAAAACAATCAATCACCAAAAATTCACATTCGACGACGTGAATCAAAACCATAGAAATCGATATCAAATCCATCAAATGGATATTCCCGAAAATCCAGAAAAGAAGTCATCAAAGTCGATAATAAGTGACAACAACCAACCGGATCAACAAAAAATCGATTAAAACGGAAACCCATCTAAAAACAAGCAAGTTGGCTGGAATTGTCAGCTCCAGACGTCTGGTGGTTCTCCCAGAAGTCTGAGCTGAAGTGCTGGAAATTTTATTCCATAACCACTAGCTTAACTTAAATATTTATGAACAAATTGTAGATTTCCACTAGAAAATTGTCACAAGATTTCAATCGAACAAGTCCAAGAATTAACCGACGAAGTAAACGCAAGCGTTTCATACCACTTGTTTTGCCAAGCCGTTTAATTAGATTTCTCATACGAATGAGGTAAAGGTTTATATATACTAATAGATTGGAAAACGGATTTAAAACGAGTTTTGTATTAATATAGTGTTGAAATTGTTTTTTTGTGAAAGAGTTTGCGTATTTACTACTAGTATAGAAACCTTTGTATTTTAAAGTGACAAATCATAGAAATGATTGTAAAAACAATCAATCAGCAAAAATTCACATTCGACGACGTGAATCAAAACCATAAAAATCGATATCAAATCCATCAAATGGATATTCCCGAAAATCCAGAAAATAAGTCATCAAAGTCAATAATAAGTAACAACAACCAACCGGATCATCAAAAATCGATTAAAACGGAAACCCATCTAAAAACAGGCAAGTTGCCTTTAATTGTCAGCTCTAGATGTCTGGTGGTTCTCCCAGATTTAACGACCCTAGATTTTAATTTAATTTAAATTGATAATTAAATGAATTTTTGAATAAAAATTGTAAAATTTATTTTAAATGGAAGCGAGTTTCCCCGACTGTCTTAGAATCTATATTAAGTCATTTGAATTTAAACGATTTGTATATATGTGAATATATATGTATGTACAATTGATTTGAATTTGAATTGTATATAAATTGTTTAATAATAAGTGATAATAATAAATATTAGAAAGGAAAATATAAAACAAAGAAAAGAAAACATCTATGTACAAAGCAAATAGAAGAAACAAAGAAAACAAAAGTATCTACAAACCAAAACTGTACATACATAATTCAAACACCATAAGTTGTAGACAAAGAAGTACACAAGAGATATGTACAAGCCACCAAACATCTCCATATACTTTTGTACAGCCGAAAGAAAATAATAAGATGAGTGTATTGTACAATGTCAATTAATACTAGCACAAAAGCAAGATACCAGCCTCCAAAATGAGAAAAAATCCGTGTGTATATTTGTACTGGAAGGAAATTTCACTTGTACAAAACATTATAACACCCTGTACAAAATGAATAACCTGTAAACTTCTTTTATCTATCAACTTCTTCATTTTTTTTCTTGTTCGTTCCATTTCAAAACTGAGAAAAACAAAAGCAACATCTTTAAAACTACAAACTTGAACAACAATCAACAACAAATAGAGATTAAGGCAAGAAGGAGTTGTAGAAAATTCAAAACTATTTGCAACAAACATAAAGCTCTGTTCTTCTCTGCCATTTTCAAGGTGAGCAACTCTTCTTATTTACCTGTGAGCAATCCTTCATTTTCTTTTATCAGATACATATATAGAAGTCTGCTTGTTAATTGCTTCTCTGTTTTCATACCTGTAAGCAACTCTAAATCCATTTTCTTTGGTTTGCATGTGATGATTTTTGATGAATGATGTGTTTGCTTTGCCTGCATGACTGAATATATAAGTTGTATATAAGGTCTGTGTTTACATAAGTTGCTCTGTGAAATATTGAATATTCTGGTCTCCTCAGATAATTAGTTACAGGTTGAAAAAAAAGTTTTCAAACTCAAAGATACTTTCAACTGATCATGGTAAAGCTTAGAGTTTTCGACCAGAACAAGGTGTTTAAACTTAAATTAAGATTTTGAAGGTTGTCTTGGATATGTTGATAAGATATTACCACTGGGTCATGTTTAACAGGCAAAACTTTAAATTATGAATAAAATTCGAACATAACGATTTATGGATTCATATATATATATATTCTGAATCCTTGTGGAAAGTTACGATTTTTAAGAGGAATTTGAAGATTTTTAGTGGGATGGTTTGGTAGCAGCTCGACGTTGAACGAAAGTGGGTTTTGGGGCGATTTCAGGCGATTGGGGGTACTGGAGATGCTAGGGGTGTGCGGGGAGGTGGAGGACCCTACGGCGATGGTGGGAAAAATAGTGGATAGGGTGTCAGATGGTCGTGGCGTCAACGACAAAGGAATTAAGTTCCTAAACCTAATTTTGGTGGTGCTGAAAGACTTGATCAATTCTTCCTTTCTGGAGTATCGAGTGCGATAAGGCTGCTGGAAGTGGATTCGTGGAGGTTTGGCGATGATATGGCTGAAGCTACGAAGCTTCTGATGATCGGAATTGGTAGTGCGTGGCAAATAGATTGGTCGAGGTTGGGTTCCAGTGTTCTTTGAAGTACCTCGATTTTGATTTCGACCGAGTTTGGCAAATCTGGGTGGTCGGTTGCTCTGGGATGGTCATCGTTGACTTGTGAGTGCATTGATGATGGTCGGAGTGGGTCGGAGTGACGGTGGACGTGCACCGCGTGCATGTGTATCAGGTGGAGTGAGTTTTGGGGAAGACGATAATATCTCAGGATCGATCTCGTGTTTTCCACGTGAGTGACTCGAAGGAACGAAGGGTTTGGCTCGAGTATTTTCGGGGTTGTCCCTGGTTAACACTTAGAAAATTTAAGTTTAAAAGAGAAATATGGCATACGGGTTAGTTTGGGGGAAAACTCGAAGCAGGGCTCGGGTAAACAGGCATTTGGCTCGGGTTAGAATGATATAACAGGTTTAAACAGAAACTTGTTTGTTCTGTTTTAATTTTTTTTTTAAAAAGATTATTTAAATTAATAAGGTAATTAAAGAATGATTTATTTAATTTATAAATAAGTAATTTAGATTAATTTATAATTGGAAATGATTAATAATGAATTAATCTAAGATAATTTCCCAAGAAGGAAATTGAAGAAATGTTATTAGTTAATGAAGATAATTAACTAGAAATTATTAAGTAATCAAATTTATGTGATTAATTTTGATAAATAATTAGATAAATTAATTTAGATAATCAACTGTAAATGGTTAATTACTTAATGAAAGCAATTAAGGGGTTAATTAATTATGAAATTGGTTTAAAGGTTAATTATTTAATATGATTTATTAATTAAGATAATTAATTTGAGGAAAATTTATTAATTAAAGGTTAATTAATAAAGGATTAAAGGTCAATTTATTAAAATGGTTCATCATTAATTTATGATTAATTAACCAAGATTTGTAGCTTATTCATAAGTAATTAATCTGGTATAAATTAATTATAATCAGATATTGATTGATCTTACTTATGAACGTTGGATGTTTTGGATGATTGAATTGTTGATATCCCTGATATATGATGCTTTTTGATACATCCTGATTTATGTTGTGATCTGTAATTTACTTATCTGCGATATATATATGTGATTTCTGTTTCTGTGATATATTACTATGTGAATATGAAACCCCTTGACCCGTAAACGACATTTGAATTTCGATGCGACAGGGAGTCAGATTCCAGTTGGTTATCCGAAACCCACATCGAATTGTAATGATGAATCTTTGTGACTGATAAATTTACTTTATCTATGAATCTGTGAATGAAGATAAGCGTTGTGGATTATACCGCTTATCGATATTGATATATCTGTGATGATTGATGATGTTGCACTATTGTGTGAAACCCCTGGACTACACCATACACACACAAATATGGATTTCACGTGGAAATCAGTTAAATCACAGATGATTTAAATTCAATGTTTTGACATTAAATTTTTAATTTCAATTGATTTTGAAATTGGAAATTTGGGTTAAAGTGAAAAGCTTTTGAAATGGAATTTCAAAGATAAAAGTTATTTCGAATAACTTGATTAAGTTTTGAGATTTAAATAATTTGATTTAAATTTGAATTCAAGTTTGAAATTGAATTATATGATTTGAAACTAGGAATTAAAGATGTTGAACAAGTTATATATGGGTTAAACCATTTTAAAAGTATTGATTTGGAACTTGAATTTAATTCAAGGGTTTTGACTCGTGTAAATATAACTGGATTTTTCTGAAATGAAACTATTTGTTTTTCAAATAGTAAAAGCTTTCACATAAGTAATGAACTTCCAATTTGTGTTGTAAGAATTTCAAGTTTGAAATGGAATTGAAATGTTTTGAAAACTATGAAATGAGTCTTTGATTTCAAAGACCGAATGAGTTAATCCAACTTGAAATAGAATTGTTTTGAAAGGCTATGAATGAATCTTTGGAAACGAGTTTTGAAAGCTATAAGTTAAATCTTGACTTAAAGATTTAACGAGTTAATTCAATTGAAATGGAAATCGATTTGAAAATCTATGAATGAATCTTTGTGAACGGGGTGAACTTTGTGAATTGAATCTTTTTGTTTAAAAGATTAAAAGTGTGGAAATTGTTTAAACCATTGAAGGTTTTTGAAATGAATCTTTTTGTTTAAAAGATTGGAAATGGTAAATTGTTTAACCATTCGAATGAAAAGTTTGGAGCTTTAAGCTGTGATTTAACTGAGACCCCGGTATCCATATGATTTTTAACTGTGCTCGTTATTTGGTTTAGCCGGGAAAGGACCTTTGTGTCATATAACCCATTCCGAATAGTGATACGACGTATATGGATCGCATTTGAAGACCGGTGGTGAAGACTGGATATTTTCGAAAACGAAAGGATTACCATTGATTGTCTCTGCATCGGCTGATCCCCAGTATAGAGATTTTATTACCCTAAGTGATGGGAAGTCCGGACGTGATTAGAAATTATCCGGATTTGCAAGGGCTTCTTTGGAAGTGCTTTCGGTTCTGTTCGAACCCGGAACGGACTTGTATGGATGTGTGTCTGACGTTACACTTTGAGATGTAAAGCTGGTTTCTATCAAATACATTTCTGTTGGTGGTGGAGAATTTATTCTCTTAGCTTAACACCCTTCTCTGAGACATACGAGCTCAGAGGTTATGTAGTTGATGGTTACTAGTGATACATTCCCAATTTGGTAATGTGGCATACGAAGTGCTGATGATCATTTGTTGGTCAAAGCGTGCTTTGTGAAAAAGCGTGGCTTTGTGAAAAAGCGTGGCTTTGTGAAAAAGCGTGGCTTTGTGAAAAAAGCGTAGCTTTGTGGACGAGACTTCGTCGAGCCTCACAACCCGGTAATGGTCGAAACAAGAATGTTGCGGCAAAGGTTTATAGGGGTAGCGCCCCTAGGGTATGTCATTTCCTTCTGGATAAAAGGTGATATCATGGTATGGAGCCCAGATATTTTACCTATGTGGATGCTGCACAGTTATTATACTTTGTGGTTGTTGCTTTATGATCGAGGGCCCTCGGATAAAGGTCGGTAACGACCGGGGGATGACATGACTCGTGTGTTAGTTACCTAGTTACAGCTTGGTTAAAGCGTGAGGTAGCGTCAGCCTTGTGTTTGCAGAGATCCGGTTAGGATCCGGGGCGTCTTTCCAGAGGCATTTCTATTTCGGTAAGGAAGTTCCTTTGCCTGATCATTTGTTGAAAATCCAAAGAAACAATACGAACCCTATACGGTTTTAGTTGTATTACCTGCTATGGAATGTGGCGGTAACCTGCTATTGAACGTAGTAGCTATAGTAGGCATACAATAATGGTTGTATGCTGGCTAAGATTAATATTATATTTTCGACACTATGCACTAATGATAATAATATCGAATGATTTTTCGTAGTAAGCATGTTTGACTATCATAAGAAGAAATCTCTTCCAATTCTGCGTTTGCATTGTGTGTGTGGTGGGAGGTCTTATGGTAGTTTCATTTTCAAAAAGCATTGCGGATTTCAATGTTTAAAAGCCTTTCGTGTTTGTTTAAAGATAAACTGTTTTTGTTGCTCACACCAGTCCCATGACTGACCCAGAGTTTATTGTTCCCTTCCTAAACTCTGGGTGCCCACCATTTTCCACACGAGCAGTCTAGAGTTGGGTTTCTCAGATATTCAGGTTGAGTAGATTATCTGGAGCTGGTTCAGTTCTTGGAGTTCAGGATTACACTTGCTTATCTTTGTGCATCGTGATGGTGGTTCGAGCTTGACGTTGGAGTTGTTGGAGTCATTCTCTTTTGTAGATCATCTGAAGTGATCTCTTCTGTTCTGTTATTTCCGCTGTATCATTATTTATCTCTGATATTGTTGTATCATATTGATATCATTGTTGTATATCATTTTGGATATTGTATTCATTGGATCGTATATGATATCGTTGATATATTCTTTTTCTTCCGCTGTGTTATTTACTTAACTGTGTTATAAGCTCCGACGACTCGGATTTGAACGGTCGAATCTATGGCATTCGAGTACAATGTAAAGTATGGATGTCGATTTTCAAGCGGGCAAAATCTGACTCGTTACACCAGACGTCTGAGCTGAAGTGCTGGAAATTTTATTCCAGATCGCCCAGACGTTTGGGGAATAAACTCAAACGTCTGAGCTGAAAGACTGGAAATTTTTATTCCGTAGCTCCAGACATCTGAGCTTCTTACCAAACGTCTGAGCTGAAGCTCAGGGCACCTTTTTCTAAGGCCAATAATGGCCAAATCAACTTCGGAGCGATCGGACGAGCGACGATGGCTAGGGATTTATGCCAAGTGACAACCCAGCCCTATAGGCTCTTCAATACATTTCAAACAATAAGTCCAAACATCCATAGTAGGATTATCATAGATTTTGACTTCAGAATACCAAAAATTGGAAAATTCACCAATCCAATTCAATTCAAAAGCAAATGAACATGAAATAGGTGTTAGGAATTCATACCTAACAACTATCATAGGTATAGACATAGATGTGAGTTCAAGAACTCACTTTTAAACCCAAAAACAACGAATGAGAAGCTTTAAAACAAGGCAAGACCAATCTCTCCTCCACTTCACTTCAAGAAGCCTCAATCTATGATCAAATGCAAATATTACCTAAGTTAGGTTTTAGGAATTTTTGAAAATTGGAGAGAGATTGAGGTGGAGAAGAAGAAGAGGATGCTTACCTAAGCTTCTCTTTGGTTTTGGAGCTTGAATCTTGAATTTCCTAGTAATCTAGGGTTTAGGAATTTTAATTTCCTCTTCTTTCCCCCATTTTCCATTAGCTTGAGAGTGTTAGGAAAATAGATTGAATGAATGAAGAGGGGGTGGAGTGTTAGGGTATTTTGTTGGGTTAGTGGGCTGAAACCCCAAGCCCAAAGCCCAATAGAAAAATAGCAAAAATCTACTCAACTCCGAATATATCGATGTTTATACTCAAAATGGTCGCAAACGCCATTTTGGACTCAATGGAAGTGGTCTCGAGTCTGGATTCGACCGTTTACAAAAAGTCACGTTTTGAACTTTTAAATTCAACCAACGATGCTATATTTAAATAAATCATTTAAATATATTATCGTAAAAATATGCGGGTTGTTACAGATGTACAATGGACAAACCTTTCGGTAAGGTCGAAAGGTTTGCAACTGCATATAAAAGGCGACCTTTCATCCCAGTCGAAGGCATGAAGCCGAAAGGAAGTCCGCCTGCTTCTATAAATAGGACCCAAGGGGTCCAGTTTTGGGATCCGATTTTCTTCCCATTCTACTCTTATTCAACTGCTATTGCTTCTGTTCACTATATTGTTACCATAATTTAGAATTTGAATGGGAATTTGTTTCTTGAATTTTGTATCAAACTTCATCATGGGAAATAAAGAGAATTGTGGCTTGTGATTGACTCGAAATTAGGGGATGATCATGATCGGACGTTAATTTAACATTAATGGCTGATCATATATGATTTATTTTTTATCTTCTTTGTTTTGAGTATATGCCACGGAACTGTTTTTAGACATTTTTATGAGTCTTGTCCTCTTTTTCTTGGCTCCGGCAATAAAATGGGGAATACGACTTGAAACCAGTCCTTAATATGGTTCCATGGCATATTAAATCATCTCGTATTTATAAACATGTTTGGTTGATATGTTCTCCTCGAAGGGTTTTCACGATAAGAATATCAACCTAGGAGGCCGAAAGCATCAGAAGAATGTGAAATAGATCAACATCTCCTTTCGACGACATCTAAAGGTTGACTACCTCCCGACAATATCAAAAGGAGATATAGATCTGTGATCGACTGCTTTCGGCTTCCAAGGAAGATGAAACTCAATAAGATGACAAGGTCGAAAGCTATATAATCATAGTGACCTAGTCGAAAGGTTTAGACGATTTCTTAAACCCTCCAGCCAAGGCAGAAGGTTTAATAACCCAATCGTTCCAGTCACACCGTAAGGTTTAAATGGAACCTCAACCCTCCGATATAGTTAAAAGCAAGCTAGTTTTCCACTCAATTTCATAGATGGGGTAAACAATTTCTTAAAACCTTTCGATATTGTTCATCCCAGGCTATGGTTACAACCACGACCTTAAAACCTTCTGACTTGGTCATCTTATTCAAAAGACGTGAATTCACTCAACCACAAAGTTGAACCCATGTGAAACTATCTTATACAAAGCATTGAGGATGTTAACAAGAATTCTTGTTAACATCATGAGTAATACACTTCTGCTAACTGGGTTTTTATCCCAGTTGAATTCAATAGGAATTGAACTTAGGGACTATGCTAGAATGAATTGAAACTTGAACCAGGCATCCACAAGAACAAGCCAAAAGCAATCAAGAAAAATTACCAAAAAATCCACTAAGGGGATGGATTGCTAGCGATCCATCACCCATGGATTGCTAGTGATCCATAAGGAAGCTTCATGGGTCGTTCAAGCCTCTTGCATCATGAATCAATATCTCTTCTAAGTACATTTGCCAAGTTTCATAGTCTTTCAAGCAACCTAGTTCGAGAAGCGAAGACCGATCTGATTCTAGTCATAATTCAATCCAACCTGTGCATGAATCATCATAAAACAAGGAAACTAGCTATGAAATTACATGTACAACATCTACATAAGATAGGGAGTGCAACCCAAAGGAAGAAGACCAAAAATCCCCTAAGTGCATGGATCGCTAGCGATCCATGCCATATGGATCGCTAGCGATTCATCACATTATGTTGGATCATTATGAAATTTTCAAAGAACCTTTGTATCATTGAGTGTAGGCTTCTAGCAAAGCGGCCTGGCCTAATTGCTCTCCTATGCCTATTAATACAATCCTACCTGCAACATAAAGTGGATCTTCTGGACTGGCTGCTGGAACTCTACAAAGATTATCTTCACTCTTCTCCTCCCACACAATAGTCATCTAGGGGTTCACTGTGATTCTCTAGTGAACTCTTGTACTTGTGACTTGAACTAACGTAGAAGATTCAATCATATTCTAATCCGACTCAACTTATAACAGCAGTCAGTTAATATTAAGTTATAAAGAGGACATAGGCTTCATTAACAGCTGAACCACTATAAAAATCTTCTTGTCTTTTAACTATGTCTGCTCTTTTTACATTTATCTTCTATATTATTTGTAACATCCCATATCTGGAGGCCAAAAGCTAAGCGCTACAGATGCTACAGTCATCTATAGTATTAACTTCTGGCGACAAAATACGGTAATGCTAATGGTATCCATAATATCAGAAGCACATGAATATGAACAAAATCATAGATTTCAAAACAACATTTTACTGATAACATTTCGAAACAATAATTCATATCCATGTTACATAATCCCTTAACGTTTTCCAAGTAAAGATCAATTATAATTATATAATAATGCGCCAAGAGCGACATATGATGATGCCCCCTTAGTTGATCAGAGTCAATATAGTCACATCTGACTTAATATACACATTGGAAATAAACAGAATTAGCTGTAACTCCTAATTAGCTATCCGACAGCCACCTTCTCGTCTCCGGAAGCTTTATCCGCCAAAACTAAAACCTAAAAACCTCAACCCTCAACCTACTCAAATCAATTTTGAGCACCCGAGAGTTTAAGGGGAAACAAAAACTTCGAGTCGTACATAAAGCCTAGTATGAATAATACTGTTACATCTCGGTTTACTGATATTAAGCGATACCACACCGCTTAGCGGAACGGATTTCCCTTCACTAATATCCTTTTCAAAATATATATTTTGCAAATTTATTCCTGCAACCAAATTGGTTTGTTTGCGCCAAAATTGGTCACAAACACCCGATAGTCGTTGAAAGCACCAGTACGCAATTACAGATCACGGACCTCAAATATGTAGAGGAATAAGTATGCAAATCACTCAGGAAACTCAGTAAAAACAGTAAATGACACAGGATTTATAGTGGTTCGGCGATCTTGCCTACGTCCACTCTGAAGCCGATGACTTTATTCGTATTCACTTGATGATTACAACTGATTACAATTGGTTGCAGTGATTACAATGAAGAAACTTGAGTATAACCGCAATGAAGGAATGTAGAACTGAATCCGGTAGAGTTTCGGTGTTTCAGAATTCCGATCCCCTTTTCTGAATGACCTGGGGCTCTATTTATAAGTGTAGGAGGCTGATATTTCGCCTAAATTTCGGGAAACCAGCTCTGGCATGTGTGGGGGCCCACACGCCTGGCCTCAAGAAAATTGGGCCCACTTCGGGATCGATTCGAACTCCATTCGAATCGATCAAAAAATCATCCAATCGAGCTAAAATTTGGTGTGGACATTCTTCAACATGTGCCTAAGCTCTTGTGAAAATTTCATATCATTTGGATTTGGGGATAATGAGATATGGTCGATACGAATTCGCTTTTCCGGTTGCAATGCTCTGTTCGAATCGACGACTTCGAATCCATTGCTTCGAATCGATCCAAGCACGCGCTAGCAGGTTGACGTGGCGCGCATTCTTCGCATCGATCCACATTTTTCGCCGAGTTGATAGAGTCATCCCTTGAATTTCGCCGCTTTGACTCAGTCGATTCGAAGGCTTTACTCATGCATGGATTCGAACTGAGACTCGTTCGTATCGATCATATCTCACTTCAGCTGATCGATACGAAACGACGGCACTGGTTGGATTCGAAGAGAGGTATCTTCAAGCTTGATGGATACGAAGGAAACATTATTGATAGATTCGAACCAGATGGTTGTGGTGCTAACGTGATGGATTCGAACATGGGCACCTCCGATGGATTCGAACAGCACCTTGTTGATGGATACGAACTTAAGGCCACTCTGATCGATGCAAACCCAATCGATTCGAACTGTGGGTCCGCGATGGATACGAAAATAGGGTGTTCTCTTCCAACTTGCATCGATCATAACTTGAGCATACGAACTCGGATTGACTTGAAATTTGGAGTGCTGGCTTTCATGACTCTGCTTGTCGTGTCCTATCAATTGTAGCCAGATCCGAGATCGGACAACATTCATTGATATCCATGGTGAAACAGTGTATAACGAACTTTTACGACGAACTGTCTATAGTTTTCTAGTCAACTTTTTGGTGTCACGGCCTTGCCAAAAGGCGGGATAACATTTGCCACCCAAAACATGCCTTGCGATAGGAAGGTGTGTTTTGTAGTTCCATAAGCTGGATGTTCATATCCTATCATCGACCTGTAAAGAACTTGATAGTCTTTCCTGACCACGAATGACGATCGTTCGCGACCGTATGTCATCTGAGGTAATATGGGACCTTTCGAGGTCGGATGCCGTTCGCGGCAAATAACGAAATGGGACCGTTCGTGGTCGGATGTCGTTCTAGACGAGTTATGACCGTTCGCGATCGGGTGTCGTTCTAGACGAATTATGATGGATTGTGACCGTTCGTGGTCGTATGATGTACGAGATAAAATGTGATCGTTCGCGATCGGATGCCGCACGAGGCAGAATGTGATCGTTCGCGATCGAATGTCATACTGGGTGAATTGTGACCGTTCGTGGTCGGGTGCCGCATGGGGCAGAGTGCGATCGTTCGCGATTGAATGTTATACTAGATGAAGTGTGACCGTTCGCGGTCGGGTGACGTACGAGGCAGATCGTGACCGTTCGAGATCGGGTGCCGTTCGAGGCTAATGGTGACCGTTCGAGGTCGGGTGCCGTTCGAGGCGAATGAGTGTGCCCGGGGGGGGACTTAGTATTATCGATGTCAGGTTCACGTTCGGGTGAATTTCTGAATCAGCGATCATGGCAGTTCGTCGCCATACAAGGTGTGCTGGTGGACCGTTGGCGATCCAAAGCATACGCGAATAACTTCTTCTACAGAATTGCAAATATCAAATTAACGTTCACATGAATTCCATAACAGAAATGTCCAAACAAACAAAGTCTAAATGTCCAAATCAACATGAAACAAAGGCAAAGCAAGGATGTCAAAGTGTAAATTCTCACTACGAAACGGTCAATAATCATTCAGAGCATGCCTGTGGATCGTTCGCGATCTCATACATGTGTAAATGGTGTGATGGTGTTAGTGAGAAGTTTACGACTTGTTCATCGTTATTTAAATCAATTGATAACCATACGGAGCCCCGGCTCGGGGTTACCCCTAGCTGATGTAGATGGTGGCCGCTCCGGTTCCACCGTTGGAGCTCGCCTTCTCACATACTGAAGTAGCCTACCGTTCCTAATATGCCCTTTTACCTCATCCTTCAGGTGTCTACAGTCATTTGTGCTATGTCCATTCATCTCGTGGAATAAGCAATATTTGTCTGATTTTCTCTCGTCGGTAGTTAGATCCAGTCGCATTAGTCTACGATAGGTGACTTGTTCTCGGGTGTCTTGGTAGATTCGCTCCAAACCCTCATTCAGTTCTGAATAGGTGGTAAATCGCGGCTCCCTCCGTTGCCGCTTTGTCCTGTCATCACTTTCTTCAGCCTTTCGCTTCCCTTTACCAGTCTCTGCACCTTTTCCAGATGAATTACCGCCTCTAACTGCATAAACATCGACTTCTCTTCTCTCTCCGTACGAGCATCCTCTAATCGCAAAAACTTTTCGGCTTCATGATAAAACTCTCCCAGGTCCGTAGGTGGATCCTTAGTTAGTGAATTCTTGAACTCCGTGCCATCAGATATTCCAGATACAACTGCCATCATGACCATAGATGGATCTGGTCGATCCACTGACGCTGCTGCCGCATTGAATCGCGTCAGAAAATTCCTCAAAGACTCCCCAGCTTTCTACTTTAGAGTCGCCAAACTCATCACGTTCTTGGGTCTCGAAATATGAACCTTGAATTGTCTCATAAACCTTTCTGTCAAATCTGTCCAAGTCCCAATGGAGCTACTCTCCAGTTGTCTAAACCATAGCGCTGCAATGTCCGACAAATACAATGGAAAGCACCGGGCCATGACTTCCTGTGATGCCCCCAACACTTCCATGTGCCTCATATACTTTGTTAGATGGACCGCTGGATCTGTCCGTCCATTATACATTTCCACCGATGGTAGCTTGAAGTTTGGCGGATTCCTGGCCTGCCTGATCGTAGGAGTAAAGGGACTCCTATGTACATCCTCCAGATCTCTATTGACTAGTCCGCCTCTCATGGCCCGTCTGACCATCTCTGCCAACCTGTCGTTGTCATCAGGCTATGATCTTTGAGTGTCACCATCGTTCTGCCCCCCTGGCTGAGCGTTCATCCCTCTATTGCCACCAAGTTGCTCGGATGTCCCTAAGTTTCTTCTCGGGATTGGATCAACATGCTCTAAGTGTGTGCCCCCCAGCTCCGGTGCTGCGCCAGATGGTCCTTCCCCGTTCTGGACTCTGGTTGTTCCTTGATTTTGCGCTCCAAGTTGTCCAATCTGTTGAAGCAAATTCTGGATCATTTCCTCCTGTCTCTTCATCATTGTCTCTATCTCATCCCTGGTGATGAAGATCGATGCTTGGTTTGCCCCCAAGGAAGCCTCTTGACTCCCTTCATGCTGACTTTGCTCTGGCCTTTGTCTTTTACTAGTTTGCCTTGTCATATCTTCTCAGATCTGAGCTCTTAAGTCTTCAAATTCAACTTCTAAATGATAGAACTCCTGAATTAGCCCTCTCAGTGAAAGCACCAAAATGTTTATGCCAAAATTGGTCACAAACACCCGATAGTCGTTGAAAGCACCAGTACGCAATTACAGATCACAGACCTTAAATATGTAGAGAAATAAGTATGCAAATCACTCAGGAAACTCAGTAAAAACAGTAAATGACACAGGATTTATAGTGGTTCAGCGATCTTGCCTACGTCCACTCTGAAGCCGATGACTTTATTCGTATTCACTTGATGATTACAACTGATTACAATAGGTTGCAGTGATTACAATGAAGAAACTTGAGTATAACCGCAATGAAGGAATGTAGAACTGAATCTGGTAGAGTTTCGGTGTTTCAGAATTCCGATCCCCTTTTCTGAATGACCTGGGGCTCTATTTATAGGTGTAGGAGGCTGATATTTCGCCTAAATTTCGGGAAACCAGCTCTGGCACGTGTGGGGGCCCACACGCCCGGCCTCAAGAAAATTGGGCCCACTTCGGGATCGATTCGAACTCCATTCGAATCGATCAAAAAATCATCCAATCGAGCTAAAATTTTGTGTGGACATTCTTCAACATGTGCCTAAGCTCCTGTGAAAATTTCATATCATTTGGATTTGGGGATCATGAGATATGGTCGATATGAATTCGCTTTTCCGGTTGCAACGCTCTGTTCAAATCGACGACTTCGAATCCATTGCTTCGAATCGATCCAAGTACGCGCTAGCAGGTTGACGTGGCGCGCATTCTTCGCATCGATACACATTTTTCGCCGAGTTGATAGAGTCGTCCCTTGAATTTCGCCGCTTTGACTAAGTCGATTCAAAGGCTTTACTCATGCATGGATTCGAACTGAGACTCGTTCGTATCGATCATATCTCACTTCAGCTGATCGATACGAAACGACGACACTAGTTGGATTCGAAGAGAGGTATCTTCAAGCTTGATGGATACGAAGGAAACATCGTTGATGGATTCGAACCAGATGGTTGTTTTGCAAACGTGATGGATTCGAACATGGGCGCCTCCGATGAATTCGAACAGCACCTTGTTGATGGATACGAACTTAAGGCCACTCTGATCGATGCAAACCCAATCGATTCGAACTGTGGGTCCGCGATGTATACGAAAATAGGGTGTTCTCTTCCAACTTGCATCGATCATAACTTGAGCATACGAACTCGGATTGACTTGAAATTTGGAGTGCTGGCTTTCATGACTCTGCTTGTCGTGTCCTATCAATTGTAGCATGATCCGGGCTCGGACAAAATTCATTGATATCCATGGTGAAATAGTGTATAACGAACTTTTACGACGAACTGCCTTTACTTTTCCAGTCAACTTTTTGGTGTCACGGCCTTGCCAAAAGGCGGGATAACATGGTTAATAAAACTGATTATAATAATAATAATAGCAATATCCGTTATGCTTAAAATAGGTAACTAATGAACTATATATCTACAAGTAATAAATAGACTATCTGTCCGAATATCGGGCTGACTGCCCACAAATTGGACTAACTGTTTGCAAACTGGACTAACTATCCTCAAACTGGACTAACTGTCCGCAAACTGGACTAACTGTTCGAATCATTCTCTTAGCATTAACTACCCTTCATCTTTTTCCTTGAACCTTTTCAAAATGATTTAACCTTTTAAATCATACTTATACAAGGAAAATATATTCGTAGCTTTACTCTAAGCTATTTTGCCATGATATATATACTTAACTCAAAATAATGTTGATGAATTTTAATGAGGATTACCTATCCCCTCAAAATAAGTTAAAACCCATTTTAACTTAAAAACACTTCGGCTATGCTGCCTAGTTAGTATATTCGAAACCTTTGTTTAAAACCTTTAAACAACCCTTTCGAAACCCTAGAAAATAACCCCTTTAGAAACCATTGAAAGTACCCATTTCAAAACCAAGTAAAACCCTTTACTTAACCAAGGCCGAAAGGCCAAATCCTTCCTTTCGAAACCATTCAAATTCTTCCTTTCGAAAGCATTGAAAAACCTTCCCTTCGAAAGCTTTAAAACATTAGACATCCTTCTTTGAAACATTTAAATATTGCCTTTCAAAAACATAAGAAAACCCTTTCCCCTCAAACCTTTCGAAACATTTTGGGAACCGCCCCTTCCAAACCATTCATTAAAACCTTTCGAAAGCGTTGAAACTCTACCCTTTCGAAAGCACTTAGGTTCAATTTAAAAGATGTGAAAACACCTTTCGAAACCATTAAACTGTCTCTTTCAAAACAATTTGGGTTATACTTCAATTCAGAGAAAAAAGGGTCATTAAATAATTTAAGTCAAAAGCATCTCTTTCGAAAGCATTCCTAAGTAAAGAAGTGATGGTGTCGAAACCATCCCTTCGAAAGCATAGGAGAAGTGGCCAAGTTTAAAAAGCAAAGCAACCCTTTCGAAACCAATTTGGGTCAAAAGGTAAAAAGCGACAGTAAGGGTTTCAACCTAGTCGAAAGCAGCTATTTAAAATAAAAGTGCAACCCAATCGAAACCATTCTTTTAAAACCAATTGACCTGGTCGAAAGCCAACCTAGACAAAAGCTATTCAGTCGAAAGCAAGCGAGCGCAATTTCATTCAAAAGCAAAATATCGCTTCAACCCCTTCGGAACGCCTGGTTTCGACACAATGCCTTCCACCACTTGTCCAATTCACTACGTACCAGTTACCTGGCACCATGTGCATTGGTTTCGATGGAATCAGAGGCGAAGGTAAGGAGGAGATAGCCTGGTGCCGAAAGCATCGAAACAGTGAAAAACATGTATATTTGTCCTTTTAAAATATTTCTTTGTACCTAACCTGCCTTGTTTGTCAAATTATGATTGGTTGCAAGTTTCTCTTTTCTAAAAGTACTGTCAATTTCTAGAAGTAACAAATTGAATTAATTTACAAATACCCCTTCTTCCTTTTATAACTATATAAACATTTAAGTCCCATACCTTAAATAATTTTATATATCCATTAAAATACTTAGGAAAATTTTACAAAAATTCTCGAAAATTGCTTTTTATATGATTTCTAACATATATAAATTTCAGACCCAAACCATTAATTATTTAACTGTAAATAATTTGTAACCCAAAATAACATTTTCTTCACTAGAAAATTTATATAAAATCCATATAAATTCAGAAAATTCTAAAAATTGAAATCCATCTCTAAAATATTATTTCTGGTCCATATAAAAATCTACAAGGCATTTGGATGTCATTTAATAGGGTTTTCATATCAAAACATATCATAAAATCAATATGAACATGCATAAATCATTAACAAGTATATATAATCATCCCATCATTCAAAAACATGGCAAATCATTGCAAATAAGTTCGGATTCCCCTTAAAATTGAAAACAATAAGAAATATGAGATGTAAACGCTATTCACCTTAGCTTTAAAGATTTAGGAGTTTGAGATTTGAATGGATTTGATTTGCTTAAGCATCTTCCTTAGCCTTTCTTTATCTTTTTCCTCTTTCTCTTGTTAATGGTGGCCGGCCTTAAATATAATTTTTGAAAATAAAGCGAACGTGTATGGGGATACATAGCCAAGGTTTAAAGATATAGGAATGGCATCTTTCCTATTTTACCCCTCCTCTATTTCATGTTAACTCTTCTTTTAATTCATTGTTTAAATGGCAAGGCTACCCCTTAGTTAAAATAACATTTCAATCCCCTAATCAACACATTATTTTATTTAGTTTAACTAGTTAAATATCCTAAATAATGTTACAAAAAAGATGAGGTGTTACAAACTCCCCTCCTTAAAGAACTTCGTCCTCGAAATTACGATAAGGTACAAAACAAATCAATCAAAGAGGTAAAACATACCATCAAACAAGTCAGGATAAGTATCTCTAATCCTGCTCTCAATCTCCCAAGTACAATCCCTGTCATCGTTGCTCCACTGGACTTTAACTAATCTGACTGTCTTGGTTCTAAGCCTCTTCTCATCTCTCGTAACAATATTAATCGTAACAATACTAATCGTCTTTCTTACTATAGTTAAGTCCAGTTCTACCACTAAGTCATCTAGCACAGTAGGTGCAATAGTAGTCTCTGGGTCTCTGACACACTTTCTGAGATGAGAAACATGGAAAACATCGTGGACTCCTGCCAAACTGCTCAGTAACTCAACCCTATATGCGAGTTTCCCGATCCTCTCAACAATAGGAAAAGGTCCAACGAATCTCGGTGCCAACTTTCCTGATCTTCCGAATCTGATACCCTTCATCGGTGACACCTTAACAAAAACCTGATCCCCAACTGAGAACTCTAAATCTTTCCGTCTTTTATCTACATAACTCTTCTGCCTAGACTGAGCCTCCTTCATCCTAGCTCGAATGACCCTAATCTTTTCTGCAGTTTCTCTAACAAAATATGGACCAAGAACCAACCTATCCCTGATCCCTAACCAACATATATGAGATTTGCATTGCCTTCCATACAAAGCTTCAAACGATGCCATCCCAATACTAGTCTGATAACCGTTGTTATACGAAAACTCGACTAAATGCAGATGGTCCTCCCATGATCCCCCGAAATCTAATACACAAGCTCCTAACAAATCTTCTAAGATTTTGTTAACTCTTTCCACTTGCCCATCTGTCTGCGGATGGTAAGCGGTACTCATCTTGAGCTTGGTTCCCAAAACTTCCTTTAGACTCTTCTCGAACTCACTAGTGAATACGGAATCTCTATCACTAACTATACTACTAGGAATTCCGTGCAGTCTAACAACATTCTTCATAAATAACCTCGCCAAAACAGGTGCCATTTTGGTTGACTTTACTGGAATCAAATGGGTACTCTTGGTCAATCTGTCCACTATGACCCATATACTTTCATTTCCTCTGTTCGACCTTGGCAATCGGTCAATAAAATCCATAGAAATAGAATCTCATTTCCATACCGGAATATCTACTGGATGAAGCAACCTACTTGGCTTCTGGTGTTCGGCTTTTACCTACTGGCAATTCAAACACTGCTTCACCCATAAGCCAACATCTCGCTTCATACCTTCCAAGAAGAAACTTCTCTTCATATCCTCATACATCTTAGTTCCTCCCGGATGAATAGTGAACTTCGAACAATGGCATTCCTCCAAAAATTCTTTCCTTATGTTTTCTTTCTTTCTCAAACACCCATTCTGGCAAGACTGGAATCTTTGAAGTCATCGCTCTGGGTTCATCTCTCAACTTCTTGATTCGTTCAGCTAATACTGGATCCACCTCCTGTTTAGAAGCAATCTTTTCGATCATCACTGGTCGAACTTCCAAACACGATAACATTACTGTTTCTCTGCTAGACCCAGCCTCAGATCTCCACTGCACTCTGCAATCTGCCAATGCTTCTAAATCTTCCCACTCAGCAATCATTTCTAACACTACATTCTGATGTTTCCTGCTCAGTGCATCCACAACTTTATTGCCTTTCCCCAGTGTGTACTTAATTCGAAAATCTTAAGCAACGATAAACTCTAGCCACCTCTGTTGTCTCATGTTCAGCTCCTTCCGACAGAACAAATACTTCAGCAACTTATGATCTGTATATAACTCAAACCTCTCTTCAAAGAGGTAATGTCTCCACACCTTCAATGCAAAAATCACTGCAGCCAACTCCAAATCATGCGTCGGATATCTAACCTCATGCGATCTAAGCTGTCTAGAAGCATAGGCAATCACTTTACCTCTATGCATCATCACAGCTCCTAATCCCGTTCCACACGCATCTGTAAAAACTACCAAATCCTGATTCCCTTCCGGAACAATCAACACAGGTGCATGGGTCAATAAGTGTTTTAAACTCTAGAATGCTTCCTCACACTTATTAGTCCACACAAACTTCACATCCTTTCTTGTTAGCTTGGTCATTGGTGCTGCTATCCGTGAAAAATCCTTAATGAATCTCTGATAATAACCAGCCAAACCAAGGAAACTCTTTATCTCAGTCACTGTCTCGGGTCTCTTCCAACTATTCACTGCTTCAATCTTTGTCGGATCTACTGACGACTCTTTCTCTGAGACTACATAACCAAGAAACCTCACTTCCTTCTTCCAGAAATGACACTTCGAAAAATTCACCTTTAGCTGATGTTGCCTTAGCGTCTCAAGCACCACTCTAAGATGAATGTCATGCTCTCTTTCATCCTTAGAGTATATCAAGATATCATCTATGAAAACCAATACGAACCTATCCAAGTGCTCTCGGAAAACTCAGTTCATCAAATCCACAAAGAATGCTAGCGCATTAGTTAGTCCAAACGGCACCACTAACCATTCGTATGATCCATATCTGGTCCTAAACGCCGTCAAAGGTATACTATCCTCTGCTACTATGAGCTGATAGAAACCTTTCGCCAAATCCAACTGGGAAAATACCTTGGCTCCAATTCGCTGATCGAACAAATCATCAATCCTCAGCAATGGATATCGATTCTTTATCATCCTCTCATTCAACTTACGATATCGACACATAGCCTTAACGATCCATCCGCCTTCTTAGCAAACACTGCGGAGGCTCCCCAAGGCGGACTACTCAGCCTGATAAAGCTCTTGCCTTCCAAATCCACCATCTGGACCTTCAACTCCCTCATCGCTGTAGGGGTCATCCTACTTGGTGGCCTACTCACTAGTTTTGCTCCCGAAACCAAATCTATCCGAAACTCAATGGCTCATTTCGGTGGAAATCCTACTACAGGCTCAAAAACTTCCTCGAATTTTCTAACCACGAAAACTCGACTTAGACGATCTTCCAACTCTACAACACTCAACAAGGCATTCACCCCACCGCTAGGGCCTTCTACGGTATAAACTATCTGATTGCTACAATCATAATGTCTAAGAGATATTTTCCTATCATGGCAAAATATCCTAGCATCGCACTCACTTAACCAATCCATCCCAAGAATAATTCTGAACCCCACAAAATCAAATATATGCAAACTGCAAACAAAAGTATGACCTCACAAGTCAAACTCTAACTGGTTACATCTCAACCCTAGAGTTCCATACCCTCCTATTAGATTCGCAATCCGTAAGGAAGTAACTAAATATGTGGGTTCTAGGTTAAGCTTATCTATCAAACATCTAGATATAAAAGAATGCGATGCACAAGTATCAAATAGAACGCTAAAAGACCTACCATGAATCTGAAGCATACCTCCCAAAACTTCCTTTCCTTTCTCCTGTGCTATAGGCTTCGAAGTAGCAGGCTCCAATGCATACACCTTGCCCTTTCCATCCTTAGCGGGCTCCTTGCATTGATTCTTACAGTGACCTATCAGGTTGCAATTGAAGCACCGGACATTCTTCTTCTCAACCACCTCCTTTCCCTTCCGGCATGACACTCATTTGCAAAATGCCCCTTCTTGTCGCACTTAAAACAGACAACCTCAGACCTCTCTTTCTTAGCTGCTCCACCCTTCGGAGCACTTTCTTAGGAAAGAACTTCCTCTTCTAACCCTGCCCAACCTGGACCTCCTTGGCCGTACTCTTCTATAGAGAACCAAGTATCTTCTCATGCCTTAAAGCCATATATACTAAAAAATCAAAAGGATCTCTAATATGAGGTAATGTAGCCCTTACTAACTCAGGCTTCAACCCCCTGATAAAATTCTCATTCCTCTTTATTACTGTATCCACTGAAGCATATCCATATCTGGCCAACTCCTCAAACCTTTTAGCGTACTCCAGAATAGGCATCTCTCCCTGCTCTAACTCAGCAAACTTTCTGATCAGAGCTGACTGTGCCATCGCAGACATAAACCACTTATGGGACCTCCCCTTTAAATCTGCCCATGTCAAGGTTTCCTCATCCAAACCAGCCGTCACACTGTTCCACCAAAACAAAGATGCTCCATGAAGCTGTCTCGAAGCAAGAATCCTCTTCTGCTCATCATTGAGCCCCAAGTCTGCAAAGATTCTCTCACAGTGCAGCAACTAATTCTCAACCTCTACAGTATCCTTTGTTCCCAGAAATGGCTTCCTTCAAATCTTAGCATAATCTCCGCTTAGCTTAGCATAATGGTTAACTACCGTAACTTCTGGAACTCCTACTCCGGCAGCATCTCCTCCACCACTCTAGCTGCAATTCCAGCTTGCATCATATTCACAAAAAACTAGTACATAGCTCCCATGTCCACTTGCGGGACTCCAGCACCAACATTCTCTGCTTGCACTACGCCATGAATGGCCTACTGCAACACAAAAAAAATGTTGGCTCAGGCCCGAAAAATGTTGCCATAGGTCTATGGCAACACTTTTAGGGTGATGCAATTTTTGCCGTTGCCTTAGACCTCAAAGGCAACATTTTGACTATCTAAGGCAACATAAGTAATATTGTTGCAATAGAACCCTATTTGGGTCTATGGCAACACCCATAGGTGTCTGTAGCAACATTCAAAAATGTTGCTATAGATATTAACTTTCTGAATTTGTGGGGCCCACAATGTAGAGCACAATTGATTTTTTAATAGAAATAAATATTTATTTAATAAAATGCTATTAGAATTTGATATTCAAACAGTAATTTATTTAAATAAAATTTTTATTTCAACATTTGAAATAGTACAAATTCCTGACTCCACTATTTTACAATTCAATGATATATAATACTGATATTCACATATACAGATATTCCTCACTACATCACTCAGTTCACTCATTACATATGCAGTTTCAATTTATACAAACACTAACAAATATATGACGAGCCGAATGCCGAGCCGAAGGCGAGCCGAGTGCCGAGCCGAAGGCGAGGCGAGAAGCGGGTCCGGGCGCAGCGCCGGCGGGGGTCCGGGGCACCGCAGTCCCGGCGGGGGTCCGGGGCACCGCAGTCCCGGCGGGGGTCCGGGGCACCGCAGTCCCGGCGGTTAGGTCGAACAAGTGGGCACCGCCCGATTCATCCGATTTCGGAAGATCGAGCCTTCTTTGAAACGACGTAAAATGATGCACAAATGAACACCTCCTGCGAATTTGAACACCTCCTCGATGATTGACTTTTGCAACTCTTTCATGGCTTCTTCTGAATCATCCGACCTTTTTCCAGCCATCATTCTTAGCTCTGCCTTGGTAAAAGACCTGAAACCATGATAAATAAAAATTGACATTTCATCGAACATGTTGCATGTTAATAAGTAATACATTACCCTTCATCGAACATGTTGCCTAATCACCTAATCACAATCGCTGGCATAACCACCCATTCCTTCCTTCCACAAAACAGTAACAGCAACCTACCATTCCACCACCAGCTTTCTTTCATCAATCCAAACTGCCTTAACCCAAACTCCTCCCTGCTACATTTCAAGCAACAACAACCTTCTCAAGCAACCACTGCATACTTCATTATCCAAACCCCTACCAGCAAACTGCATTTTCTTCCAAACTACCATCTCACAACCAAAACATCCCAAACGCGCAACAACAAACAAAGCTCTAACCTATCACTTCATATACTTCAACCTCCATCACACCTTCATATCCAACTTCTGCAAACTGCGACAACCAGATTCACCATCCAGCTACAATCAGCCACAAACTCCTGCCCCTATCACCTAACGAACTCGAACCATTTCTGCACATAGCACAACAAATCCCTTCCTCTACAATCTGTCACAACCAATTCGCATCTCCTCACTAACCCTATGCCTTCACCATCACAACAAACACCTACCTGCCTTCTCTGACAACCCGAACTACCCCTACACCCTAACTTCCTCACCAATCAAACTGAAAACCAACCTGTTAAAAACTCCTCCAAATCGCGAACCCACCAGCGCCTCCCATATCAAATTCACCAACCGCAATTTCAGCAACCCATCGACCAGAACTACCTTAAATCACCATTGGCCTCACCTCCATCGCTTGAAATTTCAATCGCAATCACCCACTACCGTAACCCAGTCCAATCATGACCTAACTCCAACAACAATCGCCGATTCACAAGCCGAACAGACATTTCCAGATCTCGACAGCAAAGCAAATGGGGCTCGACATGTAGGCAAACAGCAGCGAAATTGGAGGTGAGAACGAAATGGGGAACGAAGCTTGTCTGAGATTTTGTTTTTGGAAGAAAAAAAAGAAACGAAAATATGATTTGAAAATTAGGGATTTGGAAATTGGGGGTG
This sequence comes from Allium fistulosum, assembly GCA_030737815.1. Taxonomy (NCBI): domain Eukaryota; kingdom Viridiplantae; phylum Streptophyta; class Magnoliopsida; order Asparagales; family Amaryllidaceae; genus Allium; species Allium fistulosum. Next base: position 941,360,261 of record CM060908.1, on the reverse strand, counting down.
AGAACGAAAATGATATGAAAGTAAAGCGGGAGAACGAAAATTTGGAGCAAATTGTAGTGGTGATCCAGTTTAACAATCGGATTAAATGTAGACCGTTGGATCGTATTCACGCGGATTGCTAATTTTATTAATTTTTTAATCTGAATACATCTATAGCAACACTATATAAAAATGTTGCATCGTGTTACACTTTTTTAGCTAGAGCAACACATTTTTATGGCTAAGGTAACACCATAAATACAACGTTGCAGTAGGACCAAAATTTTATATCTATCGCAACATTTTAGCTGGCAACACCTTGCAAAAATGTTGCAGAAGGTCATTTATGGCGTAGTGTTGTGTCTGACTTTGGGTCCTCCTTATATTAGGTCTGGCATTCCCATCGGTGCCCTCCTCTCCTAGGTTAACTCTTCCTCTTCTACATTCCATATCTGTATTCAAACCTCATGAGATACAGAAAAATAACCTAACAAAGATAGGAGACTGGAGATAAAGTATATACTTATATATAACAAATAGAAGTACGTTACTATAGCGTTATCCCATATCCCAATCTTACTCTAATTCCTTAGGACTATGTTTTCCAAAAACCATTTTTAGTTAAATTTGTTCATAAACCTATGCTTTGATACCAAGTTGTAACATCCCGTATTTGAAAGCCAAAAGCTAAGCGCTACAGATGCTGCAGTCATCTATATTATTAAATTCTAGTAACAAAATACGGTAATGCTAATGGTATTCATAATATCAGAAGCACATGAATATGAACAAAATCATAGATTTCAAAATAACATATTACTGATTACATTTCAAAACAATAATTCATATCCATGTTAAATAATCACTTAATGTTTCCTAGGTAAAGATCAATTATAATTATACAATAATACGCCAAGAGCGGCATATAACGATGCCCCCTTGGTTGATCACAGCCAATATAGTTACATCTGACTAAATATACAAAGCAGAAATAAACAGAATAAAATGCAACTCCTAATTAGCTATCCGACAACCGCCTGCTCGTCTTTGGAAGCTTTATTTGCCAAAACTAAAACCTGAAAACCTCAACCATCAGCCTACTCAAATTAATTTTGAGCACCCGAAGGTTTAAGGGGAAACCAAAACATCAAGTCAGACATAAAGCCTGGTATGAATAATACTGTTACATCTCTATTTACTGATACTAAGCGAGACCACGTCGCTTAGCAGAATGGGTTTCCCCTCACAAATATCCTTTTCAAAACATATATTTTGCAAATCTTTTCCTGCAACCAAACTGGTTAATCAAACTGATTATTATTATTATTATTATTATTATTATAATAGCAATATCCGTTATGCTAAAAACATGTAACTAATGAACTATCTGTCCATAAGTAATAAATGGACTATCTATCCGAAAACTGGGCTGACTGCTCGCAAACTGGACTAACTGTCCGCAAACTGGACTAACTGTCCGAATCAATCTCTTAGGGTTAACTACCCTTCATCCTTTTCCTTAAACCTTCTCAAAATGACTTAACCTTTTAAATCATACTTATACAAGTAAAATATATTCTTAGCTTTACTCTAAACTATTTTTCCATGGTATATATACTTTACTCAAAATAATGTTGATGAATTTTAATGAGGATTACCTATCCGCTCAAAATAAGTTAAAACCCTTTTTAACTTAAGAACACTTAGGCTATGCTGCCTAGTTAGTTTATTCAAAACCTTTGTTTAAATCTTTTATACAACCCTTTCGAAACCCTTGAAAATACCCCTCTCGAAACCATTGAAAGTACCCCTTTCAAAACTAAGTAAAACCATTTACTTAACCTGGGCCGAGCGGCCAAATTCTTCGTTTCGAAACCATTCAAATTCATCCTTTCGAAAGCATCGAAAAACCTTCCCTTTAAAAGCTTTAAAACATTAAACATCCTTCATTAAAACCTTTAAATATTGCATTTCGAAAACATAGGAAAAACGTTTCCTCTCAAACCTTTCGAAACCATTCATTAAAACCTTTCGAAAGCGTCGAAACTCTATCCTTTCAAAAGCACTTGGATTCAATTTAGAACATATGGAAACACCTTTCGAAACCATTAAAACTGTCTCTTTCGAAACCATTTGGGTTCTACTTCAATTCAGAGAAAAAGGGTCATTAAATCATTTAAGTTGAAAGCAACTCTTTCGAAAGCATTCCTAAGTAAAGAAGTGATGGTGTCCAAACCATCTCTTCGAAAGCATTAGAGAAGTGACCAAGTTTAAAAAGCAAAGAAACCCTTTCGAAACCAATCAGGGTCTAAAAGTAAAAAAGCGATAGTAAGGGTTTGGACCTAGTCGAAAGCAGCTATTTAAAACAAAAGCGCAACCCAATCGAAACCATTCTTTAGAAACCAATTGACCTGGTCGAAAGCTAACCTAGTCGAAAGCTATTCAGTCAAAAACAAGCAGGCGCATTTTCATTTAAAAGAAAAGTATCTCTTCAACCCCTTCAGAACCACTGGTTTTGAATTAATGCCTTCCGCCTCTTGTCCAATTCACTGTGTACTGGTTACCTAATACCATGTGCATTGGTTTTGATGTAGTCGGAGGCGAAGGTAAGGAGGCGAAAGCCTGGTGCCGAAAGTATCAAAACAGTGAAAAACATGTATATTTGTCATTTTAAACTATTTCTTTGTACCTAACCTTCCTTATTTGTCAAATTGTGATTGGTTGCAAGTTTTTCTTTTCTAAAAGTACTGCTAATTTCCAAAAGTAACAAATTGAATTAATTTACAAAATACCCTTTCTCCTTTTTATAAATATATAAAACATTTAAGTTCCATACCTTAAATAATTTTATAGATCCATTAAAACACTTAGGAAAATTCTACAAAACTTCGAGAAAATCACTATTTATATGTTTTCTAACATACATAAATTCAGAGCCAAACCATTAATTATTTAACCGTAAATAATTTTTAACCCAAAATAACATTTTCATCACTAGAAAATTTATATAAAATCCACAAAAATTTAGAAAATTCTGAAAATTGAAACTAATCTATGAAATATTATTTCTGGTCTATATAAAAATTCGCAAGGCATTTGGATGTCATTTAATAGGGTTTTCATATCAAAACATATCATAAAATTAATATGAACATGTATAAATCATCAACAAGTATATATGATCATTCCATCATTTAAAAACATGGCAAATCATTGCAAATAAGTTCGGATTCATCTTAAAACCAAAAATAATAAGAAATATGAGATGTAAACATTATTCACCTTAGCTTTAAAGATTTAGGAGTTTGAGATTTGATTGGATTTGATTTGCTTAAGCTTCTTCTTTAGCCTTTCTTTATCTTTTTCCTCTTTCTCTTGTTAATGGTGGCCGGCCTCAAATATAATTTTTGAAAATGAAAGTGAACATGTATGGGGATACACGGACAAGGTTTAAGGATATAGGAATGGCCTCTTTCCTATTTTACCCCTCCTCTATTTCATGTCAACTCTTCTTTTAATTCATTGTTTAAATGGCACGGCTACCCCTTAGTTAAAATCAAATCTCAATCCCCTAATCAATACATTATTTTATTTTATTTAACTAATTAAATATCCTAAATAATGTTACCAAAAATATGGGGTGTTACATTATTGCTCTGTAAGAATAGGGTATGTGCTTTCACACTCAATCTGGGGTATTGATCCATTTTTTGGGTTAACAACTGCCTAGCATTTAGAGAGCGTTACGTACTTTAGTCTCAATAGATGCATCGATATTTAGTCTTGATACATCTCGACTATGAATATTTAAAATGATGTGTTTACAATATTATGGTAAAATATTGATGATTACAACAATTGTAATTAACGTCACAAAACACACCATTTAAGGGTTTTTTGTTAAATATACCTAAATTAAATAGTTAATTAATTATAACACATTACAATAAGTATATAACCGAATGAAAACACCTTTATTACGAATGAGATTTTATTACAGAATTAATAATTAACAATAAATTAAAAAAATTCCCCTAAGGCATACCCCTAACTTAATCATGCAGCAGATCCGTTGTTTAATGGCACTATATTGAAAAAGCATAGCAGTCAAAGAGCGCTCTGCGATTTAGTAGGAATTTTGCAAGGCTTTAGCTGGGGTTTATGTGCACAAGTTTCAAATGATTCTTCTTCTACCCATTTTATGAAATAATCAATAGCCGCAATTGCGTATTTTCGGCTCTATCAAGCTATACCCCATGTGTCAAATGACCCTGTGATGGTAATCGGGATGAGCTCATGCGATGGTAATCTTAGGATACTAGCAAATGTTTGGCATTGATTACATCTTCAAAAAAATCTTGTGCATCGTGCTATTTGTAGGTTAGTGGTAGCTTACCTCAACACTTTCTTTGCTAATTTTAGTCCTTAAGACCGATACTCGCAGTATCCCTCATGAACTTCCCATAAGATCCAAAACCCTTCTTCGTTTTGTGATGTATCTAAGGTATAGGGTTGAATATCCTCTTTTATATAATATTCCGTCAAAGAATACTAAGTATGGAGCTTGATACCTAATTTTCTATGCTACATTCTTGTCTATTGGCAGTGTATGATTCAATAAGAACTACATATTGGAGTCATCTAGGTTTCTATGTGTCTTCTTATGCTAGCAGCGTAGGTTGATCCTCTTAAGCAGGGGTATTTTCATTTTCCTTATATGTGGTTCAATCTCTAGTGCATTGAGCATGCTTTAAGACCAAGACTTGTTTGCCTTTTGTGATGCCAAGTTCGTATAAATGAGCCTTCGATACCTATTTCATTTCTTTGGCAGCTTTAGCATTGACTAACTTGGCTAGAGTTTGTAGAAGGGTTCTCTTCTTTAGGGATCTACTTGATACTGAACCGCTCAAATCGACTTAGTAACTGCTTGGATAATTCTACATATTCCGTAAGGGTCGGGTCTTTTACTTGGTAATTTCCTTGCACTGGATTTACAACTAGTTGAGAATCACTATGAATTTGAATATGTGTTACCCTCAATACCTGTGCCATTTTCAATCCAGCAATGAGTGCTTCTTACTCAGCCACATTGTTAATTGCCTTGAAACTAAGTTGGATTGTACTATACAACTTTTTTTTCTCATGTGTGATTAGCACATATCCAATACTACACCCTGCTCATTTGACATGCCATCAACGTAGAGCTTCTACTACTGAGGTTTTTCTTTGATTTCCTCATTGTCGATCTATTTATTGTGTGCACTCAACAATAAAGTGATCTAAGGCTTGTCCCTTGATTGCATTTCTGTGGTAGTATGAGATACCTTACTGACTCAATTGAATTTCCCACTTTGATAGATATCATAAGGTTTTTAGTTTTTAAAGAATTTGCTTTAGTGGTTGATTGGTTAATACCTTAAGAGCATGCACTTGAAGTAGGGATGCAGTTTCTCAGTTGTTAGAAGAATGTTGTATGCTAGCTTTTCTAGCAAGGTGTAATTCAGTTCAACGTTGAGAGAGAAGCATTCCCGGACCCCAAACACTCTTCCCACATCAAGCAATGAGGTAATGGAAGATTGTAGAGTTTTATTAACTAATATAAATCCAAAAGCTATGCAAATCGGAGTTATAAGCAAAGAGGCATTGTTGATAGCAGTGTATTCTGGCATGATGAAAGACATGACATTCTACCAAATAAGTCCCATATAACCTATATATAATGGGAAACATAAAACTAAAGGTACTTTATGTGTTTTTAACGTGTAGGAGAAGATGGAAAAATCATAATCATAACAAATAGAAGAAAAGGAAGAGAAAGATTCTGTGTTTTTTGGTATTTTCAAAATGAAGAAAACAAGGGAAAGACATTTCAATTTTATATGTTAAGCACAACCTTAAAAATGACTTTTTTTATAGCCTACCATTTTAACTATTTGAGTGATGCGCTAGAACCAATAATGATATCATAACATGTATTTGTTATTGTGAATAATTTGACTAATACATAACAGTGATTTTTTTTCTGAAAACCTCTCTACTCCTTCGACCAATTACTTGGCTAGTTCATTGGTCCAAATACATTGATGGGACCTTCGTCCGAGGTCTAAAATGTTTGCAACTTAGTTTGATTCAAATAAGCATATTCGAATACTAATTCAAATAAGCATATTCGATTACTATATATAAATTCTAATGTTAAAATAATTTTAATGTTTTTTAAATTAAAAATTGTAACATGAAGAACTATAAATAATAAAATATTAATTAAAGGTGTTTAATTAATTTCTAATGTATTAAAATCACATTACATGACTGTATGCGAAGGCATGTCATAATATTAATTAAAAGAGTTCAATTAATTTCTAATTAATTTCTAGTTTATTAAATATTCAATTCATGTATGTAAAGACATTATACGTGTTAATGAGATTTTTTGATCTCACAACACTAATTATGGAATATTCGCGTCGTTATATGCTTACATAACTAGGAATTAACAAGTTAGTGTTTATTAAAATATCGTGATTAGAAGTACTTATGTTGTTGTATGCTTACACAATTATGAAGGTTGCAAATTAACTATTTATTAAAATGTTTAAGATAAATAAAATTAGTTCAAATTCAATATAACACGGAAAAAAGTAAAATAGTGTAAAAAGTTTCAATATAGAGAATTTATAGGGTTTATAAGTTAATCAGTCCTACTTTCGCAGGTTAAATCACTCAATTCTGTAATATCCTTTTCTAGTATGCATAGAAATCAATGGAGACTTTGTTATAGCTTTTCTATTTTAAACTCTCCGGGAATCAAAAAGGTTGATCTCCTTTCCCTGCTACAGTTGTAACAACTCGCATTTTTAACCACTGGATATTTAAATAATTAATTTAAATATTGAATCACTAATTAATGTTAAGTCCAAATCTGAGTCTTTTAGCATACGGTCGAAATAGGACTCGAGACTACTTTCGTTGAATCAAGATTGACGTTGCAAATTAAAATAAGTATATATACCGTTATATTTGGATTCATGATATTTTTACGATTTACGTATTGTAATGCATTCGTACTTGGGTCCAGTGGGATCTCGATCGAAGGCTTGTGTTTCTAGGATGAGGACTTCATTATGAGGCGTATGGTTGAAGAATTTTTGGAATGAGGCCTCCTATAGCCAAAACAACCTCGAAGTGCCTGAAATTATCAACTTGGAGCATTGTCTCGGATAGTGATGAAATCTATAACATTGAAACCGAAAAAATGAGATGATGTGTGCCGATGAGTTTTGTGGTGATCCGATGTGCTATGTATCATACAAGCTCAAAACATTTGGCGATTTATTTGAGGAATTGAATGGGGTGTGTGTGTGTTATATATCCAACACATATGGCCGAGACATTACAACCACTCATTTTTCTTCTTTTCCCCCTTTCTTCCTTACAATAAACTCATCAAATAGCTTCTTCTTTTTTTTCCCTTCCTCCTTATAGTAAACTCATGAAATAGTTGCTGCTCCTTTAGCAATTAAATCAAGAGCTACGGACCACGAGAGAGCACGAGAATGGATCCATTAAATTCACAGAGGGATGAGGAGAAATTCTATGCCAGTGTTGTTGACTGTGACACAACTTGGCCAAGCTCAACATTTGTTGACATCAAACTAGGGTTCGACGATGATGAAGAATGAGGAGGAAATAAGCAAGATGAAGGCCACCATCATCTTCTTCTTGGTAGAGTGCTTCTTCCCACACCAATAGCTAGAGCTGCGATCATTGTGTGTGCATCACAACAATTACAACAGAGAGGAGGCAACATTAAGTTGTGTTTTTATCTAGAGCATCAGGTTTGGCAAACTCGGGTGCATCTTGGAGCGCGCGCATAGTGGAGTGCATTGGCGAAGGTGGCGCGCTGTTTCATGGTGTGTAGGCTAAAACCCGAAGAGAGAAGGGATGGAGGATGTGTGCATTTGTACATTCATGCACGGTTGCACACAGTAAAGAGAGATTGGCAGAAGAGAGGGGTTGAGGTAATTAATTGAGTAATTAAATAATTTTATTATTTTACTTAATCGATTATCTGATTCGTATTTAATTCGTATCATTTACAAACGACGTCCAATTTCGACATAGTCTTCACCATTGCACTTGTAGTGAGATTATCTACGACATGGTATAGGCATGGACTGGATTCAAATAGTTGGGTATTTTCGGTTCAGGTGAGCGGAGTTATAACTCTAAATTTATATTTCAGTATAAATCACTATAATTATATATATTAAAAATTATTACCTAGTAGAGATAAAATAATATACACACATATACACACATATATATAAGTAATTATTTTCCCATTTGATTGGATTAGTTTGAGTAGATATTAAGAATAATAGGATCCCGTATATATATATATATAATGTGTTATATTCATATTAAATAGAGTTAAATAGAGTCGATATTAATTTATAACATGGTTATAAATTATATTTATATATATTATGTGTTATATTCGCATTAAATAGAGTTAAATAGAGTTGATATTAATTTATAACATGGTTATAAATTATTTAAACTCTAATTTGTAGTTATATTAGCGATAGAAATATTATTATATATTTTAGTATTAATATAGGGGATAATTGATCCAAATCCATTATTTGTGTTCTATTTATATTGAATAGAATTAGATGGAGTTGATATTAATTTATAACATGGTTATAAATTAATTAGAACTCTAGTTTGTATTTATATTAATGATAGAAATATTATCATATATTTTAGTACCTATCAGTTAGAAGTATGACCTTTAAAATAAGCTGTAATGCTAAAATATTGATTTAGGTAGGTTAAACTTGTATTAAAATGGTTTTGAAGCTTATCAGATATTGATATTAGTTTATTATAGTGTAAATCAATAATTAGATAACTAGTGAATTTCTATAAAGGTGATTGGAGAAGTTAGAAATTACAAAGAAGTATTGTATTATTTAATAAGGTTTGATTAAGGTTATAAGATTCTAAATATTGTAATAATATGACTTATTAACTTTAGACCCTAAGAAATGGTTTGAGATATATGTGTATACATATGTATAGAAAGTATATACATGATCAATATAATATTTTAAGGACCTATTAATAGCTAAACTCAATTTAAATAGAAGAATTAAGTGAAAATAAGCTATAGCATGATTGATAGGCAAGTGCATGATTTTATACAATAATTGTAAGACTACTATAAAATAATATGAAGAAGATATAAAATTGTTAGGTTGGTCACTTAAGTATGATGCAATTTTTGTTAAATCGTTTATACGATTGTATGTGTGAATTGTTATTGACATTGAAATGATAGATTTGTTACTTTGGTTGTGTATTTCTTTTGTTGTGTAAATGTGTACGATATGTATTTATCAGTTCCATATTGTTGGACTTGTTGTATATATAACCTACATACAATTTATGTCAGTTATATATGTCTATATTTATATATAGTTCTGGTATGTCAGACTTGAGGCTACTGGGAGATGCACATGATATTATATATATACATTGATGCACGGTTTAAAGAATCAACATATTTTGTTTTGGTATGTCTGACTTGGGGCTACTGATTAGTGCATGGAATTCATTATACCATTGAGGCGTACGACCAACAGATGTGGTTCTGGACTAGGGGTGGAGAGAGAATGGGACGCCAGTCTAGAGTAGGTCACCTGCTATTGTACTATAAGGATGGGTTCTATGACAGAACCTGTAGGTCAACTTCTTTTGAGGTGTTGGTTTTCAGGAGAGTTCACAATATGGTGGTGGCCCATAATAAGTCTCTTTGGTAGCTAATGGCAATTCAGAACGGTTTATCAATGCGCAATTTAAGCATATGTATAGTTCGGTATGCTCGACTGGGGGCTACCGAATAGTGGAAGATATATATTATACAAATGTATAAATACATGGTTCAAGTGGTTATATATATATATATATAATTATAGATGCATAGTTTGGGCGATTTGTATATATTGGTTTGGTATGCCTGATGTAATGAATTGCCTTTCTTACACCTAAAGACGATGCTTAATACATCCTCGATATTCGTGTACCGATCATTTAAGTGTCCGAAAGAAAGGTCTTTTAGGGTGAAGAAAGAGGAAGACAGAACAGAATCTCATAAAATCATGACGAGTAACATATAATATATAAATCAAGTCTCTACAAAAGAAAGAACTTTATTATAAACAATCATCAGAGTACACTATCCTATTATCAGCCTGGACAGTTATAACAGCCTGTTCTTACAAATGCTAATAAATTCAACAATCAATACAGCAGAATAATAAAGAAATACGTAGATACGTCTTGGGCATCCAGCTCGTCTCCTGAAATCCAAAGCATCTAAAGCAAATCAAGAAAATATGCTCGGTCCGACCCAAGCTTTAAAATAAAATAACACCTAGATCAGTCTGGTAATACTAGTGTGAGAGAACTCAAGTAATGAAGTGAATATTGATAAGTCTATAAGACTATGCCGCTAATATGGAACGGGTCTTTATCTCACAAGAATAACATTCATAGATGAAGAAATGGGAAACAAATCAGAACGACCACCCAAACAATAATAAATAAGCATAGACAAGATAAAAATCCAAACTTAAAGAATGAACACAAATAATTAAACATCGAGAAGAACCTTAGTCACTTCTCGATGCAATTAAGAAAGCCGAGTCACTTCTCGATGCAATTAAGGAAACAATTCAATGATTTGAATTAACAATAAGGAAAGCAATTTTCCCATAATATATATGGGACCATGCCCCCAACTAAAGAATGGGCTTCCTTTCACAATAATAATATCCAATCTCAACCACATATACTTGAGAGGGTCATTCTCCTGGGACTCATCTCAGAAACTCCAAGCGGGACCCTGCCAACCTTACCGAGAATCCTAGTAATTCACATCTTAGTGCACGTATAACTGAAACCAACCTAGAGTAGATGTAAATATACCTTAATGGGAGCAACCCCATGTAACTTGGCCCCAACTCGCTTTTTGGTTTTAGTCATTTTCGACAAAGGATAAAAAAGTTCAAATGAGCAACTAGTCATTTTAGATTGACGATATAGAATGAAGAAATCTGAACCGATTGTTGATTTATTAACTATCGGGGATAATTAAAAATGATCGTATATGGTAATTAAATCTCATATTCTTATCATTGCTCATCAATTCTAAAAAAGTGCAATCCCTTGCTTGAAAATGAAGCCAGGCAAGTTGTGGTAGTGTTACATCTAGGCATTATCTTAACGATATTAACCTTCGAGATAGAAACGAGTCCAAGCCTCGATGTTTAGTGTTAAAAGTATGACTAAATCCTTTCCATGTTAGCAATATCAGATTACGGAACTACTTTTCCATAACCGAATTGAACTTTTACTTTTAAAACCAAACTTCTACTAGGGTTCCACATTCAAAATGTTAGCTTAAACAACTTTATCAAAATTAATTGATTTGCTTTAAACACAACTTAATTACCTTTTAAAACTAATAACTTCCTTTATTACTTAAAATGATAAATCAACTTTAATCAAAGATTAATTATTTTCACAACATCTTTGTTTAAAATAATCAATTAGCTTTAATCTTGATTAATTACTTTAAAACAACACTATTTAAAAAGATTAATTAAGTTTAAAACATCCTAGTTTAAATGATTTATTTACTTTAAAAACATCATTATTAGAATAATTAATTAATCCTTAAGCATCATTTATTAAAATGATTAATTAATTTTAAACATGTTATTTGGAATGATTAATTAAATTTAAAAAATTATTATTAAAGTGATTAATTAATTTTAAATCATTGTTAACAAAGTGATTAATTATCATTAATTAAATAATTAATTAGCCTTAAAAATCATTAGTTAAAATGATTAATCAATATTAAAATATCATTAAAAATGATTAATTAATCTTAAGCACATCATTATTTAAATAATAAATTTACCTTGATTATCATTATTAAAAATGATTAATTAATTTTAAAATGTCATTGATAAGATAATTAATTTACTTAAATCTCATCTTTATTTTAAAAATTAATCATCATTGTAAAACCCATGCACTGTTAGTACCTTAGGTATTGGTTTTGATGATAACAATTAAAGGACATTATATAAAATATAGATATTAATGTTTTATCAAGATATATACAGTTTATAGCATAGGATATTAAACAGGTGTTGATTAAGAAGACTATACAGTATCAAGAGTAGATTCAAGATGCTGATATAGAGTTTCAAGAGTTCAAGAATGAAGACTCATAAGTAATGAAGAGTTCAAGATTTCAAGATATTCCAGATAAGTTATAGAGTCATAGAATTTATGCTAAAACCTTGATAGCACTTTCCTGATCTCTCTCAACTTCTCTAGTTTTGCTTTAAATTATTTTTCAAATATTCAGTTTTTTAAATAATCATTTCAATCCCAAAATGATTTTCAATCTCTTACTTATAAAGATATCATTTTAGTGTTTTTAAGTTTATATATATATATATATCTATTGAATTTTCGTTTATATTTTAATAAGTTATAATTATATTGATTTTTATATATTATTGAATATTCTTATTAAATCTTTCAAAATTATTTTATAAAGCTTTATTAAGTTATATTTTGATTAAAATGTGTATGAACTATATTTAAATAATTCTACAAAGTATCAAATTATTTTACAAAGCAACGGATTTTCAAAATAATATTTTTAAAATGTTTTTCAAATTTGTGAAGAGTATGTTGACAAACTCTATATGCATATGTCAACATAGTGGCCGTAAAATTCAAAATTCAAATTCGAATGGAAGTATATTTTCATCGTATCTCTTCGCGAATGGACATGACCGTTGTTTTCCTATGTATACCAGACTTCCAAACGAATTTTCATTAACTACTTTCTTATTCTTCTCTCCTCTTTTCACTCTCTTGATTTCTAAATCAATTTTTACCAAAACTCTGCCGAAATACAACCAGAATCAAATTCAATCATTACTAATTTGATTCTCCTTTATCTACTCTCTGATTTCTCTCATCTCTCTCATCTCTCTCACTTAAATCAAGATCAAAGTACTATTCAAGAGTTATAGGATCAATTGCAATCAAGATCGAAGATCTGAGTCTTTAAACTCTATCAAATCATACTCTTATACTTTGTGGTGTGCTTGGTATCCTTAAAATCCAAGTAGGTGTGATTATAGCCTGTTAAAATCAATTGGGTGTCCTTAGTAGCCTGTAAATCTAGTGGGTGTGCTTATGGCTCAGAAATCAAGTGACTTTACCCAAAGGTCGAATTTTGGACGGAGTGTCTCGTAGCCTTGAAATCAAGATTGTATTTTCATATAAGGAATTATGCGGGACTGAATGTAAGGTAACTCCGAACAAGTATAAAATCCAGGTGTGTTCTTTCCTTCTTACTTTTACTATATTTACTTTTATTTGTACTTTGATTCTACAATTGTTTCTATGATTGTTAATAAAATCATTCAAAGTAGAATCTTAAAGAATTTGAAAAATATTCATATAATTAATTAAACACTATTCATACCCCCTCTAGTATTAATTTAGCCTTAAGATCCCTATTCCGTTGACTTACATTTGGTATCAGAGCATTGGTTTTCACAGTATCATTTGGTTTTTGAAAAAGTTTAAATGGCTAACAACAGTGGTAATAGTACTGTTAGTAACACTGTCAATACACTTGTTAGTAACTCATTTGTTGAAGGACAATCTACTGCTAGACCTCCACTTTTTAATGACAGTAATTACATATATTGGTCATGTATAATGAAAATTTATTTACATTCAATTGATTTAGACACTTGGAATATCACACAAACTGAGTACATTGAACCCAGACTAATTTTGCACAGTGGACTGCTGACCAAAAAGGAGTTGCACAAAATAACTCTAAGGCTATGAATATATTATTTTGTTCACTAGATAGAAATGAACTTAATAGAGTATCTATATGTTAATCTATAGTTGAAATTTGGAGAACTTTGCAAATTACACATGAAGGGACAAGTAAGGTCAAACAAACCAAAATTTCCATGTTAAAAAATCAGTTTCAATTATTCAAAATGAGTCCATACCTGATATGTATAATAGATTCCAAGATATAATACACTCACTTATTGCACCGTGTAAAACTTTTTTTGAAGAGGATCAAGTTAAATAATTTCCTCAATTCACTTACTCCTGAATGCGATCAAAAGACTCTTGCAATCGAAGAGGCAAATGACATAAGCACTCTAAAAATTGAAGAGTTAATTGGCAATTTAATGTCTTTTGGAGCACAAATGCAGGGCAGGAGATAAAGCAAAGCAATAGAGAAGAAATCTATAGCTTTTAATGCAATAATAGATAATATGGATTCAGACAGCGATGATGATGAAGAAATTGCTTTCATGACAAGGAATTTCAGAAAATTTCTAAAATATAGGAAAATGAACAATTTTAAAAGAAATGACAACAAAAATCCAGGAAATGGAAACGAAAATGGCAGTAGATGTTATAACTGCAATGACCCTGGTCATTTAAAACAAGACTATCCACATCCCTATAAAATGAAAACTACACCAAACACTGATTCATCCAGAAAATGGAGAAGAGCGTATACTGCAACATTAGACGTTTCAAACACATCCTCAAGTGATAATGAATCAGATACAGAAATTGCTAACATGTGTTTCACAACAATACATAATTCAGAAAAAATGATAAAATGTATTAGAAAAAGGTACGTTTTTAATATATCAAAAGTTTCTTTTTCTTGAATGAATTTTTTTTTTGGTTGCTTTATTAGTTGTTAGGAATACCTTATAGATTAATCACAATATTGGTTGAATACTGTATGATTATATTTTAAATATAAATATTTTATATATTTTAATAATAAAATAATAATTTAAAATATATTTAAAATTATTTTTTTTTCTGAAAATAGAATAACTATAAATAGATCTATATAATAAAATAGATATAGTTAAACAAAAATCATTTCTGAAAATTTCGACCTATATGTCGACATACCCCACAAGCATATGTCGACATATGTAGACAGAATTTGAATTTCCCTCCACATTTTCACGAATTTCAAATTCAAAATTTGAATTTCCCTCCGCCTTTTCACCAACTCCTATGTTCTGAAAAGTTGTCTTTTGACCAAAGAACATGTCCTTCGGTTCTCTATTTACTTACTCTATCTCCATCCATTCAATTCTCACCTTCATTTCAAAATTCAAAATTTCATTAACTCTCTTATCTCTTCAAAACTCTTCATCAACGGCTTCCTCAAGCACTCCTACATCTATGAGACTTTCCAAAAGTATCAAGAATTTTCTCTTCCATGATAAAGAGGCTATGAAAGCATATATTAGTTATATGAATTATGGAAAGGTTTCTACAGGAAAGTTCTCTATTTTCAATGATTTTTCTACTATTGAACTTGATTCTCTTTATTTACAAAATGGAATTCTCGGTTTAATTGATGCTACTCGAAATGATTTTTTTTGCTATCCATACTTGGTCGAAATATTTTATGTAAACTTGAAAGAAAATTTCATGATGGAAGAGAAGGAAAAATATGGAGTAGTGTAAATCTACTGAAATGGACCTTACATCTGTCAAAATTGATGATCAAATTCGTGAAGTATTTCATAACATTTTCGAAGGTGATGATAATTTTGAGTTTAAAAACCAAAACTTTCATCCCAAAGCAAGAATTCTAAATCTTCTTTTACAATATACTATCACTCCTCGATCAGAAAATTTTAATAATCTAACTCTAAAAGTTTGTAAACCCCTTTTTGCCATTTATGGTCAATATGACATAAATTTGGCTTAAGAAATTTTGGATGAATTTTATCCCAAAAACCTTTCCAATCATGAAAACACGCTATTTCATGGTGTGTATCTTACCTTAATCTTTTATTACCTCTGTGTTGACTTTAAAGGAGAAGAATTCTTCTCTCGTAAATTTTTTAATCAAGCCAACATTGCTTTTATGAAAATTCCACCCTTTTTCGAGCCATATGAAACTCTTGTGGAGAAAGAAGAAAGGTTAACTTACAAAGAGGAGGAAGAAATTCATGAAGAGGAGGAAGAGGAAGAAGGAGAAGATATGGATATTTAATAAGAAGAAGAGGAGGAGGAGGAAACCTCTTTAGAAAGTATCGACTTTCCACTCCGACCAACCAATCAAGACCTTCTCAACAATCAAAAAAAGATTATTGAAAACCAAAAGATTCTCAAGCGTTCGGTTAGTTATTTCCAACAAAATGACAAGTTCTTTGGAAAAGTGAAATGCAAGCTTTGGATATCTTCATTATCTTCCTCATCAACACCTTTTTACCTTATTATCTAGTTGCTTATGAGTGTGTTGCAGTTTAAATTTGGTTTGAACTTATGTATCTTTTCATTTCTTTATGTTCTATGTAATCTCTATCTAAGTATTAATGAAAATCTGTCTCCTTGCAATTATACATTGTTTATTATCTCTAAAAAACATAACAAGTATAATAGTATAAGCTAAATACATTAGAATATCAAAACACAGGTATGTATGTCGACATACAATGGTAATTTTTCAAAAAAAATTTAATTTTGAAAATTTAATAGATAACAAATATCTATTCATTTCCAACGAATTTCACCCCGTGAAATACCTGTTAAGACCAGAGAATCATTATTTTCTACTCCCTTTCTTTTTCCTTTGCATTCCTAAACTCTAAAACCAAAATTCTCCTATTCAAAAACTAACCAAAAACCATGAACAAACTCTTGAATTATTCAAGAACATTCTTACTTTCATCCTAATAAACCAGTGGCAATTAGAATTGAGTCAAATGCAGATGATCAAGGAGCAAGAAAGGCATTTCAATGTAATTCGATGAATGATTTCTGCCTTGAGTAAAGAAGAACCAACCAACAATCCTAAGTGTACCATCAACAAATTTGATGAAGATTAGGATGCTATCAAAGCGGATCCAATCTTTGGTGCTAATGGATGGGTTGAAGTTCCTCGAAATGTCTAGTTTAAATAGGTTTGATTGTATATAAATAATAATACTTGATTTAGTTTGGATTTGATTAGTTTACTTTATGTGGATTTGTTTGAATACCATGTGACATAAACTCTGTTTGATTTGGATGAATATTTGGATCAATTATTTCATGATTATCTAATTTTACATATCACTTATTGTTTTTATATAATCTTTCTCCTCATCATTATATAAAATTATTATACATATTAATTGGTATTTTTATTTAAGGGGAGTTAGAGTTAGAATTAGTGCAAGAGTTAGCGTTAGAGTTATAGTTTTAGTTAGTTATTTTTGTTGATGACAAAGAGGGAGAAATATATGAAATCTAGGCATAGATTAAAGGGGAGTTTTGAAACCCAGAGGAGTTATATTATATTTTATATACAGAGTTATCATCGTCAAAATGAGGGAGATTGTTAGTACCTTAGGTATTGGTTTTGTTGATAACAACTAAAGGACATTATATAACATATAGATACTAATGTTTTATCAAGATATACATATTATATAATACAAGTGTAACGACCCGCTATTTCGAACCATTCAAATCGACAATAAACCACACATGTCATACTTGAATTGTTCAAAACAACAGATTGTTAATTAATTTGGAGTAAATAAAATCAATCACAGAATCGAAGACAAAAAATAGCAGAAAATCTCGCTGTGGAATAAATAAAACATAGTAGTTCATGAAGCTACTAAATACATAGTCTCAAAACAAATACATAATATCAGAGTTTGAAAGCAAATACAACTGGAAATACAAATACATAAGTCCACTAATACATAAGTAAATGACTGAAAGGGAAATAACTGAAATAGGAAATAATAGATAGATAGCTAAATCTCCAGCAAATCTCTAGCTCCAAAAGGTAAATCCAAGGCTGTAATACTCAGGCTGACTTGAGCATAAAGTAAAACTAAACACTTAAGTAAGGACTAACGTACTTATATAAGTAAATCAACTCAAGTGAACTGTTCAATAAAATGCATTAGTAACTCAAAGGATGCTTGGGATCACACATCCTTTAAGGATCCGTTAAACTATTTACATATGTAGTAATATACACTATATATGTATAATGTCTATCAGTAAAGTATAATATTGAAAATAGCGTTAAGGCGTTACCCATATCCCCCTTAACACATTTTTATAGGCATCGTAGTCCATATAGTACTGTAAACTCCAACGAACCTGGTTGTAATGACCCGATATTTTGGACCATTCGCATCCATTATAAGTGTATAGGTAGACACTCATGCCGGAGTTGAATTGCTCAAAATACCGCGTTGTTAATTTAAATTTGGCAAAACTGAACATATACAGTAAATAAATAATCACAGATCACAGACACAGAGTAATAATTGCAGCGGAAATAAAAGAGATAGTAGTTCATGAAGCTACTATATAAATGTATGAGTTACATCAGAGTTAAACCAGATACAATGGAAGAGTAATACGATACATCAGATACAAATCAGAATACATCACTGGAATCATCGAATACTGGAAGCAGAATAGATGGCTGGATCTTCAAGCAAATCTCCAACTTCAAAGGTGAGTCTCGAATACTGGTACACTCAGTCTGACCCGAGCGTAAAGCAAAACACAAAACACTCGAGTCAGGATTAACATTCTTATATCAATAAATCCAACTCAAGTGAAATAGCAATTGAAATACAAGTAACTCAAAGGATGTTTGGAATAACCATCCTTTAAGGATCCGTTAAACTATCTACTATGTAGTAGTGTACGATAAGTAGATAATGCCTATCAGTAATATAAGATATCAAAATAGTGTTAAGTCATGGCCCATTCCACCCTTAACACATTTTTATTCCCAAGAGCAAATACAAGACCGTAGTTTCCCCAAAACCGGAAGTCAACAGAGGGAAATCCATATACTAAAGGTACAAAACAAATTCGTAGTGGTCGCGAATAAAGGGATACAAGTATAACAAGGCACATGAGGCAATACCCAAGGTAGTGATACTACCGTTTGCCTGATCCGGACTGGTGAGAACGCAACGCCGCAGCGCCCGCAACACCGTGAAACAACACTCCCAAAATCAAGGGTGCACCAATCGACAACAAGTAATGAGTAGTTCGAAGAAGTGTGTTCACTTGAGGTAGCTGACCTCCATTGGCCCGGCACGGCTCCTGTTTTAGTCATTTCCAATTTGACACAAGTGTCAAGGCTATCCATTATCGTTCTCTTTCTTCAGTCATCACATACATCATTCCAACCACTTCATTCTGGATCATCACTCCACGTATAGTTATTAAAGTGGTTTTCGGTTTAGATAGAGAGTATATCCATAACTGATTCCGGTCTCTTTAATAACCTTCGAAATTATTTCACCGATTGGTCGTTTATTTATTGCAAAACCAAATCAATTTCAATTTCAATCAGAGTTTGTAAACCAACATTTCATTTCTCTTTCGAAATCAATTTCCATAATTTACGTTTCAAAACATCCAAATTACCATTTCAAGATCTTATAATTCAATTTCAATTTCCCTTAAAAGAATTCAAATATTGATTCAAGTTCGTATATAAGATTCATTCCGAAATCATTTAATTTAACATTTAAATCAATTTAAATTCATTTATCGATTTCATTTAATATTCGTTAAGTAAATTTGCCATTCAAAACAATTTCTATTAAATTTCCAATTCATTAAATCCATTATTTAAATTCAACTTCCTTATTTCAAACTTACAATTTGAATTAAATTCATCAAATCAAATTCTTTAAATTTCAAGTCTTACATTAATTTCAATAAATCACATTTTATTTCTTGATAAAGAAATTCAATTTCACTTATTTACTTACTTAAATGATTTTCCAAACTTAACCAATAAAGAAACTCAATTTCAATTATTTACGAAGTAAAATTCACTTATTCAAAAATTCAATTTAATTAAATAATTCGATCTTATTTAATTATTAAATAATTCAAACTTAATTATTAAATCATTTCAAAGTTTAATAATTTCAAACTTAAATTTTAATTTCAACTTAATTATTAAATCATTTCAAAGTTTAATAATTTCAAACATAATTATAATTTCAAACTTAATTCAATCATTTCTCAAATTTAACAACATTCTTTTCAGCAATTACATTGTTAATATTTTGTTTCAGATTTTTAAATATTAACATTTTCCTTTATTAAAATTCCAATTTCAACTTCATTTCAAAATCATATTATTTATTCAAATAAAATCTTCGCTTATTTTTAAATCAAATTATTGACCAATCGGGTTTTTATTTAATTCTCTTTCCTAGGTCAAAGTTCAATTTGGGTATTTATCATTTCAACCCGATTCCAATTCAATTCAAAATCAAAACATAGCAAAGGGAACTTGCAGTGTGATAACTAGGATGGTGTCAAAGTAAATAAACAAGCAATAACAACGAACAATAACAATCCAATAATCAATTCAAATAATCCCGAAATAACCGTATTAATTCGCATTGTTATTTGTACGAATTAATATAATTATTTCTAGAATATACACTATCATTTCATGTAGATTAAAGATTATTACATTACGGTTTTTCACTTGTCATTCAATTACAAATTTTATACTACAATAATTAATCCAATATATGTCGACGGTTCAAAGTGTAATTATCACTATCCTACATGTCAATTAATTTAACAATTAAAAGGGGTCATATTCAACTAATCAATTCAACATATATGTCGATTCAAAATTTCATTATCCTACGTCAATTTATTTGCATAGCATTTATCACTTTATACATTACAATTTTAACGTCCAATTGCAAACATCAAACAATCAATCATTTAACAACCAAACTGGATTATCATTGCATATATAACAGATAATGGTGTCAGATGTCATAGGTTAACTGATACAGGTAATGACAGTGTAAATATCTAACAGCAGCATATTTCAATTGTCGTTTCAATTGAAATCGAATTTAATAAATAAAAGAACGTTAATCGTGAGTGAGTGCTCACCTTTCGAGGCTAGAGACATTTGACACTGGAATTGTGTTACGAAATGCAAGCACGACTTCCGAAACAAGCTAGATTTTGCACGAATCGACGATCAAAGCTGATAGATATGAATAAACGAAATAAATCAGAGTTTGTGTGATATAATTGAAACGAATGGTATATTGTATTATTTTTGTTTCATTCTTTCAAACATAGATTTCAAACTAAAATCTATATATATTTATTTTGAAAAATTAATATAAATTTTAAACGCATATATATTAAAACAGATCTATATCCCTACCACTATTATATTTATCGAACCAATCTACTCGGTGTTTTTTTTCTTTCAAAAAGACCTTACCCGTGTGCAAAACACGGTCCCATAATAGTGATATATCAGGGAAAAAGATACATCAACTGAGTATAGATAACACGTAATTAATAGTTTACAATAATAATGATTACTCAGCGTTAACTATGGAACCTCACTGTATTATAATTAAAAATTATACGGTCAACAACGTTGTTCTCCAGTGAAATATGCTCTGACATTCATTGTTTAACCTACCGGCTACCTGAAGCTATTTTAGTTAACTTGTACATGCGTAAACAACAAAGGTAAATAGTTATATTTGCTTTTTCCATGTATGACAGTCAACCCTTTTTTTTTAGGAACGGAATGGTGCAACCTCAGAATATACTAAAGAATGCAAGCTTTGGAACCCAAGCACGTAACCAACTAGCAAATGAAACCTGGAACCAAAACATGCAACCAATTTATACATTAAAGCCTCCAACCCAAGGCATGCAAGCTTCAGATCACCATATTTCGTGTTTCATTCATTTTTTTTTACAGATCTAAGAATAAAACTTCCCTTTATAATATGTACTTTGCCTTTTATTTTCATTACCTCACGTTTGCCTTAGTATACTACATTTCTACTGCGACTGCATCATAACGCACTTCAAGTGATTGTAAATAACAAAGTACTTGAATTTGATTAGATTACTAGAGAATTGTACATAGATAAGGACCAGTACTAGTATAAATGAGTAGAGACTATTTATTTATCTAAAAGCTCCCAAGTCAAAGATGCTATATTTCACCTTCACTTAGATATGTAGATAACGTAACATATATACTTTATGTGAACATGCAAATTCAACTAAAAAAAAAGTTTACTTTAAGCAATATTTGTAAACCTGGTTGTTGAGAACAAAACGTGGTAGGTGCTGTTCAATGGAAATGATGGCTCGGCTGTCAGTTTGAGGCGCGAGCGGCTAAGGGAAGAAAGCTGTCGGATCGGGTTTCGTGAAGAGGTGTGGGCATAGGTGGCTATCTGGATATGGCCGATGGGTGTGAAAAGGAAGAGGTTGTGGCGCATGTTGCGATGGAAGATGGCGGGTTCAGGGAGTGGTGGTCGGGTTCAGGAGCGAGGCATGGGTTCCACTGTTGGTTAGAGGGAGGGATGGTGTGGAGGTTGCGTGGCGAACGAGACTTAGGTAGATCTGGTCGATTGGGTGGTTGGCTGGCATGGGCAGAAGGAATTTGAGAGTTGATGGCGGCCTTGAACAAGAGGGAGGAAGGTCTTGGGTGATGTGGCATGCGGGATGAGGAAGACGGCGCAGCTATGGCGATGGACTATGCTCGAGAGAAGATGCGCAGCTAGGCTTCGGCACAGGGGGATTGTCAGAGGGAGGCCGAAGTGGCTGCATAGTGTTCGGCCATGAACAGTACTTACTCAAAGGAAAAGATGCTCACAAGCTAAACTCTCACGTTATATTATGTATATGATATTGTTTATCATCACTTTATATATTTTTACTTTATTTTTGGCTGGCGAAAGCAAGTTACAGGGAGAGAAGGATGGATGGCCGCCAAAAGAAGGCTAGTAGATTTCTAGGCAATAGGCATATATTTATTATTAATTTCAATTGAACATGAGAAGATGAAATGAATAGCCAGCACAATCCACGAAACAAAATATATAAATTAAACAAGGAAATAGCAATGGTCTGGGAAATGACAAAAGTCAGGAGTTGGATTTTCTGGGAAATAGTAACCATTGTTGGCTATACGTTTACACAGTGGAAAAATAAAAGGCAAGGAAACTCAACAGACTGAAATACATAACCGATATGACTAGCCGTTTTTTCGATTTCATTGCGAACCGAACATTGAAATACATATATAAATATATTTCGGAGATCAGTACAACGAGACGATCAAAATGGTATACAGATATTAGTGGTACGATCATCCCATCAAAAGTCGATATCGGTACCGAAAATGTTGCTAATTAGCCGAGAATAAGATAAACGGAGCAATAGAAGTCCGAATTTGGAAAAACGACAAACTAACATCTTGCTCAGAAGATGGTTTAGAATTTTTCTATGTAAACATATTTAGGTTTCAGAAACATTTTATTTTCATTGCTTTTTAACTGATTAAATTGAAGTGAATTTACGCGCGAAATAAACTTTCATATTTTCGGACGAAAATTTACCAGTTGCTATGTTTAACTAGACGTATTCCAAATATTAAATTTTTATTTCAAAAATTTATCGTTTAAAATTTCACAAAATTTCAACTGATTACGTTATTAAAACAGTTGAAATTTACGGGTCGTTACACTCTCCCCCACTCAAAACTTTTCGTCCTCGAAAAGGAACGAGGTAAGAGAATAGAAACAACCAGAAAGAAAAACAGATTTGAAATACAAAATAACAATTAATTTAAACCATATAAATTCAAATTTAAATTAATTGATATTCAATAATTGATTTAATCCATTTGATTTCACTAAAATCAATCTCAACTATTTCTAAATTCATTATCTTATTATCCCATTTCTTCAATTTACAATTTTTAAAACCATAAATTCGAATAGTCTTTTATTGTAATCATATTTTCTTTTAGCAATTTAAATTCTTCTTTATTCCAAATTATTGTTAATTTTATTCTACTTAACATATCTAATCACATATATTTAACCCATATAAATTAATTTAAACCATAAAAGTTTCGATTTAAATTAATGTATATTTACTAATTGCTTTTAAATTCAAGGTATTTTCATAAGTTGATCAAATTTCAATTTATTAATTCTTTCAAAACAAATTTATTAATTCTTTCAAAACAAATTTATTAATTCTTTCAAAACAAATTTATTTCATTATTAACTGAGTTTACTTATTATCTTATCTAACTCTATTAACATCTTAATAATCAAATTTAATGTATAACATTTATTATAAACACTCAAATTTTATTTATAAATTCAATTTATCTTATATATTATCCAATTACATATTCAACTTCTGAACGATTTAGGTAAGTTGTATTAGAATGCAGTTGAACAATATACAAATAAAATTTTCCAAATTCAATTATTCAAGTTTAAATATTTATTCCAAATTTTGGTTTTATTTATAATTAAAATCATCCTTTAACAAAATTTAAGAATTAGATTTCTGATTTACTTTAAACAATTTAGAGATATATATAATATATTTATATCAAATCAAATTAAATTTTAAAATAAGATACCTATATATATGTAAATCAAAATATTTTTCAAAAAAAAACCATAGCAAAGCTACAGAATAGTATCTCCACTTCGAAACTCGAAAATGAATGTCGATGATGCGGCCGCCATCACCGAAATTATTTTCCAGCGACAAAGAGAAGAGCACTGATTTCAACATTTTAAAAATCCTTTGAAACGATTTCTATTCAAAAATACTTTCAATACCATATACTTTAAAATATTAAAAACCAAAGTTCGAAATCACCGGAAACTAATAAATTCTCAAATTTTTAATTTAATTTCATTTCAAATTCTAAATCAGTTATAAACCAAGTTTATAAATTCATTTATTTATATTATGCAATAATCAATGGTTTACAAAACAAGAAATGAAAATCAAATTATTATCATTTCTGACAACAAATTCATTAACAATTTAATTTCAGAAAACTTATATTTATATATAATATAATAATACAAAACTTTTATTTTATCTACCAAATTTGAAAACAATATTGTGTCAGTTTGCTCTGCTCAAGTGTTTTGGAAATCCTATCGATAGCGTTGATCAGACGAATCGATCGAAAACCCAAATCAACATCAACAACTCAAACAACACAATAAATTTTTAAAACATTTTAAATATAATTTTACAAATACAATTCCTCGCTCGACTATATAAGAATAGATTTCAAAGCAAAGATAGAAGATTCAAATTTGATAGAAATCAAATCAAAGAGAATTTTTGATTCGAAGATAAGTTTGAAACAGAATATAAGATGATTTAAATAACAAACAAGAAGGTGGATGAGTTTATATAAATCGCGGGCAACCTTAACCGGATCAACCGTGACTTCAAGAATAAGATCAATGTAGAATTCCGAGATAAATCTACATTCGATCGCAAGAGATAGAATTCAGATATAGCAGGAGATAGATAGCATTGTGAACCGAGGATACAGAAATCTCCGGTAAATCAATGCCTATTATAAAGGAGTTTACTCTTTTACGAATCAATTTGAAGTTTGGCGAGACCGCCGATACACTATAAGGGTCATTTGAAGTGGAGTTATGTGATGCTCCAGAATTGAAAGGAGACGGATAGTGAGGGACACGAATGAAATTTGGAACCGTAGGGAACGTTCCAAAATTCAAAGAAATCGAGTCGAAAGGAAGAGATTGAAACTCGAATGAGAGTGATTCTGTAAATACATTTACCCTATATGTTAAGTTTTGCCTAGAGCTACCAAAGCTCTGATACCAACTGTAACGACCCGATATTTTGGACCATTCGCATCCATTATAAGTGTATAGGTAGACACTCATGCCGGAGTTGAATTGCTCAAAATACCGCGTTGTTAATTTAAATTTGGCAAAACTGAACATATACAGTAAATAAATAATCACAGATCACAGACACAGAGTAATAATTGCAGCGGAAATAAAAGAGATAGTAGTTCATGAAGCTACTATATAAATGTATGAGTTACATCAGAGTTAAACCAGATACAACGGAAGAGTAATACGATACATCAGATACAAATCAGAATACGTCACTGGAATCATCGAATACTGGAAGCAGAATAGATGGCTGGATCTTCAAGCAAAGCTCCAACTTCAAAGGTGAGTCTCGAATACTGGTACACTCAGTCTGACCCGAGCGTAAAGCAAAACACAAAACACTCGAGTCAGGATTAACATTCTTATATCAATAAATCCAACTCAAGTGAAATAGCAATTGAAATACAAGTAACTCAAAGGATGTTTGGAATAACCATCCTTTAAGGATCCGTTAAACTATCTACTATGTAGTAATGTACGATAAGTAGATAATGCCTATCAGTAATATAAGATATCAAAATAGTGTTAAGTCATGGCCCATTCCACCCTTAACACATTTTTATTCCCAAGAGCATATACAAGACCGTAGTTTCCCCAAAACCGGAAGTCACCAGAGGGCAATCCATATACAAAAGGTACAAAACAAATTCGTAGTGGTCGCGAATAAAGGGATACAAGTATGACAAGGCACATGAGGCAATACCCAAGGTAGTGATACTACCGTTTGCCTGATCCGGACTGGTGAGAACGCAACGCCGCAGCACCCGCAACACCGTGAAACAACACTCCCAAAATCAAGGGTGCACCAATCGACAACAAGTAATGAGTAGTTCGAAGAAGTGTGTTCACTTGAGGTAGCTGGCCTCCATTGGCCCGGCACGGCTCCTGTTTTAGTCATTTCCAATTTGACACAAGTGTCAAGGCTATCCATTATCGTTCTCTTTCTTCAGTCATCACGTACATCATTCCAACCACTTCATTCTGGATCATCACTCCGCGTATAGTTATTAAAGTGGTTTTCGGTTTAGATAGAGAGTATATCCATAACCGATTCCGGTCTCTTTAATAACCTTCGAAATTATTTCACCGATTGGTCGTTTATTTATTTCAAAACCAAATCAATTTCAATTTCAATCAGAGTTTGTAAACCAACATTTCATTTCTCTTTCGAAATCAATTTCCATAATTTACGTTTCAAAACATCCAAATTACCATTTCAAGATCTTATAATTCAATTTCAATTTCCTTTAAAACAATTCAAATATTGATTCAAGTTCGTATATAAGGTTCATTCCGAAATCATTTAATTTAACATTTAAATCAATTTAAATTCATTTATCGATTTCATTTAATATTCGTTAAGTAAATTTGCCATTCAAAACAATTTCTATTAAATTTCCAATTCATTAAATCCATTATTTAAATTCAACTTCCTTATTTCAAACTTACAATTTGAATTAAATTCATCAAATCAAATTCTTTAAATTTCAAGTCTTACATTAATTTCAATAAATCACATTTTATTTCTTGATAAAGAAATTCAATTTCACTTATTTACTTACTTAAATGATTTTCCAAACTTAATCAATAAAGAAACTCAATTTCAATTATTTACGAAGTAAAATTCACTTATTCAAAAATTCAATTTAATTAAATAATTCGATCTTATTTAATTATTAAATAATTCAAACTTAATTATTAAATCATTTCAAAGTTTAATAATTTCGAACTTAATTTTAATTTCAACTTAATTATTAAATCATTTCAAAGTTTAATAATTTCAAACTTAATTATAATTTCTAACTTAATTCAATCATTTCTCAAATTTAACAACATTCTTTTCAGCAATTACATTGTTAATATTTTGTTTCAGATTTTTAAATATTAACATTTTCCTTTATTAAAATTCCAATTTCAACTTCATTTCAAAATCATATTATTTATTCAAATAAAATCTTCGCTTATTTTTAAATCAAATTATTGACCAATCGGGTTTTTATTTAATTCTCTTTCCTAGGTCAAAGTTCAATTTGGGTATTTATCATTTCAACCCGATTCCAATTCAATTCAAAATCAAAACATAGCAAAGGGAACTTGCAGTGTGATAACTGGGATGGTGTCAAAGTAAATAAACAAGCAATAACAACGAACAATAACAATCCAATAATCAATTCAAATAATCCCGAAATAACCGTATTAATTCGCATTGTTATTTGTACGAATTAATATAATTATTTCTAGAATCTACACTATCATTTCATGTAGATTAAAGATTATTACATTACGGTTTTTCACTTGTCATTCAATTACAAATTTTATACTACAACAATTAATCCAATATATGTCGACGGTTCAAAGTGTAATTATCACTATCCTACATGTCAATTAATTTAACAATTAAAAGGGGTCATATTCAACTAATCAATTCAACATATATGTCGATTCAAATTTTCATTATCCTACGTCAATTTATTTGCATAGAATTTATCACTTTATACATTACAATTTTAACGTCCAATTTTAAACATCAAACAATCAATCATTTACAACCAAACTGGATTATCATTGCATATATAACAGATAATGGTGTCAGATGTCATAGGTTAACTGATACAGGTAATGACAGTGTAAATATCTAACAGCAACATATTTCAATTGTCGTTTCAATTGAAATCGATTTAATAAATAAAAGAACGTTAATCGTGAGTGAGTGCTCACCTTTCGAGGCTAGAGACATTTGACACTGGAATTGTGTTATGAAATGCAAGCACGACTTCCGAAACAAGCTAGATTTTGCACGAATCGACGATCAAAGCTGATAGATATGAATAAACGAAATAAATCAGAGTCTGTGTGATATAATTGAAATGAATGGTATATTGTATTATTTTTGTTTCATTCTTTCAAACATAGATTTCAAACTAAAATCTATATATATTTATTTTGAAAAATTAATATAAATTTTAAACGCATATATATTAAAATAGATCTATATCCCTACCACTATTATATTTATCGAACCAATCTACTCAGTGTTTTTTTTTCTTCAAAAAGACCTTACCCGTGTGCAAAACACGGTCCCATAATAGTGATATATTAGGGAAAAAGATACATCAACTGAGTATAGATAACACGTAATTAATAGTTTACAATAATAATGATTACTCAGCGTTAACTATGGAACCTCACTGTATTATAATTAAAAATTATACGGTCAACAACGTTGTTCTCCAGTGAAATATGCTCTGACATTCATTGTTTAACCTACCGGCTACCTGAAGCTATTTAATTAACTTGTACATGCGTAAACAACAAAGGTAAATAGTTATATTTGCTTTTTCCATGTATGACAGTCAACCCTTTCTTTCTTTTTTTTAGGAACGGAATGGTGCAACCTCAAAATATACTAAAGAATGCAAGCTTTGGAACCCAAGCACGTAACCAACTAGCAAAAGAAACCTGGAACCAAAGCATGCAACCAATTTATACATTAAAGCCTCCAACCCAAGGCATGCAAGCTTCAGATCAGCATATTTCGTGTTTCATTCATTTTTTTTACAGATCTAAGAATAAAACTTCCCTTTATAATATGTACTTTGCCTTTTATTTTCATTACCTCACGTTTGCCTTAGTATACTACGTTTCTACTGCGACTGCATCATAACGCACTTCAAGTGATTGTAAATAACAAAGTACTTGAATTTGATTAGATTACTAGAGAATTGTACATAGATAAGGACCAGTAGTAGTATAAATGAGTAGAGACTAATTTATTTATCTAAAACCTCCCAAGTCAGAGATGCTATATTTCACCTTCACTTAGTTATGTAGATAATGTAACATATATACTTTATGTGAACATGCAAATTCAACTAAAAAAAGTTTACTTTAAGCAATATTTGTAAACCTGGTTGTTGAGAACAAAACGTGGTAGGTGCTGTTCAATGGAAATGATGGCTCGGCTGTCAGTTTGAGGCGTGAGCGCTAAGGGAAGAAAGCTGTCGGATCGGGTTTCATGAAGAGGTGTGGGCATAGGTGGCTATCTGGATATGGCCGATGGGTGTGAAAAGGAAGAGGTTGTGGTGCATGTTGCGATGGAAGATGGCTGGTTCAAGGAGTGGTGGTCGGGTTCAGGAGCGAGGCATGGGTTCCACTGTGGGTTAGAGGGAGGGATGGTGTGGAGGTTGCGTGGCGAACGAGACTTAGGTAGATCTGGTCGACTGGGTGGTTGGCTGGCATGGGCGGAAGGAATTTGAGAGCTGATGGCGGCCTTGAACGAGAGGGAGGAAGGTCTTGGGTGATGTGGCACGCGGGATGAGGAAGACGGCACAGCTATGACGATGGACTATGCTCGAGAGAAGATGCGCAGCTAGGCTTTGGCACAGGGGGATTGTCAGAGGGAGGCCGAAGTGGCTGCATAGTGTTCGGCCATGAACAGTACTTGCTCAAAGGAAAAGATGCTCACAAGCTAAACTCTCACGTTATATTATGTATATGATATTGTTTATCATCACTTTATATATTTTTACTTTATTTTTGGCTGGCGAAAGCAAGTTACAGGGAGAGAAGGATGGATGGCCGCCAGAAGAAGGCTAGTAGATTTCTAGGCAATAGGCATATATTTATTATTAATTTCAATTGAACATGAGAGGATGAAATGAATAGCCAGAACAATCCACGAAACAAAATATATAAATTAAACAAGGAAATAGCAATGGTCTGGGAAATGACAAAAGTCAGGAGTTGGATTTTCTAGGAAATAATAACCACTGTTGGCTATACGTTTACACAATGGAAAAATAAAAGGCAAGGAAACTCAACAGACTGAAATACATAACCGATACGACTAGCCGTTTTTTCGATTTCGTCGCGCACCGAACATTGAAATACATATATAAATATATTTCGGAGATCAGTGCAACAAGACGATCAAAATGGTATACAGATATTAGTGGTACGATCATCCGATCAAAAGTCGATATCGGTACCGAAAATGTTGCTAATTAGCCGAGAATAAGATAAACGGAGCAATAGAAGTCCGAATTTGGAAAAACGACAAACTAACATCTTGCTCAAAAGATGGTTTAGAATTTTTCTATGTAAACATATTTAGGTTTCAGAAAAATTTTATTTTCATTGCTTTTTAACTGATTAAATTGAAGTGAATTTACGCGCGAAATAAACTTTCATATTTTTGGACGAAAATTTACCAGTTGCTATGTTTAACTAGACGTATTCCAAATATTAAATTTTTATTTCAAAAATTTATCGTTTAAAATTTCACAAAATTTCAACTAATTACGTTATTAAAACAGTTGAAATTTACGGGTCGTTACACTGGTGGGATATCAGGGAGCACTCTATAGGTACGACACAAACCAAAACCGTAGTGGGCTCGATAAGGCATATGACAAGGCACGTGAGGCAATGCCCAGGGTAGGATTCTACCGTTTTGCGGAACCAGACTGGTGGTAACGCATAGACGCAGCTACCGCCCACCTCGAAACAGCACTCCCATAATCAAAGGTGCGCACCAATCAATCACAAAGAAAAAGATATGGTTTCGAAGAAGCGTGTCCGATTGAAGGAGCAACCTCACTTGGCCTGGTTATGGCTCCTGTTTTAGTCATATCAAGCTAACCCGAAGATCAGGGTTACGTTCTTACCTCATACCAGAAGCGTCAGCCAAACCATCCTACTTCATTCTAGATTCTCCACCACATACACAGTTGTTAAAGTGGTTTCGAAATTGGCAATGTGTGAAAATATCCGACCCTGGTCTCTTTAACAACCAATAGTTATATTTTGCACACTTTATAAAATATTTAAATAATAAACCTTAAATTATAATTTAAATCAATACTAAAATATTTAACTTCAATTAAATTTTAGATTTAAAAATTTTATTTTACAATTCATATTAAATCAATTTATTACATTCAAAAATCACATCTTTTAAACTTAAATAAAATCTTATTTAAATTTAAATCTTTTAAACCAGATTTAATTATAAATTATTCTCTACTTAACT
Source organism: Allium fistulosum (assembly GCA_030737815.1). NCBI lineage: Eukaryota > Viridiplantae > Streptophyta > Magnoliopsida > Asparagales > Amaryllidaceae > Allium > Allium fistulosum. Next base: position 941,328,308 of record CM060908.1, on the reverse strand, counting down.
TCTTAAATTTTATTTATTAAAGTTATTATCTAAAAATCCATATTTATTATATTAAATTAAAATTATATTTATTATATTAAATTAAAACTATATTTATTATATTAAATTTAAAATATATTTATTTTTTATTTTTATTTTTTAAATTAAAATTTTAAATTATTTAAATATATATTTTAAAACTAAATAAAATTATAAGTTAAAATCTTAAAATTACATTTAAACCATATATTAGCTTATAATTTAAACTTTAAAATATATAAAATAATTTTTTACCAAATATAAGTTTTTAAATAAAATTATTAAATTAAATTTAATAGTCAAATTTATTAAATCAAACATACTTTATAATTTTAGAAAATAATTTAAAAAACTACCACGGTGTCTGTATATAATTTTCTTCCCTATGGTCAAGTGATACAGATATATATCGTTTCAACCCGCAATAATTTAAATTTCCGAGTGTATATCATTTCAACCCGCAATCCCAAGTAAAATTCAAAATCAATAAAATCACTCGGGTTTATCATTTCAACCCATAACGATTTTCCCTAATCTATAAGATCATTGGGGTATGTATCATTTCAACCCATAATCACGGAACTTGCAGTGTGAGATAAATAAATAAATAACAGTACGGAGTATATTGTATAACATATCATATCGTGTTACAGGTGAGCATCATATCATATCAAAATCATATAGTATAAGCTAACCATACAAACTATAACAACATTTCAATTGACATTTCAAATGGGGTCCATTCACTTAAACATAAGAAAGTTAGTCGTGAGTGGTTCTCACCTTTCGTGGCTAACTAAGCTGACAACTACAATGAACGGACACGAAGCGGATACGATACGGAGATGAAAACCACAAGCAACCCCAATCCAAGATCCAAGCGATGTGGATACGACAAATCAAAACTTTGACAATTTTTGTTTTTTTATAAAAAGAAGGGGAAAGAGCAAATATGTGCTCGGCCTAGGGTGATTGGGCTCGGCCTATGGTGCAGCCTAGGGCTTGGAGGTGTGGCCAAAGTGGTGGATGGGTGTGGAGGACGTACGGCTTGGGTAGGGAGGGGGTTTGGCCTTGGGTAGGTTCGGCATTGGTGTGGAGGAGGGTGTGGCCGAAGTGGGTAGGCTCGGGTGAGGGGTGTATGTGTTCGGCTATGGGCATGGGCTTTGCCATGTGGGTGGAGGGTATGGGAGGGTGGATGGTCGAAAGGAGGGTGTGTTGGTGGATGGGGTAGGCTCGGCTATGGAGGAGGAGGAGGGTACGACCTAGGTGATGGGAATGGCGGCGGTAAGGAGAGGGGAGAGAGAGAGAGAGGAGAGCTAGGGTTAGGGGCTTAGGGATTTGGAGGAGAAAGGAGATGGAGGAGGAAGGTTACTGTAAATTTTCGGAGAGCAAATGAGAATGAGAAGAGAACCAGAAGCTGAAATGTACGTACTTATCTTTCCCAAAAGAAACTTTTGTTTGTGAAAAGATACGTACCCATTAAGGCGACCGTTAGTATCCAAGCCCAACAAACAAACCCAACAAATCAAGCCCAAAGCCCAAGAACCAATAAAATAATATAGGCAAAATACACATAAATATTCGCGCGTTTTTATATTGTAAATTGCAGATTTAAAGCTGTAGAAATCGGATTTTAACGAAACGAAAAGTGGGGACCATCTCAGAGTTCAGTCTAGAATTAGAAAAAAGAATAAATTTGAATTTTAAAACTTTTTAATTTTCAAAAAAAGTCAAACTTTGACTAATTTTGACCAAAATTTGAAATTTCACAAAATTTCCATTTTATTGAATTTTTAAAAATATATTACTCAATGTCCCAAAATCGTTATTTTTAAATTCAAATTTATTTAAAATTTATAATATTTAACTCATAATTCAAATAAAATTCTTTTAAAATTTGACCGAATTTATGGGTCGTTACACTCTCCCCCACTCAAAACTTTTCGTCCCCGAAAAGGAATGAAAATAGAGAATTGAAACAAGCAGAAAAGATAAGACAGATTCAAAGCGAATAGTACCTGATACAAACAATTCAGGATTCAAAGCATGCATGCACTCCTCCGTCTCCTAGGTACAATCCTATTCGTTTGTACTCCATTATACTTTGATCAGGTTGATAGATTTTCTCCTCAGCAGCTTTGTACCTCTATCAACAATACGAAGTGGCTTCCTCTTGAAAGTGAGGTTTGGCTTAACATCCAAACTTTCAAGTAAAGCAGGCTGAACAATCAAAGATGGATCATGAAGATACTTGCGAAGATGCGAGACATGGAACACATTATGGACTCCAGATAGCTTCTTTGGCAAATCCACTCTATAAGCTAAAGGACCAACTCTTTCTAAGATGAGGAAGGAACCAATGAATCTAGGAGCAAGCTTCCCTTTCCTACCAAAGCGAATCACATTCTTCAGTGGTGAGATCTTAAGAAAAACCTGATCGCCCACTAAAAATTCCAAATCCCTTCTCCGCTTATCAGCATACTTCTTCTGCCTATCCTAAGCAATCCTCATCTTCTTCCTGATCTCCTCAACTTTATCAGATGCTTCTAGAATCATATCGGTCCCAAGAACCAAACGATAACTGGATTCAATCCAGTAAGATGGAGATTTGCAAGGTCGTCTGTAAAGAGCAGCAAACAGAGACATTGCGATACTAGCCTGGATTCAAAGGATGGGATTATATTGATTAATGCTTATGGTAACCTTAATTTAAAAATAAAGATTATAATTTATAGCTGTTATTATAAGTGAATTCAACGAGATGGAGATGATCTTCCCAAGATCCTCCATAATCAAGAACACAGGCATGAAGAATATCTTCCAAAATATGATTAACTCTTTCCGTCTGACCATCGGTCTGCGGATGATAAGCTATGCTAAGATTCAACCGAGTGACCAAAGCTTCCTGAAATGCCCTCCAAAAGTTACTGGTAAAGATGAGATCTCTATCACAAACTATACTAATTGGAACACCATGAAGTCGAATAATCTCTCTCATATAAATCTCAGCTAAACTCGAAGTAGTGCGGTTCGACCTGACCGAAATGAAATGAGCCGACTTGGTCAATCTATCAACAACTACCCATATACTCTCATTACCCCTTCTAGTCCTCGTGTAATCCATCAATTAAATCCATAAAAACCTGTTCCCACTTCCAATTGGGAATCTCAAGGGGTTGCAATAATCCAGCGGTCTTATGGTGATCAGCCTTAACCTGTTGGCAAGTGGCACATCTACTAACATAAAGAGAGATATCTCACTTCATACCACTCCACCAATACAGCTTCTTCATATTCTGGTACATCTTTGTCACACCAGGATGAATAGAAAGTCTAGACCGATGATTTTCCCGAAGTAACTCTTGCCTCAATCCATCGACATTCGGAACACAAACTCGATTATTAATCCTTAAAATCCCTTTATTATCAATCTGTGCTCCCATTCCATCTTGGTTACCACCTTCCCTATTACGAACATTATCTTTAATAAGCCTTAGCATCTCGTCTTCATCTTGCTTAGCAACAATACGATCCATAAGGATCGAAGAAACAACAAGCTGACATAACATCGCCTTCTTTCGACTCAAGGCATTGGCTACTACATTAGCTTTCCTGGGAGTGTAGTTGATGTCGAGGTCAGAAGAAGCTAGAAACTCGAGCCAACAAACTTGCCTCTGGTTCAAATCCTTCTGGGTGAAAATATACTTCAACGACCGGTGATCCGTAAAGAGCTCAAACTTAGTTCCTAAAAGATGGTGCCTCCATAACTTCAAAGCAAACACTACGGCAAGCAATTCCAAATCATGAGCTGCATAATTGGCTTCATGGGTCTTCAAATGACGATTGGCATAAGCAATAGCCTTCCCATTCTGCATCAAAACAACTCCTAAACCTTCTCAACTAGCATCCATGTAAACCGTTAATCCTTCACTTCCATTCGGAACGGTAAGAACTGGTGCGAAAGTAAGCTTTCGCTTTAACTCACTAAAGGCAGCTTCACACTTATCATTCCAAACAAACTTAGTGTTTTTACGAGTCAAAGCAGTGAGAGGTGTAACTATCTGAGCAAAATTCTCTATAAACCTCCGATAATAACCGACAAGGCCCAAAAAGCTACGAATATCTAAAGGAGTTTTAGGTTTTTCCCAATCCTGAAATAGAATAAGGAGTTTGAAATACAAAGAAAGATAAGATAATTAAATCAAAAAAGAAGAAAGAGGATAGACTTACATTGATCGCATCGATCTTAACTAGATCAACCGAAACTCCATTTTTAGAAACAATATGCCCAAGGAATCGGGCTTCATTCTTCTAGAAATGACATTTGGAAAACTTAGCTTTCAACTGATGACTCCTAAGGGTTTCAAGGACAAAACTCAAATGTGATTCATGCTTTGTCTCTGACTTAGAAAAGACAAGAATATCATCGACGAAGACAAGAACAAACTTGTTAAGAACATCTCGAAAGACATGATTCATAAGGTCGACGAAGAAAGCTGGGGCATTAGTTAAGCCAAAGGGCATAACTAACCATTCATAGAAACCATTCTCGGTTTAGAAAGCGGTTTTGGGAATGCTTTCCTCAGCCACTCTATGCTAGTGGAAACCGGTGGCAAGATCAAGCTGAGAGAACACTTTAGCTCCATGGAGCTGATCGAACATGTCGTTGATTCGAGGCATATGATATCTGTCTTTTCATAGTAAGCTTATTCAGCTCCCTATAATCAACACACATCCTCGAGGAACCATCAGACTTAGCGACAAAGACCATAGCTGCTCCCCATTCTGAATGACTCTGCCTAATCAAACCCTTGGAAAATAAGTCTTCAATCTGCTTCCTCAACTCGACTTTCTCCCTGGGTTCCATCCTTCTGGTAGAAAGAACTACTGGCCGGGTTCCAGGAATATGACCAATGCAGAACTCAATTTCCCGCCTAGGAGGAAGAGAAATGACTTCACCAAATACATCAGGAAAAAGTTTGACAACAGGAGTGGAGTCAAGGTCACTAGGATGAGAATCAAGAGAAAAGATAAAACTGCCAGCATAATCCTGAGGCATACGGCATCCGATCACCAAAGGATCACCCTTATCATTAATTAAAGAAACAGTTCGGGATTTGCAAGAGATAACAGCTTCAAATTTCTTCAGCCAATCACCTCCAAACAAAATTTCGAAACAATCAAAACCAAGAACATAGTAATCGCCAGAAAAACAATGGTCATTGTAAAAGAGTTTTACCCTCTTACAAATCATATTAAGGTTGGCGGGACCGCCGATGGGATTAGATACACATAAGTATTCAGATGCACACTGAGGTTACAAGATGTGTTCAAACTTATTACTAAGATCCAAAGAAATGAAGCTATGAGAGGCTCCAGTGTCAAATAAAACACGAACAGGAAGATTAAGTAAAGAAAAGGTGCCCTGGAGAGTACCTTGGGTATCACTAGAAGTAGGAGGAGTGGAAGAGGTAATTGCGAAGATTCCAGATGCCTTGCTCTTCTGCTGAGTGGGATAGTCCTTCTTGAAGTGCCTGGCTATAAGAAAATATGGCATAGATCACGCCTAGTCATCTGAACTGGTGGGACAGAAGCTCCGACTGAACTAGGACAGCTGTTGGCATAGTACTCCTTCTGATCACACTTGAAGCAAGTAATAGAAGATAGATCAATAGACTACCTCTGAGGAGAAGATCCTAAACCCTGAGTCTTCTGTCAATTCTTCTTTTGTTGCTGGAAGTTGAACTTCCTCTTCTTGGAGCTGCTGGAAGAAGGCTGAGATGGAGGTGCACGAACAACAGTTGCTTCATTAGAAGTGGGGTTCTCATATCTAATAGCCATATCCATCAATCTAGTAAAAGGGATGTGCACATGAGCAATCAACCGATCATAATACTCCGGGCGAGCTCCAGCTATAAACTTCTCATTCTCCTTAAGCGGGGTATCAATCAAGCTAGGACCAAACTTGGACAGTTCGTTGAACTTCCTCTCATACTCATAAATTGTCATATTCCCCTACTTAAGGTCCATAAATTCCCTGTATAACCGAGACTTCACGGCTTCGGGCATCCACTTAGCTACAAAAGCATCCCTGAAATATGATATTCAAGACTTAAGGTAGATTCCAAAGAGATAACTTAACCATATTTGAATTCAGCATAAGATTTATACTTAAACTGCTCCCAAGTGATATTTGCCTCAATAATGTGGGCTGTAACAGACTCCCACCAATCCTGGACTGCATCCTACAACTTCCAAGCGGCTAACTGACGCTTCTGAGCATCAGTGATCTCAAGACTTATAAAAATTCTCTCTAAACTCCTCAGCCACCATTGAGCCTCAATGATGCTCTCTGCTCTAGTAAACTTAGTACCACCAAGCTGAGTATACTCCTTACAGAGAGTGGTGAATCTGACTAGTGCAACGGTTCTGGTGCTGGGGCATTTCCTCGACCTCTACCTCCGGCATTCCTACGATTCATCCTGCAAATTCAAGAATGGATTTTTTTTAGGACAAGGGTAAAGAATTCAGACTTAAAGAAAATCCTAATCAAAGAATTCTAACTAACAAGATGGATTCAAAAGGAAGGAAATCTAGGAAAAGGATTAAATTTCTAAAACAAATTTTTATATCCAAAAATCTTTAAAATCGTTTAAAACCGTTTTATACTTTTCAAAATACGCTCTCTTTCAAGAATGATTTTGAGACTGATTCTACTCATTCTAGGATATTACTACTGTATCTTTAATAAGTTTTAACCCCGTAGGCTAAGGTTTGCCTATAACCAAAACTCTGATACCAACTGTAATGACCCGCTATTTCCAACCATTCAAATTGACAATAAAACCACACATGTCAGACTTGAATTGTTCGAAACAACAGATTGTTAATTAATTTGAAGTAAATAAAATCAATTACAGAATCACAGACATAGAATAACAGAATATCTCGCAGCAGAATAAATAAAACATAGTAGTTCATGAAGCTACTAAATACATAGTCTCAAAACAAATACATAATATCAGAGTTTTAAAGCAAATACGACTGGAAATCCAAATACATAAGTCCACTATTACATAAGCAAATGGCTAAAAGGGAAATAACTGAAATAGGAAATAATAGATAGATAGCTAAATCTCCAGCAGATCTCTAGCTCCAAAAGGTGAATCCAAGGCTGTGATACTCAGGCTGACCCGAGCATAAAGTAAAACAAAACACTCAAGTTAGGACTAACATACTTATATAAGTAAATCAACTCAAGTGAACTGTTCAATAAAATGCATTAATAACTCAAAGGATGTTTGGGATCGCCTATCCTTTAAGGATCAGTTAAACTATTTACATATGTAGTAATATACACTATATATGTATAATGTCTATCACTAAAGTATAATATTGAAATTAGCGTTAAGGCGTTACCCATATCCCCCGTAACACATTTTTATAGGCATCGTAGTCTATACACTATTGTAAACTCCACCGAACCTAGTGGGCTATCACGGAGCACTCCATAGGTACGACACAAACCAAAATCGTAGTGGACTCGATAAGGCATATGACAAGGCACGCGAGGCAATGCCGAGGGTAGGATTCTGCTATTTTGCAGAACCGGGCTGGTGGTAACGCATAGCCGCAACTATCGCCCACCTTTAAACAACACTCCCATAATCAAAGGTGGCACCAATCAATCACAAAGCAAAAGATATGGTTTCGAAGAAGCGTGTCCGATAGAAGGAGTGACCTCACTTGGCCTGATTATGGCTCCTGTTTTAGTCATATCAAGCTAACTCGAAGGTCAGGGCTACGTTCTTACCTCATACCAGAAGCGTTCGCCAAACCATCCTACTTCATTCTGGATTCTCCACCACGTACACAGTTGTAAAGTGGTTTCGGAATTGGCAGAGAGTATGACAATATCCGACCTCGGTCTCTTTAACAACCAATTGTTATATTTTTTACACCATGGTCATTTTATAAAATATTTAAATAATAAATCTTAAATTATAATTTAAATCAATAGTAAAATATTTAACTTCAATTATATTTTAGATTTAAAACATTTATTTTACAATTCATATTAAATCAATTTATTACATTCCAAAATCACATCTTTTAAACTTAAATAAAATCTTATTTAAATTTAAATCCTTTAAATCAGATTTAATTACAAATTATTCTCTACTTAATTTCTTATATTTTATTTATTAAAGTTATTATATAAAAATATATATTTATTATATTAAATTAAAACTATATTTATTATATTAAATTAAAACTATATTTTAAAACTAAAATAAAATTATAAGTTAAAATCTTAAAATTACATTTAAACCATATATTAGCTTATAATTTAAACTTTAAAACATATAAAATAATTTATTTTCCAAATATAAGTTTTTAAATTAAATTATTAAATTAAATTTAATAGTTAAATTTATTAAATCAAACATACTTTATAATTTTAGAAAATAATTTAAAAAACGACCACGGTGTTTGTATATAATTTTCTACCCTTTGGTCAAGTGATACAGATATATATCGTTTCAACCCACAATAATTTAAATTTCTGGGTATATATCATTTCAACCCGCAATCCCAAGTAAAATTCAAAATCAATAAAATCGCTCGGTTTTATCATTTCAACCCACAACGATTTTCCCTAATCTATAAGATTGTTCGGGTATGTATCATTTCAACCCATAGTCAGGGAACTTGCAGTGTGAGATAAATAAGTAAATAACATAACAGTACAAAGTATATCATATAACATATCATATCGTGTCATAGGGGAGCATCATATCAAAATCATATAGTATAAGCTAATAATACGAACTATAACAACATTTCAATTGACATTTCAAATGGGGTACATTCACTTAAACATAAGAAAGTTGGTCGTGAGTGGTTCTCGCCTTTCGTGGCTAACGAAGGTGACAACTACAATGAAAGGACACGAAGCAGATACGATACGGAGATGAAGACCACAAGCAACACCGATCCAAGATCTAAGCGATGCGGATATGACAAATCAAAACTTTGACAATTTTTTTTATAGAAAGAAGGGGAAAGTGAAAATATGGGCTCGGCCTATGGTGCGGCCTAGGGCTTGGTGGGGTTGCCGAAGTAGGTGGATGTGTGTGGTGGATGTACGGCTTGGGTAGGGAGGGGGTGTGGCCTTGTGTAGGTTCAGCCATGGTATGGAGGAGGGTGTGGCCGAAGTGGGTAGGCTTGGGTGATGGGTGTATGTGGTCGGCTATAGGTGAGGGGCTTAGGCGTGTGGTGGAGGGTGGATGCCAAAAGGAGGGTGTGTGGGTGGATGAGGTAGGCTCGGCTATGGAGGAGGAGGAGGGTATGGCTTAGGTGATGGGGATCGCGGCATCAAGGAGAGGTGGAAGAGAGAGAGAGAGAAGAGGAGAGCTAGGGTTAGGGGCTTAGGGATTTGGAGGAGGAAGGAGATGGAGGAGGAAGGTTACTGTAAATTTTTGGAGAGCAAATGAGAAGGAGAAGAGAACCAGAAGCTGAAATGTATGTACTTATCTTTCCCAATAGAAACTTCTGTTGGTGAAAAGATATGTACCCATTAAGGTGACCTTTAGTATCCAACCCCAACTAATCAAGCCCAAAGCCCAAGAACCAATAAAAGAATACAGGCAAAATACACACAAATATTCGTGTGTTTTTACACTATAAATTGCAGATTTAAAGCTGTAGAAATCAGATTTTAACAAAACGAAAAGTGGAGACCATCTTAGAATTCAGTCTAAAATTAGAAAAAAAGAATAAATTTTAATTTTAAAACTTTTTAATTTTCAACCAAAAGTCAAAATTTGACTAATTTTTACCAAAATTTTCCATTTTATTGAATTTGGAAAAATATATTACTCAATGTCCCAAAATCGTTATTTTTAAATTCAAATTTATGTAAATTTTAAAATATTTAACTCATAATTCAAATAAAATTCTTTTAAAATTTGACTGAATTTATGGGTCGTTACAATAAGATATTAGATAAGTGTTGATTAAGAAGACTATACAATATCAAGAGTAGATTCAAGATGCTGATTTAGAATTTCAAGAGTTCAAGAATGAAGAATCATAGGTAATGAAGATTTCAAGATATTCTAGATAAGTTATAGAGTCATAGAATTTATGATAAAAACCATGATAGCACTTTCTTGATCTCTCTCATCTTCTCTAATTTTGTTTTAAGTTGTTTTTCAAATATTTTGTTTTTTAAATAATCATTTCAAAATATTTCCCAAAATGATTTTCAAAGTCTTACTTGTAAAGATATTATTTTAGTGTTTTTAAGTTTATATATATTGAATTTTTATTTTTATTTTAAAATTATATTGATTTTTATATATTATTGAATATTCTTATTAAATCTTTCAAAATCATTTTATAAATTTTATTAAGTTATATTTTGATTAAAAAGTTTATAAACTCTATTTTAATGATTCTACAAAGTATCAAATTATTTTACAAAGCAATGGATTTTCAAAATAATACTTTTAAAATGTTTTTCAAATTTATGAAGAATATGTCGACATACTCTATAGGCATATGTCGACATAGTGGCCGTAAAATTTAAAATTAAAATTTGAATGGAAGTGTCTTTTCGTCATACTCTTCACGAATGGACACGACCGTTGTTTCCCTGTATATATTAGAGTTCCAAATGAATTTTCATTAATTGCTTTCTTATTTTTCTCTCCTCTTTTCACTCTCTTGATTTCTATATCAATTTTTATCAAAACTTTGCCAAAATTCAACCAAAATCAAATTCAATCATTACTAGTTTTATACTCCTTTATCTACTCTCTGATTTTTCTCATCTCTCTCACTCAAATCAAGATCAAAGTACTATTCAAGAGTTATAGGATCAACTATAACCAAGATTGAAGATCTGAGTCCGTAAACTCTATCAAATCATACTCTTATAATTTGTGGTGTACTTGGTATCCCCGAAATCCAAGTAGGTGTGATTGTAGCTTGTTAAGATCAATTGGGTGTGCTTAGTAGCTCGTAAATCTAGTGGGTGTGCTTGTGGCCTGGAAATCAAGTGACTCTACCAAGAAGTCGGGATTCTGAAGGGTGTGTCTTGTAGCCTTGAAATCGAGATTGTATTTGCATTTACTAGTTGAAAAGAAATTCGCCCAAGAAATTATGCGGGACTGGATGTAGGGTAACTCCGAACTAGTATAAAATCCTAGTGTGTTCTTTCCTTTTTACTTTTACTGTATTTACATTTATCTGTACTTCGATTCTGTGTTTGTTTCTATGATAGTTAATTACATCATTCAAAGTAGAATCTTAAAATTTTGAAAAATATTCATATAATTAATTAAACACTATTCACCCCCATTTAGTGTTAATTTAGCCTTGAGATCCCTATTCCGTTGACTAGCGTGCACAAGATTTAAAAATATTTCAAAGGGAATAAATTTCCATTCAAACATCACAGAACTTATGTATGAGTGTATATATGCAAAAGAAAATAACAATAATGCGCATATATAAAACATCACTTATCAAATATTAATTTACTAACATTCAATTCAATGTCCAAACAATATAATAGCAAAACAGGGATTTATTCTGCTAGATAGATGTCCAAATAATCTTCTTAATTTAATTATAGCAGAATGGTGATTTATTCTGCTAAACAGATGTCATCTATATTTTTATCCAATTAAATGATGGCATAACAGTGTTTTATTCCGCTAAATAGTTGTCCACAATACCCTATTCAATTAAGTTATAACAAAATGGGGGTTTATTCTGCTAAATATAAGTCATCAATAAATCATTCATATTTATTAGGCACTTAATGGTATAGACAAGAGATCCCTTGATTTAAAATCAGTTAACTAATAAAAGAGAGCCGACTTAAAAATAATTGATGGACTATAAAATTTAACCTTTATTAATTAATAATTAAATCTTAATTTAATTATAAATGTGAACCATAATTAACTCTAATTGAGAACTTAATCAAACTTAATTAACCTTTAATTAAATCTGATAAGATTAATTAATTAAACCCTGCCAGATTAGAAATTAATTATTAATTAACCCTAATTGAATGATTATTAATTAAATAATTAAACTTAATTAAATAAAATTTAATTCTTAATTAACCTTTAACTTGATCAATCATTAATTAAAACTTCCTTAATTAATTAATTATATTCAATTTATTTAATTGATACTTAAACACTGATTACTTAACTTAATTACAAATTGATTAATAATTATTCTTAGTTAAATAATTAACTATTAAACTCATACATAATTTCAAAATAATTAAATTTTATACTTAATTAGCATTTTGAAGAAGTTTTCAAAACATTTTAAAAAGAAATCACTTTAAGTTTAAAACGCTAAGTTTTCTCAAACTACATCTATAACGACTATCGCTATGGATGCCATAACATAGAATTAGTTTTTAAGTTAACTTTTCCAAACCATTAACTTCTAACCTTACTTACCTTATAAAACATAAGTCAAAGTTTGTTGAAAAACAAAACAAAGTTAGAAACTTGAAATCTTTTAAGTAATTAAAAACGAATAAATGATATTTGTTTTTTCCAAAGGATCTCAAGTCACTTTTACATTTCAAAATGCTAACTTTTCTTTTAGTTTACCATATCAAAGCAAGGTCTCAAATGTGTGTGTGTGTGTATAAACATATATACATGATTTAACATATACAATGGAAGATTACAAATTGCAAACTAACTTGTCTTTCAAACTTCCATTTTCAAACTATATGTCAACTCATCCAAACACACATACATACATCCAAGCCAACACTGTTATTCACCAAACAAGCAACCACATTAACAACTAAGCAACAACAAAATATGCATCATAATTAAAGTTAGAAACTTTAAATAAATTAGTGAGCTTTACTCACTTAAAGCTAAGATAACCTAACCAAACTTCACTAGAACTTTGAAAAGAGACTAGATCTTAGCTTTTCTTTAAAAAAGACTTGCTTTTGAACCTTAAGGAGGGACTTTTGGTTTAGCCTAGGGGAGAACAATGCTCGGTCTTGGTGGTATATGGGTGTGTGGGCCTGAAATTGAAAGAAGAAACGGTGTAGAGGAGGAATAAGGTGTAAACAAGTTAATTAAAAAGGATTTAAAAGGAAAAGCTTTGATTTTTAACCTTCTAAATTAAAATGGAAGCCATTAAAACACTTTCAAATTCTTAAGAAGAAGGTGTAAAAACTTTGAAAAGGATGGAAAATGAAATGCTGAAGGAGAGAGAAATTTTGAATTGGTTTTATATAAAATGGAATCATAAAATTACCGAAATGACCCTAAGTGCAGATGCCCTCCATTCATATCAAGCAACATCATCAACCCATCCCATCCTCCTCTTTTTTAGGAACGATGGGGAGGTCTAATATCCATCATGATACTCTTAAGTGTACTTCTGTGTAAGTATGAATGTGACATTTCATTCTTATCTTATTTATTTTAATTTTAAACCTTTGAAAATTGTCACATCAATTCTTCTCTTTAAGAATACATATATTTATAATTTTAACATACTTAACTAAACACTCATTATTTATATAAGTGTAATGACCTAGAATTTTGGTCAATTGATTTTGGGTTATTTAATTGATTTAATATTAAAAGGTTGGTTGAAAAGGTTTATTGACTCAAATTTCCAAATATAGTGATTTAATTTAAAGTTAATAATCTGAATTCAAAATACAGAGATAAAAATATTTGAATTTGAGAATTTATATTTGAATAGAATGTCTAATAAATGGACTTATAATTGAATATTAATTCAATAAATTTAATGGGCTTATTTAACTCATTTTAATATAATAAATAGTAATTGTAGATTCAACTATAAATTCAATTGTAGTAATAATTGTTCAAATAAATAATCAGGGAATTTAATTTTAATGTACAACTCGAACTCTATTGACGTATTTTTAATTTATTTTATTTGATTTTTTCATGATTTTTAATTTGGAAAATATTTAAGTTGTCGTTTGATGATTTTTGGGCAAACAGTAGTGTTTTTGTGATTTTACAGAATCCAAAAGCCAATGTATATTATTTTTGTTTTGGGGTCACCCCGCTGTTCTAAGCATGATCGTATTTTGGTTCTATCATTCGGGGTTCGTATGCGAATGGAAAGCTGTTCAACAAGATGCTAAAAATTGAAAATAAATATAACTTAGCATTCACTACCCCAAACATTTTACTCTGCTTAGCCTCCATATTGTTTCCCCTTCGTACCTTCCACTCATCAAAATAAGAAAATTTAGAATGGCAGTACATTTCAAATCCTAAATCAAATTATACTCCTCATCCAACAGCCAATATTGTTTTGGACCACAGGAGGCGAATTTAGGCCACGATCTCAACATGAAAGAGGAGCGTCTAGGTGTGATGAAGTCATTGGTCGGTGGGATTAACATGATATGGCAGGAGGTGGCGACAGTTCAACTTCGACAACGTTTGATGTTTTGTCCTGGATCTCGATAGTGGGGCCATCTTAGGCAGTGAGGTCGGTGTCGATGGAAGCATTAGGGTGGGGGCTATCTTGGGTGAAGTCACGGTGAGGGTCACCAACCGATGGTCGCGACTGTAGGTAGTTGAACTTAGGCAGTTTTCTCTAGCCTTTTTCGAGCTACAGTGGGAGAAGGGCGGCAAGGTTGGTGGCATTGTAAAGAGGGTGGCAGTGGCTACCTATAGTGAGAGAGCAGAGCTGGCTCGTGGCTGATGCCGTTGTTGATGAGCGATTGAAGTTGGCTGCTGATCGAAGTCGCGAGTTTGGGTCTCGTTCATGATGGTACGTGATTAGAGTAGGGTAATTAACTAACTTAACTAAATGATGTAATTGGTGGATAAATGGTATTTAATATCTAAAAATCTTGTAAATAAATATCTTGTTCATATTATATCCAAATCGAATGCGGTCAATCGCATTGGACTCGTATCAACGATATCTACATTTTAGAATCTGTTTGGTTGAATTTGGAGCTGTTGGAATTTTACACTAAAATCGAACGCTATTGGATTTTAGACGGAACCAAAAATGCTACGGCGACAATTGGAACTATGGTGAGTTAAACTCACCTTTTTAATTTACGAGTATAATATTATGTAGATTAAATTTATTTATATCTGCTTAAATTGATTGAATTTTCTGGTTGATTGAATTTGGTCTAGGATCACGATATAGCAACTTGAAATGCTTTTAGATTGTTTAAGTTTTAAATTTGTATTCAAACTCATTTTAAGTAATGGATCATATATGAGGTGATAAATTGATATTGATTTTGATTAATATAATTACATTGTTTAAAATTATAACGTAGTTAATGTAAGTATACTTCTTGGTGTTATCTATTTGGCCAAATAGACATTGTTTAATAAATGTAAGAGTTTACCTTTGAATGACATTGGTTAGCAGAATAAATCCCCGTTCTACTATAATATTAACTTGGACGTTTATTTAAGTGTCAATTGGTCAGGATTGGTTTACATATATGCTTGATTATGTAATACCAGCAATTTGACTTGAGAAGTTAAATGGAAGGTAATGGTAGCTTGTTAAGTACCACTGGGATTGCCGAGCCTTTTCTAAATTTGGAAATTTTGGATTTCATTAACTTCCAATTTTATAAACTGGATGAAAAATGTTTTAATTATTACTATATATGTACAAGGAGCTTTATTAATAATTAATTACAAATGACTGTAAAACTATTTTTGTAAGTTAATTACTATATTATCTATAGTGTGTTAAAATAAATTATTTTATTAATATTTTTGAAGATAATAATTATTTTGTCATTAGTTATTTCAAACTAGATGATTATTTCATTAGAAATATTGTTGAAGATAATTAATTTTAGTTAAAAGGTTGGTTAAAGTTATTTTATTTTATTTATCTATGGAGACGTTTAAAAGTTTAAGAGTTTATTTATTATATTATTAAAAATGTTTTTAGTTATATTTCTTTTTTATTATTTAAAAATGATTAAAGCTAAGTTTATGATGTTTTAGTTTATTAATTATAAAACAAATAAATTGTTATAAAAGGATTTCTTTTATAAAAAGAATTTATATAAAGGAGTTTAAAATCTTGGGAAGAGGATTTTAAATGGTTAGTGATTAAAAAGGGGGATTTTATGTAACGACCCGATATTTCCAACCATTCGCATCCATTATAAGTGTATAGGTAGACACTCATGCCGGAGTTGAATTGCTCAAAATACCGCGTTGTAATTTAAATTTGGCAAATCTCAGAATATGCAGTAAATAAATAATTACAGATCACAGACACAGAGTAAAATTATGCAGCGGAAGTAAAAGAGATAGTAGTTCATGAAGCTACTATATATATATATATATAAGATATATCAGAGTTAAATAAAATACAACAGAAGAAATAAAGTACAACAGAAGTCTCAAGACATAGAAGTCTACTAATACAAGAGCTGAAATAGAACAACAGACTGAACAGATAAAACCAGATAGCAGCTGGATAAGGATGATCTCCAGTAGTCCTAGCTCCGTGAAGATGAAGTCCAACTGATACTCAGGCTGACCCGAGCGTAAAATAAAACATAAACACTCGAGTCAGGATATTTATACTTATACAATGTAAACCAACTCAAGTGAACTGTAGTAAAGATACAAGTAACTTAGAAGATGCTTGGGACCGCCCATCCTCTAAGGATCCGTTAAACTATCTACTATGTAGTAATATTCGCTATTATAATAGTGTCTAAATAAGTAAAGTATAATCATATCGAAAAATAGCGTTAAGGGGATGGAGAACCTTAACGCGGTCGGATCTTAAAATCATAATCGTAGTAAAGCTCGATATGGTAGGTGACACGGCACAACTAGGCAATGCCAAGGTAGATATACCAATTACGCACACGGACTGATGGATACGCATAGCAGCCACTACCGTTCCACCTCGAACAACATTCCCAAATCGGAGGATGGCCATCTAGTCAAATCACAAGTAAGAGTATAATATCGAAGAAATGTGTCCGAGAAGAGGTGCTACCTCACTGGTCCGAGATTGCTCCTGTTTTAGCCACCTTATGCCAACTCACGGGAGTTGGGTCCACGTAACATACCTTAAGAACGTCGTCACCATCCTACTTCATTCTGGAATCTCCACCACGTACACAGTTGCCAAAGTGGTTTTCGGTAAGACAGAGAGTATGTCCATATCTGATCCCGGTCTCTTTAACAACCCAACGTTATTATAACCCGTGGTTATAAGTTTTAAAACAGTTTATACTTCAAAATAGAATATCATTTCAAATCCAAATCTTTATCAAAATAAAGATTAAATCAATTCTAAACCATTTCCATATTTTTAGAATATCATATCATTTCAAAACTTCATTTCAAATCATTTTAATATTCCAAATATCATTTGAGTTCAAATCTAAATATTCAACTTTAAATACCTTTTAAATTTAAAGGTATACTCATTTATTATCATTTGAAGTCACCTTTTAAATAGTTATATTCCAATCAAATAATTCATTTAAACCTTTTAAAAGTGTAATTAATATATTTTCAAATCAAGTATTCAATTTCCAAAGTTTCAAACCATTCTGAGTTCGTTTACTAAGTCAAAAACCCTAATTATTAAAATTTCAGCATTTCACAGCATTTAAAAACAACTGCTATAGGTTATATTTGAAAACATTTTATTCAGCAAAACAATATTTATAAATTGTTATAATAGTTCAGTTTAAAACAAAATCATGTTTCAGCCTACTGCAGTCCTTAACAAGTGCTACAGTAGCCCTTTTATTAGTTCAGGTTCAATTTTAGTTTCTGCTACAACAGCACTTACCAAGTACTATCATAGCCTTAGTTCATTTTAGAGTTTTGGTTCACTTTATAATCCACAACACTTAACAAGTGCTACAGATTTCCCTAGTTCATAACTTATAAAATCATACATTAAAATATTCATTTAAATCCTTTAACTGATTTATTTTAAAAGAAATTTTTTTTTCACATTAAAACCAAAACTTACAAATTCGCTTATTACATTCATTTAAACATTTAAACTTAAACTACATTTTTCCACCAATTTAAAACTAAATTTTCATTTCAATTTAATTAACTTAAGTTTCCATCTTTTCTTTTAGTTAAAATTTCAAATTTAAGTTTCGTTTTAAAAATCAATATTCCTCAATTTATTTATATTTATCACATAGAAAAATCATTTCTATTCTAAATAAATCACTTAAAAATTCGATTTAAATCAATTTAATATTATTACAATATTTAAATTATTTAAAAGGATCCAGAAAATACAGAAAAATAACCACGGGCCTGTATAATATTTTCTAGCCTAAGTTAAGTGATACGGATACTATATCATTTCAATCCGTAATTTACAAAGAAAAATCCGGGTTTTATCATTTCAAACCCGCAATCCCAAGTAAATAAAATTTAACTGAAAATCGTTCAGGCCTATCATTTCAGCCCATAACGATCTTCCCTTATTCTAAAGTCCGTCCGGGTATGTATCATTTCAACCCATAGTGATTCTATTCTACAGGGAACTTGCAGTGTGATTTAACAGAATAGAATACAGTAAAATAAGAACAGAATATAACAGATGATACGATATGCAGTTTTAACAATTAACATCAACTATAAATAAATCACAGGTAATTATAACATCATTTATTTATTAATTTATTTATTTATTTCTACACATTCAGTTGCGGTCGTTTCACAATCATATAAGTATGAATATTCATGTGAGATTTACTCACCTCTACGGAGCTGGAGATTCGGAAAAAGAAATACGATGTAAATCGAAAGCACGCGGATAGCACGATCAGTCGTTAGCAGATGCGCCAACTAGATTCAAACCAAAAGCACAATAAATAACCAACTCTAAGATTGCACGAATAACGAAATTCAAATAAGCAAACAAACGAAAAAGAAACAAGTTGAAATCGAAAGCACTAGCCTGACCACTTTTACAATGGAGATTATAAATTTAAAATGCAAAGTGACAAAACACATTTTTTTCAAAACAAAGGTTCGGAAAAAATATAAACTAAAACTTCACAATACAAAGCTCGACCATTTTTTTTATTTGAAAATAGACTATACTTCAAAAATACAGAGTGGCAAAAACAAAATTTTTCTCATTCCTTTCTTTTTTTCAAAACAAAGGCCAGAGGCAATATAACTTCAAAATAAAAATGCAAAGGCTCGACCACTTTCAAAATAGACTAGAATGTCAAAATACAGAGGTGACAAACAAAGTTAGTTCATTTTCTTTTTTTTTTCAAATACAAGGCCAGTGGGAAAATA
The DNA here is from genome assembly GCA_030737815.1 of Allium fistulosum. Lineage (NCBI taxonomy): Eukaryota > Viridiplantae > Streptophyta > Magnoliopsida > Asparagales > Amaryllidaceae > Allium > Allium fistulosum. The sequence continues at coordinate 941,308,932 of CM060908.1, read as the reverse complement.
GATTATAGCTTCAAAATACAAGGTGACAAAACAAATTTGCTCATTTCTTTTTTTTCTCTAAACAAGGCTCGGTCTGGCAATATAACTTTGAAAATAAAAATGTAAAGGTGACAAAACAATTTTTCATTGCTCTGGTTCACATACAAGGGGGCTCGGACTTGAGGAGGGGTTGGAGTCGTGGGGTCTCGGTGGTGGCAGGCTGGGGTAGGGACTGCTCACGATGGTGGATAGGCTGGGTTAGGAGGTGACGTGGTGGTGGTCTCAGCATGGGGTAGGGCTGACTGGGTATGCGTGGGGTGACGTTCGTGGTTGGCAGGGCTGGGTTTGGTGGAGGACTGGAAAGTGGTGGCAGGCGTAGGTCTGGCGAAGGAGTAGGGTCAGGCGATGGGCAGTGGTTCGATCTGGGGTTCCGGTGAATGGGATAGGTGGCGTTGGTTCGTATGGCGGAGCGCGGCATGGGTTGGAGACGTGGGGATCTCGGCCTGGGGTGGTGGCGCATGGTGCGGTGGTGGTTTTAGGCTGGTGTCGGTGGTCTAGCATGGAGTGGTGGCGAATGGCAGGGGCTCGGTCTCGACCTGGAGTTGGTCTCGGTCTCGTATGGGAAGGGGTGGCGAAGCATGGGTTCAAGGAGAAATGGGTATGAACAAACAGCAAACAGCCTAGACAAAAAAAATAAAAAAAAATAAAAGGAGAAGGTATGTGCTTACCTTTTTGCACTGCTCACGAGATTTAAAACGAAAAGTGCAGAGAAACTTTTGTGGATGGAACTTTTTGAACGAAACAAAATGAACAGCTGCCTATAACTTTTGTATAAAAGAAGATAATGAAAAGTTTGAAACGGCAGAGAGGATTAAATGCAATTTAAGTGGAACGAAAAGTATGGAAGGCAAAGGAGGAAGTGGAATAATTCTCACGGCAAAGTAAGGCAAGATTTGAAATTTTCAAACAGAAATATACAGCTGAAATAAATGGACCATGGAACAATGCACGTACAGTGTAACGCCCGAAGTAACGTACAATTTGATTTATTTCTTTTATCAATTAAAAATTGAAACAAATGCTAACGGTTTTCTTTAATAAAATAACGTATCATTTTAAACCAACAATTAAATAGCTATTACCATAATAAATAAATTTTATTGTTTAAAATAAATTAAAGAATGGATATAAATAAACGTAACGAATTGCAAAGTTTAAATTTCCCGTTTCACACAAATTATCACACTTATATTTCAAATCAATATTCAAAAGTTTATTTTTAAAGAAAATTTTGTTAATTTTTTTTTTGGGCTGTTACACTCTCCCCCACTCAAAGCTTTTCGTCCTCGAAAAGGAACGAAGAAGGAAAACAAATAAAGATAAGACAAAATGGCAAAAGTACCTGAAATAAACAATTCCAGATTCGAAGCACGAATGCTCTCCTCCGTCTCCCAGGTGCAATCCCGTTCATCAGTGCTCCACTGCACTTTGACCCGGTTGACAGATTTTCTTCTTAGCTGCTTCGTACCTCGATCGACGATACGAAGTGGCTTCCTCTCAACAGTCAGATTTGGCTCAATATCCAAACTATCAAGAGCAGAAGGCTGAATAATAAGAGATGGATCATGTAGATGGCGACGCCGATGATATACATGAAAGACACTGTGTATTCCAAAAAAATTCTCGGGTAAATCCAGACGATAAGCAAGAGAGCCAATTCTTTCCAAAATGTGGAAAGGACCTACAAATCTAGGAGAAAGCTTCCTCTACGACCAAAACGAATAACATTCCTTAAGGGAGAGACCTTAAGGAAAACCAAAAGATAGTTGGAAAAACAAAATAAGATAATAAATTTGAAACAATAATGCTTTGAAATCATAACAATTTAGGGATGTTTATCATTTGGAAATCATACTACTAAAAATCATAACACTTTGGAAATGTTATTCTTAAAAAGTACATAATACTTAGAAAATCATAACACCTTTTTAAAATAATCTTCCTTTAAACCATTTAAATTCAAGGTCAAATAATATTCATTTTAAAGTTGTAGCATTTCTAAGTTCATTCAATTATAAAATTTTCAAAACATTGTATTTTCAAACGGCAGCACTTAAAAAACGCTACAGTAGATATATTAGTATTTCAAATCAGTTTTGTTCCAGAAATATTCATTTGGATATCATTTAACTTATGACTTATTAAAACAAACTTTTATGAATGGAATATCCAAATTAAACTATACTTCATTTATTAATTCAAAAGTTCACTATTTTAGTTAGCTCTTAATTTAACACATAACCTAACCCTTTATTTGAAATACCCATTTCATAAATAAATATTCCTTTAATAAGTTACACTTAAAATTTCATTTGAAAACCAAATTCTCAATTATCAATTTTTTTTAGTGATGTTAAAATACATTTTAACTATTTAAATCATAATCATTCATTTTTCAAGACATATCTATTTCATAAATAAAATATTTATATAGCAAATATAACAATCTAATTTCTTTACACATTTATTCATTTAGACCTCACTTAAACTATGAATTCAAATTAAATAAACTTTATTACAAAATGTCCAATTCTAATGTATTTTATTTTATCTATTCAAAGATACATTATTTATTATGCAACATATTCATTTCAGGAAATAACCATTATTAAAATTCCTAGGTTAGACTTAAGGTTCCATATTAAATCAAATTTGATTATTAAGTTATTTAAATAAAATCTCTTTAGATTCCTTTTTCAATATTTGCCTCTTTTAATCTTTTATAACTAAAATTTAAGTGTATAACATGTATTATAACCACTCAAATTTTATTTATAAAAGTCCTTTTTATATTGTATATTATCCAATTCCATATTCAACTTATGTGTAATTTAGGTAAGTTATATTGGAATGAAATTGTGTGTTATACAAGTAAACTTTCCCATTCAATTATCTCAAGTTTGAATCATTTATTCTAATTTTTGATTTTCTTCTTATAACTGAAATTATTCTTTAAAATAAAATTTAAGAATTAAACTTCTAATTCCTTTCAAACCATTTAGAGATAAGTAATTATATATACATAATATGTCAAATCAAATTTAAATCATATATCTATATATATTATAATCTAGTCATATTTTAGAAATTCAAATCAATTAGATTTTCCAAACAAAGCTGTAGCAAGACTACAGAACGGTCTCTTCACTTCGAAACTCGAAAATGAACGTCGATGATGCTGCAGTCATCACCGAAATTATTTTCCAGCGACAAAGAGAAGAGCACTTAATTTTTTTAAACTTTAAAATCCTTTAGAGACAAATTTTTATTCAAAATACTTTAAATAATATCCTTTTAAAAATTTTAAACACAAGGTTTGAAACCATCGGAAATTAAATTCTTTAAATTTCTTGTTTTTAAATTCATTTCAGTTCCCAAATAAATTTATAAACAACTATTTATAAATTCATTTGTAGAACAATAAATGATAAATCAAGTATTATCATTTCAAATTATCAATTTAAATCAATTTATTAAGTTCCATAAATTTACCTATATCGAAATTTATTTCATTAACAATTTTAAAATAATATTGTGTCAGTCTGTTCTGTCAAAGTGTTTTAGAAATCCTATCGATAGCGTTGATCAGACGAATCGATCGGAAACCCAAATCATCATCAACAACTCAAACAACACACAACAAAACATTAATTTACAAGTACAGTTCAAAATGTTAGGAAGATAGATTGGAACAAAAGACAAGATGCTTAAACAGAGTAGAGAGATGGGTAAGCTTAGGTAAATCACGGACAACCTTAACCGGGTCAACCGTGACTTAAAGAATAAGATCGATGTGGATTTTTATGGGATAAATCTACGTTCGATCTCAAGAGATAAAGTTTGGAATAACAAAAGATATTAGCATCTAAACCAAGGATAGATATAAATCTCTGGTTAATCGATGCTGATTATAAAGGATTTTCACCCTTTTACAAGAAAATTAGAATATTGGCGAGACTGCCAATTCACTATAAAGATCATTCGAAGTGGAGTTATGTGATACTCCAGAATCAAAAGAAGATGAATAGTGAGGGACAAGAATGGATTTTGGAACCGTGCGGAACGTTCCAAAATTCAAAGGAAACCGAGTCAAAAGAAAGAGATTCAAACTCGAATGGAAGCAATTCTGTAAATAAATCTACCATACATTCTAAGTTTTGCCTCAAAGCCAAAGCTCTGATACCAACTGTAACGACCCGATATTTCCAACCATTCGCATCCATTATAAGTGTATAGGTAGACACTCATGCCGGAGTTGAATTGCTCAAAATACCGCGTTGTAATTTAAATTTGGCAAATCTATGAATATGCAGTAAATAAATAATTACAGATCACAGACACAGAGTAAAATTATGCAGCGGAAGTAAAAGAGAAAGTAGTTCATGAAGCTACTATATATATATAAGATATATCAGAGTTAAATAAAATACAACAGAAGAAATAAAGTACAACAGAAGTCTCAAGACATAGAAGTCTACTAATACAAGAGCTGAAATAGAACAACAGACTGAACAGATAAAACCAGATAGCAGCTGGATAAGGATGATCTCCAGCAGTCCTAGCTCCGTGAAGATGAAGTCCAACTGATACTCAGGCTGACCTGAGCGTAAAATAAAACATAAACACTCGAGTCAGGATATTTATACTTATACAATGTAAACCAACTCAAGTGAACTGTAGTAAAGATACAAGTAACTTAGAAGATGCTTGGGACCGCCCATCCTCTAAGGATCCGTTAAACTATCTACTATGTAGTAATATTCGCTATTATAATAGTGTCTAAATAAGTAAAGTATAATTATATCGGAAAATAGCGTTAAGGGGATGGAGAACCTTAACGCGGTCGGATCTTAAAATCATAATCGTAGTAAAGCTCGATATGGTAGTTGACACGGCACAACTAGGCAATGCCAGGGTAGATATACCAATTACGCACACGGACTGATGGATACGCATAGCAGCCACTACCATTCCACCTCGAACAACATTCCCAAATCGAAGGATGGCCATCTAGTCAAATCACAAGTAAGAGTATAATATCGAAGAAATGTGTCCGAGAAGAGGTGCTACCTCACTGGTCCGAGATCGCTCCTGTTTTAGCCACCTTATGCCAACTCACGGGAGTTGGGTCCACGTAACATACCTTAAGTACGTCGTCACCATCCTACTTCATTCTGGAATCTCCACCGCGTACACAGTTGCCAAAGTGGTTTTCGGTAAGACAGAGAGTATGTCCATATCCGATCCCGGTCTCTTTAACAACCCAACGTTATTATAACCCGTGGTTATAAGTTTTAAAACAGTTTATAGTTCAAAATAGAATATCATTTCAAATCCAAATCTTTATCAAAATAAAGATTAAATCAATTCTAAACCATTTCCATATTTTTAAAATATCATATCATTTCAAAACTTCATTTCAAATCATTTTAATATTCCAAATATCATTTGAGTTCAAATCTAAATATTCAACTTTAAATACCTTTTAAATTTAAAGGTATACTCATTTATTATCATTTGAAGTCACCTTTTAAATAGTTATATTCCAATCAAATAATTCATTTAAACCTTTTAAAAGTGTAATTATTATATTTTCAAATCAAGTATTCAATTTCCAAAGTTTCAAACCATTCTGAGTTCGTTTACTAAGTCAAAAACCCTAATTATTAAAATTTCAGCATTTCACAGCATTTAAAAACAACTGCTATAGGTTATATTTGAAAACATTTTATTCAGCAAAACAATATTTATAAATTGCTATAATAGTTCGGTTTAAAACAAAATCATGTTTCAGCCTACTGCAGTCCTTAACAAGTGCTACAGTAGCCCTTTTATTAGTTCAGGTTCAATTTTAGTTTCTGCTACAACAGCACTTACCAAGTACTATCATAGCCTTAGTTCATTTTAGAGTTTTGGTTCACTTTATAATCCACAACACTTAACAAGTGCTACAGATTTCCCTAGTTCATAACTTATAAAATCATACATTAAAATATTCATTTAAATCCTTTAACTGATTTATTTTAAAAGAAATTTTTTTTTCACATTAAAACCAAAACTTACAAATTCGCTTATTACATTCATTTAAACATTTAAACTTAAACTACATTTTTCCACCAATTTAAAACTAAATTTTCATTTCAATTTAATTAACTTAAGTTTCCATCTTTTCTTTTAGTTAAAATTTCAAATTTAAGTTTCGTTTTAAAAATCAATATTCCTCAATTTATTTATATTTATCACATAGAAAAATCATTTCATTTCTAAATAAATCACTTAAAAATTCGATTTAAATCAATTTAATATTATTACAATATTTAAATTATTTAAAAGGATCCAGAAAATACAGACAAATAACCACGGGTCTGTATAATATTTTCTAGCCTAAGTCAAGTGATACAGATACTATATCATTTCAATCCGTAATTTACAAAGAAAAATCCGGGTTTTATCATTTCAAACCCGCAATCCCAAGTAAATAAAATTTAATTGAAAATCGTTCAGGCCTATCATTTCAGCCCATAACGATCTTCCCTTATTCTAAAGTCCGTTTGGGTATGTATCATTTCAACCCATAGTGATTCTATTCTACAGGGAACTTGCAGTGTGATTTAACAGAATAGAATACAGTAAAATAAGAACAGAATATAACAGATGATACGATATGCAGTTTTAACAATTAACATCAACTATAAATAAATCACAGGTAATTATAACATCATTTATTTATTTCTACACATTCAGTTGCGGTCGTTTCACAATCATATAAGTATGAATATTCGTGTGAGATTTACTCACCTCTACGGAGCTGGAGATTCGAAAAAAGAAATACGATGTAAATCGAAAGCACGCGGATAGCACGATCAGTCGTTAGCAGATGCGCCAACTAGATTCAAACCAAAAGCACAATAAATAACCAACTCTAAGATTGCACGAATAACGAAATTCAAATAAGCAAACAAACGAAAAAGAAACAAGTTGAAATCGAAAGCACTAGCCTGACCACTTTTACAATAGAGATTATAACTTTAAAATGCAAAGTGACAAAACACATTTTTTTCAAAACAAAGGTGCGGAAAAAATATAAACTAAAACTTCACAATACAAAGCTCGACCATTTTTTTTATTTTAAAATAGACTATACTTCAAAAATACAGAGTGGCAAAAACAAAATTTTTCTCATTCCTTTCTTTTTTTCAAACAAAGGCCAGAGGCAATATAACTTCAAAATAAAAATGCAAAGGCTCGACCACTTTTAAAATAGACTAGAATGTCAAAATACAGAGGTGACAAACAAAGTTAGTTCATTTTCTTTTTTTTTCAAATACAAGGCCAGTGGGAAAATAGATTATAGCTTCAAAATACAAGGTGACAAAAAAATTTGCTCATTTCTTTTTTTTCTCTAAACAAGGCTCGGTCTGGCAATATAACTTTGAAAATAAAAATGTAAAGGTGACAAAACAATTTTTCATTGCTCTGGTTCACATACAAGGGGGCTCGGACTTGAGGAGGGGTTGGAGTCGTGGGGTCTCGGTGGTGGCAGGCTGGGGTAGGGACTGCTCACGATGGTGGATAGGCTGGGTTAGGAGGTGACGTGGTGGTGGTCTCAGCATGGGGTAGGGTTGACTGGGTATGCGTGGGGTGACGTTCGTGGTTGGCAGGGTTCGGTGGAGGACTGGAATGTGGTGGCAGGCGTAGGTCTGGCGAAGTGGTAGGGTCAGGCGATGGGCAGTGGTTCGATCTGGGGTTCCGGTGAATGGGATAGGTGGCGTTGGTTCGTATGGCAGAGCGCGGCATGGGTTGGAGACGTGGGGATCTCGGCCTAGGGTGGTGGCGCATGGTGTGGTGGTGGTTTTAGGCTGGTGTCGGTGGTCTAGCATGGAGTGGTGGCGAATGGCAGGGGCTCGGTCTCGACCTGGAGTTGGTCTCGGTCTCGTATGGGAAGGGGTGGCGAAGCATGGGTTCAAGGAGAAATGGGTATGAACAAACAGCAAACAGCGTAGACAAAAAAAATAAAAAAAAATAAAAGGAGAAGGTATATGCTTACCTTTTTGCACTGCTCACGAGATTTAAAACGAAAAATGCAGAGAAACTTTTGTGAATGGAACTTTTTGAACGAAACAAAATGAATAGCTGCCTATAACTTTTGTAGAAAAGAAGGCAACGAAAAGTTTGAAACGGCAGAGAGGATTAAATGCAATTTAAGTGGAACGAAAAGTATGGAAGGCAAAGGAGGAAGTGGAATAATTCTCACGGCAAAGTAAGGCAAGATTTGAAATTTTCAAACAGAAATATACAGCTGAAATAAATGGACCATGGAACAATGCACGTACAGTGTAACGCCCGAAGTAACGTACAATTTGATTTATTTCTTTTATCAATTAAAAATTGAAACAAATGCTAACGGTTTTCTTTAATAAAATAACGTATCATTTTAAACCAACAATTAAATAGCTATTACCATAATAAATAAATTTTATTGTTTAAAATAAATTAAAGAATGGATATAAATAAACGTAACGAATTGCAAAGTTTAAATTTCCCGTTTCACACAAATTATCACACTTATATTTCAAATCAATATTCAAAAGTTTATTTTTAAAGAAAATTTCGTTAAAATTTTTTTTTGGGCTGTTACATTTTATAAATGGATTAGGAGATTATAAAAGAGTGCTTTTATAAATAAAACTTGGAGATTTAAAAGGAATTCTATAAATAGGTTCGGAAATTTATAAAGAAGATATTTTAAAATAAAGAGAAAGGATAGTAAAGAAAGAAAGGGCATTTTGGAATATTTATATCTTTGTTTAAAGGATACTTGTGTTTAATCATTTTAAATGATCTTGAAATAAGTAAATCATTCTAAGTGATCGGTTAAGATACTTATACCATTTTGTAAGTATATGGAAAAGATTTTTCAATTTTCGAAAAGAATGATTTTAAAATATACTTATACATTAAAGTAAGTACGGTTATATTTTCTAAGTATCGAAAATATTTCGTTTTGTGAATATACTTATTTTGTTGAGATAAGTATATGGAAGTGATTTCCAATTATTTGAAAAGGGGTTTTAAATTTATGAATGTGAGGCTCGGTGGGTTCCACAGGAAATGAAATTTATGATTTGAATGTTTGTTTATTCGATGGATAAATAACCGACTATCGAATTTGGACCCAAAAGTAACTTTGGAAATATCTAGGAGAAACATGTGAGTTATACGGCACAGTCGTCTCCGATGATGTTGTGTTATGCGTATAAATCTCGCTTTGTTCTTAAAGGACGAATGATAAGGAAATCCATCCACAAACAATTAGGAGGTGAGCTCTGCTCTTATCTTTGTCTATTTATTTCCTAAAGAATTGGGGTAGAGTTTACCGGAAACTATCGAATGTTGTTTCGAAGAGTCCAGGATCGGATATTCGAAAACCACTTTGATCCAATTTAAGCGTTGCGAAGTGAAGATATCTTAAGGATGATGGGGAATTTAGAGACGGAGCTCTCAAGTGTTTCGTTCAGTCTCAGATCGAACTTGTATGGATGAATGCTGGCATTGCATTATTGCTTGGAGGGCAGTGTTAGCATTCCAAGAGAGAAGTGCTATATAAAAGTTAATCGTAGCCTCAAGCCTCATCAACCGGGATTGACTAAAACAAGGGAGAAGCTTCAAGGTTATGTGGTTCACTACCATTAAGGTATGGTCATCACCCAATCTAGATCGATATTATAAATCATGTATGCTCGGGGCCCATTTAGGTTGTTGATCCCAACCAAGATGATGACATATTCGGTGCTATCCAGTAAGGGGTAGGGCCGGTCTTAACTCTTAGGGAGTCCATGTGAGGCTCTTGGTGTATTTTATCTAGATATGCACCGTGACGGGCAGTACCCCAGTAGCACAGTCATTGTATGGAAACCAATCTCCAATATGAGCCATTACGATTTTTATTGTGCCCAACTATGTTTGAATGTGAGATGCAAGCATTTCAGCTACTTTTTATATTTACTTTGAACCCTTAGACATTATTATAGTATCACTGGATTTCATTTGAAATGTTTTGGTTATCGTAAGGTAAAAACTTGTCTGTATTTATGTGCGGCTTGGTCTTATGAGATATCTTTGTTTTTCAAAGGTCTTTATAACTTTAAAATTTTAGTTGGGTATGTTTCTCTCATGTTAGTTTTCCAGACTGACTCGGGTGTTATTTTATTATAATGCTCAGGTCAGACCGAGCATACTTACAGATTGCTTTGGATGCATTGAAGCTCAGGAGATGAGTGGGAGGTCTTCAAATCGTATTGTTGTATATGTTTATTTTCTACTACTTTGTTTTTGAAATTATCAGCAATTGTGAGGACAGGTTGTTATAACTGTCCAGGATGATAACTGTGATTGTTTTTGTACTCTGATGGATGTATGTATATAACAGTTCCCTTTTGGAAAAAACATTGAAATTCTATTACACGCTGCGATTGTGAGATTCTGTGTTGTTTTTAGTTTATTTTCTCTTCTTCTTTCTTTTTTCTTCCCCATAACTATCTGTCTTTCTATTCGATTTAGGTTGGACATGTATGGTTTATGGTTAGCTTGAATGGTACGAAAAAGCGAGTCGTTACAATAAGTATGTGTTTAAGTTTACTAAGGTGTTCACAGCATTTTAAACAATTTTTAGATGATCAAAAACCAGGATTTTTGAAAAAGCTTTTCGGTCACATTTTCTATTTTCTTTTGAACTAATTGTTTTTGTAAACACATTTTAAAAATCATTTTACCATCATTAGTTATTATTAAAAAGGTTTATTTTTGGGTTATAAAACCCATATTTAAAATGATTAAATTTTAGGTCGTTACACCTGACTTGGGCAACCAGGTAGTGTATAACACTTAAAGAACAAGTCACGATCCGTATGGGAACGACAATACTTCAGTATTGTGTTGTAACGACCTAAAATTTAATCACTTTAAAATGGATATTTAATATATTTTTAATAATTAATTTATGGAATTTATAATTCAAATAAATCTCTTTTAAATAATAACTAGTGATGGTGAAACTATTTTCAAAATTTATTTAAATAAATAATTAGTTTGAAGTAAATTTGAAAATGTGATTGGAAATCGTTTTTCGAATTTTTGTCGTCAAAAAAGTTGTCGAAATTTTGTGTACATTTTAGTAAACATATACACATACATATAATAATAACATAAGTATGGTTAATAATAATAATATGGTAAAAATATATTTACTTAAGTAAATATAAAGAAGATGTGACTTTTTATGAAAAATTTAAATAAAAATAAATAAGATGTAATGTCACGTTTCACATAACATCATGGTACAAGGAAGCAGTTTGCATGTTGGGTAAAGAGGGGGGTGGTGATTCCATGCATATGGGATAAGGAAGGAGATGGTGGTGATGATGTGGCAAAAAATGAGTGGAGGCTATGTACTAAAAGGGTATTTTAGTAATTTGTTTATTTCACTATATATAAAGAAAATTTCAAAAATTTTCTCATTTTTCATTTCATTCATCGTTTTTTTAAAAGTCTCATCTCTTTTTTCTAAATTCAAAAAACTCTTTAGTGGCTTCCATTTTTTTCAAAGTTTAAAAATTATTCCTTTTTCCAGTTTTAATTCTTAAAAACTTGTTTAAAACCCTTACTCTTCTTTTAATCCTTCCTCCTTCAAAAGCAAGCCCACACAACCCTTTACACCCCTAGGCCAAGCCCCACACACCCTAGGCTGAACCCAAAACCCTCTTCCCAAGGTCCAAAATCAAGTCGTTTGCAAAGGAAAATCCAAGATCTAAGGCCGATCCAAGTTGTAGTGGTAATTCTAGTTGATTTAGTTAAGTTTTGGTGAGTAAAGCTCGCTCCTTTATGCAAGATTTAAAATTTATAAGTTAGCAATAATTATTGTTAGTTGTATGGTTGAAAGTACTGTTGTGGTGTTGTACTTGTATGTGTATATTTGTTATAGACTTGGAAATGAAGTCAAAAGTGAAGCTATGGTTTAAAGTTATGATCTTTTTCTTGTGTATTTTGGTTATGGCATTTGTTGGATGTATGAGCTTATGTTTGAATGTAGCAAGCTAAAAGGAAGTTAGCACTTGATTTGTGTTTGCTGTCGACATGTAGATCCATTGATTTTAAACTTATTTACTTATGTATTTTCTAAGAAAATGTTTTACAAAAGTTTGAAAGCTTTTACCTTTAATTTCAAAAACTTTTTACAAAGTTCATAAAATAATTTAAGATACAAAACGGTAAGGTTTAAAAAAGGAATCTTTTTATAAACTAATTTAAAGTTATGGCATCCATAGCGATAGTCGTTATGGATGCAATTCGCAAAACGGAGATTTTCATGTAAACTAAAATGGGATTTTCACTTAGATATTTTTGAAGAGTGATTAAAAATATATTATAAGCATTAACAAGTTTTAATTATTATTTAATTAATTAATTTATTTAAAGACTTAATGATTATTTAATTAATTGATTAAATAAAGGTAATTAGTACTTAAGTATTAATTCAGTAAGATAATTATAATTAATTAATTATGAAAGGTCTAATTAATTATGGATTAAGTAAAGGATAATTATTTAATTAATTATTATTTAATTAATTATTATTTAATTAAGGTTAAATTATTAATTAAATTAGGTTTAATTTATAAATTAATTGTTCGTCGGGAAGGGTTTAATAATTTCTTAATTATTAATTAAGTTAAGATTTAACTAAGATTTAATTAAGTTTAAATTAAGATTTAATTATTTATTTAATCATTATTAAATAAATGTTTTATTTTTAATTACTTTGTTTCTAATGATTGGTTTGTTTAAAAAGCGGCTTTCTTTTATAAAGAATAGTTTAAACACAAGGAATTCTCTTTGTCTATGACATTAATTAGCCAAACAAATATGAATAAGTTATTCTAAAATGTTGACACATATATTGGAAGTAAGTTGACTTGTATTTGACACTATAGCCGATGAATAGGGTTTTCTCGATCTGTGAGGTCTAGAACTTGTTTTTAGGCGAGGGATAGAGAAGTCGAAATGTCGAAAACATGATAAATGTAAGGATGTTAATTTCGATAAATGGGTAATGATAAATTAAGTATATGAATGATATTCCATTATATACTTAACACCAAATTTCAAGGTATGGAACTCGTCACTATTCCGAGAAGTAAGAATGTACGACGAGTGAAGGTTATTTTTTCTAAGTTGACTGACTTCATTGTTAATCAAGGGATTGTACTGTTTGAAATTGGAAAGTGGGGACAAGTGGATGTCTTATCTTTATATGCAATTCTATATACACCCCCAAATAGTGGAGTTGTCCACTATCGATAATTTGACTCTTTTAAAATTGACGAATATTGGTTCGAAGAAACCGGGATCGGATATGCATGAGCTATCCGAAAAACACTTCGAACCAATGTAAGCATTCGAATTGGTAACATCTAAAAGATGATGGAATTGAAGACAAAGATCTTTGAAGTGCAAGTGCTACTTGCTTCTAATCCTAAGGGTGATTCCAAAATAGATGTAGTAGAAGTAATGCCTTCGGTTTGTTCATATCCTGAACAACTTGTATAGACGAATGATAGCATTGCATTGTTGCTTGGAGGGCAGTGTTACCATTCTAAGTGGGAATTGCTAAAGAACATGTAAAATGTAGCCTCAAGCCTCAAACTCGGGAATGACTAAAACAAGGGACATGTTTCAGGGCTATGTGGTTCGCTCCTATTAGGGTATGGTCATCACCCGATCTTGATCGATATTCTCAATTTATGTATGCTTATGGTGCCTATACGGTTGTTGATCACAACCGGCGTGATGACTTATTTGGTACTAACCAGTAAGGGGTATGCCGATCCTGATTCGCATGAGGTCTAGGTGAGGCCATCGGTACATTTTATTTAGAGGTGTATTGTGACAGACGATACCCCAGTAGCCTTGTCATTGATGGAACCAATCTCCAATAATTTCCTTCCGGACTTAGTTGTGCCTAACTATGTTGGAATGTGAGATGCAAGTATTTCAGCTATATTCATAACTTAACTTTAAATCCTAGACATTATTATAATATCACTTGATTTCCTATAAAAATGTTTTTGATTATTGTAAGGTAAAAACCTATCCATGTTTATGTGCGGCATGGTCTTATTAGATACCTTTGTTTTTAAAAGAGTTTTATAAGTAGTAATTCTGTTATTTTGAGTTTACTCACACTAGACCCGTGTCTGACCCAGAGTTTCTTTCTTTCCTTAAAACTCTTGGGTACTTAAATTTATATCAGTAGTCTAATAGTCTAGTTGTTTACGGATGCATTTTAGAGAAGCATGGATCAGGAGGCTTCACTGATATCTAGTTATCTTATTTATTTTTTCCACTATATATGTATATATTTTGTATCAGCATTGTGGAGGCAGACAGTTAAAACTGCCCTGGGTGAATTTGTATTTGTGTGACTCTGATGTATTATTGTGGAACTATGTATTATCTTATGTTGACTATTATATGTGATTGCCTTGCGATGTGGGATTTTGTGATTTCGTTCTTCTTATCTTTTCTTTTTTTACCCCAACAACTTGCCTTTTGGTCTCTTAGATGATCGGCACATGAATACCTTGGGTGTATTAAGTGTCGTCTTTAGAAGTAAGAAAGGCAGATCGTTCCAAGTGGTATCCGAGCTTAGGTTGAGCAAAACACTAGGCTTTGGTTTGGGTCTACTCATTAGAGATAGAGTTAGAAATACCCTAGAATGAGTTTAGTCTTTTAGAGTGCGTATTTGTAATTTTCATTATATATACATACATATATATACATACATACATATATATATATATATATATTCGGGTAGATAGATCAACTTTGATATGTTTAATTAGTACCCTTTCCTTAAGATTTTGTCTCTTCTAAGTATTCTAAGAGTTATCTTACTATATTCAGGTAGTAAGAATGAGCAATAGGAACAGACAAGGTAGAAGAGCTAGCAGCACCACGACCACCAACGGTCGAGGTTCGAATGCTAGAGTTGTGATTGTTGAAGAGGCAGCATCAATGCAGCCCTAAGTGAACTTTGCAACCATGTGCAAGGATTATACAAATCTAAGAGGAAAGTTGTTTAAGGGAACAGAATCCATCATCGATGTTCAAGCTTAGCTTCGATCTTATGAGAAGATTTCAAGGGTCTTGATCTTTTAGACGAGCAGAAGCGGTTCTTAGCATCTTGACAGTTGCAGGATGGAGCGGCAGCATGGCAGGACTCCATTACAGCTAATATGTCGGAAGATTATTTTTCTTTGGCTAGATTTAATGAAGTATTTAAGGATCATTTCATGCCTGCTACTAGGAGGACTCTCATGTATAGGATTTTTTTGAACCTTAAGCAGGGAGAGTTGTCAATGTTGGAGTAGAGACTAAGTTTAACAAGCTATTGCGTTTTGGTCCAGAGTAGATTAATACCCTCTAAAGAAGAACGAGATTTTTGTAATAGGAATGGGGAGAGGTTTCCAGGAAAAGGTGGCCGCCTATTTGAAGGGTTCTTTCATGGATTTGGTAAACATGGCTTTTAGATAAGAGACTCTGGAGGAAAATAAGCCAGCAGCAGCATCTAGTGGCAGTAATAATAACCCAAATAAAAGGAAGTTTAACCCGAACTAGAAGAAGCAAGGACAAGGGAATACGGGAGGTGGTCAAGGAAACTAGTTCAAGGATGGTGGTTGTTTCATTTGTAAAAGGAAGGGGTATATTGCAAGATATTATCCAAATTCTGAAGCCTCAAAGCAACAATCAGGTCCTATTTCTCCGATAGTACAGCAGACTCTCTGTTTTAGTTGTCATTAGCTGGGACATTTGGTGAAGATTGCCCATTGATGAAGAAGGGATATTAGGTCAAAGTTTACACGACTAATTATGAGCCATCGACCTCTGGGGACGTGAAAAGAAAGAGAGTTCTTGAAGGTACTTTAATTATAAATGGCATTTTTGTTAGAGTATTATTTGATATCAGGGCTTTCCATAGTTTCATTTATGTAGAATCAGTAGAAAATTTGCAATTTTCCCCAAAATTTGTAGAAACCCCTATTTCTTTATCGAACCCCATAAGAGGTACTACTAATTTATGCATGATTTGTGAAGATACACCGATTTCTTACCTTACCTACCATTTTCCATGCAACCTATTTGTTCTAGACTTTAAGGGGATCGATATTATACTTAATATGGACTGGTTATCAAAATAAGGAGCTATTGTGGACTGTGTCAAGAGGATAGTAGTGTTACAAGCAGAGTCTGGATGGGTAGTGGAAAGGATATTATGTGATGATCCCAGTAGGCCTATGAGTAGTTTCCTTTATGCCCTAGAATCATCCCAAGAAGAGTTTGTATCTATATTTATTATTAAGGATTTTGCTGTTGTTTAAAGAGGTTAACAGTCTACCTCCACATCTAGAGATTGAGTTCCGTATTGACTTAATTCCCAGTGCGAGGCATGTCATTCAACCTATTTGAAAAAAGGCGTCGAGAGAGAGGAGCTAATAGATCAAACCAATGATTTGCTAAGAAGAGGACTGATAAGACCAAGTTGTTCGAGTTGGGGATCACCTGTAGTTTATGTGCCTAAGTCTGATGGTTCTTTAAGACTGTATGCGGATTATAAAAGTTAAATAAGCAGGCCATTCAGCATAAGTATCCCTTACCCCGCTTAGACGACCTTTTTTATCAGTTTCATGGAGCTAGAGTATTCTTCCAGATGGACCTTACTATCAGATTTCATCAGCTGAGAGTAGCCGAAGATAGTATACCCTTAAATGCGTTCAAAAGGCTATACTTTTTCTGTGAATGGTTGGTTATGCCTTTTGGGCTAACCAATGCACCTGCTTATTTTGTACATCTGATGAATCGCATTTTTAGGATGTTCTAAATAAGTTTGCGTTAGTGTTTATAGATGTTATTCTTATTTATTCTAAGTCTAAGGAAGAGCACAAACACCATTTGGAAGTGGTGTTGGAAACATTAAAGAAACATGTTCTTAAGGCAAAATTTCTAAGCATCACTTTTGGCAGTCAGAAGTAAGGTTTCTCGGGCATGTGGTGACGGGGAATAGCATCTTAATTGATGCAACAAAGGTAGCGGATGTTCAAGAATGGAAGTCACCACAGACTACCATTGAAGTCTGAAGTTTCTTAGGCCTAGCCGAATTCTATAGGAAATTCATTCAGGATTACTCAAAGATCGCCTCGCACTTGACTAAGTTGACGAAGAAGGATGAGAAGTTTGTTTGGACTCTTGAGTGTGAGGAAGCATTTGTGGAATTAAAGAAGAGATTGAATAGTGCTCCCGTCTTAGCCATTCCAGTTGGAAGTGAAGGATTGACTATTTATACTGATGCTTGTAGAGTAGGGTTGGGTGCAGTTCTGATCCAGCATGGGAAGGTGATTGCATATGCAAGTAAACGGCTGAAGCCCCATGAGAAGAATTATGTAGCGCATGATTTGGAATTATTAGCTTTCGTTTTTGCATTGAAAACGTTGAGACATTACTTATTGGGGGAGAAGTTCGAGCTCTTCACGGATCACAAGTCCCTGAAATATCTTTTTACTCAAAAGGATCCGAACTTGAGGTAGCACCAGTGGTTAGAATTTTTGGAGGCCTATGATTTGGATATTCTCTATATGCCAGGAAAAGCAAATATGGTGGTAGACGCTCCGAGCAAGAATGTAGTGTTAGCTCTCTTGGAAGTTACTCCAACTCTTTAGGAAATGATTCCAAGTAAACAAAAGGAAGACAATATTTTGGAAGGATTAATGCAAGGAGTCGAAGTCAGTGTTGGAGCTTATTTGTCTATCGGTTCATCGACTTCTATTCCAGTTATTTCCTATTCAGTATTGTCTCTGTATTATTGACTTATGTATCCTAACTTCTATTGTATCTATTTTGACTATGAGATTTTGTATATGTTTTGAGAGTATGTATATAGTAGCTTCATGAACTACTATGGTATTTTATTTCCGTTGCGAGTTATTCTGATATTCCGTGTCTGTGATTCTGTGTTTGATTTCATTTGCTCCAAATTTTCTTGACAATTCACTGTTTTGAAGTATTCAAGCCCGACATGTGTGGATTTATTGTCGATTTGAATGGTCCAAAATAGTGGGATGTTACATTTGGTATCAGAGCTTTGGTTTTAGGCAAACCTTAGCCTACGGAGCAAAAACTCATTAGAGATAGGGTAGAAATACCCTAGAATGAGTGAAATCAACCTCAGCATCATTTCTTTGTGAGAGAACGTATTTTCGAAGTATAAAATGATTTTCAAATGATTTTAAAGAATTTTCAAAGATTATTTTGATATAAATTTTCTTGCTTTGAAAGTAAAATTTTTCTAAACTTCATTCCTTTCGTATCCACCTTGTTAGTAATTTCTTTGATTAGGATCCTCTTAAATTTTGAACTTCTATCTTGTTTGATCCAGATTCCTCTTAAATTTTGAACTTCTATCTTGTTTGATCCGGATTCTTTGTTGATAGGAATCTATTTTGGGTATGGCAAAATCAGTAGTTTGTTAGGTTGCATTAGGTGAACTCTATTGTATCTTTTGCTTAGCTGAAATTGTCAAACTTAAGATATTTATGCTTCTATTTTCGTAGGATTTGAATTTGAGTCTTTTCCAAATTTTGAATGTGAATTCTTTTGTATTAATATAGGTTGTATATCTCTAATCTTGGTTAGGATTCTTATCGTTAGGATTCCTTTGAACTCTGGAATGCTCCCACTTGTTCTGAAATCCATTCATGTCTCCCTATCTGTAATCTTTTGATTTTGGAGCATTGCATAACCCCACATTGAATGACCTTTAGAGAGGTCGGCATTCCGCCAATCTTTGAATGATTTGTAAAGGGGTGAAACTCCCTTGCAATTGGCATTGATTCACCAGAGATTTCTGTATCCTCGATTTACGATGTTATCTATCTTCCGCTATACCCGGATTCTATCTCTGGCGATCGAAGGTCGATTTGCCTTAGATTTTCGCATCAATTATATTCCTGAAGTCACGGTTGACCCTGTTAAGGTCGCCCGCGATTTATATAGGCTTATCCATCTTCTATTTGGTAATTTAATTATCTTATCTTCGTTTGAGCTTATCTTTGAATCAGAATTCTATTTAATTAGAGTCCCTCTAAATTTGAACCTCTGTTTGTTTTGAAATCCATCCTTGAATCATCCCTTGGAAAGTTGGTGGTTGATTGTCTTTTGAAAATTGTGTGTTCATCGAAGTTATTAGTTTGATAAGGATGACCATATTTTATATAAAAGTGAAATGTTTTCGATAAGGATTATATACCATTTTAAAATGAGAATTCGAAGTTTCGAAAGGATTTGAAATTTTGAAAATTATATAAGGAATGGTTTCATATAAAATGATTTATAACTGAAGATTTTGAATCTGAATTTGAGTGATTAAACTCCGGCATTTTTTTTTAAACTAGTTTTAAGATTTGAAAATAAAAATAATACGATTTGAAGGTATTTTCCGAATAAGAAATGTTTCAAATGATTTTAATGGGTTTCAATGATTTCGAAGAAATTCCAAAAGAAATTTTCGAGAAAATAGAAGTCCAGAACCCACTTATGTCGCTGGAAAATAATTTCGGTGATGAATGCATGCATCATCGACATTGATTTTCGAGTTTCAGAGAGGGGGAGAGGCCACTTCGGTAGCTTTACTATGCGATTGATTTGTGAAACCAATTTTGATTTCAAATTCCGAAGTGTGATTTGATATTCGAAAGATATATATATATATATATATATATATATATATATATATATATATATATATTCGAACAGTTGAAATGAGCCGGTGTTCAGTCTTTGAGTTTCAGATTTGATTGATATAACCCTATCTTTTGAAATTGATTTACTGATTTGTTGATGATTTCCAACTCCTGGATTGAAAATATGATTTCTTCGACTATTTTGAAGGTTTGAGCACTTCCAAATCAAGGTTAGCTTTTCAAAGCTAAGTAATTTTGAAAAGTATTAAGTATATAAGTTTGGTATGTATGTTTAAAGTATGTAGTAATATGATTTAAATAAGTTGAAACTGTTTTGTTAAGTAAATGAATAAGGCTGTTTTGAATTTTTCTAATATGAAATTTAGATTTGAAATGTTTTGAAAAGAATTTGGTCTTCAAAATATTTTGAATAAAATTTAGTTTAAATGTTTTAACTTAGTAACATCTTTATAAAACTATATATTTAACAAGTTGGAATAGATACATAAGTTGTACGTATGCTATTTTATTCCAATAATTAATTTGATTCAGGTTTGAGTACACAAGTTCGAGGTGAATTACACCATTTCGTGTTAGGATTTTTCATTTGATTCTTGATGGCGAATATTTGATATGGATTTTGGGCTTGATTCTAGAATTCTCTACCATAGTATATGGCTATGCAAGGAGACTAATGGCTTCTAGTCGAGAAACCATATCGAAATCCGCATTAGGGAAGTCGAATGGACAATACTAGTTCGAAAGCGAACTTGTGTGATCGAACGAGCGATCGAATGTGATTTTGCGAAATGATGACATATGTACATCTTATATTCTAATATCATTGATATACTTGACGCTGAAATTGGAAGTTGTTGGGTTGGATATCTTTGTAATTTACTTGGAATTTTTCTTTTATGAAAAACTACTATCAATTCAAAACCATTTTTTCAAAACTATTTTTCTTTTATTCTTCTTAAACAAACTATTTTATATACAAAACTATTTTACAAACTATTTTATTTACAAAACTATTTTACAAAATATTTTATTTACAAAACTATTTTACAAACTATTTTATTTACAAAACTATTTTACAAACTATTTTATTTACAAAACTATTTTACAAACTATTTTTATATACAAAACTATTCTAAATTCGAAACCTTTTAGTAAGAAAAGATGTTCAATCCCATATGGCTCTTCATGCAGCGAAATTTATTTTGAAAATTTTAATTTTGATATAAGATGGACCTTATGTAAATATAAGATGATTTTGGAAATGAATTGTTTGACTTAAATTATATTGATTTGGAAATTTGGATTTATTTTCTAAATTTATTATTTTGTAAACTTTGAAACTGAAGATAATTGATTTGGAAGAATAATTTGGTGAAATTGTATATGAAACAAATTGAAATTTGAGAACCATGTGTTACTAAATACTTGATTTGGGAGTTGTCGAACTTATATAAAATTGGTTTGTATAAGTATGATGTTGATTTGAAAACTATAGATTTGAAAAGGTACTCAATTTGAAAGGTGAAATCTTATATAATTGAAGTCTATATGAGTGTGATTTGATATACTATAGATTTTGGAAAGTATTTGATTTGAAAATGAAATCTTATATATAATGGACTTTATATAATATGATATTTTAAAGTGATTTGAAAAGATACTATATGATACATATTTTCGAAGTAAAGATATGGAAAGTGCCTTCTGCTTGATATCCGCTTTGTGGCCACATTGTGGATTCATTCTATCGATATTTCTCTGATTTTGGTTTTCCGGATATGATACTCGAGTGTCCATCGAATTCCATGGCGTTACCCATGGTCTTACGAGCGCGACTACATAGCGTAATTCACCTGGCTAGATGGCCTAGGGGTACGGATTGTTTCCTGGGGGATCCAGGCGTAATCATTGTGTATCATGTGATCTATGTAGGTCGCATTAGTAGCGAAATCCGCCTGGCTGAGATGGCTTAGGGGTACGGATTGTTTCTTGGGAGATCCAGGCGTAACCATTGTGTATCCTGCGGTCTACTAGTCATCATGGCATAATTCGCAGGGCTGAGAAAGCTTACGGATATGGATTGTTTCCTGGGGGATCTAGGCGTAACCATTGTGTATCTGCGATCCATGGTTAGACAAAGGTTTTGGTTGTTTTGTTTGGATTGTACTTTCCATATCTGTTTTTAAAAGTTTTCTAGTATCTTCACTGGGTGTTGAAACAAGTCTACTAAGTACCTGAAGAATTCTAGCTTTGCGCCTGATCAACGCACTGCCAGAGTCTACAAGAACGAGGATAAACTTGTTAAGACATCGAGTTATACAAGTATTTTGATAAAGTTTATATAAAAGATATTTTGATCAGTTATTTTCCTTTCTAAATGATTTTAATGTGTTCTAAAATATTGTTTACCCTTTTACTGACAATTTGAATTTAAAAGACTTTTATGGATATAATAAAATGGATTTAACCAAGTTACTAAATATTAAAGAATTCTAAATTGAATTTATATGGTTTTAAACTAAGGGCTCATCCTTTTCTTTCGACCTATTTTCCCTCCTAGCTATCCCGATTCACCATTTTTCCTACTAGCTATTCCTATTCCCCTGTCTTCTTCCTTTTCGAGGACGAAAAGATTTGAGTGGGGGAGAATGTTACAACCCATAATTTTTATGAATATTTTTAAATTAATTTTTATTTTGAAACTTTGATTTTTAAATAATTTTAAATTGAAGTTTGGAATTTTCCCAAGAGATTTTGGATTTTTGTTTCTATTTTTATTCTTCCAAATATAATTAAATATTGACTTTCTGGAAATGTTATATTTTGTCAAACTTTGACTTTTTATTTAAATTAATTGAAATTTTAATTTTAATATTTTCTTTGGAACATTAATTCGTTTTGATATCTGTTCTGTTTTTCGTTTCATCGAATTCCGTTTTAAACTTGATAAATTCAGCATTTGCACGCAAAATTTTATCTGTATTGTATTATTCATTTTGCTATTCTAATTGCCATCTTTTATTTTGTTTTGGACTTTGAATTTAATTATGTGAATTTGTTGAGTTATAATTTTCCTAAGTTAATTGTATTTTGTTTGCAATTTTTAAAGCCAGTTTCAATATAATAAGCTATTTCTTTATTTATTTTCCTATTTTTCCTAAAACAAATTATTTATTTTCTTTTCTTCACTTTATTTCAGTTTGTTTTTATTTTATTTACTGATTTTTATTTTATTTATTTTGTATAAAAGATATTGGAAATTCGAACGGACAAAAGCTTTAAAACAATGACTTTTCATGTGCTAGACTCTTCACTTTTTGGACCGTTCAACACTTTATTGTTGCCGTGAGTTTCTTATTTTCTTTTCACGTGAAATTTACTTCTCATTCCAGCAAAATTTCGGCCTATCATCTCTGAAAAACATTTTGGTAATGGCTTCCATCTTCTCTTCATTTTCCCTTGCTTTTTCCATTGAATTTTGCCTTGATTTTTGCCTTGACTTCACCCATGTTTGCTCGGCCTATCACCTCACCATCTCCACCACCGACCACCACCACTTCCTTCCCATCATCCACAACTGCAAATCATCCTCCTCCTCTGACATATAATGGCCGTGACCTCCCTTGAACAAAAAATCCACAAAAAGTTGCAAAAATCCTTGAAACTATGCCTAACCAAGCCTTATATGCAACACCACCTTCGTTGCTTGCCACGGCCACCTCCTTAGCCACCACCACCAGCAAGAACCACCTCTGAACACCATCACTAACCTCTGACCTGACCTGTAGCAGCCTCTGGCTGAGCCCAAATATGCCTTTGACCGAGCCCAAGTTGAACCAAAACCCTTTCTAGCCTTGCCTTTTGACCTTCCTCACTTTGTAACACTCAAACCCTTTGCATTCTCAAACCTATCCTTGCATTTCCGGTCCAAACCAGATCCATTCCACCTGAAATAATGTTGTGGCTGAGCCAAATAACATGTGTGGCTGAGCATATGTGAAGTTTGGGTCAAGCAAAATTGAATAGGAAGCTTGGTGATGTCTTTGTTTAATTCTATTTCCATAATTGTTTCAATATGATTTTGTATAGTATTTATATTTATACTTTGCTTTGTTTTATTTATATACAAGACTAATATCTTGGCTCTCTCTCTCCACTTGAATCTAATCATGCCGTATCGTGCTTTCTGGAAATTATCTTTGTGTTTGAATCGATAACTCCAGCTTAAAGAGGTGAGTATTCACACATGACATTTATACTTATATATTTGTGAAGTGACAACAAGTGAATGTGTAAACTATTATGTCATGTTATACCTACCTGTGATGTAAATTATATGATGTTAAACCCTGTTATTAACTTGTCCCATCATCTGTTATATTTTATTTTATTTTACTGTTTATTTATTTCTGTTAATCACACTGCAAGTTCCCTGTAGAATAGAATCACTATGGGTTGAAATGATACATACCCGAACGGACTTTAGAATAGGGAAAAATCACTATGGGCTGAAATGATAGGCTCGAGTGATTTTTATATATTTTTATTAACTTGAGATTGCGGGTTTGAAATGATAGAACCTGGATTTTTCTTTGTAAATTTCGGATTGAAATGATATATTATCCGTATCACTTGACAGGTTAGAAAATAGTATACAGACCCGTGGTTATTTTATATATTTCTCTGGATATTTTTAAGTATTTCAAAAATGTAAATTTTGACATTTTGATTAAATTTGAATTTAAAATGATTTATTAAAGAGTTATTGATTTTTCTATGAATATAAAATGTTAAACAACTGAATGCTAAAAATGGAAATTTGGAATTTAACTTGACTTGGAATTGTGAGATTTGGTTTTAAAAATGGAAGTTTAAGTAAAAGAAAATAAAATGGAAATTAAGTTTTATTTGTGAAATGATAAATTAAATTAAAGTGTTAAGTGAATGTAAAGAATAGGAAAATTGTACACTTGAATTTAATAAGTGAAGTAAGGAAAAATTTGATATTTATTTGTGGAATTTACTTTATAAAAATCATAAGTTAAAGGGTATTTAAATGACCATTTTAAAGTGGAAAAATATGATTTTTATACAATTAAAATGGTTTAAATTGAAGTTTATATGTAGCTGGAATTCTATTTCAAATTTGGAAATTCTTTTAGTAACACTTCAGAAATGCTATAGTTTCTGAAAATGAACTAAAAACTGAACTTATAGAATCTGCAGCACTTTGTAAGTGCTGTAGTTGTAGAAGTGAACTAAAAGGCTAAAATCTTACTAAGGGCTATCACAGCACTTTGCAAGTGCTGTCTTTGCTGAATTGAACTAAAATCGTTAAATTGAACTCTGAAC
Source organism: Allium fistulosum (assembly GCA_030737815.1). Lineage (NCBI taxonomy): Eukaryota > Viridiplantae > Streptophyta > Magnoliopsida > Asparagales > Amaryllidaceae > Allium > Allium fistulosum. The sequence goes on along the minus strand of CM060908.1, from coordinate 941,283,730 downwards.
TATTACAGCAGTTTTGTAAATGCTATCTTTTCTGAATTGAACTATTTTCCACTAAAACTGAACTATTACAGCAGTTTATAAATGTTGTCTTTGCTGAATTGAATTGTTTTCAAATATAACTTACCGCAGCACTTTCTAAATGCTGTGAAAGCTGGAATTTTAATGTTTTAATGTATTTAAGTGAATAAATGAGTTCAGAAAAGGTTAAAATTGTGGGAATTTAATATTTGATTTGAAGGTGTAATGACTTCACTTTTAATGATTTAAATGAATGATTTTAATACGGAATTTTAAACCATTTTGAAATCTATAACCACGGGTACACTTCTCTGTATGCTATTTTATTTCCTTGTGATTTATTTGGATGCACACTTTGATTTGAGAGTGTGGTTAGAGGTGTGCGATTACTACAGCTCTGCGCTACCTGTAACAACCCGGATATTTTAACGGTTTTAATTAATATAATTAACTGAATTTGGGTGAAATTGTAAACGATAAAATTTCAAAATAAAAATTTAATATTTGAAATGCGTCTAGTTAAACATAGCAGCTGCTAAATTTTCATCTAAGAATATGGAAGTTTATTTCGTGCGTAAATTTATTTCAATTTAAAACAGTTAGTAATCGATGAAAATAAAACATTTTCAAAACCTAAGTATTTTTACATAGAAAAATTCTAAATCATCTTCTGAGCAAGACGTCATTTTTTGTTTTTCCAAATTCGTACTTCTTTAGCTCCGTCGATCTTATTTTTCTGCGTTTTTACTGCATTTTCCGCTAGTAGAAATTTCGAATTTTTATAATTCGATCATACTGCTAACATCTATATACCATTGTGATCGTCTCGTCGCGCTGATCTATACGGTATATTCAATTCTGTGTTTAGAAGCCCAGTATTTGGTGGAATCCGTGGAAAAAGACGTTAACCGGTACTGGTTCGATGCGTTATTTTTGTGACCATTCATCTATCTGTCTATTGAATTCAGTTAGCCTCTAGCTTTAAATATTCCTCCTTAATTCGTGCTGACTTCTCGATTCCTACTGGTTGTCATTAATAATTTTCTTTTTTTGAAAACAGCTGTTACTATTCCCATTAAAGTGGTAGTACGTTTCTCAGCCTTTTCCTTTTCTTGTATGTTTGTACTTCAAAGCAATACAATGAAAATTAAAGTTGTTCTTTGTTTTCCTGAAGCTCTATTTTCCCGAAGCTATCTTCCTTTGGCTATTCATTCTTCACAATTTTTTTTCTTGCCTTCATTTTTGAACCCGACTAGGTTACTTTCACTCGGCCTCAATCTCATTCCATCACCGACTTTGATTACCCACGCTCCTCCCCTGCCTGCGCCCAAACTCCCGCCGTCCAACACCGCACTTCTTTCTTCACCACCACCCTCCTTACAAACAACCGAGCCACCTGCGCAAGCCTCTACCTTGAACCGCACCACGAAATAGAAGGGCTAGCCTCGCTCCACCACTGGCCGAGCCACCGGCCATCACAAACCCACCGTGTACCCCTCGTCTTGCCTTCTGTAGCATCCCTCTCCTTTTGCTTGCGTGCCATTCTTCTATGATTTATATGGGTGAGTTTGTATATTTGAGTGGTATATTGGATTCTTTGTTTACATATATAAGTTATAAAATCATTTAGGTTGTAGTCTCTGTTGATGTTGCGTCTGTCTATTTTATAATTTATATAAATCAGTTTTATATACATACTCCATATATATATATATAAAGTGGAAAGTATAAGCAAGTTTCGGCATACGTATTATATATAAGCCTGTTAATGGTATATACCAAACCTGTTTATATATATATATAAAAAAGGTTTGTATGAATTAGTAAGTAATTGAAATAAGGATCTATGTTGAGATATTAATATTTTGGTTAAAATTTTGTTATATATTTCAAGTTTATATACTAGCTATTCGATTTATATAAGTATGTATACCGGCCTGTATATTACATGTGTAAACTCTGTTGTCTGTAGTGTCTGGTCTCGAGGACAGTATAAATATATATTGTATATTAAAAAAAAGATTTATTTTTTTTTATTTTTTTTATTTTTAAGAATAGTTATTTTTAGATTGGCCAGATATGATGTTTACGTTTAACTGTAATATGAGTTGTATGTAAAATTGAACTGGTTTCGTATAGAACATGTGAGCTGAACTATATTTATATGGTATGTTAATATTTTATGTATGGGATAGATTAGGCATTATTTATATATAGTATAGGTTGGCTTGCGTATACATGTATTATGGGACAGTTTATAAAGTTGTGTCAGTAAGATATTTAGATATATTAGATGATGATATTTAAGTCATGAGTGTTGTTTATGCTAGGTACTGCACTAGGAATATATATTATACTATATATTTTAAAGGTAGGTATAGTTTGGTTTATAAACAAACAGTTCAAATAAAATGATTTTTCTTATGGAAGTACTTTCGGCCATAGTTTATATAAGTTGGTTTGAATATAGATCCTGCATATGTACAATCTGTTAGAAATTCAAGTAGTTATATATATATATGAAGTTTGCTTATACCACTTGTCATCATCGATCGGTTCTAATTTGATTTCGTCAATTCCGATCTATCAGCTTTGTCCGTCCAAATTCGTGCCAATCTAGCTTTGATTTGGGATTCATGTTTGGACTCGCAACTCACCTCATCCCATTCATCTCTAACCTCAGAAGGTGAGCAATCACTCACGATTAATGTTCTTTTATTTATTAAATTTGATTTAAATTGAAACGACATTTGAAATATGCTGCTGTTAGTTAATTACACTGTTATATATGCTATTACCTGTATCAGTTCACCTGTGACATCTGACACCATTATCTGTTATATATACAATGATAATCAAGTTTGGTTGTTAAATGATTGATTGTTTGATGTTGACATTGGTCGTTAAATTTTTAATGTTGTAAGTGATAAATAATTTGAAATTGAAATTGACATAGGATAGTTAGGTTTGATATATGTTAAATTTGGTTAGATGACATTTGCAGAATATGACCCTTTAAATGTTGAATTAATCGACACGTAGCAATTTGGTAAAATACACCTTGAACCATTTAAATGTTTGTTGCTTAAATTGGTGTTGTATGAAATTGAATAATGGATACCAAGTGAAGAACCGTATAAAGATTAGTGTAATAATCTTTAATCTACATGAAATGATAGTGTAGATTCTAGAAATAATTATATTAATTTGCATAAACAACAAATGTAGATTAATACGATTATTTCGGGATTATTTGAATTGATTATTGGATTGATATTGGTTGTTGTTATTGCTTGTTTATTTACTTTGACACCATCCCAGTTATCACACTGCAAGTTCCCTTTGCTATGCTTTGATTTTGAATTGAATTGGAATCGGGTTGAAATGATAAATACCAAAATTGAACTTTGACCTAGGATAGAGAATTAAATAAAAATCGATTGGTCAATAATTTGATATAAAAATAAAATGAAGACTTTACTTGAATAAATAATATGGTTTTGAAACAAAGTTGAAATTTGAATTTAATGAAAGGAAATGTTAATATTTAATAATCTGAATCAAAATATTAACATAATAGATGATGAAAGAACGTTGTTTTAAAATTAATTATTTAATAATTAAATTTGGAATTATTAATAATTAAGTTTTGAAATTAGTTAATAATTAAGTTTTGAAATTATTTAATAATTTAATGAGATTGAATTATTTAACAATTAAATAAAATTGAATTCTTTGATAATTGAAATGGAAATTTTTAATAAGTGAAATTAAGTTTCTTTATTAATTGAGTTTTAAAATTGTAACTAAGTAAATAAATAAGTGAAATTGAATTTCTTTAACAAGAAATAAAATGTGTTTTATTGAAATAAATGTAAGACATAATTTAAAGAATTTGATTTGACGAATTTAACTTAATTAAATTTGTAAGCTTTGATATAATGAAGTTGAACGTAAGTAATTGATTTAATGAATTGGAAATTAAATGGAAATTATTTAAACGACAAATTTACTTAATGAATACTGAATGAAATCAATAAATGAAGTTAAATTGATTTGAATGTTAAATTAAATTAATTTAAATGATTTCGGAATGAAACTTATATACGAACTTGAATCAATATTTGAATTGTTTTAAATAGAAATTGAAATTGAATTATAAGATTTTGAAATTATGAATGTGGAAGTTTTGAAACGTAAATTATGGAAATTGATTTAGAAAGAGAAATGAAATGTTGGTTTACAAATTCTAATTGAAATTGTAATTGATTTGGTTTTCGAAATATATAAACGACCAATCGGTGTAATAATTACGAAAGTTATTAAAGAGACCGGAATCGGTTAGGGACATACTCACTGTCTAAACATAAAACCACTTTAATAACTATACGCGGAGTATGATCCAGAATGAAGTGGTTGGAATGATGTACGTGATGACTGAAGAAAGAGAACAATAATGGATAGCCTTGACACTTGTGTCAAATTGGAAATGACTAAAACAGGAGCCGTGCCGGGCCAAATGGGGTTAGCTGCCTCGAGCGAACACACTTCTTCGAAAACTACTCATTATTGGTTATCGATTGGTGCACCCTTGATTTTGGGAGTGTTGTTTCGCGGTGTTGCGATCGCTGCGGCGATGCGTTCTCACCAGTCCGGATCAGGCAAACGGTAGTGTCACTACCTTGGGTATTGCCTCATGTGCCTTGTCATACTTGTATCCCCATATACGCGACCACTACGATTTGTTTTGTGTTATACCTATGGAGTACTCCCTGATATCCCACTAGTTCATGGTGGAGTTTACAGTGCTGTATAGACTATAATGCTTATATAAAATGTGTTAAGGGGGATAATGGTAACGCCTTAACACTATTTTGATATTTTATATTACTGATAGGCATTATCTACTTATCGTACACTACTACATAGTAGATAGTTTAACGGATCCTTAGAGGATGGTTATTCCAAACATCCTTTAAGTTACTTGTATTCCAGTTGCTATTTCACTTGAGTTGGATTTATTGATATAAGAATGTTAATCCTGACTCGAGTGTTTTGTGTTTTGCTTTACGCTCGGGTCAGACTGAGTGTACCAGTATTCCAGACTCACCTTTGGAGTTGGAGCTTTGCTTGGAGATCCAGCTATCTATCCAGCTTTCAGATATCCGGTTCATTCCAGTGATTGTATTCTGATTCTTGTATCTGACTATTGTATTTGAGACTTCTGCTGTACCTTATTTAACTCTGATATGTATATAGTAGCTTCATGAACTACTATCTTTTGTTTTCGCTGCAATTATTACTCTTTTTCTGTGATCTGTGATTATTTATTTACTGTATATGTTGAGTTTTGCCAAATTTAAATTAACAATTCGGTATTTTGAATTATTCAAGTCCGACATGTGCGGATGCGAATAGTCCAAAATAGCGGGTCGTTACAGTTGGTATCAGAGCTTTGGTAGCTCTAGGCAAAAATTATCATATAGGGTAAATGTATTTACAGAATCACTCTCATTCGAGTTTCAATCTCTTCCTTTGACTCAATTTCTTTGAATTTTGGAACGTTTCCCTCGGTTCCGAAATTCATTCGTGTCCTTCACTATTCGTCTTCTTTCAATTCTGGAGCACCCCATAACTCCATTTTGAATGATATCTATAATAGAGCGGCGGTCTCGCCAATCTTCGAATGATTCGTAAAAGGAGCAAAACTCCTTTATAATAGGCATCGATTTACCGGAGATTTCTGTATCCTCGGTTTACGATGCTATCTATTACCTGCTATACTTGAATTCCATCTCTTGAGATCGAGTGTTGATTTACCTCGGAATTCAGCATCGATCTTATTCTTGAAGTTACGGATAACCTGGTTAAGGTTGCCCGCGATTTATATAAACTTATCCATCGCCCTATTTTGTTATTTAATTATCTTATCTTTGTTTCAAACTTATCTTCGAACCAAAATTCTCTTTGATTTGAGTCCATCAAATTTGAATCTCTACCCTTGTTTTGAAATCCTTTCTTGTATCGTCAAGTGAGGAAGTGTATTTGTAAATTAATTTTAAAATGTTTTATATATTGTGTTGTTTGAGTTGTTGATGTTGATTTGGATTTTCGATCGATTCGTCTAATCAACGTTATCGATAGGATTTCCAAAACACTCGAACAGAGCAAACTGACACAATAGTATTTTCGAATTTGGTAAATAAAATAAGTTTGTATGATTATGTAACAACCCGCATATTTTTCGATTTTATATTTAGATATTTTATTTAAACATTTTATCGTTAATCAGATTTTGGTCCGAAAAGCTACTTTGTGCATACGGTCAAATTAGGACTGGAGACCACTTCCATTGAGTTTAAAATGACGTTTGCGATCTTTTTGAGTGTAAACTTCGATATGTTTGGAGTAAGTGGAATTGTCGTCATTTTTTCCCGCTTTTGACTTTAGTTGGACTGCACCTTCTAACTCAACCCCAACCCACCTCCTCTTCATAACTTCATCTCTTCACTAAACATTCAAGATTCATCAAAAATGGAGGAGGGAAAGGGAAATTAAAACTCCAAGCTCAAATTCAATTGCAAACTCAACATTCAACTCAAAATTCAAGAAGAAGATAGTGGATTCAAGCTTTGGATTGCTTCTCCTTGCTTTCAATCTCCATCTTCATCCATTTTAGTGAAAAGGTGAGATTTTTATCTCACATCTTGCCTATAATTGTCATTGGACTGTTGGGAATGATTCCCCATCACTTTAGCATGTATGTTTGAATTGGATTTGGATTGATTGGTGAAAACCTCAAATTTTCGTGTGTGTTTGCAATTCTGGGCGTTAGGTCGCTCTGCCTCGAAGAAGAAAGACTGCAGATTTTTGTTCTGGGCTTAGGTCGCATGGAAATAGGTCGCTAGGTCGTAGGTCGTGGGTCGCCTAGGTCCTAGGTCGCTCGTTCCTGCTTCAGTTACTAGGTCGCGGCTATGTTAGGTCGTAGGTCGCTCGGCTTCGATAACTCCTTAGGTCGCGCACCCCTTTAGGTCGCGCACCCTTTTAGGTCGCGTACCTCTTTTAGGTCGCTCGGCCCATTTCTGCACTTAGGTCGCCCACCTCGATAGGTCGCTTGGACTCGATATCGTTAGGTCGCTCGGCCTTGTTAAACCCTTAGGTCGCTCGGCTTTGCCTCTGATAGGCCGTAAGCTCTTGTAGGTCGTTCGGCTTTAATTATTTAGGTCACTCGATCATCTCTATGTCAAGTCGTTCGATCTGTTTGTTCTTTAGGTCGTTAGACCTACTTCTTTTAGGTCGCTTGACCCTATACTTCTTTTAGGTCGCTAGGCCTTTTACTTTTAGGTCGCATGACCTCATGACTATGGATCGCAACCTCTAAGTCGCTCAACCTATCTACCTGTTAGGTCGCGTAACTCGATAGGTCGCACCATCTCCTGTCTTACCCTAGGTCGCTTGACCTGTAGGTCGTTCCATTGCCTCTTTAACTCGCCCTGCTTATATTCCTTAGCTCGGCTATGTTAGGTCGCAAGGACATTCATACTTTGATGGTTTTGGGATTGACTTCTTTGGACTTTACTCACGTCTTCGAACGTGAATTTATGTGACTCGATTTGTTTCAACAATCGTTTTGTGACTTGTCACTTTAAAAATGTGAAGGCTTCAATACTAGTGGTAAATATCAAAACTCTTTCATCAAAACGATTTCAACACTATTTTAAATATCAAAAGTTCGTTTTCTCAAACCGATTTCCAATCTACTAGTATATACAAGCCTTTACTTCACTCGGATGAGAAATCGACTTAAACGACTTAGTAAAACGAGTGGTATGAAACGCTTGCATTCACTTCATCGGTTAGCTCTTGGACTTGTTCGATTGAACGCTTTTGTGACAATTTCCTAGTAGAGATCTACAATTTGTTCGTAAATATTTAAGTTAAGCTAGTAGTTATGGGACATGAAGCTAAACTCATATATTTACTGGCTTAGTGTAATTGACACTTCCTTATGATCATGACGATCATTTTTGTGATTTAGACTAGCGATTGAGCGATGTCTCTTTGTCTGCGAGGGAGACTAGACCCCGCTTTTGTGATGTTTCGCCATCACATATATGAGGTAGCACCCCATGGTCTTCGGGCCATTCTTGTGTGGAAATTTAATGGATAACTTCCATGAGATAGCTTCTCGTTCATGTGTTATACGCGTTGGTGAGTTTTCATGCTCCCGTTCATGTGTTAGGCCTTCCCCCCTTTTTATGTGTTTTCTGGATTTCTTGTGATGATTTCTGGAATTTTGTTCTTCACCATTTTTCATGATTTTCATTGATATGATATCAGTTTTTGTGCATCGGTGAATTCATGTGTTATTGACTTGTTATGAATACAAGTTTAGGGTATGATACCCTATTTTATCTTTGAGAAGATTCTTGTGATATTGATTAATCTCTTGTTGATTTTCAATTACATACTTATAGTAGTATGCTACGATGGTTATTACATGTTCATGTCATGTCTTTTACTTTATACCATATCATCTGATATTTATAGCTAGACTGATCCGTTTATTATTTTCTTATAAATAATACTTGGGTCAGACCGAGATGTTACAGGTGCTTCTGCTTGACTTCTCTTCAGGATTATTCTGACTTTTGGCTAACTACATAGATTAGTAGTTTTTGGATGTACACATTTGAGATATAGACTCTATGTTGTGTACTTATTCTTTTGTATAGCACGTGTTGCTATTCTTTTGTATTATCGTGGATCTTTCCGACCACTACTCTGATGTACACTTTCATGTGTTATATATTTTTTCATATCTTCTTCCGCCTTTGTGATATGGATGTCTGTGACTGATTTATGTTACGTTTATTTCTATGTTTGTTTCCGAAGATTATATATAGCCACCGTGTGATAGCTTTGAGTTTGTATCGGTATGTCGGATTTCCTCCTTAAAATGATATGCATTCTATTCTATCTGACATATCGGTGCTCGCACAAAGAAGTTACACGGATGGTCGCTCCTACACAGCCTTATTCTCTATGCTAATTGACAGCACTACATCGTAGTGTTCTTGGTTAGCGTGGGTATATAGGTGGGGTGTCACAGCTTGGTATCGGAGCCAAACTTCGGTACAATGTAGAATAACTTAACAAGGATCATCGTCCTAAGTCCACCTTAGGAGTTGTGTTTCAGGATTTAGTTCGAGTCTTCGAACCGATTCATCCTATTTTCTTTATGATTCCTTGTTTCATCTATAAAGATTGCTTGATATTCATTTGGTGAATAACCTTTTTCTTCTTCTCTCTTTCTTAAAGAAGAGAATGTCTAGACCATGTCGTCCCAGAGCTGGACCATCTACTGTTACTCCCCAGGATGGAGTTTTTATGACCGCTCAACAGCTTCTTGATTTAGTAAAGAATGCTCAAGCAGCTGGTCCTAATCAGGAACCTACTCATCCTAAGTCTGGATTTGCACGTTTGTGCAACGATTATACCAACTTGGGTGGGAAACCATTCAAGGGTTCCGAAACTATTATCGAGGTCCAGGCTTGGTTAAGAACATGTGATAGAATCTTTTCTCGCATGAATCTTGTCGATCTTCACCGTGTTCAGGTGGCCTCCAGTATGCTCCAAGAGAGAGCATTGGATTGGTACGAACTTCTTATTTCTGAGAATAATGAAGCGGATCTCACTTGGGAGCAATTCTGGGAACGCTTTGAATTAAAATTCGTACCAGAAGCAGAGAAAGTGACATTGGCTCGTCGTTTCATAGACCTTGTTCAAGGTGCATCCTCTGTGACAGATTATGTCACATCCTTCGAGTCACTGTCTAAATATGGGGTTGAATACATCAACACCCCATTGAAGAAGAACCAAAGATTCGTCTATGGCTTAAACAAGAATCTCAAGAAGCCATTACTTCTTAAATTAGAAGTTTCTTTCAATCAACTGATTGATATAGCTCTTCGTCTTGAAGAGGCTGATAAGGACAGTGATGTTGAAGTGGTGGCTGCCAAACCAAACTTCAACAACAAGAAAAGACCTAACAAGTTCAAAGGTCCTTATCCCAACAAAAAGGATAAACAAGCAACTCCTGCTGCAAAGACATTTTCCCCCAGTGATAAGAAATGCTTCAACTGTGGTGCTAAGGGCCATTTTTCGAACAAGTGTTCAAAGCCCCGCTCTTGCTGCTATTGTAAAAGTCCAGATCATTTTATGCACCAATGCCCTAAGCTTCAAGAGAAGAAGTGAAAGTTAAACGTTGCTCAAGCCCCTGGCAACACATCTCGCGGTCAAGGTATGTCTCATTCTGTCCTTGATGGCATTATATTATTTCATGATCAACCTATTAGAGTTCTCTTTGATACGGGTGCATCCCATTCTTTTATATCAAAGGAACTTATCGATACTTTTTCTTTAAGTGTTGTTGCTTTAATGACTTCTTTATGAATTGCGAATCCAGTTGGTGGATCCGCAACTCTTAGTCTGCTTTGTAAAGATGTCGAGATTATTTTGTGTGATTTTTCTTTCCTAGCCGATTTGCATGTCATGCGTTACTTAGGCTTTGGAATGATTTTGGGTATGGATTGGCTTACTCATTATGAAGCTCATATCCTATGTCCTGAGCTGACTATTTATCTCCGACATCCGCAATCTGTTAACCAGATTTCTATTATTCTTAAAGATTCGGATTCCGCTTTGGTTGCATCTTTATATTCTTTAAATTTTCGTGATAATGATAATGATGATGAGGAAGATGTCATTTCTCTTATTCGCGTTGTTAGTGAATTTTCCGACATCTTTAAGCCCGTTTTAGGATTACCACCTAAACGAGCAATTGAGTTCAAAATTAATCTTATACCTGGAGCTCAACCTATTACTCGTCCTCCTTATCGCATGTCTAATAAGGAGAATGAAGAGATGCGCAAACAATTATCCGAGTTAGAGACAAAGCAACTTATTCGCTCTAGTTCCTCGCCTTGGGGAGCTTCATCTATTTTCGTAAATAAGTCTGATGGTACACTTAGGCTTTGCGTTGACTACCGCAAGCTTAATGATCTTACTATTAAGAATAAATATCCTTTACCTTGGATTGATGATCTGTTTGATCAACTTAGCGGTGCTAGAGTCTTTTCACAATTGGACTTGGCCACCGGTTTTCATCAGCTTTGCATTTCAGAGGATAGTATTCCTTTGACTTCGTTCCGTATGCATTATGGATCTTATGAATGGCTAGTTATGCCATTTGGTTTGACGAATTCTCCAACTTATTTTGTTGACCTCATGAATCGAGTTTTCAAAGATTTCCTCGATCGGTTTGTTCTCATCTTTATTGATGATATTCTTGTGTATTCCAAAACCGGGGAGGAACATGAAAAGCATCTTCGAATTGTATTGGAAACTCTTAAAAGCAACCAATTAAAAGCGAAATTTTCTAAATGCCATTTTTGGCAATCTAGTGTGAAGTTTCTTGGTCATATTATTTCCGAATCCGGAATATCCGTGGATCCTTCAAAGATTGAAGTGATTCAAAATTGGAAGAGACCGGAGAGCGTGACTGAAATCCGTAGCTTTCTCGGATTGGCAGGTTATTACCGCCGTTTTATAAAAGACTTTCCTAAAATTGCCGTGCCTCTTACTGGCTTAACAAAGAAAGGTGTTAAATACATTTGGTCGAACAAATGTGAAACTTCTTTTCAGAAATTAAAAGAACTCCTTTCTGATGCTCCTATTCTTGTTATTCCCGAAGGAAATCAAGATTTTGTCGTTTATACCAATGCTAGTCGCGTTGGTTTGGGTGCCGTTCTTATGCAAAAAGAACGTGTTATTGATTATGCTTCTAGGCAATTGAAGCCGGCTGAGACTAGATATGCCACACATGATTTAGAACTCGCGGCTATCGTTTTCGCCCTTCGAATTTGGCGACATTATCTTTTGGGAGAGAAATTTATACTTTATACTGATCATAAGTCTTTGAAATATTTATTCTCTCAAAAGGAACTTAATTTGCGTCAACAGCGTTGGCTCGAATTCCTTGCTTCTTATGATCTTGATATTCTTTATACTCTCGGAAAGGGAAATCGAGTTGCCGATGCACTTAGTCGCAAGCAACAAGCAGTTGTTTCCATGATGATATCTGAATGGAATGATCTCGAAGTTTTATCCACTTGTGAAATTCGAGATCGTGGTTCCGATTTATGTTCATCACTGGTTTTATGTAGCCTTGAGGCTCGTCCTTCTCTCTTAGACCGCATTTTTGAAGCTCAACAGCTAGATCCCAAATTGGCTTTGCTTAGCCAGAATATTAGGGATAAAACCGATATTGAAGGCTTGAAAGACTTCGATATTGATTCTCGTGGCGGCATTCGAAAATTTGGTAGACTTATCGTACCAAGTATTAGTGATCTTCGTAAAGATATACTAGAAGATTCGAATCGTTCCAAGTATTCCATTCATCCCGGTAGTAGTAAAATGTACGCTGATATGAAGCGACTTTATTATTGGGAGGTAAAATGAAATCTGATATCGCTAACTTTGTTAAGTGTTGCATGACTTGCCAACTTGTTAAGGCTGAACATCAAAGGCCTGGTGGGTTATTGCAACCATTGGAAATTCCAGTTTGGAAGTGGGATCAAATTTCCATGGATTTTATTGATGGCCTTCCCCGTTCTTGTTCGGGTCATAATAGTTTATGGGTGATCGTTGACAGACTTACTAAATCTGCCCATTTTATTCCCGTTCGGTCGAACCGAACCGTTCCTCTTCTAGCCAAACTTTTTATCAAAGAAATTGTTAAATTACATGTAGTCCCTACTTCCATTGTTAGTGATCGTGATCCATTGTTTACTAGTGGATTTTGGAAGAGTCTTCAAAAAGCTTTGGGAACGAAGCTTAATTTTAGCACCGCTTATCACCCCCAGTCCGATGGACAAACGGAGCGTGTGAATCAAACTCTTGAAGATCTTCTTCGTTCTTGTGTGCTTGATTTCGATGGAAGTTGGGAAGATCATATTTCACTTGTTGAATTTTCCTATAATAACAGCTTCTAATCTAGTATTGGTATAGCTCCTTTCGAGGCACTCTATGGAAGGCCATGTCGATCTCCTTCTTGTTGGCTTGAGGCCGGTAAGAAGCTGGTTTTAGGACCAGATTTTATTCGAGATTCCCCAGAAAAGATTGAACTTATTCGACATAGGATGAAAGAAGCCCAGAGTAGACAAAAATCCTATGCCGATAACCGAAGAAGAAAATTAGAATTTTCTGTGGGAGATCTTGTATTTATCCGTGTTTCACGTATGAAGGGTGTTGTACGATTCAGTCGATTGGGAAAGTTAGCGCCTCGATATATTGGGCCATTTCCTATCACCGAACGTATTGGTTCCATGGCTTATCGCCTTTCATTACCGGCTCAGTTTTCTGCTATGCATGACGTGTTCCACGTTTCTCAATTACGGAAGTGCCTTCGGGATTCCGATTCCATTCTTGAGCCCGGTGTTGTGGAAGAGATAGAAGTTTCACCTAATTTAACTTATGAGCAGCATCCTATTCGAATTATTGCTTCAAAGATCAAACGACTTCAAAAAAAAGAAGTTCTGCTTGTTAAAGTTCAATGGTCCTCAAATCCTAAGGATTGCTCTTGGGAAACTAGAGAATTCATCGAGCGAACACATCCGGACTTACTTTCTCATGCTCTTTGAGGTAAACTTCTTATTTCAAAATCCCTTTTGTGTTAATATGCTTTTATGGTTGTTACTTTTTATTTCCATCTTATATATTGCGAGGACGCAATTTCTTTAAGGAAGGGAGTTTGTAACAACCCGCATATTTTTCGATTTTATATTTAAATATTTTATTTAAACATTTTATCTTTAATCGGATTTTGGTCTGAAAAGCTACTTTGTGCATATGGTCAAATTAGGACTCGAGACCACTTCCATTGAGTTCAAAATGACGTTTGCGATCTTTTTGAGTGTAAACTTCGATATGTTTGGAGTAAGTGGAATTGTCGTCATTTTTTCCTGCCTTTGACTTTAGTTGGACTGCACCTTCTAACTCAGCCCCAACCCACCTCCTCTTCATAACTTCATCTCTTCAATAAACATTCAAGCTTCATCAAAAATGGAGGAGGGAAAGGGAAATTAAAACTCCAAGCTCAAATTCAATTGCAAACTCAACATTCAACTCCAAATTCAAGAAGAAGATAGTGGATTCAAGCTTTGGATTGCTTCTCCTTGCTTTCAATCTCCATCTTCATCCATTTTAGTGAAAAGGTGAGATTTTTATCTCACATCTTGCCTATAATTGTCATTGGACTATTGGGAATGATTCCCCATCACTTTAGCATGTATGTTTGCATTGGATTTGGATTGAATGGGTGAAAACCTCAAATTTTCGTGTGTGTTTGCAATTCTGGGCGTTAGTTCGCTCTGCCTCGAAGATGAAAGACTGCAGCTTTTCGTTCTGGGCTTAGGTCGCATGGAAGTAGGTCGCTAGGTCGTAGGTCGCCTAGGTCCTAGGTCGCTCGTTCCTGCTTCAGTTACTAGGTCGCGGCTACGTTAGATCGTAGGTCGCTCGGCTTCGATAACTCCTTAGGTCGCGCACCCCTTTAGGTCGCGAACCAGTTAGGTCGCGCACCCTTTTAGGTCGCGTACCTCTTTTAGGTCGCTCGGCCCATTTCTGCACTTAGGTCGCCCACCTCGATAGGTCGCTCGGCCTTGTTAAACCCTTAGGTCGCTCGGCTTTGCCTCTGATAGGCCACAAGCTCTTGTAGGTCGTTCGGCTTTAATTATTTAGGTCACTCGATCATCTCTATGTTAAGTCGTTCGATCTGTTTGTTCTTTAGGTCGTTAGACCTACTTCTTTTAGGTCGCTTGACCCTATACTTCTTTTAGGTCGCTGGGCCTTTTACTTTTAGGTCGCATGACCTCATGACTATGGATCGCAACCTCTAAGTCGCTCGACCTATCTACCTGTTAGGTCGCGTAACTCGATAGGTCGCACCATCTCCTGTCTTACCCTAGGTCGCTTGACCTGTAGGTCGTTCCATTGCCTCTTTAACTCGCCCTGCTTATATTCCTTAGCTCGGCTATGTTAGGTCGCAAGGACATTCATACTTTGATGGTTTTTGGATTGACTTCTTTGGACTTTACTCACGTCTTCGAACGTGAATTTATGTGATTCGATTTGTTTCAACAATCGTTTTGTGACTTGTCACTTTAAAAATGTGAAGGCTTCAATACTATTGGTAAATATCAAAACTCTTTGATCAAAACGATTTCAACACTATTTTAAATATCAAAAGTTTGTTTTCTCAAACCGATTTCCAATCTACTAGTATATACAAGCCTTTACTTCACTCGGATGAGAAATCGACTTAAACGACTTAGTAAAACGAGTGGTATGAAACGCTTGCGTTCACTTCGTCGGTTAGCTCTTGGACTTGTTCGATTGAACGCTTTTGTGACAATTTCCTAGTGGAGATCTATAATTTGTTCGTAAATATTTAAGTTAAGCTAGTGGTTATGGGACATGAAGCTAAACTCATATATTTACTGGCTTAGTGTAATTGACACTTCCTTATGATCATGACGATCATTTTTGTGATTTAGACTAGCGATTGAGCGATGTCTCTTTGTCTGCGAGGGAGAGTAGACCCCGCTTTTGTGATGTTTCGCCATCACATATATGGGGTAGCACCCCATGGTCTTCGGGCCATTCCTGTGTGGAAATTTAATGGATAGCTTCCATGAGATAGCTTCTCGTTCATGTGTTATACGCGTTGGTGAGTTTTCATGCTCCCGTTCATGTGTTAGGCCTTCCCCCCTTTTTATGTGTTTTCTGGATTTCTTGTGATGATTTCTAGAATTTTGTTCTTCACCAATTTTCATGATTTTCATTGATATGATATCAGTTTTTGTGCATTGGTGAATTCATGTGTTATTGACTTGTTATGAATACAAGTTTAGGGTATGATACCCTATTTTATCTTTGAGAAGATTCTTGTGATATTGATTAATTTCTTGTTGATTTTCAATTACATACTTGTAGTAGTATGCTACAATGGTTATTACATGTTCATGTCATGTCTTTTACTTTATACCATATCATCTGATATTTATAGCTAGACTGATCCGTTTATTATTTTCTTATAAATAATACTCGGGTCAGACCGAGATGTTACAGGTGCTTCTGCTTGACTTCTCTTTAGGATTATTCTGACTTTTGGCTAACTACATAGATTAGTAGTTTTTGGATGTACACATTTGAGATATAGACTCTATGTTGTGTACTTATTCTTTTGTATAGCACGTGTTGCTATTCTTTTGTATTATCGTGGATCTTTCCGACCACTACTCTGATGTACACTTTCATGTGTTATATATTTTTGCATATCTTCTTCCGCCTTTGTGATATGGATGTCTGTGGCTGATTTATGTTACGTTTATTTCTATGTTTGTTTTCGAAGATTATATATAGCCACCGTGTGATAGCTTTGAGTTTGTATCGGTATGTCGGATTTCCTTCTTAAAATGATATGCATTCTATTCTATCTGACATATCGGTGCTCACACAAAGAAGTTACACGGATGGTCGCTCCTACACAGCCTTATTCTCTGTGCTAATTGACAGCACTACATCGTAGTGTTCTTGGTTAGCGTGGGTATAGAGGTGGGGCGTCACAGATTATATTATATATAAGTATGAATCTTCTTTAACTAAACTGTTAAAATTGATTGTTGAAATGATAATATTTGATTATCATTTATTGTTTTGTAAACCATTGATTTACTAACATATAAATAAATAAATTTATAAAACTTGGTTATAATTTGATTTGGAATTTGAAGTGAATGTAAATCAGGAATTTGAGAATTTGATTTCTGGTGATTTCAAACTTTGATTTTAAAAGTTTTAAAGCATATAGTATTTAAAATATTTTCAAATAGAAACCGTTTCAAAGAATTTTAAATGTTTAAATCAGTGCTCTCCTCTTTTGTCGCTGGAAAATAATTTCGGTGATGACGGCCGCATCATCGACATTCATTTTCGAGTTTCGAAGTGGAGAGTCTATTCTGTAGACCCGCTAAACTTTTTGTTTGGAAAAATAAATTGATTTGAATTTTTTAAACATGACTTGATTTATAATATATATTGAAGATTTTAAATTTGATCTGATATACTATGTATATATATTTATTTTATCTATAAAATGTTTTGAAATTAATCAGAAATTAATTCTCAAAATTTTGATTTAACGATGATTTCCAATAAAGCCAAAAATTTTGACTAAATACTTAACTAGAAATAAGTGAATTGTAAATTTCATTTGGATAATACGTATTCAATTGCATTATATATAACTTACCTAAATTTTCAAAAGTAACTATGTAATTGAATATTATACATTATAAAATGATGTTAAATGAATTTTAAATAAATTTGAGTAGTTATAATTAGTGTAAATATACTTAATATATGCGATAAGATATATTAAGTGGAATAAAATTTAATAATAATTTGGAATAAAGAAGAATAAAATTGTTGAATAAAGTATAATTTTAATAAATGACTATTCAAATTTAAAATTTTAGAAATTTTAATTTAAGATAACTTAATAACAAGGTAATGAATAAATCAATACGAAGTTAGGAATTGTTAGAGAAATTAACGTAAGAAGATCAAATGGATTAAATCAATTGTTGAATATTAATTTATTTAAAATTGAAATTTATATGTTAAATTAATTGTTTATTTTGTTTTCTCGAATCTATTATCTTTCTAGTTATTTCTATTCTCCTACCTTCTTCCTTTTCGAGGACGAAAAGTTTTGAGTGGGGGAGAGTGTAACAACCCGGATATTTTAACGGTTTTAATTAATATAATTAACTGAATTTAGGTGAAATTGTAAACGATAAAATTTCAAAATAAAAATTTAATATTTGAAATGCGTCTAGTTAAACATAGCAACTGGTAAATTTTCATCTCAGAATATGGAAGTTTATTTCGTGCGTAAATTTATTTCAATTTAAAACAGTTAGTAATTGATGAAAATAAAACGTTTTCGACACCTAAGTATTTTTACATAGAAAAATTCTAAATCATCTTCTAAGCAAGACGTCATTTTTTTTCTTCCAAATTCGGACTTCTTTAGCTCCGTCGATCTTATTTTTCTGAGTTTTTACTGCATTTTCCACTAGTAGAAATTTCAAATTTTTATAATTCGATCATACTGCTAACATCTATATACCGTTGTGATCGTCTCGTCGTGCTGATCTATACGGTATATTCAATTCTGTGTTTAGAAGCCCAGTATTTGGTGGAATCCGTGGAAAAAGATGTTAACCGGTACCGGTTCGATGCGTTATTTTTGTGACCATTCATCTATCTGTCTATTGAATTCAGTTAGCCTCTAGCTTTAAATATTCCTCCTTAATTCATGCTGACTTCTCGATTCCTACTGGTTGTCATTAATAATTTTCTTTTTTTTGAAAACAGCTGTTACTATTCCCATTAAAGTGGTAGTGCGTTTCTCAGCCTTTTCCTTTTCTTGTCTGTTTGTACTTCTTCAAAGCAATACAATGAAAATTAAAGTTGGTCTTTGTTTTCCTGAAGCTCTGTTTTCCTAAAGCTATCTTCCTTTGGCTATTCATTCTTCACAATTTTTTTTGTTGCCTTAATTTTTGAACCCAACTAGGTTACTTCACTCGGCCTCAATCTCATTCCATCACCGACTTTGATTACCCACGCTCCTCCCCTGCCTACGCCCAAACTCCCGCCATCCTCCACAGCACTTCTTTCTTCACCACCACCCTTCTTACAAACAACCGAGCCACCCGCGCAAGCCTCTGCCTTGAACCGCACCACGAAACAGCAGGGCCAGCCTCGCTCCACCACTGGACGAGCCACCGGCCGAATCGGGTTGAAATGATAAATACCCAAATTGAACTTTGACCTAGGATAGAGAATTAAATAAAAATCGATTGGTCAATAATTTGATATAAAAATAAAATGAAGACTTTACTTGAATAAATAATATGGTTTTGAAACAAAGTTGAAATTTGAATTTTAATGAAAGGAAATGTTAATATTTAATAATCTGAATCAAAATATTAACATAATAGATGATGAAAGAACGTTATTTTAAAATTAATTATTTAATAATTAAATTTGAAATTATTAATAATTAAGTTTTGAAATTTGTTAATAATTAAGTTTTGAAATTATTTAATAATTTAATGAAATTGAATTATTTAACAATTAAATAAAATTGAATTCTTTGATAATTGAAATGGAATTTTTTAATAAGTGAAATTAAGTTTCTTTATTAATTGAGTTTGGAAATTGTAACTAAGTAAATAAATAAGTAAAATTGAATTTCTCTAACAAGAAATAAAATGTGTTTTTTGAAATAAATGTAAGACTTGTAATTTAAATAATTTGATTTGACGAATTTAACTTAATTAAATTTGTAAGCTTTGATATAATGAAGTTGAACGTATGTAATTGATTTAATGAATTGGAAATTAAATGGAAATTATTTAAATGACAAATTTACTTAATGAATACTGAATGAAATCTATAAATGAAGTTAAATTGATTTGAATGTTAAATTAAATTAATTTAAATGATTTCAGAATGAAACTTATATATGAACTTGAATCAATATTTGAATTGTTTTAAATAGAAATTGAAATTGAATTATAAGATTTTGAAATTATGAATGTGGAAGTTTTGAAACGTAAATTATGGAAATTGATTTATAAAGAGAAATGAAATGTTGGTTTACAAATTCTAATTGAAATTGTAATTGATTTGGTTTTCGAAATATATAAACGACAAATTAGTGTAATAATTACGAAAGTTATTAAAGAGACCGGAATCGGTTAGGGACATACTCACTGTCTAAACCGAAAACCACTTTAATAACTATACGCGGAGTATGATCTAGAATGAAGTGGTTGGAATGATGTACGTGATGACTGAAGAAAGAGAACTATAATGGATAGCCTTGACACTTGTGTCAAATTGGAAATGACAAAAACAGGAGCCGTGCCGGGCCAAATGGGGTTAGCTGCCTCGAGCGAACACACTTCTTCGAAAACTACTCATTACTGGTTATCGATTGGTGCACCCTTGATTTTGGGAGTGTTGTTTCGCGATGTTGCGATCACTGTGGCGATGCGTTCTCACCAGTCCGGATCAGGCAAACGGTAGTGTCACAACCTTGGGTATTGCCTCATGTGCCTTGTCATACTTGTATCCCTATATACGCGACCACTACGATTTGTTTTGTGTTATACCTATGGAGTACTCCCTGATATCCCACTAGTTTACGGTGGAGTTTACAGTGCTGTATAGATTATAACGCTTATATAAAATGTGTTAAGGGGGATAATGGTAACGCCTTAACACTATTTTAATATTTTATATTACTGATAGGCATTATCTACTTATCGTACACTACTACATAGTAGATAGTTTAACGGATCCTTAGAGGATGGTTATTCCAAACATCCTTTAAGTTACCTGTATTACAGTTGCTATTTCACTTGAGTTGGATTTATTGATATAAGAATGTTAATCCTGACTAGAGTGTTTTGTGTTTTGCTTTACGCTCGGGTCAGACTGAGTGTACTAGTATTCCAGACTCACCTTTGGAGTTGGAGCTTCGCTTGGAGATCTAGCTATCTATCCAGCTTTCAGATATCCGGTTGATTCCAGTGATTGTATTCTGATTCTTGTATTTGACTATTGTATTTGAGACTTCTGTTGTACCTTATTTAACTCTGATATGTATATAGTAGCTTCATGAACTAC
Source organism: Allium fistulosum (assembly GCA_030737815.1). Lineage (NCBI taxonomy): Eukaryota > Viridiplantae > Streptophyta > Magnoliopsida > Asparagales > Amaryllidaceae > Allium > Allium fistulosum. The sequence goes on along the minus strand of CM060908.1, from coordinate 941,262,889 downwards.
TATCTTTTGTTTCCGCTGCAATTATTACTCTGTGTCTGTGATTTGTGATTATTTATTTGCTGTATATGTTGAGTTTTGCCAAATTTAAATTAACAATACGGTATTTTGAATTATTCAAGTCCGACATGTGCGGATGTGAATAGTCCAAAATAGCGGGTCGTTACAGTTGGTATCAGAGCTTTGGTAGCTCTAGGCAAAACTTAGCATATAGGGTAAATGTATTTACAGAATCACTCTCATTCGAGTTTCAATCTCTTCCTTTGACTCAATTTCTTTGAATTTTAGAACGTTTCCCTCGGTTCCGAAATTCATTCGTGTCCTTCACTATTCGTCTTCTTTCAATTCTGGAGCACACCATAACTCCATTTTGAATGATATCTATAATAGAGAGGCGGTCTCGCCAATCTTCGAATGATTCGTAAAGGAGCAAAACTCCTTTATAATAGGCATCGATTTATCGGAGATTTCTGTATCCTCGGTTTACGATGCTATCTATTACCTGCTATACCTGAATTCCATCTCTTGAGATCGAGTGTTGATTTACCTCGGAATTCAGCATCGATCTTATTCTTGAAGTTACGGACGACCCGGTTAAGGTTGCCCGCGATTTATATAAACGTATCCATCGCCCTATTTTGTTATTTAATTATCTTATCTTTGTTTCAAACTTATCTTCGAACCAAAATTCTCTTTGATTTGAGTCCATCAAATTTGAATCTCTACCCTTGTTTTGAAATCCTTTCTTGTATCGTCAAGTGAGGAAGTGTATTTGTAAATTAATTTTAAAATGTTTTATATATTGTGTTGTTTGAGTTGTTGATGTTGATTTGGATTTTCGATCGATTCGTCTGATCAACGCTATCGATAGGATTTCCAAAACACTCGAACAGAGCAAACTGACACAATAGTATTTTCGAATTTGGTGAATAAAATAAGTTTGTATGATTATATTATATATAAGTATGAATCTTCTTTAACTAAACTGTTAAAATTGATTGGTTATAATTTGATTTGGAATTTGAAGTGAATGTAATTCAAGAATTTGAGAATTTGATTTCTGGTGATTTCAAACTTTGATTTTAAAAGTTTTAAAGCGTATAGTATTTAAAATATTTTCAAATAGAAACCGTTTCAAAGAATTTTAAATGTTTAAATCAGTGTTGTCCTCTTTTGTCGCTGGAAAATAATTTCGGTGATGACGGCCACATCATCGACATTCATTTTCGAGTTTCGAAGTGGAGAGACTATTCTGTAGACCCGCTAAACTTTTTGTTTGGAAAAATAAATTGATTTGAATTTTTAAACATGACTTGATTTATAATATATATTGAAGATTTTAAATTTGATCTGATATACTATGTATATATATATATATATATTTATTTTATCTATAAAATGGTTTGAAATTAATCAGAAATTAATTCTCAAAATTTTGATTTAACGATGATTTCCAATAAAGCCAAAATTTTTGACTAAATACTTAACTGGAAATAAGTGAATTGTAAATTTCATTTGGATAATACGTATTCAATTGCATTATATATAACTTACCTAAATTTTCAAAAGTAACTATGTAATTGAATATTATACATTATAAAATGATGTTAAAAGAATTTTAAATAAATTTGAGTAGTTATAATTAGTGTAAATATACTTAATATATGTGATAAGATATATTAAGTGGAATAAAATTTAATAATAATTTGGAATAAAGAAGAATAAAATTGTTGAATAAAGTATAATTTTATTAAATGACTATTCAAATTTAAAATTTTAGAAATTTTAATTTAAGATAACTTAATAACAAGGTAATGAATAAATCAATACGAAGTTAGGAATTGTTAGAGAAATTAACGTAAGAAGATCAAATGGATTAAATCAATTGTTGAATATTAATTTATTTAAAATTGAAATTTATATGTTAAATTAATTATTTATTTTGTTTTCTCGAATCTATTATCTTTCTAGTTATTTCTATTCTCCTACCTTCTTCCTTTTCGAGGACGAAAAGTTTTGAGTGGGGGAGAGTGTAACAACCCGGATATTTTAACGGTTTTAATTAATATAATTAACTGAATTTGGGTGAAATTGTAAACGATAAAATTTCAAAATAAAAATTTAATATTTGAAATGCGTCTAGTTAAACATAGTAACTGGTAAATTTTCATCTGAGAATATGGAAGTTTATTTCGTGCGTAAATTTATTTCAATTTAAAACAGTTAGTAATCGATGAAAATAAAACGTTTTCGAAACCTAAGTATTTTTACATAGAAAAATTCTAAATCATCTTCTAAGCAAGACGTCATTTTTTTTCTTCCAAATTCGGACTTCTTTAGCTCCGTCGATCTTATTTTTCTGAGTTTTTACTGCATTTTCCACTAGTAGAAATTTCAAATTTTTATAATTCGATCATACTGCTAACATCTATATACCGTTGTGATCGTCTCGTCGTGCTGATCTATACGGAATATTCAATTCTGTGTTTAGAAGCCCAGTATTTGGTGGAATCCGTGGAAAAAGACGTTAACCGGTACCGGTTCGATGCGTTATTTTTGTGACCATTCATCTATCTGTCTATTGAATTTAGTTAGCCTCTAGCTTTAAATATTCCTCCTTAATTCGTGCTGACTTCTCGATTCCTACTGGTTGTCATTAATAATTTTCTTTTTTTTGAAAACAGATGTTACTATTCCCATTAAAGTGGTAGTGCGTTTCTCAGCCTTTTCCTTTTCTTGTCTGTTTGTACTTCTTCAAAGCAATACAATGAAAATTAAAGTTGGTCTTTGTTTTCCTGAAGCTCTGTTTTCCCGAAGCTATCTTCCTTTGGCTATTCATTCTTCACAATTTTTTTTCTTGCCTTCATTTTTGAACCCGACTAGGTTACTTTCACTCGGCCTCAATCTCATTCCATCACCGACTTTGATTACCCACGCTCCTCCCCTGCCTACGCCCAAACTCCCGCCGTCCTCCACCGCACTTCTTTCTTCGCCACCACCCTCCTTACAAACAACCGAGCCACCCGCGCAAGCCTCTGACTTGAACCGCACCACGAAACAGCAGGGCCAGCCTCGCTCCACCACTGGCTGAGCCACCGGCCATCACAAACCCGACTTGTACCACTCGTCTTGCCTTCTATAGCGTCCCTCTCCTTTTGCTTGCGTGCCATTCTTCTGTGATTTATATGGGTGAGTTTGTATATTTGAGTGGTATATTGGATTCTTTGTTTACATATATAAGTTATAAAATCATTTAGGTTGTAGTCTCTGTTGATGTTGCGTCTGTCTATTTTATAATTTATATAAATCAGTTTTATATACATACTCTATACATATATGTAAAGTGGAAAGTATAAGCAAGTTTCGGCATACGTATTATATATAAGCCTGTTAATGGTATATACCAAACCTGTTTATATATATATATATATATATATATATAAAAAGGTATGTATGAATTAGTAAGTAATTGCAATAAGGATCTATGTTGAGATATTAATATTTTGGTTAAAATTTTGTTATATGTTTCAAGTTTATATACTAGCTATTCGATTTATATAAGTATGTATATCGGCCTGTATATTACATGTGTAAACTCTGTTGTCTGTAGTGTATGGTGTCGAGGACAGTATAAATATATATTGTATATAAAAAAAAGATTTATTTTATTTTATTTTTTGTTTTATTTTATTTTTAGGAATAGTTATTTTTAGATTGGCCAAATATGATGTTTACGTTTAACTGTAATATGAGTTGTATGTAAAATTGAACTGGTTTCGTATAGAACATGTGAGCTGAACTATATTTATATGGTATGTTAATATTTTATGTATGGGATAGATTAGGCATTGTTTATATATAGTATAGGTTGGCTTGCGTATACATGTATTATGGGACAGTTTATAAAGTTGTGTCAGTAAGATATTTAGATATATTAGATGATGATATTTAAGTCATGAGTGTTGTTTATGCTAGGTACTGCACTAGGAATATATATTATATTATATATTTTAAAGGTAGGTATAGTTTGGTTTATAAACAAACAGTTCAAACAAAATGATTTTTCTTATGGTAGTACTTTCGGCCATAGTTTATATAAGTTGGTTTGAATATAGATCCTGCATATGTACAATCTGTTAGAAATTCAAGTAGTTATATATATATATATGAAGTTTGCTTATACCACTTATCATCATCGATCGGTTCTAATTTGATTTCGTCAATTCCGATCTATCAGCTTTGTCCGTCCAAATTCGTGCCAATCTAGCTTTGATTTGGGATTCGTGTTTGGACTCGCAACTCATCTCATCCCGTTCGTCTCTAACCTCGGAAGGTGAGCAATCACTCACGATTAATGTTCTTTTATTTATTAAATTTGATTTAAATTGAAACGACAATTGAAATATGCTGCTGTTTGTTAATTACACTATTATATATGCTATTACCTGTATCAGTTCACCTGTGACATCTGACACCATTATCTGTTATATATACAATGATAATTCAGTTTGGTTGTTAAATGATTGATTGTTTGATGTTGACATTGGTCGTTAAATTTTTAATGTTGTAAGTGATAAATAATTTGAAATTGAAATTGACGTAGGATAGTTAGGTTTGATATATGTTAAATTTGATTAGATGACATTTGCAGAATATGACCCTTTAAATGTTGAATTAATTGACACGTAGCAATTTGGTAAAATACACCTTGAACCATTTAAATATTTGTTGCTTAAATTGGTGTTGTATGAAATTGAATAATAGATACCAAGTGAAGAACCGTATAAAGATTAGTGTAATAATCTTTAATCTACATGAAATGATAGTGTAGATTCTAGAAATAATTATATTAATTTGCATAAACAACAAATGTAGATTAATACGATTATTTCGGGATTATTTGAATTGATTATTGGATTGATATTGGTTGTTGTTATTGCTTGTTTATTTACTTTGACACCATCCCAGTTATCACACTGCAAGTTCCCTTTGCTATGCTTTGATTTTGAATTGAATTGGAATCGGGTTGAAATGATAAATACCCAAATTGAACTTTGACCTAGGATAGAGAATTAAATAAAAATCGATTGGTCAATAATTTGATATAAAAATAAAATGAAGACTTTACTTGAATAAATAATATGGTTTTGAAACAAAGTTGAAATTTGAATTTTAATGAAAGGAAATGTTAATATTTAATAATCTGAATCAAAATATTAACATAATAGATGATGAAAGAACGTTGTTTTAAAATTAATTATTTAATAATTAAATTTGGAATTATTAATAATTAAGTTTTGAAATTAGTTAATAATTATGTTTTTAAATTATTTAATAATTTAATGAGATTGAATTATTTAACAATTAAATAAAATTGAATTCTTTGATAATTGAAACGGAAATTTTTAATAAGTGAAATTGAATTTCTCTAACAAGAAATAAAATGTGTTTTATTGAAATAAATGTAAGACGTGTAATTTAAAGAATTTGATTTGACGAATTTAACTTAATTAAATTTGTAAGCTTTGATATAATGAAGTTGAACGTAAGTAATTGATTTAATGAATTGGAAATTAAATGGAAATTATTTAAATGACAAATTTACTTAATGAATACTGAATGAAATCGATAAATGAAGTTAAATTGATTTGAATGTTAAATTAAATTAATTTAAATGATTTCGGAATGAAACTTATATACGAACTTGAATCAATATTTGAATTGTTTTAAATAGAAATTGAAATTGAATTATAAGATTTTGAAATTATGAATGTGGAAGTTTTGAAACGTAAATTATGGAAATTGATTTAGAAAGAGAAATGAAATGTTGGTTTACAAATTCTAATTGATTTGTTTTTCGAAATATATAAACGACCAATCGGTGTAATAATTACGAAAGTTATTAAAGAGACCGGAATCAGTTAGGGACATACTCACTGTCTAAACCGAAAACCACTTTAATAACTATACGCGGAGTATGATCCAGAATGAAGTGCTTGGAATGATGTATGTGATGACTGAAGAAAGAGAACGATAATGGATAGCCTTGACACTTGTGTCAAATTGGAAATGACTAAAAACAGGAGTCGTGCCGGGCCAAATGGGGTTAGCTGCCTCGAGCGAACACACTTCTTCAAAAACTACTCATTACTGGTTATCGATTGGTGCACCCTTGATTTTGGGAGTGTTTTTTCGCGGTGTTGCGATCGCTGCGGCGATGCGTTCTCACCAGTCCGGATCAGGCAAACGGTAGTGTCACTACCTTGGGTATTGCCTCATGTGCCTTGTCATACTTGTATCCCTATATACGCGACCACTACGATTTGTTTTGTGTTATACCTATGGAGTACTCCCTGATATCCCACTAGTTTACGGTGGAGTTTACAGTGCTGTATAGACTATAACGCTTATATAAAATGTGTTAAGGGGGATAATGGTACTTAACACTATTTTGATATTTTATATTACTGATTGGCATTATCTACTTATCGTACACTACTACATAGTAGATAGTTTAACGGATCCTTAGAGGATGGTTATTCCAAACATCCTTTAAGTTACTTGTAATCCAGTTGCTATTTCACTTGAGTTGGATTTATTGATATAAGAATGTTAATCCTGACTCGAGTGTTTTGTGTTTTGCTTTACGCTCGGGTCAGACTAAGTGTACCAGTATGCCAGACTCACCTTTGTGTTGGAGCTTCGCTTGGAGATCCAGCTATCTATCCAGCTTTCAGATATCCGGTTGATTCCAGTGATTGTATTCTGATTCTTGTATTTGACTATTGTATTTGAGACTTCTGCTGTACCTTATTTAACTCTGATATGTATATAGTAGCTTCATGAACTACTATCTTTTGTTTCCGCTGCAATTATTACTCTGTGTCTGTGATATGTGATTATTTATTTACTGTATATGTTGAGTTTTGCCAAATTTAAATTAACAATTCGGTATTTTGAATTATTCAAGTCCGACATGTGCGGATGCGAATAGTCCAAAATAGCGGGTTGTTACAATTGGTATCAGAGCTTTGGTAGCTCTAGGCAAAACTTAGCATATAGGGTAAATGTATTTACAGAATCACTCTCATTCGAGTTTCAATCTCTTCCTTTGACTCAGTTTATTTGAATTTTGGAACGTTTCCCTCGGTTCCGAAATTCATTCGTGTCCTTCACTATTCGTCTTCTTTCAATTCTGGAGCACCCCATAACTCCATTTTGAATGATATCTATAATAGAGCGACGGTCTCACCAATCTTCGAATGATTCGTAAAGGAGCAAAACTCCTTTATACTAGGCATCGATTTACCGGAGATTTCTGTATCCTCGGTTTACGATGCTATCTATTACCTGCTATACCTGAATTCCATCTCTTGAGATCGAGTGTTGATTTACCTCGGAATTCAGCATCGATCTTATTCTTGAAGTTACGGATGACCCGGTTAAGGTTGCCCGCGATTTATATAAACTTATCCATCGCCCTATTTTGTTATTTAATTATCTTATCTTTGTTTCAAACTTATCTTCGAACCAAAATTCTCTTTGATTTGAGTCCATCAAATTTGAATCTCTACCCTTGTTTTGAAATCCTTTCTTGTATCGTCAAGTGAGGAAGTGTATTTGTAAATTAATTTTAAAATGTTTTATATATTGTGTTGTTTGAGTTGTTGATGTTGATTTGGATTTTCGATCGATTCGTCTGATCAACGCTATTGATAGGATTTCCAAAACACTCGAACAGAGCAAACTGACACAATAGTATTTTCGAATTTGGTGAATAAAATAAGTTTGTACGATTATATTATATATAAGTATGAATCTTCTTTAACTAAACTGTTAAAATTGATTGTTGAAATGATAATATTTGATTATCATTTATTGTTTTGTAAACCATTGATTTACTAACATATAAATAAATAAATTTATAAAACTTGGTTATAATTTGATTTGGAATTTGAAGTGAATGTAAATCAGGAATTTGAGAATTTGATTTCTGGTGATTTCAAACTTTGATTTTAAAAGTTTTAAATCGTATAGTGTTTAAAATATTTTCAAATAGAAAACGTTTCAAAGAATTTTAAATGTTTAAATCAGTGCTCTCCTCTTTTGTCGCTGGAAAATAATTTCGGTGATGACGGCCGCATCATCGACATTCATTTTCGAGTTTCGAAGTGGAGAGACTATTCTGTAGACCCGCTAAACTTTTTGTTTGGAAAAATAAATTGATTTGAATTTTTTAAACATGACTTGATTTATAATATATATTGAAGATTTTAAATTTGATCTGATATACTATGTATATATATTTATTTTATCTATAAAATGTTTTGAAATTAATCAGAAATTAATTCTCAAAATTTTGATTTAACGATGATTTCCAATAAAGCCAAAAATTTTGACTAAATACTTAACTGGAAATAAGTGAATTGTAAATTTCATTTGGATAATACGTATTCAATTGCATTATATATAACTTACCTAAATTTTCAAAAGTAACTATGTAATTGAATATTATACATTATAAAATGATGTTAAATGAATTTTAAATAAATTTGAGTAGTTATAATTAGTGTAAATATACTTAATATATGCGATAAGATATATTAAGTGGAATAAAATTTAATAATAATTTGGAATAAAGAAGAATAAAATTGTTGAATAAAGTATAATTTTAATAAATGACTATTCAAATTTAAAATTTTAGAAATTTTAATTTAAGATAACTTAATAACAAGGTAATGAATAAATCAATACGAAGTTAGGAATTTTTAGAGAAATTAACGTAAGAAGATCAAATGGATTAAATCAATTGTTGAATATTAATTTATTTTAAATTGAAATTTATATGTTAAATTAATTGTTTATTTTGTTTTCTCGAATCTATTATCTTTCTAGTTATTTCTATTCTCCTACCTCCTTCTTTTTCGAGGACGAAAAGTTTTGAGTGGGGGAGAGTGTAACAACCCGGATATTTTAACGGTTTTAATTAATATAATTAATTGAATTTGGGTGAAATTGAAACGATAAAATTTCAAAATAAAAATTTAATATTTGAAATGCGTCTAGTTAAACATAGCAACTGCTAAATTTTCATCTGAGAATATGGAAGTTTATTTCGAGCGTAAATTTATTTCAATTTAGAATAGTTAGTAATCGATGAAAATAAAACGTTTTCGAAACCTAAGTATTTTTACATAGAAAAATTCTAAATCATCTTCTGAGCAATACGTCATTTTTTGTTTTTCCAAATTCGGACTTCTTTAGCTCCGTCGATCTTATTTTTCTGCGTTTTTACTGCATTTTCCGCTAGTAGAAATTTCGAATTTTTATAATTCGATCATACTGCTAACATCTATATACCGTTATGATCGTCTCGTCGCGCTGATCTATACGGTATATTCAATTATGTGTTTAGAAGCCCAGTATTTGGTGGAATCCGTGGAAAAAGACGTTAACCGGTACCGGTTCGATGCGTTATTTTTGTGACCATTCATCTATCTATCTATTGAATTCAGTTAGCCTCTAGCTTTAAATATTCCTCCTTAATTCGTGCTGACTTCTCGATTCCTACTGGTTTTCATTAATAATTTTCTTTTTTTTTGAAAACAGCTATTACTATTCCCATTAAAGTGGTAGTACGTTTCTCAGCCTTTCCTTTTCTTATCTGTTTGTACTTCTTCAAAGCAATACAATAAAAATTAAAGTTGGTCTTTGTTTTCTCGAAGCTCTGTTTTCCCGAATCTATCTTCCTTTGGCTATTCATTCTTCACAATTTTGTTTCTTGCCTTCATTTTTGAACCCGACTAGGTTACTTTCACTCGGCCTCAATCTCATTCCATCACCGACTTTGATTACCCACGCTCCTCCCCTACCTACGCCAAACTCCCGCCGTCCTCCACCGCACTTCTTTCTTCGCCACCACCCTCCTTACAAACAACTGAGCCACCCGCGCAAGCCTCTGCCTTGAACCGCACCATGAAACAGCAGGGCCAGCCTCGCTCCACCACTGGTCGATCCACCGGCCATCACAAACCCACCGTGTACCCCTCGTCTTGCCTTTTGTAGCGTCCCTCTCCTTTTGCTTGCGTGCCATTCTTCTGTGATTTATATGGGCGAGTTTGTATATTTGAGTGGTATATTGGATTCTTTGTTTACATATATAAGTTATAAAATCATTTAGGTTGTAGTCTCTGTTGATGTTGCGTCTGTCTATTTTATAATTTATATAAATCAGTTTTATATACATACTCTATATATATATGTAAAGTGGAAAGTATAAGCAAGTTTCGGCATACGTATTATATATAATCCTATTAATGGTATATACCAAACATGTTTATATATATATATATAAAGGTTTGTATGAATTAGTAAGTAATTGCAATAAGGATCTATGTTGAGATATTAATATTTTGGTTAAAATTTTGTTATATGTTTCAAGTTTATATACTAGCTATTCGATTTATATAAGTATGTATATCGGCCTGTATATTACATGTGTAAACTCTGTTTTCTGTAGTGTCTGGTCTCGAGGACAGTATAAATATATATTGTATATAAAAAAAAGATTTATTTTATTTTTATTTTTATTTTTATTTTTAAGAATAGTTATTTTTAGATTGGCCAGATATGATGTTTATGTTTAACTGTAATATGAGTTGTATGTAAAATTGAACTGGTTTCGTATATAACATGTGAGCTGAACTATATTTATATGGTATGTTAATAGTTTATGTATGGGATAGATTAGGCATTGTTTATATATAGTATAGGTTGGCTTGCGTATACATGTATTATGGGACAGTTTATAAAGTTGTGTCAGTAAGATATTTAGATATATTAGATGATGATATTTAAGTCATGAGTTGTAACGACCCGCCATTTTGGACCATTCGCATCCATTATAAGTGTATAGGTAGACACTCATGCCGGAATTGAATTGCTCAAAATACCACGTTGTTAATTTAAATTGGCAAAACTGAACATATACAGTAAATAAATAATCACAGATCACAGACATAGAGTAATAAATGCAGCGGAAATAAAAGAGATAGTAGTTCATGAAGCTACTATATGAATATATAAAATACATCAGAGTTTACAACAGAAGAGTAATACTATACAATAGATACAAATCAGAATACATCACTGGAATCATTGAATACTGAAAACAGAATAGATGGCTGGATCTTCAAGCAAAGCTCCAACTTCAAAGGTGAGTCTCGAATACTGGTACACTCAGTCTGACCCGAGCGTAAAGCAAAACACAAAACACTCAAGTCAGGATTAACATTCTTATATTAATAAATCCAACTCAAGTGAAATAGCAATTGAAATACGAGTAACTCAAAGGATGTTTGGAATAACCATCCTTTAAGGATCTGTTAAACTATCTACTATGTAGTAGTGTACGATAAGTAGATAATGTCTATCAGTAATATAAAGATATCAAAATAGTGTTAAGTCATGGCCCATTCCACCCTTAACACGTTTTTATTCCCAAAAGCATATACAAGACCGTAGTTTCCCCAAAATCGGAAGTCACCAGAGGGCAATCCATATACTAAAGGTACAAAACAAATTCGTAGTGGTCGCGCATAAATGGAATACAAGTATGACAAGGCACATGAGGCAATACCCAAGGTAGTGATACTACCGTTCGCCTGATCCGGACTGGTGAGAACGCAACGCCGCAGCGCCCGCAACACCGTGAAACAACACTCCCAAAATCAAGGGTGCACCAATCGACAACAAGTAATGAGTAGTTCGAAGAAGTGTGTCCACTTGAGGTAGCTAATCCTCCATTGGCCCGGCACAGCTCCTGTTTTAGTCATTTCCAATTTGACACAAGTGTCAAGGCTATCCATTATCGTTCTCTTTCTTCAGTCATCACGTACATCATTCCAACCACTTCATTCTGGATCATCACTCCGCGCATAGTTATTAAAGTGGTTTCGGTTTAGATAGAGAGTATATCCATTACCGATCCCGGTCTCTTTAATAACTTTCGTAATTATTACACCGATTGGTCGTTTATTTATTTCAAAACCAAATCAATTTCAATTTTAATTTCAATTCGTAAATCAATATTTCATTTGTCTTTCGAAATCAATTTCCAAAATTTTCGTTTCAAAACTTCCAATTTACCATTTCAAAATCTTATAAATCAAATTCAAATTATTTAAAACAATTCAAATTTGGATTCAAGTTCGTATATAAGTTTCATTCCGAAATCATTTAAATAAATTTTATTTAACATTCGAATCAATTTAAACTCATTTATCGATTTCATTCAATATTCGTTAAGTTACTTTATCATTCAAAACAATTTCTATTAAATTTCCAATTCATTAAATCGATTTCTTAAGTTCAACTTCATTAAATCAACTTACACTTTTGAATTAAATTAAATTCGTCAAATCAATTCTTTCAATTACAAGTCTTACATTGATTCCAAAAATATCACATTTTCATTTCTTGTTAAAGAAATTCAATTTCACTTATTTACTTACTTAAATAATTTTCCAAAACTTAATTAATAAAGAAACTCAATTTCAATTATTTACGAAGTAAAATTCACTTATTCAAAAGTTCAAGTTCACTTATTAAAGAATTCAATTCAATCTAATCATTAAATAATTCAATCTTATTTAATTAATAAATAATTCAAAACTTAATTATTAAATAATTTCAAAGTTTAATAATTTAAACTTAATTATGATTTCAAACTTAATTATTTAATCATTTCAAACTTAATTCAATCATTTCTCAAATTAAACATCGTTCTTTCATCAATTTCATTTTCCTTTCATTAAAAATTCAAATTTCTACTTCATTTCAAAACCATATTATTTATTCAAATAAAATCTTCGTTTTATTTTTAAATCAAATTATTGACCAATCGGGTTTTATTTAATTTTCTATCCTAGGTCAAAATTCAATTTGGGTATTTATCATTTCAACCCGATTCCAATTCAATTCAAAATAAAAGTATAGCAAAGGGAACTTGCAGTGTGATAACTGGGATGGTGTCAAAGTAAATAAACAAGCAATAACAACAATCAATAACAACAATCCAATAATCAATTCAAATAATCCCGAAATAACCGTATTAATTCGCATTGTTATTTGTACGAATTAATATAATTATTTCTAGAATCTACACTATCATTTCATGTAGATTAAAGATTATTACATTACGGTTTTCACTTGTCATTCAATTTAAATTTTTACACTACAACAATTTATCCAATATACGATGGTTCAAAGTGTAATTATCGCTATTCTATATGTCAATTAATTTAACAATTAAAAGGGGTCATATTATACAAATGTCATTTAATCAATTTTAACACATATATCAAATCTAACTATCCTACGTCAATTTCAATTTCAAATTATTCACTTACATCATTAACAATTTAACGTCCAATATAAACATCAAACAATCAATCATTTAACAACCAAACTGGATTATCACTGCAGATATAACAGATAATGGTGTCAGATGTCACAGGTGAACTAATACAGGTAATAACAGTGTAAATATCAAACAGCAGCATATTTCAATTGTCGTTTCAATTGAAATCAAATTTAATAAATAAAAGAACATTAATCGTGAGTGAATGCTCACCTTTCGAGGCTAGAGAGATTCGACAATGAGAGTAGTTACAACCCAAGCACGAATTCCAAAACGAAGCACGATTGAATGCGAATTTGACGACAAAGCTGATAACAGGAATCGAAGAAATTAAATCAGGACTGGATCGATGAAGAAAACCGATATAAGTGAACTTATATCCACAACTATATATAACTATATACAAAATCATATGCTAAATCCAAATATATATTATGTTAAATATATGCGTATTTCTAATCCATCGTTTTCAAATTAAAATCCATATATAAAATCAAACATATATATTTACTGTAACCATCTACTGTAAGCATGTTTTCATTTAAAATTTATACATACAAACAGCAATTTCAGCTATGCAAATAAACCTATACATATAAATCTATTTCTTCTTTCATCACATAGCATATTGAAATCAATTAGAGACAGCAACATGTATACCTTAATATAAGGAACTATATATCTTTATAAACTTTGTAAACATATATATTATAAATTAGCAGGTTATCAAACTTAAATATACCAACATTATATACCATATATACAACAATGTCTGAACATGTGCAGGCTACAAACTGACCTATCTGACTACATATATGCAACACTATATAGACCTGTAAGCCACACAATCAAAATATATATATAACACTGATAGGTATATAGTTGTAGTTATATAATACTTGAAAACCCAACATATACATACTAACTAACATATGAACATACCAAAATTGTTCCGACTTTACAAACTGATATATGATATAATCCTATATAGCTAAACATATATATAAACAACTTTAATATAATATATAATTCTGCTCCTCTATGCTATATATACAACACATAAAAGTACATATATAATAGGCTTTTGAAATATAGGGTATAGGATACATAAACTATCTCTTTAAACTTAGACAATATAAAACAACAGAACGCAAAATTAAAATCAAAAGTCGCGAAAAATTATAAGCAAATTAAATTTAAAGTTTCGCAGCAATTCACCAATATAAACATACATATATATATAAAGTGACTCGAAAACCATTACATACCAACAGCAGCATAACACTTCTATATATATACTACAAAACTTGTAAATAACATACTTTTATAACTATATAAACAAAAATACCTTTTCAAAGAAAGGAGACAGTTGCGAAAGTGGAGTGTGGCCGTGGCAGTGGGTGACGTGGCTCGTGCCATGCTCGGCGATGAAGAAAGAGAGGGGATGGGTTCGGAGTGGAAGCATGGGCTGCGATGATTGGCGGAAGTGGGTGAACGGTCGGTGCCATGGAAGACGGAGCATGAATGGGTTTTGGTCTCGGAGAAGGGACGGGAAAGGAGCAGGTGGGAAAAGAGGTTGCTCATGTTGGTTGTTCGTCTGGTGGTCACGGTTACTCGCATGGCCAGTGGATGAGGGGTGCTGTCGAAGACAGTGGTGGATGCGGAGGTGATGCCGAGGCAGGGTCGGGTTTGTAGAGGTGGCGAGGCATGGGTGGGGAGTCCGGGTTGCCATGGCATTGATGGGAAGGCGGATGGGTTTCACGGTCTCGAACATGGAGGAGCGACGAACTGTGGCAGAGGGATGAAGGTCGACTGGGCTGTGGCCTCGACTGTGAGTGGACGGAGGTCGGTGGGCGACCGCTTGGAGGAAGAAGTTGGGCGGTGGTGAGGAGACGCGGTTGATGGCGGATTGTCGAGCTGAGCAGTGGCTGGATGGGGCTGAGGAGGTTGCGTGGAGGAAGTGTTTGGCTTTGGTGTGATTGCGAGGCTGCCTGGAAAGAGATTTGAAGTTTCAGTTGTGGCTTGCTGCCGAGTACGTGAAGGCAGAAGGGACGGAATGGTAGGAGAAAGATCGAAGCAGTGACGTTTGGGTGGAAATACTGGTGGGAAAGGAAGAGAGAGTAGCAGGTATCTCTAGAAAATGATGGTAGACACATATTATTTTTTTATTATAAATCTTTTGAAAAAGAAGTAACAGATTGAATAGCAGAGCAAAGGGTAGGGTTCTCGGCAAAAGCAGGTTAAAGTAAATAGGAATGCAAACAGTGTACAGAGCACTATTTATCATCATATCATTATATATTTTTACTATAAGGAAGCTGAACGAAAATCAATAGAGCAAATAACTATAGTTTTTAAGTAACGTGACCGAGATGTGAAAGGACAGACCAAGTATAAATGAAACTTGGGCATAGCAAAGGTGTGAATTCAAAAAAAACATTAATAGTCCCAAGGCTATTGGTTGTCATAGATGAGAAATGAATGGTCACCTCGGAAAGCTAAATATACGGAATCGTTCCGCAGATTTCGCCGTCTTCCGGACTCCGAAATACACAAACAAATATACTGTAAAGGTCAGTGTGACGAGACGATCAAAACAGTATATGGCTATCAATGGTACGATTTAATTATAAAATTTCGAATTTTCTACTAGCGGAAATGTAAGAAAAACACTGAAAAATAAGATCGACGGAGCCAAAGAGGTCCGAATTTAGAAAAACGACAAACTGAAATCTTGCTCAGAAGATGGTTTAGAATTTTTCTATGTAAAAATTTTTTAGGTTTCGGAAACATTTTATTTTCATCGCTTTTTAACTGATTAAATTGAAGTAAATTTACGCGCGAAATAAACTTTCATATTTTCGGACGAAAATTTACCGGTTGCTATGTTTAACTAAACGCATTCCAAATATCAAATTTATATTTCAAAATTTTATCGTTTAAAATTTCACAAAATTTCAACTAATTACGTTATTAAAACAGTTGAAATTTACGGGTCGTTACATGAGTGTTGTTTATGCTAGGTACTGCACTAGGAATATATATTATATTATATATTTTAAAGGTAGGTATAGTTTGGTTTATAAACAAACAGTTCAAACAAAATGATTTTTCTTATGGAAGTAGTTTCGGCCATAGTTTATATAAGTTGGTTTGAATATAGATCCTGCATATGTACAATTTGTTAGAAATTCAAGTAGTTATATATATATATATGAAGTTTGCTTATACCACTTGTCATCATCGATCGGTTCTAATTTGATTTCGTCAATTCTGTTCTATCAGCTTTGTCCGTCCAAATTCGTGCCAATCTAGCTTTGATTTGGGATTCGTGTTTGGACTCGT
Organism: Allium fistulosum; assembly: GCA_030737815.1. NCBI lineage: Eukaryota > Viridiplantae > Streptophyta > Magnoliopsida > Asparagales > Amaryllidaceae > Allium > Allium fistulosum. The sequence continues at coordinate 941,246,127 of CM060908.1, read as the reverse complement.
AACTCATCTCATCCCGTTCGTCTCTAACCTCGGAAGGTGAGCAATCACTCACGATTAATGTTCTTTTATTTATTAAATTTGATTTAAATTGAAACGACAATTGAAATATGCTGCTGTTAGTTAATTACACTATTATATATGCTATTACCTGTATCAGTTCACCTGTGACATCTGACACCATTATCTGTTATATATACAATGATAATCCAGTTTGGTTGTTAAATGATTGATTGTTTGATGTTGACATTGGTCGTTAAATTTTTAATGTTGTAAGTGATAAATAATTTGAAATTGAAATTGACGTAGGATAGTTAGGTTTGATATATGTTAAATTTGATTAGATGACATTTGCAGAATATGACCCTTTAAATGTTGAATTAATTGACACGTAGCAATTTGGTAAAATACACCTTGAACCATTTAAATGTTTGTTGCTTAAATTGGTGTTGTATGAAATTGAATAATAGATACCAAGTGAAGAACCGTATAAAGATTAGTGTAATAATCTTTAATCTACATGAAATGATAGTGTAGATTCTAGAAATAATTATATTAATTTGCATAAACAACAAATGTAGATTAATACGATTATTTTGGGATTATCTGAATTGATTATTGGATTGATATTGGTTGTTGTTATTGTTTGTTTATTTACTTTGACACCATCCCATTTATCACACTGCAAGTTCCCTTTGCTATGCTTTGATTTTGAATTGAATTGGAATCGGGTTGAAATGATAAATACCCAAATTGAACTTTAACCTAGGATAGAGAATTAAATAAAAATCGATTGGTCAATAATTTGATATAAAAATAAAATGAAGACTTAACTTGAATAAATAATATGGTTTTGAAACAAAGTTGAAATTTGAATTTTAATGAAAGGAAATGTTAATATTTAATAATCTGAATCAAAATATTAACATAATAGATGATGAAAGAACGTTGTTTTAAAATTAATTATTTAATAATTAAATTTGGAATTATTAATAATTAAGTTTTGAAAGTTAATAATTAAGTTTTGAAATTATTTAATAATTTAATGAGATTGAATTATTTAACAATTAAATAAAATTGAATTCTTTGATAATTGAAATGGAAATTTTTAATAAGTGAAATTAAGTTTCTTTATTAATTGAGTTTTGAAATTGTAACTAAGTAAATAAATAAGTGAAATTGAATTTCTCTAACAAGAAATAAAATGTGTTTTATTGAAATAAATGTAAGACTTGTAATTTAAAGAATTTGATTTGACGAATTTAACTTAATTAAATTTGTAAGCTTTGATATAATGAAGTTGAACGTAAGTAATTGATTTAATGAATTGGAAATTAAATGGAAATTATTTAAATGACAAATTTACTTAATGAATACTGAATGAAATCGATAAATGAAGTTAAATTGATTTGAATGTAAAATTAAATTAATTTAAATGATTTCGGAATGAAACTTATATACGAACTTGAATCAATATTTGAATTGTTTTAAAGAGAAATGAAATGTTGGTTTACAAATTCTAATTTAAATTGTAATTGATTTGGTTTTCGAAATATATAAACGACCAATTGGTGTAATAATTACGAAAGTTATTAAAGAGGTCGGAATCGGTTAGTGACATACTCACTGTCTAAACCGAAAACCACTTTAATATCTATACGCGGAGTATGATCCAAAATGAAGTGGTTGGAATGATGTACGTGATGACTGAAGAAAGAGAACGATAATGGATAGCCTTGACACTTGTGTCAAATTGGAAATGACTAAAACAGGAGTCGTGCCGGGCCAAATGGGGTTAGCTGCCTCGAGTGATGCAACGCCCCACTCTGAGACCCACTGTAACAAAGAGTATTATGGGAGTAATACCGTCTGTTAAAGCGGAGAATAGAGTATAGTGGAAGCGACCATTTGTAATCAAGCTATAACTATCTACTGAATACGTCGAAAGGGTGGTATCTATTTTTTTTCAAGTGGTTCGACATATTCAATAAATATTTATAATGAAATTACAATGGCTAAAGATCTATCAGAATAAGCATAGTAATCAAATGATAAAACATCACAGAACAGAATCACATAACAGATATAAAATTCAGGACAATACATCGTCAATACAGATCCAAATACTATAAGTGGGTACAAAGCCACTGCCCACACATGTGAGTCAAATATATGTACATATCAAAGTCTGAATAATAACAAAGTAGCGGAATAGTGGACAAATAAAAGCGCTATCTATCAGCATAGCAGAAAATGTCCAAAGCAGAAGCACAGAAGCTAAGTCCAGAGACCTAACCTGAAACAACTCGGTCTGACCCGAGCGAAAACACTCGGGTCAGGCTAGCTAAACAATCAGTAATAACTGAGATATATAATAATGCGGTACATAAATAAAACAGTACTTTCCCTAAGAGAAGAGTATTTTGGACCACATGAATATAATGACGGTCACTAATCATCAATCAACAGAAAAAAAACTCCAAAGAGAATCTCAGCACCAAAGTGTTGAATAAATAAAATCGCCTCATATCATCGGCATAGCCAAAGCTATGTAAAGTTGCCCATAGGCAATAATCCCAAGAATGACCAGAGTCTGTAATCAATGCCCAAGAAAAGATCGATGCTCCAAAGAGCAATGGGGATATACTGAAAAGTCAATGAAATCAAACACTGAAAAGCAGTGTCCAGAGACACTGTGAATCCACAAGGTAATCGCACTTACATCGTATGGTTCCATAGAACCAACACCGAATGGCGGTACTCGAATGGATATAAAATCATCAGATAATACAAGTATAGCAAGTGCTCCGACCGGAGTCGTTATTGCCAAGTACTGTAGAGTTGTGATCGATCACTCGCATAGATGCGGAACGCGCGAGACGGTGAGATCCTTCCCAGCAAGGATAAAGGCCCAGAGGCACACGCCGAAAAAGAAACTGCTCCATAGAACAGGTGTCCAAAGACGGTTGCCCAGAGGCGTGGTGACCCAGAGGTCCAGTACTGGCCGCCCAGAGGCTAATGTGTCACAAACTTCTTAGAGAGGAACCCGTAAAGTGTTAACAATGAGTCCCATACCCCACGTTCGCACTAAACGGTTTACTAACCAATAGCAAGCTCACACTCCAAACAATAAAAAGTTCACCTCGTATCATCAGTAAACTAGACCCAAAGGTCAAAACGATCAATCGAATAGGTCGGGGATTAACTGGAAAGAAAATACACACGGTTCCATAGGTCGGAGATTTCCTAACCGTTTAAGCACCTTTCCACTTCGCTCGACGTGCTAAAAGTGAGTGTGAGATTTTTTATTAAAGAAAATAATGGTTCGAAACGGATTTATAATTGGTTTGAAATCACTTTAAAACGGCCTTTGAAAACTCTCCTATTATGGAGTAATTAATTTAATAATTAAAATAATATTATATAATAATTTCGAAAGCCATTTCGGAGTGAAAAATCCTTTTAAAACCTTTTTATAATGCCCGTGTACGAAATCCAGAGACAAATCTCAAAGAGATCGATAAAACCAGAAAATCACTGAAAATATTCTAAGTGTTGGAAAATAGTCCAAAACTGATGCGAACCCAAGTTCAGAAAATTATTCGGATCAGCAAACTGAATCCGAATGGCATGAAAATTGGTAGTAACGTAGTCCGACATTCCTACTTCAGAACGAAAAAATATTTACTCGATTCAACAAGAAACGAAGTCGCAGCGACGCTCCAAATTCGGACCCGGAAACAGTGAATACACTGTTTCAGGCTGAGATCCGGGTCCCTCTTCGACAGCAATTTCGAAGAGTCAAATGAACTCGGATACTAATCAAACTTTCTAGAGATGGACTTTGGAACTCCAGTATTCCAACGAGACCAAAATCGAAGAAATCCGACAAAGGACGAGCCCGGGATGGCATCGTAAAGTCGGGGTTCTGTACTGAAAACAATTGGAGAAAAGAGACTAAGGCCTATAGTTATGCACTAATAGACCAGAGATGAAAAACCACAATTTTGGCATAGTAAACTTCCAATTCTGACAAAATGAATAAAATAAAAGTTGTATCTTAGTTTCTAAGCTTTCCGGAATGACCAAGATTGTCAAATTCCGATCGGGGATGAAAATTTTATGACTAAAACAATTCTCATATTTAAATTCTATATCACTGTCAATGTGCTCTCGGGACAGTAGTAAGAATGCACAGTTTTGACCCAATTAACTTCAAAATTTCATGAAACTCAAAACATGAAAGTTTTAGCCCTAAATCTAAGCTTTCCAGAACATCCAAAATTATTAGATTTAGATAAGAAACGAGTAACTTAAGGCCAAATCAATTTCAGGGTTTTATTTTATCAACCCTGTAGTTTGTTGTCAGGTCAGCGACAAACAAACGTGATTTCGACCATTCATACCACAAAACTAGGCAAAGCTCAAAACATAAAAGTTATAGGCTACAGAATAAGCTTTCCAGAACATCAAGAAAATCTTAATTCCGATTTAAGATGAATGACATATTCCTTATTTACTAACAGCAATAAACTAATTATAATTTCAGCTAGCATATATTACCTCTTTCCCAAGCAATGAAAAGAAGATCAAAGAGTTTCACAATCTAAATGCACATAAAAAGAGGATTACAAAATAATTTCAGAAATTAAGAGATGCTTATACATAGATTAGGAGAGGGTTTACCTAGTATTCCTCTCAAGCAAAAGAACAAACACCTATATGGCACTAACCAAAGCTAAGAGATGATGATCAAGGAGCTAGAAAAATACCAAAACACATAAAACCAAGAGTTACAACATGATTTCCAGAAATTAAAGAGAGTTAGAGATGGATTACAAGAGGGTTTTTGCATTACCTTTCCTTACTTTAACTAGCTTAAGCCAATATAAGAGAGGATGGAGCTTTCCTAAGCATGGAGGCCATTTTTAGGTTTAGGGTTTTAGGAATTTCATTAGGGTTGGAATGAATGAGGGTTAGGAGTTTGAGATGATTTATAGAATGGTAAGTGGGTTTGGGTTAGGCTAATGGACCCCTTAAGAGAGAGTGGCTCTAAACTTGTATAAAAATTATTTAAGTGTAAACATAGCCATGAAAACCCATACTTAACCAAATCCCCTTCTTAAATTTCCCATTAATTTTTAATTGTTCCAAAATAATACTTCGCCTCATTTTTTTTTAAAAACCCACTTATTTAAAATGTCCATATTTTTAAATAAATTATCCTTATCCCAAAAATCCATTTGCTCCATTTAAATAAAATCCTAAATTTATTTTTTCGGTAATGCAAATCCCGGGTTGTTACAGACTCCCCCCCTTAAGAAAATTGCATCCCCGCAATTCCATAAGATGGACGTCGTCTATAACGTCTAATCCCCAAAAGAAATTATAGAAGATCAAATAGAGATTCTCACCCGTACTAGAAGATGGAAGAAAGCCAGGATAAGAACGCTCGATAAATTCTTTGGTCTCCCAAGTGCAGTCCTTAGGATTCGGTGACCATTGAATTTTCACAAGCTGAACCTCTTTGTTGCGAAGGCGTCTGACCTCCGAATTAAGAACACGAAGAGGTTGCTGCTCCAATGATAAATCAGGTGAGATCTCTAAATCAGTTACGATATGTGGCTCAATAATAGAATCAGGATCGCGCACACACTTGCGAAGCTGAGACACATGGAATACGTCATGCATTCCAGAAAAGTGAGCAGGTAGAGCCACACGATAAGCAACGGGGCCGATGCATTCCGTGATAGGAAATGGTCCAACATAGCGAGGAGCCAATTTCCCTATAGAGCTGAAACGCACAATCCCTTTCATGGGAGAAATCCGAATAAAGACAAAATCACCAATGGAGAACTCAAGAGGCTTCCTACGGTTGTCCGCGTAGGATTTCTGGCGGTCCTGTGCCTCTCTCATTCTCTGACGGATGAGAACAATCTTTTCAGAAGATTCTCGAATTGAATCTGGACCAAGAATGAGCTTCTCGCCAGATTCTAACCAACAAGCAGGAGAGCGACATGGCCTTCCGTATAGAGCCTCGAAAGGTGCCATGCCAATACTAGACTGATAGCTGTTGTTGTAGGAGAACTCTACGAGAGGTAAGTGATCCTCCCAACTACCCCCGAAATCCATAATACAACAGCGCAAAAGATCCTCCAAAACACGATTCACCCTCTCAGTCTGACCGTCAGTTTGAGGGTGATAAGCAGTAGAGAGATTCAGCTTTGTGCCCAAAGCTGACTGTAGACACTTCCAGAAGTGACTAGTGAAAATGGTGTCTCGATCACACACGATAGAGCTAGGAATACCATGAAGTCGAATGACTTCCTTCACATATAGCTTGGCAAGCTGAGGAGCAGTCCGAGTGGACTTAATAGGAATGAAATGAGCTGATTTGGTCAAGCGATCGACAATGACCCAAATAGAAGTATGGCCTGACCTCGATCAAGGCAGACCGACAATAAAATCCATGGAGATCTGATCCCATTTCCACAATGGAATCTCTAGCGGCTGAAGAAGACCAGGTGGACGCTGACGCTCAGCTTTGATCTATTGGCAAGCCATGCAACGGCTTACATAACTTGCAACATCACTCTTCATGCCCTCCCAATAAAATAGGCGACACATGTCGGCATACATCTTACTCGACCCGGGATGTATAGTGTACTTAGTGCGATGACACTCGTCTAGAATATCACGCCTAAGTGATAAATCAGATGGTAACAAAATACGGTTCCTCCTGCGAAGACACCGATGAGAATCAATAGAATAATCCGACAATGTCTCATCACTAGATCCCGACTCACGGAGATGAATATATCGCAACAAGTCTGGATCTTGCCGCTGAGCATGGGCAATGCGATCCAATAGAATAGGTCGAGCTTCCAAGCTGAATAACAATATCTGAGGATCAGAAGACGGAGCTCGATTTCGAATATCACACATAGAAAGAGTCTCAAGAATATCCCACTCGGCTATCATCATAGAAACTACTGCTGAGTGTTTGCGACTGAGTGCATCAGCCACACGATTACCCTTGCCAGGGGTATACTGAATGTCTAAGTCATATGAGGCGAGAAACTCAAGCCATCGCTGTTGCCTCATATTGAGATCCTTCTGACTGAATAAATATTTTAGCGACTTGTGATCGGTGTAAAGAGTGAAGCGTTCGCCTAATAGAAAGTGACGCCACGTCTTCAAAGCAAAGACGATAGCTGCCAACTCAAGATCATGAGTCGGATAGCGAACCTCATTCGGACGTAGCTGCCTAGAAGCATAAGCAACTACCTGATCCTTCTGCATAAGCACAGCACCGAGGCTGCTACCACAAGCGTCGGTGTAAACAACAAGATCCTGGTTACTCTCAAGAACCACAAGGATAGGAGCATGAGTGAGAAGTTCCTTCAATCGCTGGAAAGAAACTTCACACTTATCAGACCAAATAAAGCAAACTCCCTTACGAGTCAGAGTCGTAAGGGGAAGTGCAACACGAGAGAAATCTTTGGTAAATCGACGGTAATAACCCGCCAGACCAAGGAAGCTGCGAATATCATGAACGTTCTCAGGTTGCTTCTAATTCTGAATAGCTTCAATCTTGACAGGATCAACAGAAATACCCTCAGAAGAAACAATATGACCCAAGAACTTAACCTTGCTCTCCCAGAAATGGCACTTGGAGAGCTTGGCCCTAAGCTGATGCTGACGAAGAGTATCCAAGACGATCCGCAGATAACGAGCATGCTCTGCCTCGGATCTAGAATAAACAAGAATATAGTCGATGAAAACCAGAACGAATCTATCGATGTATTCCCGGAATAATCGATTCATGAGATCGACGAAGAAAGCCGGAGCGTTCGTCAAGCCGAATGGCATGACCAACCACTCAAAAGAACCATAACGAGTGCGAAATGCTATAAGAGGAATGCTGTCTTCTGCGACTCGTAGCTGATGGAATCCGGTGGCAAGGTCGAGCTGAGAGAAGACCTTCGCACCGCTCAATTGGTCAAACATGTCGTCTATCCGAGGAAGTGGGTAGCGATTTATGATGGTCAGCTTATTGAGCTTGCGATAGTCAATGCAAAGCCTAAGAGAGCCATCAGCCTTCTTAACGAAGACCACAGCAGCACCCCATGGCGAAGAACTGGATCAGATGAACTACTTCGCTTCAATCTCAACTAACTACTTCCTGAGTTCCTCATTCTCCTTAGTAGACATTCTCGTAGGAGGACGCCCAACTGGATGAGAGCCTGGAATGAGATCGATGCGGAACTCAATAGCTCGCTTTGGCGGCAGTCCGGATACTGGCTCGAATACGTTAGGGAAATCCCGAACAACAGGAATACGAGATAAGTTCAAATCCTCATCTCGTGAATCGAGAGAGAATAAAGTAACATCAGAAAGCCCAACATCTTGAAGAACAATAGCCAACGGAGAGGACGAGTCAGGGTGATGAATGAATAATATCCGCTCCGAACAAATAATTTTGGCATCATGCTGAACGAGCCAATCCATGCCAAGAATCATATCAAAGCCCAAATACTCCATAACGTGGAGATTTGCACGGAAAGAAAAGCCACAAAGATCAATATCTATATCCTCACAAAGCAAGCTAAGGGTCGTGGATCCGCCGATGGGATTCACAATCCTTAGTGAAGAAACCAAACAAGTAACATCCAAAGATAAAGTATCAACTAGTTCCTTTGATACGAATGAGTGAGAGGCACCCGTATCAAAGAGAACTCTACAAGCTCTACCATGAAATAAAATAGAGCCTTCAAGAACGGAAGGATGTGTACCTTTAGGCTGAGCAGAAGTGGTAGGAGCCTTTGCAGCATTAAGCCTGCCAGGCTTGGCACTAGCTGGAGCAATAGGACAAGCGGAGATCATGTGTCCCTCCTTCTTGCAGAAGGTGCAATAGAGAGGTTTGGGACACTCTCGAACATATGATCGGTAGATTTAGTTAAGCATGATTCAAAGATAGATAATTCATTAAGGAATATTACGAAATATAATAGATTCCTACACATATTCCTAACTTATTTATCTAAAGGTGGATATGTTCAATATGGATCGTATTATAACGTATTGTACTACGTGTCTGTTCTGTGTTTGTTATGCTTAATTCTGATCCTTGGCTCTGATACCAAACTGTAACGCCCTACTCTGAGACCCACTGTAACAAAGAGTATTATGGGAGTAATACCGTCAGTTAAAGCGGAGAATAGAGTATAGTGGAAGCGACCATTTGTAATCAAGCTATAACTATCTACTGAATACGTCGAAATGGTGGTATCTATTTTTTTTTCAAGTGGTTCGACATATTCAATAAATATTTATAACGAAATTACAATGGCTAAAGATCTATCAGAATAAGCATAGTAATCAAATGATAAAACATCACAGAACATAATCACATAACAGATATAAAATTCAGGACAATACATCGTCAATACAGATCCAAATACTATAAGTGGGTACAAAGCCACTGCCCACACATGTGAGTCAAATATATGTACATATCAAAGTCTGAATAATAACAAAGTAGCGGAATAGTGGACAAATAAAAGCGCTATCTATCAGCATAGCAGAAAATGTCCAAAGCAGAAGCACAGAAGCTAAGTCCAGAGACCTAACCTGAAACAACTCGGTCTGACCCGAGCGAAAACACTCGGGTCAGGCTAGCTAAACAATCAGTAATAACTGAGATATATAATAATGCGGTACATAAATAAAACAGTACTTTCCCTAAGAGAAGAGTATTTTGGACCACATGAATATAATGACGGTCACTAATCATCAATCAACAGAAAAAAAAACTCCAAAGAGAATCTCAGCACCAAAGTGTTGAATAAATAAAATCGCCTCATATCATCGGCGTAGCCAAAGCTATATAAAGTTGCCCATAGGCAATAATCCCAAGAATGACCAGAGTCTGTAATCAATGCCCAAGCAAAGATCGATGCTCCAAAGAGCAATGGGGATATACTGAAAAGTCAATGAAATCAAACACTGAAAAGCAGTGTCCAGAGACACTGTGAATCCACAAGGTAATCGCACTTACATCGTATGGTTCCATAGACCCAACACCGAATGGCGGTACTCAAATGGATATAAAAATCATCATATAATACAAGTATAGCACGTGCACCGACCGGAGTCGGTATTGCCAAGTACTGTAGAGTTGTGATCGATCACTCGCATAGATGCGGAACGCGCGAGACGGCGAGATCCTTCCCAGAAGGATAAAGGCCCAGAGGCACATGCCGAAAAAGAAACTGCTCCATAGAACAGGTGTCCAGAGACGGTTGCCCAGAGGCGTGGTGACCCAGAAGTCCAGTACTGGCCGCCCAGAGGCTAATGTGTCACAAACTTCTTGGAGAGGAACCCATAAAGTGTTAACAATGAGTCCCATACCCCACGTTCGCACTAAACGGTTTACTAACCAATAGCAATCTCACACTCCAAACAATAAAAAGTCCACCTCGTATCATCGGTAAACTAGACCCAAAGGTCAAAATGATCAATCGAATAGGTCGGGGATTAACCGGAAAGAAAATACACACGGTTCCATAGGTCGGAGATTTCCTAACCGTTTAAGCACCTTTCCACTTCGCTCGACGTACTAAAAGTGAGTGTTAGATTTTTTATTATAGAAAATAATGGTTCGAAACGGATTTATAATTGGTTTGAAATCACTTTAAAACGGCCTTTGAAAACTCTCCTATTATGGAGTAATTAATTTAATAATTAAAATAATATTATATAATAATTTCGAAAGCCATTTCGGAGTGAAAAATCCTTTTAAAACCTTTTTATAATGCCCGTGTACAAAATCCAGAGACAAATCTCAAAGAGATCGATAAAACAAGAAAATCACCGAAAATATTCTAAGTGTTGGAAAATAGTCCAAAAGTGACGCGAACCCAAGTTCAGAAAATTATTCGGATCAGCAAACTGAATCCGAATGGCATGAAAATTGTTAGGAACGTAGTCGGACATTCCTACTTCAGAACGCAAAAAGAATTACTTGATTCCGACTAGAAACGAAGTCGTAGCAATGCTCCAAAGTCCGACCCGGAAACAGTGAATACACTGTTTCAGGCTGAGATCCGGGTCCCTCTTCGACAGCAATTTCGAAGAGTCAAATGGACTCGGATACTAATCAAACATTCTATAGATGGAGTTCGGAACTCCAGCTTTCCAACGAGACCAAAATCGATGAAATCCGACAAAGGACGAACCCGGGATGTCGTCGCAAAGTCGGGGTTATATACTGAAAACAACGGAAGAAAAGAGACTAAGGCCTATAGTTATGCACTAACAGACCAGAGATGAAAAACCACAATTTTGGCATAGTAAACTTCCAATTCTGACAAAATGAATAAAATAAAAGTTGTACCTTAGTTTCTAAGATTTCCGAAATGACCAAGATCGTCAAATTCCGATCGGGGATGAAAATTTTATGACTAAAACAATTCTCAGATTTAAATTCTATATCACTGTCAATGTGCTCTCGGGACAGTAGTAAGAATGCACAGTTTTGACCCAATTAACTTCGAAATTTCATGAAACTCAAAACATGAAAGTTTTAGCCCTAAATCTAAGCTTTCAAGAACATCCAAAATTATTAGATTTGGATAAGAAACGAGTAACTTATGGCCAAATCAATTTCAGGGTTTTATTTTATCAACCCTGTAGTTTGTTGTCAGGTCAGCGACAAACAAACATGATTTCGACCATTCAAACCACAAAACTAGGCAAAGCTCAAAACATAAAAGTTATAGGCTACAGAATAAGATTTCCAGAACTTCAAGAAAATCTTAATTCCGATTTAAGATGAATGAGATATGCCTAATTTACTAACAGAAATAAACTAATTATAATTTCAGCTAGCATATATTACCTCTTTCCCAAGCAATGAAAAGAAGATCAAAGAGTTTCACAATCTAAATGCACAAAAAAAGAGGATTACAAAATAATTTCAGAAATTAAGAGATTCTTATACATAGATTAGGAGAGGGTTTACCTAGTATTCCTCTCAAGCAAAAGAACAAACACCTATATGGCACTAACCAAAGCTAAGAGATGATGATCAAGGAGCTAGAAAATTACCAAAACACATAAAACCAAGAGTTACAACATGATTTCCAGAAATTAAAGAGAGTTAGAAATGGATTACAAGAGGGTTTTTGCATTACCTTCCCTTACTTTAACTAGCTTAAGCCAATATAAGAGAGGATGGAGCTTTCCTAAGCATGGAGGCCATTTTTAGGTTTAGGGTTTTAGGAATTTGATTAGGGTTGGAATGAATGAGGGTTAGGAGTTTGAGATGATTTATAGAATGGTAAGTGGATTTGGGTTAGGCTAATGGACCCCTTAAGAGAGAGTGGCTCTAAACATGTATAAAAATTGTTTAAGTGTAAACATAGCCATGAAAACCCATACTTAACCAAATCCCCTTCTTAAATTTCCCATTAATTTTTAATTGTTCCAAAATAATACTTCGCCTCATTTTTTTTTAAAACCCATTTATTTAAAATGTCCATATTTTTAAATAAATTATCCTTATCCCAAAAATTCATTTGCTCCATTTAAATAAAATCCTAAATTTTTTTTTTCGGTAATGCAAATCCCGGGTTGTTACAAGCAAACACACTTCTTCGAAAACTACTCATTACTGGTTATCGATTGGTGCACCCTTGGTTTTGGGAGTGTTGTTTCGCGGTGTTGCGATCGTTGCGGCGATGCATTCTCACCAGTCCGGATCAGGAAAACGGTAGTGTCACTACCTTGGGTATTGCCTCATGTGCCTTGTCATACTTGTATCCCTATATACGCGACCACTACGATTTGTTTTGTGTTATACCTATGGAGTACTCCCTGATATCCCACTAGTTTACGGTGGAGTTTACAGTGCTGTATAGACTATAACGCTTATATAAAATGTGTTAAGGGGGATAATGGTAACGCCTTAACAATATTTTGATATTTTATATTACTGATAGGCATTATCTACTTATCGTACACTACTACATAGTAGATAGTTTAACAGATCCTTAGAGGATGGTTATTCTAAACATCCTTTAAGTTACTTGTATTCCAGTTGCTATTTCACTTGAGTTGGATTTATTGATATAAGAATGTTAATCCTGACTCGAGTGTTTTGTGTTTTTCTTTACGCTCGGGTCAGACTGAGTGTACCAGTATTCCAGACTCACCTTTGGAGTTGGAGCTTCGCTTGGAGATCCAGCTATCTATCCAGCTTTCAGATATCCGGTTGATTCCAATGATTGTATTCTGATTCTTGTATTTGACTATTGTATTTGAGACTTCTGTTGTACCTTATTTAACTCTGATATGTATATAGTAGCTTCATGAACTACTATCTTTTGTTTCCGCTGCAATTATTACTCTGTGTCTGTGATCTATGATTATTTATTTACTGTATATGTTGAGTTTTGCCAAATTTAAATTAACAATTCGGTATTTTGAATTATTCAAGTCCGACATGTGCGGATGCGAATAGTCCAAAATAGCAGGTTGTTACACTACCCTAGTCACATTAACACTTTTATTTGCATTGTTTATTTTAATATGGACATTTCTCTGATAGCGTTTATTTCTACTTAATTGATGGTTTGGCTGATCCTTAAAGGATGGGCGATCCCAAGCATCCTTTAAGTTATTGTGCATTGCTTTTACAGTTCACTTGAGTTGGTTTACATTGTATAAGTATGTATGTCTGACTCGAGTGTTTGTGTTTACTTTACGCTCGGGTCAGCTTGAGAATCACAGCTTTGGATTCACCTTCTGGAGCTAGAGATTGTTGGAGCTTATTTGTCTATCGGTTCATCGACTTCTATTCCAGTTATTTCCTATGCAGTATTGTCTCTGTATTATTAACTTATGTATCCTGACTTCTATTATATCTATTTTGACTATGAGATTTTGTATATGTTTTGAGAGTATGTATATAGTAGCTTCATGAACTACTATGGTATTTTATTTCCACTGTGAGTTATTCTGATATTTTGTGTCTATGATTCTGTGTTTGATTTCATTTGCTCCAAATTTTCTTGACAATTCACAGTTTTGAAGTATTCAAGTCTGACATCTGTGGATTTATTGTCGATTTGAATGGTCCAAAATAGTGGGATGTTACAAGTAATAAGTATTTACAAAAATATATGTTTTGGAAAAATAGCGATAAAATGACCGAAAACCATTATATCGATAAACAGCTCTATAATCGTCAAACATCACGCACGGAGCTGGATACATACACTTATTTTTATAATTGAATAAGATTATGTAATAAAGTTATTTATTTTATTTAATGTATTTATGACGTCATCAGTAATACCATTATATTTAATAATTGATTTATGATTTTAAATTGAGATTTGATGATCTAATAATTATTATAATTATTCAAATCATTATTTTTAAATGGTAATAATTCACCTTAAATAGTAATAAATTGATAATAAATAATTTATAGTAGTTTTATAAATATATTTAATTAGTTTGAAAATATAAGAAAATTGATATCGTTTTATCGTTATAATGGCAATTTTTGTAAATAATTGTCAATATTGATTTTTGTGATTTTATAATTCAAATGAGATCATTTTTATTAATTAAAAGTTATTAGAAATTTATTTCAAATTTTATTTACATATATATGTAATAATGTATAAGTGAAAATGTGACCGGGAATTGGTTCTCCTATTGGCAACGGTTTATCGAACGGAAGTTGTTTGGAGTCAATGCAACGTTGTTTATATGTAATGTACACATATATGACACATAAATACACACCCTGTAACGACCCGCCATTTTGGACCATTCGCGTCCATTATAAGTGTATAGGTAGACACTCATGCCGGAGTTGAATTGCTCAAAATACCGCGTTGTTAATTTAAATTTGGCAAAACTGAACATATACAGTAAATAGATATAATCACAGATCACAGACACAGAATAATAAATGCAGCGGAAATAAAAGAGATAGTAGTTCATGAAGCTACTATATGAATATATAAAAATACATTAGAGTTTACAACAGAAGAGTAATACGATACATCAGATACAAATCAGAATACATCACTGGAATCATCGAATACTGAAAGCAGAATAGATGGCTGGATCTTCAAGCAAAGCTCCAACTCCAAAGGTGAGTCTCGAATACTGGTACACTCAGTCTGACCCGAGCGTAAAGCAAAACACAAGACACTCGAGTCAGGATTAACATTCTTATATTAATAAATCCAACTCAAGTGAAATAGCATTTGAAATACAAGTAACTCAAAGGATGTTTGGAATAACCATCCTTTAAGGATTCGTTAAACTATCTACTAGGTAGTAATGTACGCTAAGTAGATAATGTCTATCAGTAATATAAAGATATCAAAGTAGGGTTAAGCAGGGCCCATACACCTCTTAACCTGTTTATTCCCAAAAGCATATACAAGACCGTAGTTTCCCCAAAACCGGAAGTCACCAGAGGGCAATCCATATACTAAAGGTACAAATCAAAATCGTAGTGGTCGCGAATAAATGGAATACAAGTATGACAAGGTACATGAGGCGATACCAACTAGGATACTAGTAGTTTCCTGATCCGGACTGATGTTGGGCATAACAGCTACTACCCCAACACCGCGAACAACACTCCCATAATCGAGGGGTGCACCCAAATCGAATCACAAAAGTAATAGATATGGTATCGAAGAAGTGTGTCCGCTAGAGATGGCGATCCTCAATGGCCCGGCGCGGCTCCTGTTTTAGTCATGTCAGGGGTCATCCAAAATCGTTCTCTTTCTTCAGTCAACGCGTTCATCAAAACCATCCACTTCGTTCTGGATCAACACTCCGCGTATAGTTATTAAAGTGGTTTTGGTTCAGATAGAGAGTATATCCATTACCGATCCCGGTCCCTTTAATAACTTTCGTAATTATTACACCGATTGGTCGTTTATATATTTCAAAACCAAATCAATTTCAATTTCAAATAGGCTTCGTAAATCAACATTTCATTTCTCTTACTAAATCAATTTCCAAAATTTACGTTTCAAAACTTCCAACTTACCATTTCAAAATCTTATAATTCAAATTTAATTTCTATTTAAACAATCCAAATATTAACTCAAGTTCGAATATAAGTTTCATTTCGAAAACATTTAAATTAATTTAATTTAACATTTAAATCAATTTAAATTCATTTATCAATTTCATTCCATATTCATTAAGTAAATTTTCCATTCAATACACTTTCTATTAAATTTCCAATTCATTAAATCCATTATTTAAATTCAACTTCATTATATCAAAACTTACAAATTTGATTAAATTAAATTCATCAAACCAAATTCTTTAAATTTCAAGTCTTACATTAATTTCAATAAATCACATTTTATTTCTTGTTAAAGAAATTCAATTTCACTTATTTGCTTACTTAAATAATTTTTCAAAAACTTACTTAATAAAGAAAACTCAATTTCAATTATTTAAGTATTAAATAATTCAAAACTTAATTATTAAATAATTTCAAAGTTTAATAATTTCGAACTTAATTATAATTTCAAACTTAATTCAATCATTTCTCAAATTAAACAACATTCTTTCATCAATTACATTGTTAATATTTTGATTCAGATTATTAAATATTAACATTTAAATTTCATTAAATTCAATTTCCAACTTCGTTTCAAAACCATATTATTTATTCAAATAAAATCTTCATTTTATTTTTAAATCAAATTATCGACCAATCGGGTTTTATTTAATTTTCTTTCCTAGGTCAAAGTTCAATTTTGGGTATTTATCATTTCAACCCGATTCCAATTCAATTCCAAAATCAAAGCATAGTAAAGGGAACTTGCAGTGTGATAACAGGGATGGTGTCGAAGTAAATAAACAAGCAATAACAACAAACAATAACAATCCAAAAATTAATTCAAATAATCCCGAACTAATCGTATTAATTCGCATTGTTATTTGTACGAATTAATATAATTATTTCTAGAATCTACACTATCATTTCATGTAGATTAAAGATTATTACATTACGGTTTTTCACTTGTCATTCAATTACAATTTCATACATCATCAATTTTACAACATACATTCAGTGGTTCAAAATGTAATTAAACAAATCCTACGTGTCAATAAATTTAACAGTTAAAGGGGTCATATTATACAAATGTCAGTTAATCAAATTTAACATTTAACTATCCTATTTCAAGTTCAATTGCATACTATTTATCATTTTAACATTAACAATTTAACGTCCAATATAAACATCAACAATCAATCAATTTATCAGCCAAACTGTATTATCATCGCATAAATAATTAACAGATAATGGTGTCAGATGTTACAGGTGAACTGATACAGGTAATAGCATATATAACAGTGTAATTAACTAACAGCAGCATATTTCAATTGTCGTTTCAATTGAAATCAAATCTAATAAATAAAAGAACGTTAATCGTGAGTGAGTGCTCACCTTTCGAGGCTAGAGAAATACGAAGATGACACAGATATGCACACTGATACGGACACTGGCAAATCAAAAGGTGTTGCGATCCAACTGGACATTGGCGAGACAAGAGTAAGGCACGATGAACTGGATTGACGAAGGTAATTGGTATAAGTGAATATAATATATATAACTGTAGATAACTAAATATATAAACATATTCTAAATACAATCACATTATTATTATTTAAAAAAAAAATTTCTTTTTTTTTCTTTTTTTTTTTTATATACGCATTTCAAAATCATTGCTTTCAAATCAGACTCATCATATATATAAAACCAGTAGTAATACATTATATTCATTTCGACCTAACATACCATCTTTATATTAAAGTACCATATTTTACTGTATCATTCAAAATTGAAATCCTTTAAACGTAAAACATGTGTATATATCTATATATATACGCTTAAAATATACTAAAATAAGCTAAACAAAACGACTTAAAACTAATATACATAATTTTGAAAACTTCTGTATACACCAAAACATTCATAACAGCAGTATTAAAAGGCATGACAACTATATATATACCACTATGTATATATCACAAAATAACTAATAGTTTTCCTAGTATAAAACTGAAACAACTAATAGTAGTACTATAACCATAACATCTAAAATACAGTATACTGCAAATAAATTGACTACACACGCAACCTATCTACAAACATATATAACTTGTAAAAGTCTAAGTCCAAAACTGCTATACAACATATCTCTAACCTTTATATAACAAACAGTTTTCACACAAAACTTTCATAACTTATAATATACATAATTGACATTTTAAAATACTCTGTATGTAAATCCTCTTATAATATAAACTGTGAACAAAATATATTCAATAATATAACAAAAATATAAGTAGAGAGGCTTACGGCAGAGAAGGCTACACATTGCGAGGGTTCGGCCAAGCATTCGAACGGAGGAGGCTGCACGGGTGGTGTTTGGGTCGGTGGTAAGCGGAGAGAGGAAGGCACAGTGTTTGGTTGTGGAGGAAGGAGGCTCGGCCTGATTTGGTCAAGGGAAGACGACGAGCAGGAGTGGCGGGCTTCGACGCTGGAGGTTGCGGAAGTGGGAGGTGCAGGCGTGTAGATGGGCTGGGCTCGGTTGTCGAGGAGGGCTGCTGGCCATGGGGTCTGGTGGTCAGCGGAAGAAGGAGCAAGGCTGACTTGGAGAAGGGTCACGTGAGGTGGTGGCAGAGCGGAGAAGCTCGGTTGAGGAGAGAGTGGATCTGGGCTCGGGGGAAGGAGTGGTGCGTAGCTTGGTGGGTAAGGAGGAGGCGTGGGGATGGGCAGAGAGGTGTGCTGGTGGGAGGCGAAGTGGACGTTGGCTTCGGAGCTGGTGTTGGAGGGTGGCCGATCTCGGTTGTTGGTGGAGCTGCTGTCATGTAGGGTGAGGACGGACTCTGGTCGGAAGGGTGGAGTGATGTGGTGGAGATGCGAGCAAGTGAAGGATTGTTCGGTTGTCAAGTGGTGAAGGTAGGCTGTGAAGTGGAGGGAGAGGGGACGTTATAGAAGAGGGGAAGATAAAGCAACAGTTAAATTTTCTTCTTGTTTTTTTTTTCAAAACAAAATGAACGAGTGGAATAGATATGAAAATGAAACCATGTAATATTGTAAACTTTGAGAATATAAAAAAAGCTAGTAAGATGAATTCAAGGCAACCATTAAAAGCTGATGCCCGTTTGATTTCCGAACGGTGGAATATAAAAGGCAATTGATTGAAAAGGTGGAATACGAAAGAATGTAAGGAAACCAAAAGATTTTACAAACCGGAACCGATGCGGAATCATTTTTCGTGGATGCCGCTGTGTACCGTACTTCAAAATAAAGAACCGAATATACCGCGGAGATCAGTACGATGAGACGATCAAAATGGTATACGGATATCAGTAGTACGATCATCCGATAAAATCGATATCGGTACCCGAATACTGCTATTTTACAGAAAATAAGAACGACGGAGCCAAAGATGTCCGAATTTGGAAAAACGACAAACTGACATCTTGCTCAGAAGATGGTTTAGAGTTTTTCTATGTAAAATATTTAGGTTCTGAAAACATTTTATTTTCATTGCTTTTTAACTGATTAAATTGAAGTGAATTTTCGCGCGAAATAAACTTTCATATTTTCGGACGAAAATTTTACCAGTTGCTATGTTTAACTAGACGTATTCCAAATATTAAATTTTTATTTCAAAATTTTATCGTTTAAAATTTCACAAAATTTCAACTAATTACGTTATTAAAACGGTTGAAATTTACGGGTCGTTACATTCTCCCCCACTCAAAACTTTTCGTCCCCGAAAAGGAACGAGGTAGGAGAATAGAAACAACCAGAAAGAAAAACAGATTTGAAATACAAAATAACAATTAATTTAAACCATATAAATTTAAATTTAAATTAATTGATATTCAATAATTGATTTAATCCATTTGATTTCACTAAAATTAATCTCAACTATTTCTAAATTCATTATCTTATTATCCAATTATCTCAAATTTACAATTTTTTTTTAAAACCATAAATTTGAATAGTCTTTTATTATAATCATATTTTTATTTTCACAATTTAAATTCTTCTTTTTCCAAATTATTGTTAAAATTTTCTACTTAATATATCTAATCACATATATTTAACCCATATAAGTTAATTTAAACCATAAAAGTTTCGATTTAAATTAATTTACATCTATTAATTTCTTTTAAATTTCAAGGTATTTTCATATGTTGATCAAATTCCAATTTATTAATTCTTTCAAACCAAATTTTGAATTCTTTCAAAACAAATTTATTTCATTATTAACTGAGTTTACTTATTATCCTATCTAACTCTATTAACATCTTTATAATCAAAATTTAGTGTATAACATTTATTATAAACACTCAAATTTTATTTATAAATTCAATTTATCTTATATATAATCCAATTACATAGTCAACTTCTGGATGATTTAGGTAAGTTGTATTAGAATGTAGTTGAACAATATGCAAATAAAATTTTCCCAATTCAATTATTCAAGTTTAAATGTTTATTCCAAAATTTGGTTTTATTTATAAGTAAATCATCCTTTAACAAAATTGAAGAATTAGATTTCCGATTAACTTTAAACAATTTAGAGATATATATAATATATTTATATCAAATCAAATTAAATTTTAAAATAAGATACCTATATATATATAAATCAAATTATACTAAAGAAATTCAAATCAAAATCTTTTTTTTTTTAAACAAAACCGTAGCAAAGCTACAGAATGGTTTCTCCACTTCGAAACTCGAAAATGAATGTCGATGATGCGGCCGCCATCACCGAAATTATTTTCCAGCGACAAAGAGAAGAGCACTGATTTTAACATTTTAAAAATTCTTTGAAAACGATTTCTATTCGAAAATACTTCCAATAATATATACTTTAAAATTAAAAAAATCAAAGTTCGAAATCACCGGAAACTAAATTCTCAAATTTCTGAATTAAATTTATTTCAAATTCCAAATCAATTTATAAACCTCATTTATAAATTTATTTAGAACAATAAATGATAATCAAATATTATCATTTCAAACAACAATTTAATTAGCTTATTAAATTCCAGAAAATTTTACTTATATTTTTACAATATAATCAAACAAATTTATTTCATTACCAAATTTGAAAATAATATTGTGTCAGTTTGCTCTGTTCAAGTGTTTTGGAAATCCTATCGATAGCGTTGATCAGACGTATCGATCGGAAACCCAAATCAACATCAACAACTCAAACAACACAATATATAAAACATTTTAATATAAATTTTACAAATACACTTCTCACTCGACGATACAAGAATGGATTCAAAGCAAGGATAGAGATTCAAATTTTTGATGGACTCAAATCAAAGAGAATTCCGATTCGAAGACAAATTCGAAAGAAAAGATAAGATGATTTGATAACAGAATCGGGAGATGGTAAGTTTATTTAATTCACGGGCAACCTTAACCGGGTCGTCCGTAACTTCAAGAATAAGATTGATGCTGAATTCCGAGGTAAATCAACATTCGATCTCAAGAGATGGAATTCAGGTATAGCAGGAGATAGATAGCATCGTAAACCGAGGATACAGAAATCTCCGGTAAATCAATGCCTATTGTAAAGGAGTTTTGCTCCTTTACGAATCATTCGAAGATTGGCGAGATCGCCGATTCACTATAAGGTTCATTCGAAGTGGAGTTATGTGATGCTCCAGAATTGAAAGGAGACGAACAGTGAGGGACACGAATGAAATTTGGAACCGTAGGGAACGTTCCAAAATTCAAAGAAATCGAGTCGAAAGAAAAAGATTGAAACTCGAATGAGAGTGATTCTGTAAATACATTTACCCTATATGATGAGTTTTGCCTAGAGCTACCAAAGCTCTGATACCAACTGTAACGACCCGCCATTTTGGACCATTCGCGTCCATTATAAGTGTATAGGTAGACACTCATGCCGGAGTTGAATTGCTCAAAATACCACGTTGTTAATTTAAATTTGGCAAAACTGAACATATACAGTAAATAGATATAATCACATATCACAGACACAGAGTAATAAATGCAGTGGAAATAAAAGAGATAGTCGTTCATGAAGCTACTATATGAATATATAAAAATACATCAGAGTTTACAACAGAAGAGTAATACGATACATCAAATACAAATCAGAATACATCACTGGAATCATCGAATACTAAAAGCAGAATAGATGGCTGGATCTTCAAGCAAAGCTCCAACTCCAAAGGTGAGTCTCGAATACTGGTACACTCAGTCTGACCCGAGCGTAAAGCAAAACACAAGACACTCGAGTCAGGATTAACATTCTTATATTAATAAATCCAACTCAAGTGAAATAGCATTTGAAATACAAGTAACTCAAAGGATGTTTGGAATAACCATCCTTTAAGGATCCGTTAAACTATCTACTAGGTAGTAATGTACGCTAAGTAGATAATGTCTATCAGTAATATAAAGATATCAAAGTAGGGTTAAGCAGGGCCCATACACCTCTTAACCTGTTTATTCCCAAAAGCATATACAAGACCGTAGTTTCCCCAAAACCGGAAGTCACCAGAGGGCAATCCATATACTAAAGGTACAAATCAAAATCGTAGTGGTCGCGAATAAATGGAATACAAGTATGACAAGGTACATGAGGCGATACCAACTAGGATACTAGTAGTTTCCTGATCCGGACTGATGTTGGGCATAACAGCTACTACCCCAACACCGCGAACAACACTCCCATAATCGAGGGGTGCACCCAAATCGAATCACAAAAGTAATAGATATGGTATCGAAGAAGTGTGTCCGCTAGAGATGGCGATCCTCAATGGCCCGGCGCGGCTCCTGTTTTAGTCATGTCAGGGGTCATCCAAAATCGTTCTCTTTCTTCAGTCAACGCGTTCATCAAAACCATCCACTTCGTTCTGGATCAACACTCCGCGTATAGTTATTAAAGTGGTTTTGGTTCAGATAGAGAGTATATCCATTACCGATCCCGGTCCCTTTAATAACTTTCGTAATTATTACACCGATTGGTCGTTTATATATTTCAAAACCAAATCAATTTCAATTTCAAATAGGCTTCGTAAATCAACATTTCATTTCTCTTACTAAATCAATTTCCAAAATTTACGTTTCAAAACTTCCAACTTACCATTTCAAAATCTTATAATTCAAATTTAATTTCTATTTAAACAATCCAAATATTAACTCAAGTTCGAATATAAGTTTCATTTCGAAAACATTTAAATTAATTTAATTTAACATTTAAATCAATTTAAATTCATTTATCAATTTCATTCCATATTCATTAAGTAAATTTTCCATTCAATACACTTTCTATTAAATTTCCAATTCATTAAATCCATTATTTAAATTCAACTTCATTATATCAAAACTTACAAATTTGATTAAATTAAATTCATCAAACCAAATTCTTTAAATTTCAAGTCTTACATTAATTTCAATAAATCACATTTTATTTCTTGTTAAAGAAATTCAATTTCACTTATTTGCTTACTTAAATAATTTTTCAAAAACTTACTTAATAAAGAAAACTCAATTTCAATTATTTAAGTATTAAATAATTCAAAACTTAATTATTAAATAATTTCAAAGTTTAATAATTTCGAACTTAATTATAATTTCAAACTTAATTCAATCATTTCTCAAATTAAACAACATTCTTTCATCAATTACATTGTTAATATTTTGATTCAGATTATTAAATATTAACATTTAAATTTCATTAAATTCAATTTCCAACTTCGTTTCAAAACCATATTATTTATTCAAATAAAATCTTCATTTTATTTTTAAATCAAATTATCGACCAATCGGGTTTTATTTAATTTTCTTTCCTAGGTCAAAGTTCAATTTTGGGTATTTATCATTTCAACCCGATTCCAATTCAATTCCAAAATCAAAGCATAGTAAAGGGAACTTGCAGTGTGATAACAGGGATGGTGTCGAAGTAAATAAACAAGCAATAACAACAAACAATAACAATCCAAAAATTAATTCAAATAATCCCGAACTAATCGTATTAATTCGCATTGTTATTTGTACGAATTAATATAATTATTTTTAGAATCTACACTATCATTTCATGTAGATTAAAGATTATTACATTACGGTTTTTCACTTGTCATTCAATTACAATTTCATACATCATCAATTTTACAACATACATTCAGTGGTTCAAAATGTAATTAAACAAATCCTACGTGTCAATAAATTTAACAGTTAAAGGGGTCATATTATACAAATGTCAGTTAATCAAATTTAACATTTAACTATCCTATTTCAAGTTCAATTGCATACTATTTATCATTTTAACATTAACAATTTAACGTCCAATATAAACATCAACAATCAATCAATTTATCAGCCAAACTGTATTATCATCGCATAAATAATTAACAGATAATGGTGTCAGATGTTACAGGTGAACTGATACAGGTAATAGCATATATAACAGTGTAATTAACTAACAGCAGCATATTTCAATTGTCGTTTCAATTGAAATCAAATCTAATAAATAAAAGAACGTTAATCGTGAGTGAGTGCTCACCTTTCGAGGCTAGAGAAATACGAAGATGACACAGATATGCACACTGATACGGACACTGGCAAATCAAAAGGTGTTGCGATCCAACTGGACATTGGCGAGACAAGAGTAAGGCACGATGAACTGGATTGACGAAGGTAATTGGTATAAGTGAATATAATATATATAACTGTAGATAACTAAATATATAAACATATTCTAAATACAATCACATTATTATTATTTAAAATTTTTTTTTTCTTTTTTTTTTCTTTTTTTTTCTTTTTTCTTTTTTTTATATACGCATTTCAAAATCATTGCTTTCAAATCAGACTCATCATATATATAAAACCAGTAGTAATACATTATATTCATTTCGACCTAACATACCATCTTTATATTAAAGTACCATATTTTACTGTATCATTCAAAATTGAAATCCTTTAAACGTAAAACATGTGTATATATCTATATATATACGCTTAAAATATACTAAAATAAGCTAAACAAAACGACTTAAAACTAATATACATAATTTTGAAAACTTCTGTATACACCAAAACATTCATAACAGCAGTATTAAAAGGCATGACAACTATATATATACCACTATGTATATATCACAAAATAACTAATAGTTTTCCTAGTATAAAACTGAAACAACTAATAGTAGTACTATAACCATAACATCTAAAATACAGTATACTGCAAATAAATTGACTACACACGCAACCTATCTACAAACATATATAACTTGTAAAAGTCTAAGTCCAAAACTGCTATACAACATATCTCTAACCTTTATATAACAAACAGTTTTCACACAAAACTTTCATAACTTATAATATACATAATTGACATTTTAAAATACTCTGTATGTAAATCCTCTTATAATATAAACTGTGAACAAAATATATTCAATAATATAACAAAAATATAAGTAGAGAGGCTTACGGCAGAGAAGGCTACACATTGCGAGGGTTCGGCCAAGCATTCGAACGGAGGAGGCTGCACGGGTGGTGTTTGGGTCGGTGGTAAGCGGAGAGAGGAAGGCACAGTGTTTGGTCGTGGAGGAAGGAGGCTCGGCCTGATTTGGTCAAGGGAAGACGACGAGCAGGAGTGGCGGGCTTCGACGCTGGAGGTTGTGGAAGTGGGAGGTGCAGGCGTGTAGATGGGCTGGGCTCGGTTGTCGAGGAGGGCTGCTGGCCATGGGGTCTGGTGGTCAGCGGAAGAAGGAGCAAGGCTGACTTGGAGAAGGGTCACGTGAGGTGGTGGCAGAGCGGAGAAGCTCGGTTGAGGAGAGAGTGGATCTGGGCTCGGGGGAAGGAGTGGTGCGCAGCTTGGTGGGTAAGGAGGAGGCGTGGGGATGGGCGGAGAGGTGTGCTGGTGGGAGGCGAAGTGGACGTTGGCTTCGGAGCTGGTGTTGGAGGGTGGCCGATCTCGGTTGTTGGTGGAGCTGCTGTCATGTAGGGTGAGGACGGACTCTGGTCGGAAGGGTGGAGTGATGTGGTGGAGATGCGAGCAAGTGAAGGATTGTTCGGTTGTCAAGTGGTGAAGGTAGGCTGTGAAGTGGAGGGAGAGGGGACGTTATAGAAGAGGGGAAGATAAAGCAACAGTTAAATTTTCTTCTTGTTTTTTTTTCAAAACAAAATGAACGAGTGGAATAGATATGAAAATGAAACCATGTAATATTGTAAACTTTGAGAATATAAAAAAAGTCAGTAAGATGAATTCAAGGCAACCATTAAAAGCTGATGCCCGTTTGATTTCCGAACGGTGGAATATAAAAGGCAATTGATTGAAAAGGTGGAATACGAAAGAATGTAAGGAAACCAAAAGATTTTACAAACCGGAACCGGTGCGGAATCATTTTTCGTGGATGCCGCTGTGTACCGTACTTCAAAATAAAGAACCGAATATACCACGGAGATCAGTACGATGAGACGATCAAAATGGTATACGGATATCAGTAGTACGATCATCCGATAAAATCGATATCGGTACCCGAATACTGCTATTTTACAGAAAATAAGAACGACGGAGCCAAAGATGTCCGAATTTGGAAAAACGACAAACTGACATCTTGCTCAGAAGATGGTTTAGAGTTTTTCTATGTAAAATATTTAGGTTCTGAAAACATTTTATTTTCATTGCTTTTTAACTGATTAAATTGAAGTGAATTTTCGCGCGAAATAAACTTTCATATTTTCGGACGAAAATTTTACCAGTTGCTATGTTTAACTAGACGTATTCCAAATATTAAATTTTTATTTCAAAATTTTATCGTTTAAAATTTCACAAAATTTCAACTAATTACGTTATTAAAACGGTTGAAATTTACGGGTCGTTACACACCCTAACATATACATATATCCATATATGTATACATTACACATTTATACATTTATATATACAAAAATTTAACCCTTAAGCCATCCAAAGTCAAATGCACATGCCATGAGAACAGTGAAGTGATGGTGGCACATGGTAGCATATGGAGGGGAGGGGAGTAATGTGTATGGTGATGTGAAAGAAGGGGTGTGGGCAAGGGGTGTTTTGGTCCATGCACATTTAGATATTTTCCATATTTTTTTCCTATAAATATCGCCCCCTCCTCATCAATTCCTAAAACAATCTTCTACTTCTTCTTCCTTCTTATTAAGCTTTCTAAGAGCCTCTCTAATGGCTTCTTGTTCATAGAAAATATATGGAGAAGTTATGAGGAAATAATGCAAAAATATAAACATATGAAATCAATGTCAATCCACTTTAAAAACAAGTGCAATCACTTTCTCTCCTCCTCTTATGCATTCGACCTCCACTTTTCAAAACCAAGGCCGTGAGCCCCCTAGCCAAGGCCGAGCCATTTAGGAAGAAGAAGGAGGAGTTTGGAAAGCTCTGGAACAAGAAAAAGAGAAAGAAGTGCTGCCAGTTTCGTTCCAAGAAGTTAGGAAAAAGTTCGAAGTGCCATGGAAGCTCTGCCGGATTTTCTGGAGCTTGGGAAGGAGGGAGCATTTGTGATAGTTAGTACTCAATCTTAGTTTTATTTAAATAAAACTTAAAGTGATAATATACATGTTAAATTAGAGATTAATATGTTGAATATGGGTTGATATTGGATGATAACTTAGTTGATATTATGATTGGTTATACGATTGTGATATGGTTGATAACTTGGTTTGATAAATGATAAGAGAAATGGTTAATAATTAACCATAGTTAATTAAATGGAAATTTAATCTATAAATAATATGTGTATGGAGTTGTTTAGCGTCTTAATGGTTTTAAAATACAAAAAGGATGAAAATGAATATTATAATAATATAACATTATGAAATGATTTAAAAGTGAAAAAGAGAATTAATATGGAAAATATTGGTTTAAATGTTTGAAAATGGTTTATAAATGTTTTATAAACAGTAAAATTCGATTTGGAGAAGCTTTGAAAAATAATGAATTTGGAGTCAAAAATAGGTGCGTCTCATAATTATAGTTCTTGATTTCGCGCCGTAAAAGTTAAATCCTTCTATAGGATGGAATCGGAGTCAAATTTCATTGCAATAAGAATTTTTCAAACTCTTATGACTACAGTTTTCAAACTAAAGAAAAAGTTTGCGATTTCATTGAAAAGATTTTAAAATATGACAAATCAATTTTTCGATAAAATCGCGCTTTGGTAGTTCGGTGACCAAAGTAGCAAATATTCTAAATATTTTTTTAAATGTTTAAAAATATGAAATAAATTCTATAAATCGTATAAAATGTTTTAAAAGAGATTTGAGTTATAAAAATGGATTTCTAAATGATCGAAAAATTGTTTTAATCAAATAAGCTTTGAAAACACTATTTGCAGCACTATTTGCAGCATTTTTTGCAGCACTTCGACAACTTTTGAAATATGAACTTAAACTTAATTATTCTTTCCAAAATCTTTTACAAATGTTTTAAAATAAATATTTAAGTGTTTTAAAGATGATTTGAGGATTTTATAATTTATTTAAGGAGTTTAAATAAATGATTTAAAGAAAAGCTGTCAAAATCACATGATTAAATCTTGGCTCTAAAAGCCGACGAGTGGACTGGATTTTTCTATTCGTGAGATCCGAGTGAGGTGCTTAAACTAAGGAGATGTTCAGGAGCAACCAATGCCCTGGCTCACCTGGCCTCTCCTGGGCAAGGGATATATAAGGTCGAAATTTCAGAAACGAGTTAAGCATAAAAGATTAAATCTTCCCAATTTAAACAACTTAGATAGCATGGAGATAATCTTCTTACACTTGGTGTTAAATTCCAAGGAGGGAACCCATATTATCCATATGAATTTAAAAGGTGATTTCACCGCTATTCGACGAATAGTAAAGGTTGAATACGAATTGATATTGAGTAGAATTATATAATTTCCATGATCCTTTTTACTCAATAATATTTTCCAATATGGGATGTAAATAAATGATTTGGAATTATTTTAATTCCTATACTTAAATTTGATTGTTTTAGGTTTATAGTAAACTATATCTTAAATAACATGTTTTTGACCCGATTTAAAAGTTATGATTTGGAAATCTTTGTAAAGATTTAAATAAACGAGTTGGAAATATTTTCCTAAGTAAAGGATGAAATAATTTGGAATCATTCCAAGATTCAAAAAACGTTGAATTAACCAAAAGGATTTGATAAATGAGGCTTAATGATTCCATATACTGTTAAGAAGATATATGGAATAATTTTAAATAATATGTTTCTCTGAGATATTTACGAATGAATAAAAAGATGAATTAAATTAAATGATAATTGATAATCACATATGAACTTAACATCTTTTTAATCGATGATTGGTTCAAAGGGACCGGGGTCGGATTTGGGTAACTCCTATCTGAAACCACTCCGAACCAACGTATATGTTCGAAAGTGAAGATATGATAAAGATGATGATTTTTAAAGACGGGAATCTTCATGATGAAGGGTTACTTGCCACTAGTCCCTCGGGGTGAAATTTATCGTATCATATATTTATGGTGGCAGTAATGCTCTGTTATGAAAATCTTTTATTACAAGAACTAATCGCTACTAATCCTAGGGATAATTCCCAACAGGATGTGATAGCAGGAGTGCCTTCGGTTTCGTTCAGTCCCAGAACAAACTTGTATGGACGAATGTCTGACTTTGCATTTCTGATATCACAACATTGACTTTTACAAACATACATTTGTTTGGTGGCGGAGAAGGCAACTTCTCTTAGCTTAACATCCTTCTCTGAGACGTACGAGCTCAGAGGTTGTATGTTCATGAAAGTCAATAGTGATCGAAGGAATGACAATGTGGCATTCAAAGTGGAACCTGTGATGATCAAAGCGTGGCTTTGTGGAGCGTAACCTCAAGTGCCTGACATCCCAAGAATGATACGGGATACTATGTGGTTCAAAGAACAAATTTTAGGCTATTATTAAGGGAAGATGTCCCTCTAGGCACTTGTTGCCTTATTGTATGAATGGACAGATATTGGAGTCTGACGGAGATCATGTAAAGCCTAGCAGAGTAATACTCTGTTCCATAGTAGTATAACAGTGTAGTTCGAAGGCTGGCGGATATCGTGTAAAGCCATGCGGAAACTATGTGTTATGCATGGGTTTTTCGGATCTAAATGGTCACTAGTTCCCTATCATGTTGGAAATCTAATTCCAATACGTTGCCTTTACGGTTTTGATTGTAGAGCCTATTTTTAAAAGGTAACTAGTAATCCGTCAAATTTAATCTATATAACAATTTCGACTATCTTGATATATTATTTGAAATTTTCAAATGAATGTAATTAAGGATAATATCTAATTATTTTGGTATAAAAGTGTTTCGGTTATCATAAGGTAAAAACCTTTTTATTTATGTGTGGGCGTGGTCTTATGAGATACCCTTCTTTTCAAAGGTTTGATTGACGTCAACATGATCTATACATTTAAAATTTCAAGTTTCTCATGATGGTTTATCAAGCCTGATTCGGGTATTTTTAATACTCGGGTCAGATCCGAGTAGTTTTAGGTTTAGTTAAAGAAGCTTGGAGTTTCCTGAGGAGAGCGGGAGATCTTCATCTACGTATGGATGTATTCTATTATCTGCTGCATCTATTGCATTTGTTTTTATTTTTCAGCAGTTGTAAGGACAGAGGGTTTATAACTATCCAGCTGAATCTAGGATAGACTCTGATATTGTATTTAAATTTTTTCGCTGTAAAGATTATTGTCGAAATAATATATGTTATTCCATTCGTGTGAGATTTTGTTCTATCTTTATTTTCTTTTTCCCCTAACAATCGAGCTTTCTGACACTTGGATTTGCAGCACGTGAATACTGAGGATGTATTAGTGTCGATTTCCAAGGGCCAAAAATATGGTTCTTTACATTTGGTATCAGAGCTTAGGTTGAGCGAATACCTAGGCTTTGGTGGAGTAAAACTCATTATAGATAGGGTTAGTAATACCCTAAAATGAGTGACTCATTAGAGATAGGGTTAGTGATACCCTAGTATGAGTTTAAGAGTATTATATATATGAGCGCATATTTGTTATTTGATATAAAAATGTTTTGTGGTGATTAATTTGTTAAGTGGTTTATGAATTTTGGTCGGTGCATGAAGAGCTCCATGTAATCGATAGGGATTCCTAAATACTTAAACAAGGCGAATCGACACACTGTTTTAAAAGGAGTATATTTTATTTATATAAAAGTATAAATATTCCTGTGATATGGAAAATTTATAAGATGTTATCCCTTTGGAAATCCCAAGAATAAGGTCTTGATCTGTTTGGTGATGGTGGGAATAATCTTCTACGTATCGATCATATGTTGGCTTGGGCAAACGGTATCAAACACTTGGTAAATTATTCTCCCTATCATTGGAGGATGAAGGCAAGTTCAAATCTGAACAAGTTGAATTAAGTTATTTGGATAAAAGGGTTTTAAGTCAAGAAATAAATGGTATAAACCTTGTAATGGTATCTTGGTATATCACTTAGGTAGGGGTGTCTTATTTTCCAGGGAATGAGTTTTGGATGACTCCAAAGCATGCACGAAGAGCATGTGCAACAAAAGAAGTAGAAGAAAAATTAAAACTAGGATCTTATGTTGGCATATACTATTACAAATATGGTAAAGAAGGGCATTATGCAGTTCTGTATGAGGATAGGAAAATAAATGAAAGGGTTAATAGGAAAGTAGAGAAAAAGAAGAAAGAAAAATCTTTTATGGTTGATATATTCTGTTACAAGTGTAAAAGGCAAGAACATATTCTACGTAGGTGCCCTAAAATGGTAGAAACCTAGAATTTGGTCAGGAAAGGTAAAGGGTTACTACCGTTTCGTGGGACTAGGACATATGACCAAAGATTGTCCCCAAACATGCATTTGGTGCTACCGGGAGAAACACTTAATGAAGGACTATCCAAAAATGAAGGTGGCTGACTTAGGGCCCTAAGGATAAAGTACCGTCTACCTCAAAAGGGCATCCAAGAATAGTATGTATAGCAGTTCAAGTAACTATATATGTATGGTGGTGGTGTTTTATAGGCTGTATTCCCTAGGAAGTTATCTCTAAAAGTTTGTAACACAGGCCAGGGTTTGTAATGAATGTATAAATATGATGTGTAACGACCCGTAAATTTCAACTGTTTTAATAACGTAATTAGTTAAAATTTTGTGAAATTTTAAACGATAAAAATTTGAAATAAAAATTTAATATTTGGAATGTGTTTAGTTAAACATAGCAACTGGTAAATTTTCGTCCGAAAATACGAAAGTTTATTTCGCGCGTAAATTCACTTCAATTTAATCAGTTAAAAAGCGATGAAAATAAAACATTTTCAAAACCAAAATATTTTTACATAGAAAAATTCTAAACCATCTTCTGAGCAAAATGTCAGTTTGTCGTTTTCCAAATTCGGACTTCTTTGGCTCCGTCGATCTTATTTTTCAGTGTTTTTCTTGCATTTTCCGCCAGTAGAAAAATTCGAATTTTTATAATTCAAATCGTACCACTGATATCTGTGTACCGTTTTGATCGTCTCGTTGTGCCGATCTTCGCAGTATATTTATTTCTGCGAATTGGAGTCCGGTTCACTGCAGAATCCACGAAAACTGTAATCGTATCGGTAGCCGTATCGGTAACCGTTTCAGTCTTTTGTTTTTTTGTGCCTTTCCATTTTCGAACGTGTTATACTAATAGCCACTAGCTATTAATCGTCCTTGGAATTCAACACTTGACTTTCGCTATTTCCTATTCAAATTCATGGCTATTAATCATCCTTGGAATTCAACACTTGACTTTCGCTATTTCCTATTCAAATTCATGACATGCCGGTTCCTTTATTTGCTATGTCTCTTCTGTTTCTCTTTGGTTCGTTTAGAAAAGAGATTGTATATTAAATATGAGTTCACTTTTATATTTTGCTCCTATTCACTTTCATTTTGCCTGAGACCCTACTTAGGCCTCCTCATTTCTAACCTTCAATCGACCACCATCTCCGGGAAGCCGTCCGCGCAGCAGCCTTCCCCTCCTCTTACACGCGCTGCCACCGCCGCCATCCGCCCATACGCCTTCCCTCCCTCTCACTCGATCACTTCCTACTCCTGCCTGCTCCCCCCATGTCAGACCACGTCGAACCACCCTCTAACCCAGGCCGAGAACCACCCTTGCCTCCCTTTGTCGCTGACCTTCCTCTTTGCTCGCCAACCACCCCGCCACTGCCCTCCAGCGCCGAAGCTGCCACGTCACCTCACAGCACCTTCCTCCCACGCAACCAGGCCTCACACCTCCCTGCCAACGCACACCTCCACCCAGACCGAACCTAATCTCCTCCCTCTCCCTCTCTTTCCTCCTCCAACGTCCACCATCTCATCCGAGCTCGTGCTGAGTTAAAGCCTGCATCCTTTTCCTTGAGGTCGAATGATGCTCTTCTCATCTATATATAGGTATCTATATATATTAACATGTATAAAGTTGCAATATATAGTGTATATATACTAGTTACAATATCTTTATTTATATGTGATATTGGTAGATCTGTAGCCTTATGTGTATATTCATTTCGTATGGATGTTGTGCATATATGTTGTATAATTGTCTGCATTTATGAATATGTGTAGGTTAGTCTGCATCAGTTTTGTAATGCGCTGTTTATATATGTATTTTATCTGTTGTTTTTGTGATAGGTTAAATTTATGAAATATATATATATTGGGAAGTATATGATTGTAAGGTAGGTATATATGAGGAGATATTAAAGTATATGTTATAAAGGTTCACAGTATATTATATTATAAGAAGAATTATGTATATGGTATTATAAGTTACTAACGGCTCTTATTAATATCATCTGTATACATGTTATACCTTGTACTCGAAATTTTAAAATATGATTAACTACAATATGTATATTGCCAATATGTGACATAATTGATATTTGTTGTGTGATGTATAAGTTTATGCTAGCTTTGTAAAATATTGTACGTACAGATTTTATGTTGTAGGGTTTTGATTTTTACTTAGTGCGTTTAGGAAAGAAAAGGGTTTGAAATATATATAAAAATGTTAGATGCTGGTTTGTATATTGTTTAAGTATTATAGTTGTTTTAAGGTCAAACTTATATATTTAAATTTTGTTGGTTATGTTAGTTATATGACCTGTTGAGTTGAAATATAAAGTTGATATATAAATCGGTATTTGAGATGTTGTGGTGAGCATACACTATCTATGTAAGTGTTTTGTATTTTAATAAAAATATATATTTTATTTTAAAATATGTTTTAAATTGATTTTTTTTGAAAATTTATATATGTGTAATATATCATGTTCACTGATCTCATGCCATTTCGACTGACATTCTCAATACCAAATCTATCGCAGCAAAATCCTAACTTGTCGCTGTTTCGCTCGCTTGATTTGTATGCTTGTCTCTGTCTATTCGCTTCCATTCTCGTGCATCTCTCTAGCCTTGAAAGGTGAGCACTCACTCACGATTAACGTTCTTTTATTTATTAAATTTGATTTCAATTGAAACGACAATTGAAATATGCTGTTGTTAGTTGATTACACTGTTATATATGCTATTACCTGTATCAGTTCACCTATGACATCTGACACCATTATCTGTTAATTATTTATGCGATGATAATACAGTTTGGCTGAAATTGATTGATTGTTGATGTTTATATTGGACGTTAAATTGTTAATGTTAAAATGATAAATAGTATGAAATTGAACTTAATATAGGACAATTAAATGTTAAATTTGATTAAATGACATTTGTATAATATGACCCCTTTAACTGTTGAATTTATTGACACGTAGGATTTGTTTAATTACACTTTGAACCACTGAATGTATGTTGTTAAATTGATGATGTATGAAATTGTAATAGACGACAAGTGAAAACCGTTATGTAATAATCTTTAATCTACATGAAATGATAGTGTAGATTCTAGAAATAATTATATTAATTCGTACAAATAACAATGCGAATTAATACGGTTATTTCGGGATTATTTGAATTGATTATTGGATTGATATTGATTGTTGTTATTGCTTGTTTATTTACTTTGACACCATCCCAGTTATCACACTGCAAGTTCCCTTTGTTATGCTTTGATTTTGAATTGAATTGGAATCGGGTTGAAATGATAAATACCCAAATTAAACTTTGACCTAGGATAGAAAATTAAATAAACCCGATTGGTCAATAATTTGATTTAAAAATAAAACGAAGATTTTATTTGAATAAATAATATGGTCTTGAAATGAAGTTGAAATTTGAATTTTTGATGAAAGGAAAATGTTAATATTTAATAATATGAAACAAAATATTAAAAATGTAATTGATGAAAGAATGTTGTTTAATTTGAGAAATTATTGAATTAAGTTTGAAATCATAAAATTAAGTTTGAAATTATTGAACTTTGAAATTAATTAATAATTAAGTTTTTGAAATTATTTAATAATTGAATAAGATTGAATTATTTAATAATCAAATAAGAATTGAATTTTTTGTTAAGAGAAATTGAACTTTTGAATAAGTGATTTTACTTCGTAAATAATTGAATATTGAGTTTTCTTTATTAATTAAGTTTTGGAAAATTATTTAAGTAAGTAAATAAGTGAAATTGAATTTCTTTAACAAGAAATAAAATGTGATATTTTTGAAGTAAATGTGAGACTTGAAATTTAAAGAATTTGATTTGACGAATTTAATTTAATTCAATTTGTAAGTTTTGATATAATGAAGTTGAATTTGAATAATGGATTTAATGAATTGGAAATTTAATAGAAATTGTTTGAATGGAAAATTAACTTAACAAATATTGAATAAAATCGATAAATGAATTTGAAATTGATTTGAAGGTTAAATTAAATTAAATGTAAATGATTTCGAAACGAAACTTATATACGAACTTGAATCAATACTTGAATTGTTTTGAATAAAATTTGAAATTGAACTATAGGATTTTGAAATGAATTTGGAAGTTGAAACGTGAATTTTGGAAATTGGTTTTTGAAAGACAAATGAAATGTTGGTTTACGAATTGAATTTGAAATTGAAATTGATTTGGTTTTGAAATATATAAACGACCAATCGGTGTAATAATTACGAAAGTTATTAAAGAGACCGGAATTCGGTTATGGATATACTCTCTATCTAAACCGAAAACCACTTTAATAACTATACGCGGAGTGATGATCCAGAATGAAGTGGTTGGAATGATGTACGTGATGACTGAAGAAAGAGAACGATAATGGATAGCCTTGACACTTGTGTCAAATTGGAAATGACTAAAACAGGAGCTGTGCCGGGCCAATGGAGGATTAGCTACCTCAAGTGGACACACTTCTTCGAACTATTTATACTTGTTGTCGATTGGTGCACCCTTGATTTTGGGAGTGTTGTTTCACGGTGTTGCGGGCGCTGCGGCGTTGCGTTCTCACCAGTCCAGATCAGGCGAACGGTAGTATCACTACCTTGGGTATTGCCTCATGTGCCTTGTCATACTTGTATTCCATTTATGCGCGACCACTACGATTTTGATTTGTACCTTTAGTATATGGATTGCCCTCTGGTGACTTCCGGTTTTGGGGAAACTACGGTCTTGTATATGCTTTTGGGAATAAAAATGTGTTAAGGGTGGAATGGGCCATGACTTAACGCTATTTTGATATCTTCTTATATTACTGATAGACATTATCTACTTAGCTTATATTACTACATAGTAGATAGTTTAACGGATCCTTAAAGGATGGTTATTCCAAACATCCTTTGAGTTACTTGTATTTCAATTGCTATTTCACTTGAGTTGGATTTATTAATATAAGAATGTTAATCCTGACTCGAGTGTCTTGTGTTTTTGCTTTACGCTCGGGTCAGACTGAGTGTACCAGTATTCGAGACTCACCTTTGAAGTTGGAGCTTTGCTTGAAGATCCAGCCATCTATTCTGCTTTCAGTATTCGATGATCCCAGTGATGTATTCTGATTTGTATCTGATGTATCGTGTTACTCTTCCGTTGTATCCGGTTTAACTCTGATGTGTCGTATTACTCTTCTGTTGTAAACTCTGATGTATTTTATATATTCATATAGTAGCTTCATGAACTACTATCTCTTTTATTTCCGCTGCATTTATTGCTCTGTGTCTGTGATCTGTGATTGTTTATTTACTATATATGTTCAGTTTTGCCAAATTTAAATTAACAACACGGTATTTTGAGCAATTCAACTCCGGCATGAGTGTCTACCTATACACTTATAATGGATGCGAATGGTCCAAAATTTCGGGTCGTTACATGATGTTAATTAATAAACTTCTCTTTGGATTATCCTCTTGAAGCACTTTTTCTATCTTATATCCAATCAAATTTAATAAGATATTCTGAAATAAAAGATTATATAATATAAAGAAGTATATTTATAAAAAGTGTTTAAATTAAGAAATTATTTAAGAATATATTTTATAAAAGTATATTTTATAAAATAAAGTGTAATTAACAAAAATAAAATGATGTTTGAGAAACATGGATTTAAGGGTTCATATCCTAATGTTTTGAAAAAGT
Source organism: Allium fistulosum (assembly GCA_030737815.1). Classification (NCBI taxonomy): domain Eukaryota; kingdom Viridiplantae; phylum Streptophyta; class Magnoliopsida; order Asparagales; family Amaryllidaceae; genus Allium; species Allium fistulosum. Next base: position 941,208,427 of record CM060908.1, on the reverse strand, counting down.
ACCAAAGGGAAAGTTGTGTAATATGAAATAATTTTTGGAACTAAATTTATAATAAGATTTATTAACAAACAAATTTCAAAGGAATTTTGAAATAAGAATATAATGGTATTATTCCAAATAAAGGATAATCAATTTCTTTTGGGAAAGAGATAGAAATATTTTTCGTGATTAAATATTTTGAAGAATAAAGGGTTTATATAAGTATTTAAAGCTAAAGATAATAGTTTTATGTGATGTTTTCATAAAGATTTGAAAAGTTAAATAAAGTATGGATGTTATACATAGAATATTTCTTCACACGATTCGAGTACGGAACTTGGAGGTGTTTTACACGAGTCCGAAAAAGATTTATCACTCGATACTTGACGATGAACATTGATGAGGATTTGTGTTTGGATACTTACGTTTTCTGTCATAGTTGAGAGCTATGCAAGAAAAACTAAAAGTTCTAATTTGAAAGCTTGATCGGATTTCGTGCTAGAGATTCGGGGGATCAATACTAGTTCGGAAGCAAAATTCTGGATTCAAATAGTAGATCAAATTGAATGATCTGTATACTCATATGAATGTAGGTTTAAAAATAAATATTTTGAGTAAATACCTTTAGGTTTTGTTTTGGTATAATTTCGGGGATGAAATTCTTTTAAGGAGGAAGTATGCAATGACCCGCAAATTTATCAATTTGATAAATTATATTTATTTTCAAAATATTCAAGTATAAGATTTTTTTAACATAGATTATGATGTTTTGAACAATAAATAATAATGGTAATAAGTATTTACAAAAATATATACTTTGAAAAAATAGCGATAAAATGACCAAAAACCATTTTATCGATAAACAGCTCTATAATCGTCAAACGTCGCACACGTAGCTAGATACATACACTTATTTTTATGATTGAACAAGAATATAAAATAAAATTATTTGTTTTATTTAATGTATTTATGACGTCATCAGTAATACCATTATATTTAATAATTGATTTATGATTTTAAATTGAGATTTAATGACTAAACAAATGATTATAATTATTCAAATAATTCTTTTTAAACGGTAATAATTCACTTTAAATAGTTATAAAGTGACATAAATAATTTATAATAGTTTTACAAAGATATATAATCAGTTTGAAAATATAATAAAATTGATATCGCTTTATCCGTATAATAGCAATTTTTGTAAATTATTGTTATTATTGATTTATATGATTTTATAATTCAAATAAGATCATTTTTATAAATTAAAAATGACTAGAAATTTATTTTCAAATTATATATATATATATGTATGTATGTATGTAACTTAATGTATAAGTGAAAATGTGAACGGAATCGGTTCTCCGATTGGCAACCGTTTATCAAACAGAATGTAACAACCCGCATATCTATCGATTTTATATTTAAATATTTTATCGTTAGACGGATGTTAGTCCGAAAAGCTACTTTTTTGCATATGGTCAAATTAGGACTCGAGACCACCCCCATTGGGTTCAAAATGACGATTGCGATCTTTTTGAGTGTAAACTTCGATATGTTTGGAGATAGTGAAATTTTCGTCACTTTTCCCGCTTGAGACTTTGGTTTGGACTGCACTTCCTTAGTTCAGCCCAACCCTCTTCCTCACTTCATTCACCCTTTGTTTTAACATTCAAGCTTCATCAAAAATGGTGGTGGGAAGTGGAAATTAAAACTCCAAACTCCAATTCTATTGCAAATCCGAGATTCAACTCCAAATTCAAGTAGAAGATAGTGGATTCAAGCTTTGGATTGCTTCTCCTTGCTTTCAATCTCCATCGTCATCAAATTCCGTGAAAAGGTGAGATTTTTGATCTCACATCTTGCCTATATCTATCTTGGACTGTTGGGAATGATCCCCTATTGCATTTGCATCAACATTTGCATTTGGTTTGGATTGGATTGGCGAAAAACTTCAATTTTCAGCGTTTTGGTGATTTTTCTGGCCTTAAGTCGTTTCTGGCCATCCCTAGGTCGTCCACGAGTTAACTCCTTAGGTCGTCCAGGCTGCTAGCTCGCGTGTTGAAAAGTCTCCAACTTCTTAGGTCGTCGCCGACCTATAATCCCCAGGCAAAGTTAAGTCGTTCGCGAGTTAAACCTTATGTCTTAGGTCGTTGCCGACCTATAATCCCCAGGCAAAGTTAAGTCGTTCGCGAGTTAAACCTTAAGTCTTAGGTCGTTGCCGACCTATAATTCCCAGGCAAGATGTTAAGTCGTTCGCGAGTTAAACCTTATGTCTTAGGTCGTTGTCGACCTATAATCCCCAGGCAAAGTTAAGTCGTTCGCGAGTTAAACCTTATGTCTTAGGTCGTTGCCGACCTATAATCCCCAAGCAAAGTTAAGTCGTTCGCGAGTTAAACCTTAAGTCTTAGGTCGTTGCCGACCTATAATTCCCAGGCAAGATGTTAAGTCGTTCGCGAATTAAACCTTAAGTCGTAGGTCGTCTCCGACCTAATATTTCCCCTGCTATTTCACTAGGTCGCTTGACCTTAAGTCGTAGGTCGTCTCCGACCTATGCCCCACTAAGTCGCATCCCACTTAGGTCGCAGGACTCTGTAAGTCGTAGGTCGTCGCCGACCTTACACTTGGTCTTTTGAGTTCGCGATTTCCTTAGGTCGTATGACCTATTTTTCCTTAGGTCGCTGGACCGCTTGCCTTCACTAGGTCGACCCCCGTATTACTCTGCGTAGGCAATCTCTTCTGAAAAACATTTATCAGAATTTCTACTTTGATGGTTTTGGGATTGACTTCTTTGGACTTTACTCACGTCTTCGAACGTGAATTGATTTGTTTCTACAATCGTTTTATGACTTGTCATTTTAAAGATATATGAAGGTTTCAATACTAATAGTAAATATCAAAACTCTTTCATCAAAGCGATTTCAACACTATTTTAAATATCAAAAGTTCGTTTTCTCAAACCGATTTTCAATCTACTAGTATATACAAGCCTTTTACTTCACTCGAATGAGAAATCGACTTAAACGACTTAGTAAAACGAGTGGTATGAAACGCTTGCGTTCACTTCGTCGGTTAGCTCTTGGACTTGTTCGATTGAGCCCTTTTTGTGACAATTTCCTAGTGAAGATTTACAGCTTGTTCGTAAATATTTAAGTTAAGCAAGTGGTTATGGGACATGAAGCTAAACTCATATATTTACTAGCTTGGTGTGATTGACACTTCCTTATGATCATGACGATCATTTTTGTGATTTAGACTAGCGATTGAGCGATGTCTCTTTGTCTACGTGGGAGACTATACCCCGATCATGTGATGTTTCGCCATCACATTTCTAGGGTAGCACCCTACGGTCTTCGGGCCATTCCTGTGTGAAAATTTAATGGATAGCTTCCATGAGATAGCTTCTCGTCATGTGTTTACGCGTAGGTGAGTTTTCATGCTCCCATTCATGTGTTAGGCCTTCCCCCCTTTATGTGTTTTCTGGATTTCTGATGATGATTTCTGGAATTTTGTGCTTCACCAATTTTCATGATTTTCATTGATATGATATCAGTTTTTGTGCATTGGTGAATTCATGTGTTATTGACTTGTTATGAATACAAGTTTAGGGTATGATACCCTATTTTATCTTTGAGAAGATTCTTGTGATATTGATTAATCTTTTGTTGATTATCATTTACATACTTATAGTAGTATGTCGCTATGGTTATTACATGTTCATGTCATGCCTTTTACTGTATACCATATCATCTGATATTTATAGTTAGACTGATCCGTTTATTATTTTCTTATAAATAATACTCGGGTCAGACCGAGATGTTACAGGTGCTTCTGCTTGACTTCTCTTCAGGATTATTCTGACTTTTGGCTAACTACCTAGATTAGTAGTTTTTGGATGTACACCTTTGATATATAGACTCTATGTTGTGTACTTATTCTTTTGTATAGCACGTGATGCTATTCTTTTGTATTATCGTGGATCTTTCCGACCACTACTCTGATGTACACTTTCATGTGATATATATATTTATTCATATCTTCTTCCGCCTTTGTGATATGGATGTCTGTGACTGATTTATGTTATGCATACTTCTATATTTGTTTCCGAAGATTATATATAGCCACCGTGTGATAGCTTGGTGTTTGTATCGGTATGTCGGATTTCCTCCTTAAAAGATATGCATTCTATACTATTTGACATATCGGTTCTCGCACAAAGAAATTTCATGGATGGTCGCTCCTCAACAGCCTTATTCTCCGTGCTAATTGACAGCACTACCCCGTAGTGTTCTTGGTTAGCGTGGGTATAGAGGTGGGGCGTCACACAGAAGCTGTTCAAAGTCAATGCAACGTTGTTTATATGTCATGTACACATATATAACACATAAATACACACCCTAACATATACATATATCCATATATGTATACATTACACATTTATACGTTTATATATACATAAAGTTAAATATATCTAAGATATTCTCCAAAACTTAACCCTTAAGCCATCCAAAGTCAAATGCACATGCCATGAGAAGAGTGAAGTGATGGTGGCACATGCTAGCACATGGAAGGGAGGGGGTAACGTGTATAGTGATGTGAAAGAGGGAGTATGGGTAAGGGGTGTTTTGGTCCATGCACATTTAGATATTTTATTTCCCATAATACCACCCCTCTTCTCATGAATTCCTAACACATTCTTCTTCCTTCTTCATAAGCTATCTAAGAGCCTCTATAATGGTTTCTTGTTCATAGAAAATATATGGAGAAGTTAAGAGGAAATAATGCAAAAATAGAACATATGAAATCAAGGTCAATCCACTTCAAAAACAAGTGCAATCACTCCCTCTACTCCTCTTATGCATTCAACCTCCACTTTCCCAAACCAAGGTCGTGAGCCCCCTAGCCAAGGCCGAGTCATTTAGAAGAAGGAAAAGGAGTTTGGAAAGCTCCGGAGCAAGAAAAAGAGAAAAAAGTATCATTGGTTTCGTTCCAAGAAGTTAGGAAAAAGTTCGAAGTGACGTGAAAGCTCTGCCAGATTTTCTGGAGCTTGGGAAGGAGGGAGCATTTGTGATAGTGAGTACTCAATCTTATATTTATTTAAAATAAACTTAACGTGATAATATACATGTTAAATTAGAAATTAATATGTTGAATATAGACTGATATTAGATGATAACTTGGTTGATATTATGATTGGTTATATGGTTGTGATATGGGTGATAACTTGGTTTGATAAATGATAAGAGAAATAGTTAGTAATTAACCTTAGTTAATTAAATTGAAACTTAATCGATAAATAATATGTGCATGGAGTTATTTAGACTCTTAATGGTTTTAAAATACAAAAAGGTTTAAGATGAATATTATTGTATTATAATATTATGAAATGATTTAAAAATGAAAATGAGATTTAATATGGAAAATGTTGGTTTAAATGTTTGAAAATGGTTTATAAATGTTTTATACACATTAAAATTCAATTTGGAGAAGTTTTGACAAATAATGAATTTGGAATCAAAAATAGGCACATCGCGTAACGGTAGTTCGCGATTTTGCGCCGTAAAAGTAAATTTTTCTAGGATGGAATCGCAGTCGGATTTCTTTGCAATAAGAATTTTCTGAACTCTTGTGACTATAGTTCTCAAACTAAAGAAAAAAATTGAGATTTCATTTAATAGATTTTAAAATATGAGCAAATCAAGTTTTTGATAAAATCGCGCCTTGGTAGTTCGGTGGCCAAAGTAGCAAATGTTCTAAATCTATTTTTTTTTAAATGTTTAAAAATATGGAATAAATTCTATAATTCCTTTAAAATGTTTTAAAAGTTATTTGAGTTATAAAAATGGATTTCTAAATGATCGAAAAGTTGTTTTAATCAAATAAGCTTTGAAAACACTATTTGTAGCATTGTTTGCAGCACTTTTTGCAGCACTTTGATAACTTTTGAAATGTGAACTTAAACTTAAGTATTCTTTTCCAAAAATTTTATTAATGTTTTAAAATAAATAATTAAGTTTTTTAAAGATGATTTGAGGATTTTATAATTTATTTTAAAGAGTTTAAATAAATGGTTCAAAGAAAAGCTGTCAAAATCAAGTGATTTAATCTTGGCTCTAAAAACCGACAAGTAGACTGGATTTTTCTATTCGTGAGATCCGGGTGAAGTGCTTAAACTAAGGATATGTTTAGGGGCAACCAGTGCCCTGGCTCACCAGCCTCTCTTGGGCGAGGGATATGTAAGGCCAAAATGTCAGAAACGAGTTAAGCATAAAAGATTAAATTTTCCAAATTTAAACAACTTGGATTGCATGGAGATAATCTTCTTACACTTGGTGTTAAATTCCAAGGAGGAAACCTGTACTATCCGTATGAATTTAAAAGGCGATTTCACCGCTATTCGATGGATGGTAAAGGTTGAATACGAAAATTGATATTGAGTAGGATTAGTAAAATTTCCATGATCCTTTTTACTAAATAATGTTTTCTAATATGATATTTAAATAAATGATTTGGAATTATTTTAATTCCAATACTTAAATTTAATTATTTTGAGTTTGCAGTAAACTATGTCTTAAATAACATTGTTTTTGACCCAGTTTAAAAGTTATGATTTGCAAATCTTTGTAAAGATTTAAATAAATGATTTAAAAATATTTTCCTAAGTAAAGGATGAAATAATCTGGAATCGTTCCAAGATTAAAAAAAGGTTGAATTAACCAAAAGGATTTGATAAATGATGCTTAATGATTCCATATACTGTTAAGAAGATAAATGGTATAATTTAGAATAATATGTCTCTCTGAGATATTTATGAATGAAAAAAAAGATGAATTAAATTGAACGATGGTTGATAATCACATATGAACTAAACATCTTTTTAATCGATGATTGGTTCGGAGGAACCGGGGTTGGATTTGGGTAACTCCTATCTGAAAACCACTCTGAACCAATGTATACGTTCGAAAGTGAAGATATGATGAAGATGATGATTTTTGAAGACGGGGATCTTCATGATGAAGGGCTACTTGCCACTAGTCCCTCGGGGTGAAATTTACCATATCATATATTTATGGTGGCAGTAGTGCTTTGTTATGAAAATCTTTGATTACAAGGACTAATTGCTACTAATCCTAGGGATAATTCTTTATAGGATGTGGTGGAAGGAGTGCCTTGGTTTCATCGAGTCCTATAAGGAACTTGTATGGATGAATGTCTAACATTACATTTCCGATATCACAACATTGACTTTTACAAATGTACATCTGTCTGGTAGCGGAGAAGGCAACTTCTCTTAGCTTAAAACCCTTCTTTAAGATGTATGGGCACAAAGGTTGTATGTTCGTAAAAGTCAATAGTGATCGAAGGAATGGCAATGTGGCATTCAAAGTGGAACCTGTATGGCTTTGCGAAAAGAACAGCGCGGTTTTGTGGAGCGTAGCCTTAGGAGTCTCACATCCCAAGAATGATACAAGATACTATGTGGTTTGAAGGAAAAAATTTGGGCTATTATTGAGGGAAGATGTCCCTCTAGGCACTTGTTGCCTTATTGTATGAATGGACAAATATTGGAGGATAAAGGTGATCATGTAAAGCCTAGTTGAGTAATACTCTATTCCATAGTAGTATAACAGCGTAGTTCGGAGGCTGACGGAGATCGTGTAAAGCCATGTGGAAACTGTGTTATGCGTGGATTTTTCGGGTCTGAATGGTCACTAGTTCCCTATCATGTTTGAAATCGAATTCCAATACGTTGCCTTTACAATTTTGATTGTAGAGCCTACTTTTCAAAAGTAGCTATTAAACCGTCAAATTTAATCAATGTAACAATTTCAGCTGTCTTGATATATTATTTGAAAAGTGTTTTCAAAGGAATGTCATCAAAAATAATATCAAATTATTTTGGTATAAAAGTATTTTGGCTATCATAAGGTAAAAACCCATCCGTATTTATGTGTGGGCGTGGTCTTATGAGATACGCTTCTTTTCAAAGGTTTTGATTGACATCAGCATGATTTATACATTTAAAATTTCAAGTATCTCACGTGGGTTTATCAAGCCTGATCCAGATATTTTTAATACTCAAGTCAGATCCGAGTAATTTCAGGTTTTGTTGAAGACACTTAGAGTTTCCAGAGGGTAGCTCGAGATCTTCATCTACGTATGGACGTATTCTATTATCCGTTGCATCTATTGCATTTGTTTTTTTCAGCAGTTGTAAGAACAGACGGTTTATAACTGTCCAGCTGAATCTAGGATAGACTTTGATATTGTATTCAAATTCTTCCATTATAAAGATTATTGTTGAAACAACATATGCTATTCCATTCATGTAAGATTCTGTTCTATCTTTATTTTCATTTTCCCCTAATAATCGGGCTTTCTAAAACTTGGATTTGTGGCATGTGAATACCAAGGATGTATTAATGTCAATTTTCAAGGGTTGAAAATCTGGTTTGTTATAGTTGCCGAAGAGGTTGTTGGGGGTCCATAATGTTTTCCATGTTTCCCATCTGAGGAATTATGTGCAAGACCCATTGCTGATTGTCGAGCCATCTATTCAGGAGGATTTGGAGGTAGAACCAAACCTGACTATAATTACGCATCTAGTTCGTATTGTGGATCGGGATGAGAAGAGAATGTGTAATAATGTAGTGAGATTGGTTAAGATTCAGTGGAGTAAAGATCCCAATGATTGTACTTGGGAGACAAAGGATAGTATGAGGGAAGCTTATCCTGAATTGATGCTAGGTTAGTTGTTTGCATGTTGTATGGATTGTGTATACACTATAGTGATTGCTTAGTGTATATCTTTTGTATGCGTTGCATGATATATAATACATGCCTTTTTGAGTTATTTTGAGTTATCTTCTTGTGTGCTAATTTCAGAACGAAATTCTTTTAAGGGGAAGAGTGTAACGAACAAGAATTTAATCACTTTAAATATGAATATTTAATATATTTTTAGATAATTGATTTATGTAATATTTAATTCAAATAAAACTCTTTCACATAATAACTAGTGATGATGAAACTGTTTTCAAAATTTGCTTAAAAAATTAATTAGTTTGAAGAAAAATAAAAAATGTGACCAGAAATCGTTTTCTGAATTTTCGATTTTTCATCATCAAAAAGTGTCAAAAATGTTGTGTACATTTTAGTAAACAAATACACATACATATAATAATAACATAAGTATGGTTGATAATAATAATATGGTAAAAATATATTTACTTAAGTAAATATAAGGAGATGTGACTTTTTATCCAAAATTTAAATAAAACTGAATAAGATGTAATGTCACATTTCACATAACATCATGGTACAAGGAAGGAGTTTGCATGTTAGGTAAAGAGGGGGTGGTGATTCCATGCGTGTGGGATAAGAAAGGAGATGGTGGTGATGATATGGCAAAGAATGAGTGGATGGTATGTACTAAAAGGGTATTTTAGTAATTTGTTTATTTCACTTTATATAAAAACAATTTCTGAAATTTCTCTCCCTCAGCTTTCATTTCATTCCTTATTTTCAAAAAAAATAAAACTCCATCTCCTTTTTCTAAGTTCTAAATTTTTTTTAATGGATTCCAAGTTTTTTTTTGAAGTTTAAAAATAATTTCCTTTTCCACTTTTAATTCTTAAATACTTGTTTAAACCCTTACTCTTCTTTTATACACCTTCCTCCTTTAAAAGCAAGCCCACACCAACCTCTACACCCTTTGTTTGGGCCCCACACACCCTAGATCAAACCCAAAACTTCCTTTATAAGATTCAAAATCAAGTCTATTGCAAAGGAAAATCCAAGATCTAAGGCCGATCCAAGTTGTAGTGGCAATTCTAGTTGATTTGGTTAAGTTTTGGTGAGTAAAGCTCACTCCTTTATGCAAGATTTAAACTTCATAAGTTAGTAATTATTCTTGTCGGTTATATGGTTGAAAGTAGTGTTGTTCTGTTGTACTTGTATGTGTTTATTTGTTGTATTTGTTATAGACTTGGAAATGAAGTCAAAAGTGAAGCTATGTTTTAAAGTTGTGATCTTTTCCTTGTGTATGTTGGTTATGCAATTTATTGGATGTATGAGCTTATGTTTGAACGTAGTAAGCTAAAGGGAAGTTAGCACTTGATTTGTATTTGTTGTCGACATGTAGATCCGCTATGTATGTATATATTTTGTATCAGCATTGTGCGACAGACAGCTAAAACTGTCCCTAGATGAAGTTGTATTTGTGTGACTCTGATGTATTATTGTGGAAGTGACTATGTATTATCTTATGTTGACTATTATATGTGATTGCATTGTGATGTGAGATTCTATGATTTCGTTCTTATTGTCTTTTATTTTCTTTTACCCCAATGGCTTGTCTTTCAGACTCTTAGACGATCGACACATGAATACCTTGGGTGTATTAAGTGTCATCTTCAGAAGTAAGAAAGTCAAATCGTTAAATGTGTACACGTATTTGATGGGTCTATGTGGGGATTAGTGTTAAATATGCTTCGGGTATGTTGGTGCAGACAACCGGGAGGAAAAGACGCTAGTAGAGGAATCCATTGTACCATTGAGGTGCACAATCTACAGACGCAGTTCCACCCATTAGCAATGATGGGTTTTATCCATATAATTTCCAAAGTATATAAGAAAAGGCGTTTATGTCAAAATTAAGGAATAATAATGCAATTAATAATGCCGAAGGCTTATTAATCTCAAAAATACATGACTCTAAAGGTCAAAGTCATGTTGAAGTAAACACCCTATTTCAAAGCTAAAAGTTTCACATCAAAACTAAGGAATTCATGTAAAAGAACTTAAAGCAAGGAAGAGATGTGAAGACATTCAAAAGTGCTACATCATATCAAAACTGAAATAGCATGTCGTAGATGATCGGTATAACATCGAGCATCATACATTAATTTGTGTCGCATGTTTGCAAGATAATGACAGCATTAAGGAACTGTATATTGAAAACCAATCAAAAAAGCATGCAATTCTTCACCAAAGCAAAGGTCGATGTTGAATAAGTGAATGACAAATGTTGCCTCTAATCAGTGTCGCATTTAGCCAATATTGCACCTCTTCCATATTGCCTATCGAGTAAAATTGTGTTTTATTAATACTGCACCTCATCGATCAAGGAAACACACGAGGCAATTTAAAGGGATTATGCACCGTTAACACTGCATCTCATTCACATATCACCTCTAAGTGATGTCATATGCTTTAATGTTTGAAATCAGATTCCAAATAATGTCACATTACTCCAATGCCACTTCCTCCTGATGTTGCTCCACTTTGACGCCACTCATCCCTAATACAATCCCTTGATAATGCCGCTTTAGATCAATGTTGCCTCTCACACAATTTCGTCCACTATCAATGCCGCCTATTACCAATGCCACTTGGTGTCAATGCTGCTTATTATGAATGTCACGCCATAATGATGACAATATCCATCAATACACTAGAAAAATGCCACAAGTCATTAAATCAAAGCAATATCCTTAGTGGCATCAAGATGAACCTCAATGCCGCATAACATCCATGCCACATCTTAGCACCCCTATAAATACTGACCTAGGGGCATGGAGGAATGGGCGATCATTTCTTTCTCTACTCTCAAAATCAAACTTTTGTAATCCAAAATTGAATTGGGAAAATCTCGATTTGATTGTATCCATGCCTAATTATATGAACAAGGACTTGGACATGCTTATTACTTTGATTGTGCACTTTGAACATTATAGGACATGTATTTGCATATGATGAAGCTCTTTGGGCCCAAAGCATGTCGTGATTTTATAGAATCATATGAGCTTCGACCTAAACTAGTGTTTATATGCATAGCCTCTATCCTACCTATTACGTATGGACATTGGACTACAAACCATGAGAATTGCTTATCTTGTTCATTAACATGCTTAATGACCTATTGCACATATTTACGACATATTCTTTCTCTCCTTTGATCATGTGACACGGGTTGTAACGACTCATAATTTTTAACTATTTTAAATTATTGAATTTAATATGATTATTGAATAAAGATGGTTAGAAACAAAATTTAATGATTTATTAATGTAGTTTATTAATATGAACTTAAATAAAATTTTGAAATAACCAATTTCAAAGATTTAGGAAATAACAAGCATTGAAATGAAATTTTATGTGTTGAATCTTTTTATAATCAATAACTGGAATTGAATAATAAATGTTGAATTACTGGAAAATGGAAGTACTTTTTTTATTATTTGAATCTATTTTAAAAGTTAAATTTTATAAGTTAAATAACCTATATTTCAAGTATAATGATTTATTGGATAATTAAATTGTTTAAAATTAATATTGGAAATTGTTTAAATAATTGAATTTTGAATTTAATATTAATGAAAATGATTTCGAAAGTTGATTTAAATTTTATTTAAATAAGAATGAAGATTGTTAACTTTTAAATTTGAATTTTAAGTAATAAATTTGAATTTTGGAAATTTCTCGTTCTAATTAACGGGTAAAAAATAGCCTTTTTGGTCACAGTCTCGGATTTTGACGAAACTAGTTTCATCGGATCCATAATAGTGAATTATTACAGGATTTCAGGTTTCATAGCAATCGGACTTATCATTTGGCCATGCAAGCTTAAAATGCGTAGAATTTATTGTTGGAACTTTTAATTAAAATAATTCAATTTTGAAAGGCAGTCTTCTAAATATGATGGAATTGGATCCTGAGACTAGTTCCATTGTGTTCAGAATGGGGGTATAACATATAGAATGCCAGGCGGACGCTTCGTTTGGAGTTCGGAAAATTTATGCGTGAATAGTGTCGAGAATTTTTATATAAGGTCGTATCGTTTCATTTTTTGCGAACCAAACCCTAACAAATATCGCAACGGCGCTCATACGTGATTTCAATGGCCGATATCTTCCTTCTTTCTCCTCTCATTTTCTCCTCATCCGCTCAATAAAATCAAACAATTCCAAAAGGAAATATGGAGAACTCGTTAGTGTGTTTGAGTGTGTGTGTGTGTGTGTGTGAGAGAGTGCGTACTTGTTAGTGTTATAAATTGTTTTATATTATGTTTATTTATCTGTTGAGTTGTTTATGAATTCCAGTCGGTGCATGGGACGCCATGTTATCGATAGAGGTTTCTAAACAGTTAAACGAGGCAAGTCGACATAATATTGTTTTAAAATAGGATAAGTGAAATAATTACCTAAATTACATTTTATATATCAAATGATAACTTTTATAAACCTGTATGGTTATTAATGAAGTTGTTGTCAGGAGATGATAATATTTAGTTATAATCGATTATTGGTTGAATTAAACTAATAATGAATACCTTGTGAGCTCTACTTCACGAAGCATTCTGTAACAACCCGCATATTTTACGATTGTATATTTAAATGTTTTATTTAAATATAGCATCGTTAATCGGATTAAGGTCCAAAATGATAATTTTTGTAAACAGTCAAATTGGGACTCGAGACCACTTCCATCGAGTCCAAATGGCGTTTACAACCTTTTTGAGTATAAACATCGATATGTTTGGAGTTGATTGGAATTTTGGTATTTTTCTATTGGGCTTTGGGTTTGGGTTTCAGCCCAATAACCTAACAAGAGAACCCAACTCATCTAATACCCTAACTCCACCCCAATCCTCTTCATTCATTCATTCCATTTCCTAACACTTTCAAGCTAAAGAAAAATGGGGGAAATAATGGGAAATTAAAATTCCTGAGCCTTAGTTCTTTTAGGAAATTCAAGTTCTTGCTCTAAAATCAAGGAGAAGCTTAGGTAAGCATCCCCTTCTTCTTCTCCACCCTAATCTCTCTCCAATTTCAGAAATTTCCTATAACCTAACTTAGGAAATATTTGCTTATGATCTTAGATTGGAGCTTCTAGAGTTGAAGTTGAAGTGTGGTTGATCTTTCTTTTGTTTTAAAGCTTCTCACTTGTTGTTTTGGGTTTAAAGGTGAGTTTCTGAACTCACATCTATGTCTATAGTTTTCATTATTGTTAGGTATGACTTCCTAACAGCTATTAACGTTCATTTGCTTTTAATTTGAATTGATTTGGGGAATTTTCCAAATTTTGGTGCTTTGAAGTCAAAATCTTTAAAGATCCTATCTTGGATATTTGGACGTGTTATTTGGGGTGTATCGAAGAGCCTATAAGACTGGGTTGTCGCTTGGCATAAATCCCTAGCCTCTGTCGCTCGTCCGATCGCTTCCGAATCATTTTGGCCATCATTGATCTAGGCAAATTGTTGCCTAGAAAAGGCAACCAAACGTCTGGTTGGAAGGTCCAGACGTCTGGTTGGGGCAGTAGATGAAAAAAAATACGGCAGAAAAGAAAAAAATGGCAGAGACTTGTACCAGACGTCTGGTCCAAACCTACCAGACGTCTGGTTAGTTTTCAGACGTCTGGTTAGAGTTCAGACGTCTGGTAGGTTTCTGGAATATTTCCGGAACCCAAATCCAAACGTCTAGATGAACCCCCAAACGTCTGGAGCTGCCAATTATACCTATTTTAGTTGTTTTTGATTGGATTTCCAATTTTAATCTATTTTTGTCGATCTGGTTAGTTGTTATCAATTATTATCGACTTTGCTGACTTCTTTCTTTGGATTTTTGAGAATATCCATTTGATGGATTTAATATCGACTTTTATGGATTTAATTCACATTGTCTTATGTGAATTTTTGGTGATTGATTGTTTTTACAATCATTTTTGTGATTTGTCACTTTAAAATACAAAGGTTTCGATACTAGTAGTAAATACTAAAACTCTTTCATTAAAACGATTTCGACACTATTTTAAATATAAAGCTCGCTTTTAAAACCGTTTTCCAATCTATTAGTATATACAAACCTTTACTTCATTCGTATGAGAAATCTAATTAAACGGCTTAGCAAAACAAGTGGTATGAAACGCTTGCGTTTACTTCGTCGGTTAATTCTTGGACTTGTTCGATTGAACTCTCGTGACAATTTTCGAGTGGAAATCTACAATTTGTTCGTAAATATTTAAGTTAAGCTAGTGGTTATGGGACATGAAGCTAAACTCATTTATTTACTAGCTTAGTGTAATTTACACTTGTCGATCATTGATGATCATTTTGTGATTTAGACTAGCGATGTGCGATGTCTCTTTGTTTGTGTGGGGGACTAAAAACCCCGTTTGTGGAGCTTTGGTTCAAATTGGTGGGGTAGCGACCCATGGTCTTTGGGCCGTGTTTGGTGCTTCGGCTCAAACTTGATGGTTAGCGACCATGGAATAGCGTTTCGTTTGTGACACGCGTGTTGGTGAGTTTTCATGCTCCCTTTTGTGATAGGCCTCCCCCTTTGTGTTTTCTCGATTTCTGGTTGTTGATTTCTAGAATTTGTGTTTCATCAACTTTGATGATATGCATTGATAAGCTCTATCAATATTTGTGTTTTGGTGAATAATTTAAATAATATGGCATTCTTTTTTGTGTTTGAGAATATTTGAGATATTGTATGATTTTCATTGTTATTTGATGTATACTTGTCACGGTATGGCATTATTGTTATCATATGTTTTTGTGATATCTCTTATCCTATCTCATTTTATATGATATTTATAGCTAGACTGATCCGTCTATTATTTTTCTTCTTAAATAATACTCGGGTCAGACCGAGGTATTTCAGGTGCTTCTAACTTCTTATCAGGGACCATCATCTGATTTTTTGGCTAACTACTTTGGATTAGTAGTTTTTGCTTTTATACATTCGAGATAGAGACTCCTTGATGTATACTTATTCTTTTGTCTAGCACTTGTACCTATTCTTTTGTGATGTAGTTGATCTTGTATGACCACTACTTTGATGTACACTTCTATGTGTTATATTCATATCTGTTTCCGCCTTTGTGATATGAATATCTGTGACTGATTTGTGTTATGCTTATTTCTATATTTGTTTCCGAAGCCCACATAGCCACTGTGTAGTAGCTTTGAGTCTGTATTTGATATGATGGGTTTCCTCTTGAAATGAAATGCAAGTCATATTATCTGACATATCGGTACTCGCACAAAGCAATTACACAGATGGTCGCTCCTCAACAGCCTTATTCTTCATGCTAGTCGACGGCATTACCCCGTAGTGTCCTTGGCTAGTGTGAGTATAGAGGTGGGGCGTCACACATTCGATAGTTAAATTTAATTGAACTAATTACAATATGAATTGTTTGCAATAACAAAGATGTAAATTAATTTTCATAATAAGGTAATGGTATTGTATAAGTATATTTATAATATAACTTATAAATAGAAAAGATTTAAAAGCTGAGAGTTTTAGAATTTAAATCTCATTGCATTCGAAATTATTTTCAAAGCCTTCAGAATTAATAATAATATTATTTGAAAGTGTTTTGACTAGAAATATATTTTGAAAAGATTTTTGAAAGAAAAAAAATCATTGAACTCGCTTTAGTCGTTGGCAAATAATTCTGGGGATGACTGCAGCATCGCCGGTATCCATTTTCGAGTTTCTGAGTGCGAATTGCTACCAAAATCAATTTATTTTCGGTTAAAACATATTTGATTGTGAAAAAATATATTCCAAGTATGATTTGATAAATATATGAAAATAGTTTTGAACTTATATATAGAAAATAGTATAGATAAGAAATAAGTTTATAACTTATGAATTTTAATAGTAAAGTAAGACCGAATTATAAAAACGGTTGAACATTTGGTTAAGCAACCAAAAGAAAATTTGAATTTGAGATATGAAATAAAAGAATTAACCTAAGAAATGTTAAGTAAATTGAGTTAGTGAAATGAAATAAATAAAATGAAGTTTAACTCAAGAAAGCTTAAATGAAAGTGAATTGTATTTGAAATGAATTAGATAAAATAATGAAATGAAATTTTAAGTGAATTAGTTGATAGATTTGAGAAATATTAAGCTCAAAACCAATTTTAAACTTGTTGAATGTGAATGATAAGAAAAGAAAAAAAATTAACTTAAATAAAGTTAAATAAATTGGTAATGGATTAAATGAAATAAAGTTTAACTTAATAAAGATTAAATGAATTGAATTAAATTTGAATGGAACTAGATGAATTAGTAAAGTGAATTAATTCCACCTAAGCTATAAAATGAATTAATAGAATGAATAAGAACTTGAATTATAAAATGAAATGCAATTTGGGTGTGAAAGAAATTGAATGAGAATAAATGGGTGTAAGTAAAATTTATATAAGTAATTGAATTTGATTTAAATTGGAAGTAAATAAATTGAATGTTAACTAATTGAATATGAAATAAGTGAATATTAAATAAATAAATGTTGATCCACTTAAGTATAAGAGGTAAGAAATACTTTAAGTTTAAATAATGAAATGAATTATAAGATGAAAGTTAACTTATAACGAACGGGATTTTCGACCCTCGAAAATCGACATCAATAACTCCACTATAGAATGCCGAGCAATTGAGTGCCGGAAACACCAGTTTATTAGGGGTGAAGAATAAAAGGTGGAGAAGAAACAGAAAATAACAAAGAATCTCACAACCGCAGTGGAACAAAATATAATATATAATAACAGATTTTAAATACAAGAACTGTACTGTTAATATACCCTAATTGGGTGCGACCCACTTAGCCTTGCTGCATCTCCCCTGTTTTAGTCATTCCCGGTTGATGAGGCTTGAGGCTAACGTTTACCTTTTGAATAGCATTCATTCTTCGAATGCTAACACTGCCTTCCAAGCAACGATGCAATGATAGCATTCGTCCATACAAGTTGTCCTGGGTCTGGAAAAACCGGATCACCGTCTTCACTATCTTCACGGTATCCATTCGTAACGCTCAAATCGGATCGAAGTGGTTTTCAGATAATTAAATCCGATCCCGGTCTCTTGGAAACGATCAATGAAATTGATCAAAATTGATAGTCGGTTATTTAACTACCAATGAACATCCATAAGCACACATCAGGCCTTATTATAAATTTTCCAAAATTTATTTTCAAAATATCTCTATAAGATATATGTTTAAATCCCTTCCAATATTTCAAAAATTAAGACAACTCAATTACTTATACCCATATTGGGATATTTCAAACCATCTCTTATTTCAACACTTAGAAAATATTTCCATTTATTTCTCTTTCTCAAAATCCTTCACAATTTATATTGTAAATTCCCTAACTCATTTATAACGAATTCTATAAGTTCCGGGATTCCTTGATTTATTCCCTTTAATATTTTCCAAAGTCAAATAACCTTGTCTATAATTTCAATTTCCCCTTTTCTACTTCTTTTATGAATTCTATCTCATTTTTCGAAGTTCACTCTTATTTTACTACTTTGGAAATTTTCTTACATTTTCTCAAATTCCATTTTGAGAATTCTCTTATAAATTCCATATATTGGATAAACCCCGTTTCCAAATCTCGATAAGATTTATAAATAAATTTAAATCATTACAAAACTCTATATATATATATAAAACAAGTATTTAAAGAATAATAATTTATTTTTAAAACATGTTCAAGTAATTATTTAAAATATCGAAACTCTTTTTATAAACATCAATAACTCATTTTTAGATAAACAAATCAATTTTCAAAGCTGATTTTAAAAATTAGGATTTATTAAAATAAATATTAAGTGTTTGAAAAATTCACTTTTCGATGTATTTCAATTCTACTAGTTCAAAATTATATAGTTTGATAAATAAAACTTCCCTTTTTAATAACAACTTAATTTCTTAGTAATACAATATATTTTTAAAATCTCAATAACCAATTAATTTATAAACTCCATTCGATTCACAACCTATCGATTTCATTTTGATTCTCCTAATCATTTCCACATTTCAAAAATAGTATCCACTATTTTCCTCAACCCTGTTTCCATATTCTAATATAATTTCACCCTATGAATTTTAAATTCCCAGTTTATCAATAGATATCGTTTTACCCTTATTTACAAACAACGTTTATAAATTTATAAACTCCTTGGAGTTTTCACTTGTTTATAAAACCAATTTCATTTATAAAATCCCATTTTAAAAATCCATTTCTTAATAAATTTCATTTATTCCACAAATCCATTTTTAATATCTATTCCAACTCCTCTTCATATTTTTTTAGAAATATCATTTAAATATCCACCGTTTAAAAATATTCTATATAAATTATTTTTAAAAATCTATTTAAAATATATTTTCCCGAATAGTTAAGTACAACCCAAAAGTGAATTTATCGTTTTACCCAAATCAATTTCTTTTAAAATAATCCAAACTTCAATATACATATTTTTATATTCAAAATCTCCTTTTAATTCCTTCAAATTCAAAAATAATATTTATGGTATTTAAAATACCAAAATTCAGGCTAGTGCTACTAAAACATCCAAAATTCAATCACAACAAATCTATAACAGATTTATTCACACACATCATATATCTATATATATGAACATTTAATATATTTTTGAGGAATCCAGTTGGATCCCTCCAACCTGTTGTTCCCTACATCCACAGATGTAACATAAAATACCAATCCCACTTCGAGGGGGATATCCTGGTAATATAGGGTCATCCGCTATTATGTCGGGCGCATAGGGTCTCATCCGCTCCAACGATGGGTTTATATCCAACTACTAATATATATACTACTATATATATTATAACATCCAAACTGATAATAATTATTAAATTCAACCAAGCATCCAATAATTAATTTTAACTATTTAAAATTAATTCGGTAATCCAAATGAGTGAGAATTTCTCACCTTGATTTTATAATTTGCAAATCCGTTCCATTTCACGGCTACGAACCAAAATCGACTTGTTTCCGAACCTCGCACGAATAAATTTACGATATATATAAGTTAATAATTTTTTTTCTATAATTAAACTAATTACACATCAATTTAAAATAAATTTAAAGTTAATCGTTATATACCTCTCAAAACGAGCCTGCTCTTCCTGAAACCACCCCACCCAAACCAGTCGTCATCACTACCTTCACGTCCATCGCCAAGCATCCCTTGCTTCCTCCAGAACCAGCAACTTCAAGCACCAAAGTTCACTGCCATCACTGACGCTGACACTCCATGCCACCAATGACCTTCCCAGGCTGCCGCTTCTCCTCCTCTTCTTTTTTATTTTATAAACAAAAAACATCGCCGATTGCTAGATCCTCGACCACTGCTCCTCCACTCTGCCACGAGCCAGGTGACTGCCCACCTTGACAAATATGACCTCCTCCTACGTACGACACCCCAACAGCCTTCATGCCAACTTCATCGTGACCCCACATCCACGCGACACCCCCTCCAGTCACGCCCTCCCTCCTTGCCTGCCCTCGAAATTCATGCCACCCACAAACCCTAGGTTCGACCATTCCCCTAAGCTGCGCCGCCTCCCTCGCGCACCTCCATCTCGTGCTCAGTCGCGACTTCGACCTTGCCTCGTCAATGATTTGCGATTTTGATTTTCTTCTTTTTTATGAATGAATTCGATTTTCGTGAGTTCGAATTTTAAGGAAATGAAGAGAAGTAACGTGATTTCGTTTTTGAACTGAAGGAAATAAGCGAAAAGAATATGCGCTTATAAATTGGAAAGAAATGGGGTGTTACAGAAGATAGGGCTTGCAATTTAATTTGAATTGATTTTTATTTGAACTGATTTGGAGAAAGGAGGACGTGATTTAAACGTGAATAGGCGGCTATGACTTGATTTGATTTGATAACATCTCATATTATATATACAGGGAAATCTCGAACTCCTATTGAGGCATGCCGTCAAGCGTTTCTAATGTTATACCTCTATTCTAAACACAATGGAATAAGTCTCGGGACCTAATTCGATCGTATGGAGAAGATAGCTTTTTAAATCGAGTATTTAAATTAAATTCAATTAAATTATTTCTAGGCGTTTTCAGATCGCACGACCAAACGGTAACTCCATACGCTACGAAATTTAAAATCCGATAATAATACATTATTATGGATCAATGGAACTAGTTTCGTCGAATTCTGAGACTGTGCCTCAGATCGCTATTTTAACGCGTCGATTAATTCGACGATTTCAAAAATTGACGAAATCACTTGAAATTTCAGTTTTTAAACTTATTAACTAAATTCAAATTCAAATAGAATCTATATCAACATTAGAAATCGTTTCGATTCATATTCATCTCGAATTCGATTATTTAAACGATTTTCAAATATTAATTCAACAATTAAATTTATTCAATAAATTCCTATATTTACATTTTTAAATTCATTCTAAAATTTTCAACCAAAATCTTCATACCCAAGAATAAATTTATATCCCAAATCCAATATTTAAAACCATTTAAATATTCTAAATCAAATGACGAAAAATTCGAGTCATTACATAACTTAAAAAAAAGTTGAATGAAATTGATTGTGATAAAGAGAAAATTTATTAATATGAATTTGAGTTATAAAATAAAATTTTACTTAAGTAAAATTAGTGATATGAATTAATGAAATTAACTAATGAAGTGAATCAATGAATTAATATGAACTTAAGTTATGAAGTAATAATAAACCTGAGTTGCGTTTTATAAAATGTTTATAATAAACTTAAATGATTTTATAAAATGGTTTATAAATGATATTAGTATTTTTATAAAATGTTTATAATTTAAATGATTTTATGAAATGGTTAATAAATGATATCGGTATTAAAGAAAATATATTAAGTGGTAATGAAATAAAATTTAATTTAAATAAGGTTAAATGAAATGATTTATAAAATGGCCTAGAAATGGATTTATATGAAATGTTGTTAAACATAAAATGAAACGATTGAAATTTGTAACGGCCCGTATTTTTTTCGATAATTAGAATATTGAAGTTAATAAGATTTTAGGATTTAACATTGTATGAAATTAGAAATTTATGATTTGTTAGTAAGAAAACAATTAGAATGTAATTTAATAATGTGATTTAATGTAATTGATTACTATTTTAGTGTAATTTCAATTTATTTTAATAATTCTTTGAATGTAAGTTCCACTGATTGTAATAATAGATGTTAATTTAAGAATGGAATAATTTAAGAAATAAATGTTGGAATATATGAAATGAACAGAAAATAGTTGTGGTATAATGAGAATTCATTTGAAATCTAATATTGAATATAAACTATAATAAGAGTTGTTGGAATCCTTTAATTGAAAAGAAAAGACAAGTGCATTGTAATTAATAAGTTCAACATAAGAACTTACATTTTATATTAAATTAAGATAAACATTTTAATGAATTAAGCTTTGACTTGAAAAGAATAAATTGTATGTTTGTCTCTAATTAGAATAACAAATGTTGAATTTGAATAAAGGATAGAGTGAATGTTTTATTAAAAGAATAACATAAGTTGTTATTTGAAATGCATCTTGGAGAAGTTGATTTTCAATAAGATAAAAAATTTACTTTGTAAATAGTGTATAAATTTTGTTGTATATGAAATTTTGTAAAACATGTTTGAATTGGTATAAATGAAAAGAAAACAGAGTTTTATAATTAGAATTTGTTTGAAATTAGTAATGAAATGAATTGGAATTAGATTAATTGAAATGTTTCAATTAAAAGGAAACATAAATGAAAGTGTAATGAATGAGTTAATATAGGAACTTGCATTTTGTGTCAATATGGAATGAACATTTTGATTAAGATAATTGCATGTTTTGAGATGTATAAAAATAAAACTTTCATTTTGAATAAGTATGATTTTGGAAAAAATATTTGAATTTTAGAATATTCTATACACATACACATTAATATTCAAATTTTTAAATATATCAGAGGGTCCATGGTTATGTAAATGTCGTGGAATCAATTAGAATTACTTTGTACTAACAGTTGTACATTAATTACATAAGTTCATATATATTTATTTTTCCATTTTATATATGGTTAAAACTTGTAAATTGGTCGCATTAATGTGACCGTTACAGTAATTAAAAAAAGTAAAGTAAATCACTTTTATAGTGCACAGAAAGATATATATTCATTAATTAATAAAATTGGTTTGAGTAACGTAAATAAATATATAAATTGATTGGTTAATTAATTGATTGATTGATTGTTAATTGATTGATTGCGTTAATGGAGTGTACACATATATTAACAAAAAACGAATGTTTTAATATGGAATTAAATGATGTAAATATGTGTATATTTGGGTTTATTTATATGAATTAATTGGAGTAAGTTTTGGAATTTGGACCCCAAAGGTTTGTTTATAGGATATAGGTGGTCCCTTCATTTGCTTTACATCACGTCGCATTCTCTCTCTTTTCATTTTCAAGTTCTCAGCGTAGCCTCCCCTTGAGCATCCATTTAATTATTAGACTACTCATTCATTTCTTATTAATTAATAATAGCCTCATTTGATTTATTTCTAATTAATAATTGCCTCATTCTTTTCATTTGTTCGTTTGCTCCTTTCAAGTGCTTTACCCGAAGTTTTTTTTCCTTTTCTTTTTTTCCATTTTTTATGTGAACATCCAAATTAATATTCATGCCATCTAATTACCATTTACTATTCTCCGTATTTGAAGTTTATTTTGTTTATGAGTTATTAGTTCTTGTAGCTTCCTTTCATAGCAACTCTTTCTTCTGAAGCTTCATACTAAAGAATGGAAGATTTATTTTTATCTTTATTCATATATTTATTCCTTTACTTCACCTCTTTCAATACTACCATTTTAAGGTTGTTCATATTTTTACTTTATTTCAATTCCTAGTTTGTTTATATATATACCTTTTTAGTTTTTCATTTGTTTCCATCTTCATTCCTGTAGCCTCATTTCATTTTTCAAATCTCATCTTCTGTAGCTTCATTTCTCCAAACAAACTTCCATCTCATTTTTCTCTCTCTCTTCATTTTCCTCGTTCTTTATTTTTTTCTTCTTCAAATCTCCTTCTTCTCTTTTTTTCAAAGCTTTATTTTTCTTATTCTTCAAATCTTCTTTTTCAAAGCTTCATTTACTTTTTCAATTCTTCATCTTCTTTAAAAAAAATTCTTCTTTTCCAAACATTCTTCTTTTTCCAAATCCTTTTCTTCAAATCCAGATCTATACAAACTTCTCTGTCTCTTCTAAAACTTTCTAAAAAAAGGGAAGATTAAGACAGCAAAGAAACAAATCAAAAGGAGGAAGTAGTAGCGGATCCAAATCCAAGTAGAAAAGGGAAATCCATAAGGTGAGTGTTTAAACTCACTCACGAAATACTAAAATTTTATTGCAAGTTAAACCAGGTAATTTAGTGATAAATTTTTTATTGTTGGTTTGGAATTTTAATTGATATTTAATTTGAATACCTAAATTCCAATATGTGAACTAATAATTATTGTGACATGTTATTGAATTGGTTGATTTGTTGAATTGGTTGATTTGAATGTTGATTGTATGTTGTGATGGATGCTATTGTGATAGAATGTGTATTTGTTCATTTATTTTGATATATCCTTATTATCACCCTATAGTTTATTATAATCATATAAATTTTCATATTGATTATTTGAACACTGAATAAAGATATAAAACCCATGAATTTCATATATTTACATAAGAAAAAAATTAGTATGTTTAGATTTACTATTTGAACCATAAAAATGATTTTCAGAAATAAACCGTCGTTACCTTATTTGAAAGTTTTCAAAATTAAATTTTGAAACATTGGGAAGTTTCCATAGAATTGAATGTTGAAACTTTGAAACATTTTTATAAATCAAATCTCTTGAACTATGAAATTTAATTGGGAAATTTTCTATAAATTTGTAAGTTACTAGAATGGTCTATTGTGAAATCTATTGTATTTTGAATATGGAAACAATAACTTTTCCAAAAAATTTGAGCCTTTAAGAATGTAGTTATCTGCATTCCTTATGTCATCTAATTTTGATTTAATTTGCATAAGATCTTTTAGTTCTGACTCGAGTGTTTTGTCTTTTCATTACGCTCGGGTTAGTCTGAGCTTTTCAGTGAATTGAAGACTATTTCCTGGAGGACGAAGATGAAGATTCAGTATATTGTTGCTATTTATTATAATTATTCCACTGCATTATTTGTTTATTCCTGCTATATAACTCTGATTTGTATTGTAAAGTGTAATCAAATGTTATTTGTAAAACAGCTTCATGAACTGTTTATTTGATTATTATATTTTGTCAATCCACTGCGAGATTCTGTGTTTTGTTTTTCTTTCTTATCTTTTATTTTCTTATTTACCCCCATTAACAATCCTCCCATTTGAATGGTTTGAATTAGACATGTGTGGTTTATTGTCGATTTAAACCGTCCAAAAAGGTGGGTCGTTACAAAATTTAACAAATTGAACGAATAAATTAAATGTAAATGAAATGATGTAAATAAATTAGAAGTAAACCAATTAAATGTTAATAAAATTTGGATGTTAATAAGAAATGAAGTGTATTAATTAAATATTGACATTGGATAATGTAAATCAATATAATTTGAATTAATTAGATGTATATTAATTGTTGAATGATTTCTTTTGTAGCAAATTACTGTTATAACTGCTTTTGGCTGCATATGATTGTCTTGTTGGGTATTAGTGCTTGTGCTTATGATTTGGATTCAAAATTCATGTAATATGGTTCTATATCTTTTATAAGTGACTAGTATTTCTAAATTGAGTTGAGATAGGTACATGTGAAGACCGTTTGGACGTATGTGCAGTTTGATTTACTTTTGCTTGCTTAATATGAGCGAACTCGCTCGTATTAATAATAACAAGGTACATATCTCGGATTACATACGACACTTTTATATTTTTCCCTACGGGATGCCTCATCATTGAGATGAGATGTGTATTTGGTATATTTGTGATATATATTTATATTGTAAAATTTTTACAATCGAGCCGTGCCAAGGAGACGCTGCCGAAATTTTCCGTAAATCCAGGTGTTAGAAATTTTTTGAAGTTTTAAAATTTTATAACTTGTTTTTTATATATAAGTTGTAATTTCTATAAAGCTCATATCTGAGTGGCATAGTGGAAGCGTGGTAATGGTTTTGCAAATAAGATTTAATGTTTTATAAGTTAATTATTTTGAGTAAAATATATCGTATGTTAAATTCCTTGCGTAACCCTTTTTCGAGGACAAAAAATTTTGAGTGGAGGAGATTGAAACGACCCGTAATTTTAACTATTTTAAATTATTGAATTCAATATGATCATTGAATAAAGATGGTTAGAAATAAAATTTAATGATTTATTAATGTATTTTATTTAATATGAACTTGAATAAAATTTTGAAATAACCAATTTCGAAGATTTAGGCAATAATAAATATTGAAATGAAATTTTATGTATTGAATGTGTTTATAATCAATAGCTGGAATTGAATAATAAATGTTGAATTATTATAAAATGGAAGTAGTTGTCTTATTACTTGAATCTGTTTTAAAAGTAAAATTTTATAAGTTAAATAACTTAAATTTCAAATAAATGATTTATTGGATAATTAAATTATTTAAAATTCATATTGAAAATTGTTTAAATAATTGAATTTTAAATGTAGTACGAATGAAAATGATTTTAAAAGTTAACTTAAATTTTATTTAAACAAGAATGAAAACTATTAATTTTTAAATTTGAATTTAAAGTGATTAAATTGATTTTTGGGAATTTCTTGTTCTAATTACCAGGCAAAAACTGCCTTTTTGGTCACTATCTCCAATTTTGACGAAACCAGTTTCATCTAATCCGTAATACTAAATTATTATAGGATTTCAAGTTTCGTAGCGGTCGGACTTATCGTTTGGTCGTGCAAGCTTGAAACGCGTAGAATATATTGTCGGAACTTTAATTAAAATAATTCAATTTTGAAAGACTATCTTCTGAATATGATGGAATTGACTCCCGAGACTACTTCCATTGTTCGGGATGGAGGTAATAACGTATAGAACGCCGGGCAGCACATTTCGTTTGGAGTTCGGAAAATTTATGTATGAATAGTGTCGGGAATTTATATATAAGGCCGTATCGTTTCATTTTCGCGAGTTAACCCTAACAAATATCACAACCGTGCTCATACACGATTTTAATGGCTGATATCCTCCTTTCTCCTCTATAAAGTTTTATTGGAATTAAACTAAAATTTAAACCATTAAATCGAATTGTTAAATCGAGTTTGAAGTTAAAATGAATGTTTCGAAATTGAAATTGAAAGTAAGTTGATTTGAATTTAAATCAAAATTGAGTCGATTTAAAATTAAATTGAGATTGAAAATGATATGAATTGAAAGATTTGGAAATGAATCGGTTTGATTGAAATTTGGACCTGAATCCAGATTTATTGGAAATGGGAAGAAACAGTTTGGATTTTGAAATTATTTTCACTATAGACTATTTTCCTATAAACTGCTTTAAAATTCATCTTTTTAAATTTTCAAATCATTTAATATATTATCTATTTTAATATCTAAACTATTTTGACTATTTTAACTTTTTAAAAAACTATTTAGAACTATTTAAACTATTTTCTAAAAATTCAAACTAGTCAAGGTTGGAATGTTTATATTTAGATCGTTGATTTAAAAGCGAATTAGGTTAAAATGAAGTTATAACCTAAATTGTAATTCGAATTGAACTTTGAAGTAAAAATGACATATCGAACTGAATTGACAAATTTTTAGTAAATATGATATTTTGAAATGAAATTGATTTTGAAGTGAAAATGATATTTTAATATCAAGTACGAATCGTTTTCGAAATGTAAAAGAACCAACTGGTGTGTAAAACGACATTTGGTTGTTAAAGAGACCGGGGCTTCTTATTGGCGTACTCTCTGTCAATATTGGAACCACTTTAACAACTGTGTACGCAAAGGAGACTCTAGAATGAAGTGATTGGATTTTGTGTACGTTTGCTGGATTTGAAAAAAGAGAACGATGATGGATAGACCCCGGCACTTGTGCCAATTTGAAATAACTAAAACAAGATGGCTTCACAGGGCCAAGTGGGCTAGCTACTCCTGGTGGACATCCATTCTTTGATATTTTTCTTGGACTTGGTCCATACTATTACTTTAGATGTTGTTTTCGATTGGTGCACCTTGATTTTGGGATAACCTCCCTTTGACTCGATATGGGATGGATGAATGCGATGGGCAGTCGTGGCTACAATGCGTTAACACCAGCCCTGCGACCCGAACTAGTAGTATCCTACCTTGGGCATTGCCGCACGTGCCTTGTCATACTTTTATCTTTATACGAGACCACTACGAGTTTGGTTTAGTGTTGTCGTATCACGGCGCAACCCTATCCCCCGACGTGCTACTGGGGCGTTATATGCAAACTGTACGACAATGCTTAAAAACGCATTAAGGGGGATTAATGTAAAGCCTTAATGCTAAGAAAAATATTTATTTTATTGATTATACATTGTATATATAGCGTATTCTACTATATATAGATATTTTGACGGATCCTTAAGAGATGGAAAATCCCGTAATATCTCTTGAGTTATTGCACGCACGTTATACACTGGATAGGAGGTGTAAAACCCCGTAAACATCTCTGATGCCATTACACTAATGTTATATGTGATATTGATTTGACTCACATAAGGATATTTTAGTCCTGACTCAAGTGTTTGGGTTTTCGAATATCCTATTCCAAAAGACCATACATGCCCTTAAATATTTTATTCCAAGAGACCATATTAGCTTTCGAGTATCCTATTCCAAAAACCCATGGGCATGATAAAACCATTTCTTAATGTTATCATCTTGTACTTAGCCTTGAGTGCCAAGCTTATTCTTGGTCCTTTGGCGCCATTTGGTCAACACTAATTAAGCAATGCTTACTCGTGTCAACATATGTGTTAAAAATCAAGATTTGGCTCATCATACTGGGCATCCTGGGTGTTATACTAATTTTTGGTCTAACATTTTAGCACTAGAAGGAAGGCTTGAACCTCCAATTCTATTTATCTCTTTCCTTAAACTAATTAAACTAGTTTTTGTTTTAGAAAAATAGGGAGGTCAAGGCAAATTAATATTCCAAATGAAGAAGTCACACAAATGGCAACATTAGAAGAAATGTCATCTCCAAGTTCAACATGGGAAATGTAGAACCTGGACAGCCGTCAGAGCTAGCAAAGCCTGCCAGTAGCGAAGTTATGATCAAAGATCTAACCCAGCAGATGGAAATGATGCAAGAGCTATTAGCCAAAATCCTTGCATAATAGTCTTCTAAGCTCACCAAGGGAGAAGAAGTTAAATCACCAAGAAGGAATTTGGATGCTTCTTTGCTTAGGAACAAAAGCAAAGGCAAATTCACTATGACTCCACAAAAGAGAAAAGGAGACCAAGAAGCTGGAGCAACAGAGTTCTCCCCTAAATCACTAGAAGATAATAAGGAAAAGAAAACCATCAAGGAATGTTAGTGGAAAGATCACATGAGCAGTTTGGAAGTTTAATCTCCAAAGAGTACAAGCCTAATATGAGCAATTGTCACAGCGATGAATTTTATATGAAAGATATGGTTGAAAAATGGAAAAATATATGCTTAACCTTAAAGGGAAGAGGACACTTAATGCTAGAGTCGACAATAACTTCTGGGAAGCGCCATTCATAGATAGGATCATGTTCATAAGGATTTCATCTCACATCAAGATTCCATCCTTGAGATACAATGAGACTACCGACCTGGATGATCACCTAGTAGCATTTGAAAGTCGGATAGACCTCTTTAATGCGTCAGGAGCTATATGCTACTGACTTTCCCACCACCTTCCAAAGGGCAGCGGCTAAGTCATATAGACATTACTGTGAGAAGTTCATATACTCTTAGGAGCAATTCTTGTATGATTTCTCGGCATAGTTTTTCATTTGCAAGGATCCTACAATCGACTTCAACGTATTGGCTAATATCAGACAAAGACCGGGAGAGCTATTGGGCGACCATCTTAAAAGATTCAACGCAGAAGCACTAAAGGTAGAGGATATGACCGACAGAGACAAATTAATGGTAGTACGCTTAGGACTGATTGAGCAGACGCCTTTCTGAAAAGAGCTTTATCTTCATGGATGTAGGGACTCCAAGACTTCCATTTTCGAAGTGATAAGTTCATCTGTATGGATGAAATGTTCTATGCTAAGAAGAAGTCCCAAGCAGTATAAACAAATCCTTAACGAATTTATGCTCCTCCTGCCGGTTTTAGGGCGGAGTTTGTGGAATAGGGAGTGGTCGATCCTTACTCATCTATTTGTTTATACTCATATTTGCACTCTGGGGATAAGAATTAGTCGGCGGGTGATCGAATCGCACCCAATTTGTATTTATAATCCAGCCCACACTCTAGGGACTTAGATTTATTTTGGAAAATAGTCGGACCGTATTTCCTTAACTAATTGATTTGCCCCCAAGATTGAGGTTTAACTTAGCGAGCGATTGATCGTATTACGATCACTTTTGATTCATGTCTGTCCCATCACTTGGTGGGATGAATTTGGTTATCGGATGGTCAATTCACATCCATTTCTCGTTAGGTACTCCGCCCATCGTGTTGTGAGCAAGAATCATCGAACGAACGGTCGGATCATGTTCATTTTGTTTCGTTCAATCATGAACTTATGTGATTGCCTAGCTCCAACCTTTAGGAACTTGCTCAAACATGTCAATATTAGTTAGTTGGGTGTTATAACTAATATGTAATGCTACAGCAATCACAGATATGAAGAAAATTTCAAGCTTTATTTGCCAAATGGAAAGAAATTACATAAATTGTCTTATTACATATTTGGAAAATCAAATGCTCAAGCAAATTCAGAAATTGAATACAACTGAATGAAAAAGAATAAATTAAGTGAAATAGCATCGTAAATGCTCGCTATTCCACTCCCTTGGGTGTGTAACGCCATCAACAGTCATTAGCTAGAAAGTTCCTTTTCCAAGCCTCTGTTCAATGACATATGGTCCTTCCCAAGTAGGATTCATGTGTGACGAGACAGGAAAAAACCGTTTTAAGACGAGATCGCCGGTTTTGAAGGTTCTAGTTCAGACTTTAGTGTTGTAGTATCGGGTGACTCGGTGTCGATGTGTAGCTTCCCTCAAATCAGCTTCTTCGCGCTTCTCATCTTCAAAGTCTAGAGATTCTAAGAGGAGATCCCTATTCAATCTGGGGTCATAGTAGGTCACTCGATGAGAAGGGACTTCGAGTTTAACAGGAATGATTGGAGCCGTAAGCAAGGACGAATGAAATATGGCCATCGCGGGCTTGTGGATGGTTCTGTAAGCCCATAATGTTGTTGGAGTTCATCCACCCACTTGCCTCTAGCCTTTTCCAAATGTTTATTTAGAATAAACTTTATGATTTTCTTCACAGCTTCAACTTGTCAATTTGCTTGAGGGTGAGCAACTGCCACAAATCTCTTTTCAATATGATGTCGATGGCAGAAGTCTTTGAATTCAGCACTGTCGGAATGAGTTCCATTATCAGTTATAATGGCTCGTGGAAGGCCAAAATGACAGATGATTTGTCGGATAATGAAGTTGGTTACTTTCTTCGTTGTGATCATGGTTAAAGGTTCTGCTTCAGCCTATTTAGTGAAGTAATCAACTGCTACGATGGTGTACTTCACACCACCTTTTGGGATTGGTAAGTAGCCGAAAATATCTATGCCCCATGTGGCAAACAGCCATGGACTGACCATTTATGTAATTTCCATCGGCGGAGCTCTTGGAAATTTTGCATACATCTGGCACTTATCGCATCGCTTAGCATAATCAGCAGCATCTCGGTTGACAGTTGGCCAATAATACTCACAATGGAGTATTTTCTTTGCTACGGTTCAGCCCCCAGTGGGATACCAACAACTCTCACTAGCAACAATCGAAAGCATCTTAAGATATTTGGAGTTAATGTACCCTTTAGGTTAGCTAAACCCTTGGCTATGCCTCTACTGTGCTTTCTATCATTACCGATGGTGAAGTCACATTCAACATCTCTCACATGAGTCTTTATCACTCAAACAGATTTAGAATCTCTCCCTATATCCAAATATCTCGAACAATTTACGAACCTTTCCATGGATTCCAGCATAAGTCGTCCGACAAATGCTAACGCTAACCTCTCCCTTAGACTTAGCTTAGGATAGACAGTTCAACTCTATAACATTTGTCCGAATTTTTAATGCTGACCTCTTCCTTAGACTTAACCTTAGAATAGACAATCAACTCTATAACATTCCATCTCCATAACCGCTTCCAAAACATAGAATCCATATATCAGTTTTGAAGTAGATTTCAGTAAGTAATACATAAGTATACTTACTCGATCTTGGACTCTTCAAAACTAATTTGGTGAATTTTTTGTTAACTCAATTCCAATTCTCTTAAAAGTAAGCAAACGATATAAAAGAGTCCTCCATGAGGGATCTCAAACACACACACACACACATGTTCTTAAAGCTAAAGATGTTTCGTACCAATGAGTCCTCCCTAGGGGTCTCAAATTGTATGAAGCTGTGAAGCTTTCATATACATCCTAAGTTAATTCGGGCAATTTAATAACAATGAAAATGATTGCAAATGGAAATAAGGTCTCGTATACTTGTCATGTTTCTGACCTTCTCAACTTACGCTATCTGTAATTATCTGCCTTTCTTACCCTAAAGATGACACTTAATATATCCACGATATTCATGTGCTGATCATCTAGGTGTCTAAAAGACGAGTCGTTGGGGTGAAAAGAAAAGACAAGAAGGAAGAAACATAGAATCTCACAATGCAAGGAAATCATATATAATAGAACATAAGATAGTACATATGGTCACTTCCAAAATGAAACATCAGAGTTACAACAGGTACTAACTTCAGCCGGGGACAGTTATAAATGTCTTCCCCCACAATGCGAACACATAACTATACACATATAAAGGAAATAAAATAACTAGATAACATCGAAGCCACCTGCTCTATTGTAACGACCCGGAATTTTAGTCATTTGGTTTTGAACGTTTAATATATTTTTAAATGTTGAATTTGAAATAATAATTGATTTTGAATATGGAGATTTTGGTTGAATTAGTGAACTGGTTTAGAATTTCAAA
The DNA here is from genome assembly GCA_030737815.1 of Allium fistulosum. Lineage (NCBI taxonomy): Eukaryota > Viridiplantae > Streptophyta > Magnoliopsida > Asparagales > Amaryllidaceae > Allium > Allium fistulosum. The sequence goes on along the minus strand of CM060908.1, from coordinate 941,175,358 downwards.
TATAGCGATTAAATGGATTTAGTGAATAGTAAATTTAATATTTGAAATAGGGTAAATAATTGAATTTTTGATTTAATATGAATAGGAATGGTTTTTAATATGGATATAAATTCTATTTGAATTATAATAGAGTTAGCGGGTTTTTTAAATTAGAATTTCAAGTAATTTCGTCGATTTTGAAAATTGCTTGATTTAATCGACACGATAAAATAGCCTTCCGAGGGATAGTCTCGGAATTCGACGAAACATGTTCCATTGGATCTGTAATAGTGCATCATTATCATATTTCAAATTTCGTAGCGTTTGGAGTTACTGTTTGGTCGTACGGGATAGAAACGCGTTGAAATTAATATTGGAAATTTAATATTATAATTTGATTCGGAAAGCTATCTTCCACATACGATCGAATTAGGCCTCGAAACATATTCCATTGTGTTTGAAATAGGGGTAAAACATTATAAACGCCTGGCGGCACACTTCGTTTGGAGTTCGTTCGGAAAAAGTACATGAATAGTGAAAATAATAATAAAATAATGTGTATACACGTATTTATACGTGTATTCCTCTCAGCCTAACCCTAGAAAATTAACCTAGCCACCGTTATCATCTTTAATGGCTGAAATGCTCCCGTCTTCCTCCTCTAATTCCTCCTTATCCATCAACAATTAGCGGAAATCACCAACTAGAAAATCGTAGAGGGAGTCGAGAGCTACAAATCCAATGGTGGTGATCGATTATCGTGGTCGTGTTTGGTCAGGAAGGGCTTGAGAAGGTCATACATTTGTGCGCTATTTTCCAGGCATAGGTATAGCTGAGCTCGACAATATTCTGGTGGAAGGTGGAGTTCATGATGCTCGTCGTCGTGGTGTTGGCTGATCGAGTTCAAGGCCATGGATGAAGGAGCGGCGATCGATTGTTAAACGCGTGCATATGGGTTTCTTGTCCTGGTGGTTGTGTGCGAATGATAGAGAGGGGGAAAGAGGAACGCGGTCAGGATCCTGGGATGCAAATCGAATGGCCTGGACTTTTTTTCAAGGTTTAAAAATAAAAAGGAAAATGTAAATTTATTTTGTTATAAATTATGAATCTTATAAATTGTATATCTTTCACATACGAGGCCCGATTGAGACGAAACAAGCGGCGTTGGAATCGTACCGATGAAGGTTTTGGCATGAAATCGAAGTGGCATTTATTTGAAGTTTAAATATTTTCAGTTTCAAATAAAAGGTGAGTGTTTTATACGCTCACGATTGACTAGAATATTTTTATGTTGGTTAAATTTGAAGTTATGATGTGATTTAAATTTATTAATTGTTGTTGATAAATTTAATTGATATTTAAATCGACGTCGGAATTAATTGATAGAATTTGAATGGACAGCTAAATTGAATTAGAAATAACGGCTAGTAACCCGATTATTGATAATTGGTTAATTGTTGTGATTATTGACTGTTTGGATGTTGGTTGTGATGGATGAGAATTGATTGATATTTTGGATGATTTGGATGTTTATTTATTTTTATATATCATAGTATGATCCTGTATATTATTTACATTATATAAAGCTGTAAATTGAATTATGTCGAATAAGTTAAGGAATAGGTTGAAATGATATATACCTATGGCATTTATTTTAGATTGAAATGATATATATCCATCCCTGAATTAAATTGGAATAACTGATTCACTTGGCCATAGGATAGAAAACTATATATGGACACGGGATTGGTTAAATTCACTGATTTTAAAAAAAATCTTTTGAAATTATTTAAATGATTTGATTTTAAGAAATAAAATAATCGAATTTATGGAAATCGAACTATTTTCGAACTTGAGCTCGAAGTGTTGAAATTTAATTTGATAACAGGAATTGTTTAAATAATTGAAGTTGAGATTTTGAAGTTATAATCGAAATATGATTTGAATTTCAGAAATTGATTTGTTTTAAAAGATTGGATTTTTATTCGAACATTGAGTATTGCTAAGTAAAAGTGATGAAAAACGATATTTCGAAATTGTGTTCGGAATTGTATTTTATTTGAAGATTTGCATTTTTAAATTGGATATTGAAGGTAAATTTGATATAAGTGTTTTGAATCGATATTTTGAAAATCGAACTCGGAATTGATATAAATCGAAATGGTTTAAATTTGGGATTGAAATTATTTTGGAATTGAAATTGAAATTAATTTGGAATCGAAGTAAAATTCGTCTTGAAATCGGAATTGAATCGGTTAAATCGAAATGGAAATTGGAATTGATTTGAATTGGGAAATTTGGAATTGAATCGGTTTGACTTTGAAACTATTTTCAAATGAATTATTTTAGTATAAACGGTTAAAATCTATCTTCTTTAAATATTGATATTATTTTGATTTTCCAAACTATTTTACTATATAAACCATTTTTAATACTCAAACTATTTACTATGAAAATATTTTAACTTTTTAAATTATTTAAAACTATTTAAACTATTTTCCAAAAATTCAAACTGGTCAAGGGTGGAATGTTTATATTTAAATCTTGGATTTAAATGTGAATTGGTTTAAAATGAAGTTATAACCTAAATCGAAATCCGAAACGATTTGAAAGTGAAATTGAGATATTGGAGTGAAATGATATTTCAAGTGAAAATGACGTATCAACCGAATATGATTTTTTGAGTAAATATGATGATTTCAAAATGAATTTGATTTTGAAGCGAATATGATATTTTAATATCAAGTACGAATTTTTTCGAAATATAAAAGTACCAACCGGTGTGTAAAACGACGTTTGGTTGTTAAAGAGACCGAGGCCTCTTATTGGCATACTCTCTGTCAATATTGGAACCACTTTAACAACTGTGTATGCGGAGGAGACTCCAGAATGAAGTGGTTGGATTTGGCATCGTTTGCTAAATTTGAAGAAAGAGAACGATGATGGATTTGCCTTACACTTGTGTCAATTTGAAATGACTAAAACAGAAGTCGTACCGGCCAATGAGGTTAGCTACCTCTAGCGGACACACTTCTTCGTATTACTATCATAACAGTGTTATCGATTGGTGTGCACCCTTGTATTTTGGGAGTGTTGGACGCGGTGGGCCGTTAGGGGTTACCACCAGCCGGGAAGGGTAAACTGGTAGTATCCTACCTTGGGCATTGCCTCACGTGCCTTGTCATAATTTTATCCTTATACGAGACCCCTATGATTTTGGTTTAGTGCTGTCGTATCACGGCGCATCCCTCTCCACCGACGGTTTACTGGTGTTTTATATGCAAACTGTATGACAATGCTTAGAAACGCGTTAAGGGGGATCAATGTAAAGCCTTAACACTATTTTGATATTTATTTTACTGATTAGACATTATATATAGCGTATTCTACTACATATGAATATTTTGATGGATCCTTAAGAGATGGAAAATCCTGTAACATCGCTTGAGTTATTGCACGAACGTTATACACTGGATAGGAGATGTAAAACCCATAAACATCTCTGATGGCACGGCACTCATGTTATATGCGATATCCATTTGACTCACATAAGAATATTTTAGTCCTGACTCGAGTGTTTTATCTTTTCATTACGCTCGGGTTAGCTCTTAGTTTTTCAGTGCATTGAAGATCATTTCTTAGAGAACAAAGACGAAGACTTAGTATATTATTACTATTATTATTCCTGCATCATGTTGTCTGCTGCATTATTTATTTATCCCCGTTGTGCATATAACTTTGATAAATGTTGTATAAATTATAATCAAATTTATAATATAAACAGCTTCATGAACTGTTTACTTGATTATTATATTTATCGTTCTGCTGCGAGATTCTAAGTTTGTTTTCTTCTTCTTTTCTTATTTTTCTTAATTAACCCCGTTGATTATCTATGTTTCGGATTTTTTAAGTAGGACATGTGTGGATTATTATCAATTTAAACCTTTCGAAATGTGGGTCGTCACAGTTGGTATCAGAGCCAGGTTGGCGATATACCTAGGCTTTGATGGGGATTACTCATTAGAGAAAGGGTCAATAGCACCCTAGAATGAGTTTGAGTGTATTTATATATATGAGCGCGTATTTGTTAGTGAATATAAAATGTTTTATATTGTATTGACTTATCGATTGAGTGTCTATGAATTCTGGTCGGTATGGGAAGTACAACCGTATCGATAGGGGTTTCTAAACTCTTAAACAAGTTAAACCGACGTAGTATTGTTTTGTAGAAGGAAAATGAAATAATTGTACCCAAACTATATTTTTGATATAAAAGGAATATTTCCCAGAAATTATTATAGTGTACATATTTGGTGTGTTTGGTTGGTATTATTATAATCTAAATAAGATTATAAAATTTGGAATGGGTTATATAACCAATTAGAAATTGTATAAGTATGATTAAACATATGAGTTGTAACTAAAAGTGGGTTCAAACCAGAATTTGGAAAATTTAAATCCCGAAAATTTTGGGAAATGTTTTAAATGAATTTGAACCAAGTATTTGGGAATTTTTAAAATCTTAGATATATTGGGAATGTTTTTCAAAGTAGTTTGTGAGGAATAATGGAATATTATTTTGGAGATATTTTCTGAATAGAAAATTGTTTTAAAATGGGTTTTGGAAGTAAGAAAGCACTGAAACTCACTTCAGTCGTTGGAAAATAATTTTGGTGATGACGGCCTCATCATCAGACTTCATTTTCGAGTTTCTAAGTGACGAATTGCTAATGTGGTCAATGATTTTGGATTGTATTGAGAAAAATTAGTTTGTTTTAGAAATTCCAAAAGGGAATTGTTTTGGGAAAACCCAAGTTGTTTTAAAATTCCAAAAGTATGATTTGATATACAAAAGTGGATATATGTATATTTATGATTTCAAAATGATTTGAAATAAAATAGAGTGATTGAATTCTAGGAATTCCATTTAAATGATTTGTGAAGCCTAGAGAAAATCAGTAATTGAACTTATAATTAAGAGTTGATATAGATAGGAAAGGAAAGTGTGAATTTTAATCCTGGAATTAAAGTTTAACTTGAGTGAGTTCAAATGAATAATATGGGTTGAAATTTAACCTATGATAAGTTAAATAAAATTGAATTGGATTTGAATAGAATTGAATATAAAGTTGAAACGTAAAATGATTATATAACTATAAGTTATGATTATTGAATGGAATGGATACACTTAAGCTATAAAAGTGATATATATAATCCAGAGTTATGATTATAAGATGTAAATGGACTCAAGTAAGCAATATGATATTTTAAGTAAATAAGTTCTTGAACTTATGAATTGAGAAATGAAAGGGGTAAAACCAAAATGAAAATGGTTTGATATTATGGTAAAGGAATGGAAATTCAAAATTTTGAATTTTAAATGGAGGGCGAATTAGAATTGAGTAAATCGAATATAAACATGAATTGTGAAGTGATTATATAACTATATTTATAAATATAGAATGTGAGTAAACTTAAGTGGATATTCAGGGAATTATGAATAAATAAGTTTGTATAACTTATTAAACTGAGAAAGTGGAAAATTATGACCAAGTTAAAATGGTTAAGTATTTGATAATAAGAAATGAATTCAATTTAAGGGTAAATGAATTGAATATCATTTTAGAGTATGGATTGGGTATGAACTTTAGTTATAAAGTTGAATATGAACTTAAGTAGCGGTATGGAATGTTTATAATAAACCTTACAAATAATTTTATGGAATGGTTTATAAATAAATTAGCATGGAATGAAATGACGTTCACTATAAAATGAAGTGAATAATACTATGTGAATTAAATGAAAGTGAATGGAAAAGATGTAATATAAGTTGGAAGTGAAATTAATATGAATGCAAGTGCATGAACCTGAGCTGAATTGTTCGAGAATCAATTTACATGGAATGATTCCGAGATTAATAAAATGGATTTGAATATAATGAATGTGGATGTGAATGGAATGTAAATGAATTGATTGTAAATCAATTTGGAATTGAATAAAATTGAATATACATTGATTGGAAATGGATAGTTGAATGTTTGAACCTTGTACTTGTTTACGCATTAGAAATATACATGTTATAATATGTTTGTTTTATGGAAAACATGTGTTTAAGTTCGTTAAAGGAATGGAATTTACGAAAATTTCATGGTTTTGAAACTTATGTGCTTCATTTGAGTAAGTACAGGTACAGGAAGCTGTTTGGATAGAATTTGGGTTGCGTAATTGCATATAAATTAAGCGAACTCGCTTAATAACGCTAATATAAGGTACGCTTACGCATTAAAAGCAAAAATGAGATGAATATTGATATATATTGTGTTTCCGACCATGTGGGTCGATGTATATTATATTTATCATATTTGTGATATTATAAAAGACTCTCCGTATAGGGAAGACTCTGTCAAATTTTTCGAAAATTTAGGGTGATAGAAAATTTTTGGAAAATTTTGAAAAAATTTTGTTAACTAAATTTGATTTGAAATTACAGCTTGAAATAATGGAATTTGATGAATTAATAGGAATTATAGGATTTGGGTGGGACTAAAAGACTTAGGAAATGGTAATAACTGAATTTTAATCAAATGGGTTTTGAAGAGGAATGGGTTTGGAGCATTTTTCCTACTTTAGCAATTTCGGGGACGAAATTTTTTTAAGGGGGGAGGAATGTAACGATCCAGAATTTTGGTCATTTGGTTTTGAACATTTAATATATTTTTAAATGTTGAATTTGAAATATTTATTGATTTTGAATATGGAGATTTTAGTTGAATTAGTGAAGTGGTTTAGAATTTCAAATATAGCGATTAAATAGATTTGGTGAATAGTAAATTTATAATTTGAAATAGGGTAAATAATTGAATTTGCGATTTAATATGATTCGGAATGGTTTTCAATATGGATATAAATTCTATTTGAATTATAATTGACTTAGCGGGTTTTTAAAATTAGAATTTCAAGTAATTTCGTCGATTTTGAAAATCGCTCGATTTAATCGACACGATAAAATAGCCTTCCGGGGGATAGTCTCGGAATTCAACGAAACTAGTTCCATTGGATCCATGATAGTGTATTATTATTGGATTTCGAATTTCGTAGCGTTTGGAGTTACCGTTTGGTCGTACGGGCTAGAAACACGTTAAAATTAATATTGGAAATTTAATATTATAATTTGATTCGGAAAGCTATCTTCCACAAACGATCGAATTAGGCCTCGAAACATATTCCATTGTGTTCTGAATAGGGGTAAAACATTATAAATGCCAGGCGGCACGCTTCGTTTGGAGATCATTCAGAAAAAGTATGTGAATAGTGAAAATAATAATAAAATAATGTGTATACACGTATTTATACGCGTATTCCTCTCGGCCTAACTCTAGAAAATTAACCTAGCTGCCATTATCATCTTTAATGGCCGAAACGCTGCCATCTTCCTCCTATAATTCCTCCTTATCCATCAACAATTAGCGAAAATCACCAACTAGAAAATCGTAGAGGGAGTCGAGAGCTACAAATCCAATGGTGGTGATCGATTATCGTGGCCGCGTTTGGTCAGGAAGGGCTTAGAAGGTCGTACATTTGTGCGCTCTTTTCCAGGCATAGGTATAGCCGAGCTCGACAATATTCTGGCCAAAGGTGGAGTTCGTGATGCTCGTCGTTGTGGCGTTGGCTGATCGAGTTCTAGGCGATGGATGAAGGAGCGGCGATCGATTGTTAAACGCGTGCTTATGGGTTTCTTGTCCTGGTGGTTGCGTTCGAATGATAGAGAGGGGGAAAGAGGAACGCGGTCAGGATCTTGGGATGCAAATTGAACGGCCTGGATTTTTTTTGCAAGGTTTAAAATAAAAAGGAAAATGTAAATTAATTTTATTATAAATTATGAATCTTATAAATTGTATATCTTTCACGTACGAGGCCCGATTGAAACGAAACAAGCGGCGTTGGAATCGTATCAATGAAGGTTTTGGCGTGGAATCGAAGTGGCATTTATTTGAAGTTGAAATATTTTCAGTTTCAAATAAAAGTGAGTGTTTTATACGCTCACGATTGACTAGAATATTTTTATGTTAGTTAAATTTGAAGTTATGATGTGATTTAAATTTATTGATTGTTGTTGATAAATTTGATTGATATTTAAATCGATATCGGAATTAATTGATAGAATTTGAATTGACAGCTAAATTGAATTAGAAATAACGGCTAGTAAATACTCCCGATTACTGATAATTGGTTAATTGTTGTGATTATTGACTGTTTGAATGTTGGTTGTGATGGATGAAAATTAATTGATATTTTGGATGATTTGGATGTTTGTTTATTTTGATATATCATATTATCATCCTGTATATTATTTACAGTATATAAAATTGTAAATTGAATTATTTTGAATAAATTAAGAAATAGGTTGAAATGATATATACCTATGACATTTATTTTGGATTGAAATGATATATATCCATCCCTGAATTAAATTGGAATAACTGATTCACTTCGCCATAGGATATAAAACTATATACGACCACCGGATTGGTTAAATTCAATGATTTTAAAATTTTTGTTTTGAAATTATTTAAATGATTTGATTTTAAGAAATAAAAAAAATCGAATTTATGGAAATCGAATTAAAATTGGATATTGATGGTAAATTCGAATTAAAACAATATTTCGAAATTGGGCTCGTGATCGTATTTTATTTGAAGATTTGATTTTTAAGTTGGATATTGAAGGTAAATTCGATTTAAGTGTTTTGAATCGATATTTTGAAAATCAAACTCGGAATTGATATAAATCAAAATGGTTTAAATTTGGGATTGAAATTATTTTGGAATTGAAATTGAAATTAATTTGGAATCGAAGTAAAATTCGACTTGAAATCGGAATTGAATCTTTTAAATCGAAATAGAAATTAGAATTGATTTGAATTGGGAAATTTGGAATTGAATCAGTTTGACTTTGAAACTATTTTCAAATGAATTATTTTAGTATAAACGGTTTAAAATCTATCTTCTTTAAATATTGATATTATTTTGATTTTCCAAACTATTTTACTATATTAACCTTTTTTAATACTCAAACTATTTACTATGAAAATATTTTAACTTTTTAAATTATTTAAAACTGTTTAAACTATTTTCCAAAAATTCAAACTGGTCAAGGGTGGAATGTTTATATTTAAATCTTGGATTTAAATGCGAATTGGTTTAAAATGAAGTTATAACCTAAATCGAAATCCGGAACGATTTGAAAGTGAAATCGGGATATTATGGTGAAATGATATTTCAAGTGAAAATGACGTATCGAACTGAATATGATTTTTTAAGTAAATATGATGATTTCGTAATGAATTTGATTTTGAAGCAAATATGATATTTTGATATAAAGTACGAATTGTTTTCGAAATATAAAAGTAACAACCGGTGTGTAAAACGACGTTTGGTTGTTAAAGAGACCGGGGCCTCTTATTGGCATACTCTTTGTCAATATTGGAACCACTTTAACAACTGTGTATGCGGAGGAGACTCCAGAACGAAGTGGTTGGTTTGACATCGTTTGTTGGATTTGAAGAAAGAGAATGATGATGGATTGGCCTGACACTTGTGTCAATTTGAAATGACTAAAACAGGAGTCGTACTGGCCAATGAGATTAGCTACCACTAGCAGACATACTTCTTCATATTACTATCATGACATTGTTATTGACCGGTGCGCACCCTCGAATTTTGGGAGTGTTGGAAGCGATGGGCCGTTAGAGGTTACCACCAGCTGGGAAGGGTAAACTGGTAGTATCCAATCTTGGGCATTGCCTCACGTGCCTTATCATAATTTTATCCTTATATGAGACCCCTACGATTTTGGTTTAGTGTTGTCGTATCACGGCGCAACTTTATCCACCGATGGTTTACTGGTGTTTTATATGCAAAATGTATGACGATGCTTAAAAACACGTTAAGGGGGATCAATGTAAAGCCTTAATGCTATTTTGATATTTATTTTGCTGATTAGACATTATATATATACCGTATTCTACTACATATAAATATTTTAACGGATCCTTAAGAGATGGAAAATCCCGTAACATCTCTTGAGTTATTGCACGCACGTTATACATTGGATAGGAAATGTAAAACCCATAACAATCTCTAGCGCCACGGCACTCGTGTTATATGCGATATCGATTTGACTCACATAAGAATATTTTAGTCCTGACTCAAGTATTTTGTTTTTTCATTACACTCGGGTCAGCCTTGAGTTTTTCAGCGTATTGAAGATCATTTTCTAGAGAACGAAGACGAAGATTTGGTATATTATTACTATTATTATTCTTGCATCATGTTGTCTACTGCATTATTTATTTATCCCTGTTATGTATATAACTCTGATAAATGTTGTATAAATTATAATCAAATGTATAATATAAACAACTTCATGAACTGTTTTTGGATTATTATATTTTATCGTTTCGCTGCGAGATTCTGTGTTTGTTTTCATCTTCTTTTCTTATTTTTCTTAATTAACGCGATTGATTATCTATGTTCTGGATTGTTTAAGTTGGACATGTGTGGATTATTGTCGATTTAAACCTTACGAAATATGGGTCATCACAATTGGTATCAGAGCCAGGTTGGCGATATACCTAGGCTTTGGTGGAGATTATTTATTAAAGATAGGGTCAGTAGCACCGTAGAATGAGTTTGAGTGTATTAATAGATATGAGTGCGTATTTGTTAGTGAATATAAAATGTTTTATATTATGTTGACTTATCGGTTGATTGTTTATGAATTCTAGTCGGTACGGGAAGTACAACCATATCGATAGGGGTTTCTAAACTCTTAAACAAGTTAAACCTCCATAGTATTGTTTTGCAGAGGGTAAATGAAATAATTTTACCCAAACTATATTTTTGATATAAAAGAATATTTCCCAGAAATTATTATAATGTATATATTTGGAGTGTTTGGTTGGTATTATTATAATCTAAATAAGATTGTAAAATTTGGAATGGGTTATATAACCAATTAGAAATTGTATAAGTATGATTATACATATGAGTTGTAACTAAAAGTGGATTCAAACCAGAATTTGGAATATTTAAATACCGAAAATTTTGGGAAATGTTTTAAATGAAATTGAACTAAGTATTTGGGAATTTTTAAAATCTTAGATATTTTGGAAATGTTTTCCAAAGTAGTTTCTTAAGGGGTCTCTTCCTGAATAGAGAAAACTCCATCTCTTGCCTCTTTAATATATCGGTTTCTAGCTCCCTTGTTGTTCCCAGCAAAATGAGGCCTCCATGAAGTACATCAATTCAGTTGGTGGGTAGAATTAAATCTTGTTGAGCATCACTTTCTACATGGTACACAATGTTATTCAGGAGCCTTTGGTTGCCTTCATCAAGACATGCAGCTTTCTGATTATCTTCAATAAATTCTTTCAAGTGCCCAGAACGGATCATCTTATGAATTATCCCAGCCAACACATGACATTCATCCATTTTATACCCATTCGACTAATGATAGGCATAGTAATCTTCCCCTCTTCTCGGCTCAAGGTTGTTCTTAACTTTATAGGAAATTCAAAAGTTGCCGCTTTCTTTTGTTGCATCATAGATGTAAGATATCGGCATGTTTAGAACAACATGATTGGTTTTTGGAACCTCCTCCCACCTCGGTTTCTTTTTGTTATGATTAATGCCAGACTTTTTTGTCGGCTTGATCCAAATAACAACGTTGACCGTTAGGCGAATTTCCAGCTTGGACTTGACCTCAATAGTTACATGTGATTTCCATGACAATTTCACGTATAGGCTACATGAGATGAGACTTCAGGCTCAATAGTAGCCCTGATGCATATCTCTTATTTTAGTAATTCCCAATTATGAGGCTTGAGGCAACGATTACCTTTTGTTTAGCAAATTCAACTTGGAATGCTAACACTGCCCTCTAAGCAACAATGCAATGTCAACATTCGTCCATACAAGTTGTTCAGGATATGAACAAACCAAAGGCACTACTTATACTACTCCATTTTGGAATCATCCTCGGGATTAGTAGTAAGTAGCCCTTGCATTTCAAATATCTTCGTCTTCGATTCCATTGTCCTCAAGATGTTTCCAATTCGAACGCTTACGTTGGTTCGAAGTGATTTTCAGATAATTCATGCTTATTTAATCTCGTTCTCTTCGAACAAACAATCGATAATTTTAAAACCGGTCGAGTTATCGATAGTGGACAAATCCATTATCTGCGTGTAAGTATAGATTTGCATATGAAAAATAAGACATCCTATACTTACCATCACTTTTCGATTTCAAACAGCACTATCCCTTGATTAACAATGAAGTCGGACAAGTTAGAAAACTATCCTTGCCTTATATCACGTGTTCAGGCATAGACCAGATATGTTTTCCTTTGTTAGATATTTTATCTAGATATATGTGTGGTTTTAGAAATTAGTTTCTGATCATTGTAAGGAGGTCAACCTTGATGTACTGGGGAGATCTCCCCAAAAATCCATATGTGAACGTACCTTAGCAATTTTAGTTCTACTTCTAATATTGTTTTTTGTGAGATGCAAGCAACATAACTATTTTCTAATTTATATTCTACACCCTATATATTGTATATTAAATCGCTATATGTAATTGCAAGATGGTTTTAGTTCATTTTAGGGAAAAACCATTCCGATGATTTGGGTGGTCTCGAAAGATACTATTATATGTTGATCACATATTTCTTGAGTTTCTCACATCATACTTACGTCTAACTCGTGATTTTATCTTTCTCTTAATTCCTCAGGTGCTCTTTCGAGTAGTTTGAGAAAGGCAGGTTTTCATTGATATTATTTAGAGCTCAAGGAGATGAGCTAGATTCCTTCACCTACCATAGTATTTTATTTCCCCTGCACTATTATTATGCATATATTAACATTTGTGAGGACAGACTGTTATAACTGTTCAGACTGATGATAGTACTTAGGATAGTAACTCTGAGATGTTACGTAGCTCAGAGTAACTCCTTGTATTGTTTTCTAGATAATATTTGTTATAATTCCGTTGTGAGATTCTTATGTCTTGTTCTCTTCTTTTTCTTTCTACTTTTTATTTTACCCTAACAATCTGTCCTTCTGGCACTTGATTTTTTGGCATGTGAATATCGTGGATGTATTGGTGTCGATATTTAAAGGTCAAAAAGTCTTGTTATTACACTTGGTATCAGAGCTGAAGGTGAAGCTAGAACCTTGGCTTTGGTTGGGTATAACTCATTAGAGATAGGGTAAGTGATGCCCTTGAATGAGTTGAGTGTGTTATATATATGAGAGCATATTTTTATTTGTTATAAACTTATGCCTTAAAGGTATTTCAACTATGAAAATTAAAAGATGTATTATATAAGGAAATTTATGTAAGTATGAATTATTAGAATGTACTTTAATTTAATATACAGATTTACGATGTTCATTCGTTATCCCTCATTGGTTAGTTTAGCCATGCTTAGCCAGTTTATGATCATATCTATTCTTTATTAAATGATAATCCTTGCTCACCCAGTTTATGAGCATTATTATCATTTGTTGATTGATTGATTATGCTCAGCCAATTTATGAGAATTGTTATCATAAGTTGATTTGTGCTCGACAATTTTGTGAGCAATTTACCTATTTACTACATAGGTTGGGTAGATAATATTTGTGGGTGCATAGAAACGAACACCTTGTAAATAGTGTTTCATAGTTTGACTATAAAGCATTCGGTAATAATATTGGGGTAGAAGTTTACTCTAATAAAAGATGTTTATTATAATTTGAAGTAAGGTAAGATATTTTAAGAATAAATACTAGCGAAATTATTATATATATGAAAGTGATTTTATATAAGTATGGTCTATAAAATATGGCTTAAAAATGAAGAGGATTTAAACTAATATCTTAAATCTCGGTGTCTTTGAAAATGTCATTCAAGATTTTATAGAAAATAATGACAGTGTTATTGGAAAGTATTTGTCAATACTAATATTTTGAAAAGAGTTTAATATTTTTTCGAGTTTGAGTTTACTCTCAAAATTAACAAATCGATTCACGAAGAAATTATTTTTATGTTATCTCGTTCAAGTGTGTCAAAAGTGACTAAAAATGGGCGAGAGATGTGCTCGGTTGGTATGCACTTCTCCTGTGTATTACCTTTCTTAGTAAGGAAATATATGATACGACTTAGTAGGACCTGTTTCCTTACTATCATTTTGGTGTTAGTTGATTTATTTGTATATTTTCTATGGATTTTAAAGTAAATATTTGGGAAATCGGTTTATAAATTGAGATCATGATATTAGTAATATTTACAAAGTATTTGATACAGATATGAAAATGATTTAGGTTTAATCCCAAAGGTATGATCTGGTATACAAAAGGTACATATATGTATTATTCCTTCAAATGATTTGAAATAAAAACCAAGGATTTAGTTCTAAAGTTTTGTTTAAATAAATTTGATACAAAACATAGAGTAGTTTAATAAAGAGTAGCTTTGGGTAATATAGATTTTGATATGAATTTTTTGTAGAAAGGTTTGAATATATGCTATATAGGGAGCCCTGAGTGGTTAGGAGAAGATATTTTGGAGATGAGAAGGAATTTTGATCAAGTGTGAGGTGGAAAGATTTCATATGGGAAAGGAGTGGGGGCTTACTTTAGTGGGCTATAGGAGGTGGGAAGAGGGGTTCATAACCTCTTGTTAAAGTCTTCAAGTAGCCTTCATGTGTTCACAAGTTTATTTGCCAAAAATAATACAGATTGCTTAAGTCTTTATACTCCTTCTTCCTCTCTTTAGACTCTAGAAACATATCAAATGAACTCCAACCCCACTCAAACTTTGGCAAAGGTCTTAGAACAACCTAGGGGCTTGGAAAAGCAACTCAAAGTTGAAGGAAGTTGGAATAAAGTGTCACCTTGTTTTGGTCCGTGAGCATTAGGTGAAAGGGAAAGCATGGCCGAGGGCTTGAATGAGCTTAAGGTGGAAACTTTGGCTAGTTGGTGATGGTAGGAAGTGTTAATGTGATTCTAAGTGGCTTGTTCTTGTGTTAGTTTGGTTTTGGGGTGAGTTTACTCACTATTTTATTGTATTTATTATGATATATATGTTTTTTATAAATGTAAGATTAGGACATTAACTAATGAAGTTATAATTTTGGACCCCTTGCTTTGGAAAGCAAATGACAACTCTATATTGTATATTATCGCTTCTATTATCCTCTAAAACATGAAATATGGCCTTGACTTTGTGTTACCTATTTGGTTTGGTTGTGTGGCGTTGAAGTGTTTTTGAAGCAAGAAAGGTCGCTATAAGTGCACTTTGAATCCCTTGTGTTTTAACTTGTGTTAAATGGTTATGTGGATACATTGTGAAAGAATATATCTTGGTTGTTATTATACTTATTGTAGTGTATGGGACAGCGAGAAAATGGTTTGGAAAGTATAGAAATTATAGGATAAAGTTGTTAGTTTATGGAATTAAGGATCTTAAGGCTAATTTAACACTAGAGGGGGGTGAATAGTGATTAATAACTTTTATGAATCCTTTCTAATTCTTTTAAGATTATAGTTTAAATAATGCAAATTGATAATAATAGATGCAAATACAGACAGATATAAATGCAGTAAAAGTAAAAAGTAAAGAGTTGGAGAGATCACACTAGAATTTTTATACTAGTTCGGAATTACCCTACATCCAGTCACATACAATTTCCTGTATAGATTTATTTTCAAATATCAAAGTTTATACAATCCAATTTCAAGGCTATGAGACACGCCCTCTATATTTTCTGAATGTTGGGCACAGTCACTGGATTCGAACGGGACACCAGCACACTCACTTGGATTCAAACGGGACACAAAGCACACCCACTTGATTCAAACAGGACACAAGTACATCCACTTGGATTTCAGGGCCACCAAGCACACCCAAGAGTATTTGAGTATGATTTGATAGTATTTACAAATCAATTTCTTGATCTAGAATACAAATAATCCTATAGCCAGTTGAATAGCACTTTGATCTTGATTTGAGTGAGAAAGATGAGAGAGATCAAAGAGTAAATAATGGAGAATAAATCAACAGAGTTTGAATTTGATTCTAATTTAATTTGAGAAGATTTTGAGTGAAATTTCTTTTAAAAATCAAGAGAGTGAAAGAGGAGAAAAAATATAAGAAAATAGTTAACCAAAATTCATTAAGAGAACCCCTATTTATAGAGAAACAATAGTCATGTCCATTCGCAAAGGGATACGATGAAAAGACACTTCAATTCAAAATTTGAATTTTGAAAATCTCGGGCTATATGTCAACATATGAGGTCTATCTATGTCGATATACCCTTTGTAATTTTGAAAAAAAATTAATAATTTTTTTTTGAAAATATTAAGTTTTGTAAAATATTCTGATAATTTGTAAAATCATTTAAGTATAGTTTATACACATTTTAACCTTAATAAAACTTTAGGAAAATTTATAAAATAATTTTGAAATATTTTAATATATAAAGGATTTAAGTATGAATTTCTTTTGAAAAATAATATATAAAGTATAAGTGAATATATATTTAAAATTAAAGTATTAATGAATGTCAAAATATAATTATAAACATTTAGAAGACATAAAACAAAAATCTATAAATACAATCAATTTAAAAGTATATATTAAAATTTAAAATACTTTAAAACTTAATAAAAAATTTGTAAATAAATAATTAAAAGGTTAGAAATCATTTGAAAGCTATTTTGAAAAGATGTTTGAAAAATCATTTGAAAACAAGGATTTATAAAAATCATTAAAATCAGAGAACATATTCTAAAAACCTTTTTGAAAAAATAAAGAGGCATGAAAGAAGTGTTATTAAGGCTTTAACAAAATAATCTAAGATTTATAACTTATCTTGATATCTTGAATCTTCAAACTCATAAATCTTCAATCTCTAACTCTTGAATCTCTATATCAGCTGCTTGAGTCTTCTCTTGATAGTACAGTCTTCCTAATCAACACATGTCTAATATCTTGCACTATATACTATATATCACTTGATAAAACATTAGTATCTATATTTTATATGATCTCATATGGTTGTTGTCATCAAAACCAAAACCTAAGATACTAACAATCTCTCCATTTTTGATGATAACAACCGTGTGCATAAAATATGATTTAACTCCCCCTAATTTACAAACTTCCCCTTAATCTATGCTTGGGTATTTTATATATTTCTCCCCTTTGTCATCAACAAAATATAACCAAAACTCCCCCTAACTAAAATACTATATGATATATAAGAGTGATATGTTGGTAAATAATAAGTGATAACACAAAGCAATTTTACTAATAAACCCAATCCAATACATATATATTATTAAACTAAACCAAAGTTAAATCTAATCAATCATAATATTAGTCTATATACACCAATCCAAGCCAATATTAAGCCAAACAATACATTTCAAACAATCCAATTCAAACAAATCAAACAACCCTAGATATATATACTGAACTAGTCAATCTAAACTAATGTGATTTCCTAATAATTGGAGATTTATGAATAGGACAGAAGGGGTAATGGCGACAGAAATTCCCTTTTTGTTCAACTAAACTTCCAAACTTATCGAAACATACTTCTCCAACACATTTGTCCTCATCGTCATCAACTTCCACTTATTCCTCTTCCTCCTCCTCCTCTTCTTCTTCCTATTCCTCTTTATTGTTATTCATAGGATCATGAATAACCAAATTTGGAGCATCATCCTCAATTACTATTGGATTTGTGGGATTATCCAATAGATATTTTTGAAGATTCTTAGGAATACGTCGTTGTTTTCCCTATTCCTTCATCATTCTCATTTTAATTGCTTCTGTTTCAGAAAGCATATTGAGAGTATACTTCAGATCACTCTCAATCTTAGTTACTTTGGCCATTATAGAGGTTTGGAGAGGGCCTGGTGCGGGAGAATTGTAGAAAAATGAAGCAAATTCATGTATTGGACGTTTGGAATTAGTATGATCCATTAATTTATTTTTATTAATGATTTCCAGAATGAAGAAGACCGTGAAATTGGATTATTTTTTAAATATAGTGGTTATATATAGCCATTTCATATTTTTAATTAAGGAGGGAAATTTGATTTCTGAAAATAACTACATATGTCGACATGCAGAGTGTAGATATGTCGACATATCTAGTGTATTTTTGATGTTTTTCTTTTTAATTTTTACTTTGTTACGTTATTATTTTAATATTTCTAAGAAAGAACATACTCCTAACTCTCTTCTTAGCTTAATAAATGATGTTTGAGTTAAAAGTTTTGTTAATATATCTGCTATTTGATTTTCAGTATTTATAAATACGACTAAGATTATTCCTTTATTTACATTGTTTCTTAGAAAGTGATGTCGTATATCTATATGTTTTGTTCTTGCATGATGAGTTGGATTTTTAGATAAATTAATTACACTAGTATTATTACAGTATATTGGTGATCCAGTAAAATTTATACCAAAATCTTTCAAGGTTTGTTGCATATAAATAACTTGTGAATAGGCTAATGCTATTGAAATACATTTTGCTTCTGTTGTGGGTATACATAATTTTTCTTTTTTTTAACCTGAAAACTATAGAGTGTCCATAAAAGTGATGAGTTTCACACATACTTTTTCGGTCCAATTTGCAACTAGCATAATCAGCATTGTTATATGAAATTAAATTAAAGGAATCTTCTTTTGGGTAGAAAAGTCTATAGTCTAGTGTGTTATTTACATATCTTAATATTCATTTTACGAATTTAAGATGAGTTTCCTTAGGTTGAGATTGATATCTTGCACAAAGACAAACACTATGCATTATATCAAGTCTACTTGCGGTGATATAGAGTAAAGATCCTATCATACCTCTATAAAGTTTTTGATCTACATCTTTTGAGTTATCTTTTTTATTTAATATTTCTTTGGTTACTATAGGAGTTATTTTACCTTTGGTATCAAACATTAATTATTTGACATGTTTTTCTTGACTTATAAATATTACATTATTTAATTTCTAATTTGTAATCCTAAAAAGAATGTTAGTTCTCTTATATGACTCATTTCAAATTATTTTGTCATGATATCAGAAAATTCTGTTTTAGTCTTTCATTTGTTGATCCAAAAATAATATCATCTACATATATTTGTATTAGCTGGTTATCATCATTATTTCTTTTAATAAATAGTGTACTATCTACTTTCCCAATTTCAAAATTAGATTGTAATAAATATGATCTAAGTCTATCATACCATGCTCTAAGAGCTTGTTCTAAACCATATAGAGCTTTCTTTAATTTATAAACATGATTTAGAATTTTTCATCTTCGAATAGAGGGGGTTATTCTATATAAACATCTTCTTTAATTAAACCATTTAAAAAGGCACTTTTAACATCCATTTGAAATAATTTAAAATGGTTATGATTTGCAAAGGCAAGTAGGATTCTTATTGCTTCTAATCTGGCTATGGATGCAAATATTTCATCAAAATCTATGCCTTCTTTTTGACTGTATCCTTGAGCTACTAAGCGGACTTTATCTCTAACAACCTCTCCTTATTTATTTAAATTATTTCTATATACCCATTTTGTTCCAATTATAGATTTATTTTCTGGTCTAGGAATAAGTTTCCAAACATCATTTCTAGTGAATTGATTTAGTTCTTCTTGCATAGCAAGAATCCAAGAATCATCAAACGATACTTCTATTGGATTCTTAGATTCATTAGTCGAGATGAATGCTACGATACTCATTTTATTTAATTGTTTTCTTGTTTTTACTACTGATTTTATATTTCCTAGGATATTTTCTACAGGATGACCTTTTAATATTTTGGCTTTCTTATTTGGATATATATTTTCAGTATTATTATTATTATTATCATTATTTGTTTCGTTAATTATGACTTCATTATTACCATTTTCTTCTTCATCATAATTGTTATTGCCGATTTTAACATTTTCATCGAATGGCACATGTAATATCTCTTCAATTGGGTTAGTTCTAGTATTGCAAACTCTATAAGCTTTACTTTTTTTTGAATATCCAATAATAATACCTTTATCTGCTTTAGCATCAAATTCATCTAAATTTTCTTTAATATTCAATATAAAGCATTTACTGCCAAAAATTAAAATATGATACTTTCTTCTTTTTATTATAAAATAATTCATATGCAGTTTTTTTAGTCAAAGGTCTTATTAAAATTCTATTTAATATATAACATGTTATAGCAATTGCTTCAGCCCAAAAAAATTTAGGTAAATTACTATCATTTAACATAGTTTTAGCATACTCTTGAATCGTTCTATTTTTGCGTTCTATTGCTCCATTCTATTGATGTGTTCCTAGAAATGAAAATTTATGTGTAAAACCTTTCTTATTACAAAAAATTTCAAAATTTTCATTTTAGAATTCTCCACCTTGATCACTTCGAATTGTTTTAATTTTATTGGACATTTGATTTTGAATTCTGTTAACAAAGGTTTTAAACATTTTTTTTGAGAAAAATGTGTGATCCTCTATGAATATAGGAGAGCACACATGAAACTATATATATCACAAAATAAGCCGCTGCCAACATGTCTAGCAAGTAACAAAACTAGGTACAAGAATCAATAATACTCAGGTACCCCTAAGATGAGTTCCGGCAAGGCCACCACCCATCACACCCTAATATCGAGTGTGACGCCCCACCTCTATGCTCACAATAACAAAGGTTATTATAAGGAATAACGTCTGCTATTGCGAAGAATAAGGCTTGTTAGAAGCGACCATCCGTAAGTTATGCCTTAGAAGAGTATTGATTACATCGATAGGAGTTGTGTAAATTACTCCCAACGATATATATATATATATATTCAATCCAAATCTAAAACGAAACTACGGTGGCTTAAGAAAAATTCAGAATAACTCATAATAACAACAATACAGATAAGTATAATCACATCAGAACAGAAATATCAGATATAACGGAAGACAAGTCTGGATACATGCTACAACACCCGATGATTCACATGAACCAAATGTACATATACATATCCATCAATACATACATGAGATGAGAATCAATACACCAAAAGTACTCCTCGAAGACTAGACAAAAGATGGAGTGAAATCCCAAAAGCTGAAGCTGCGACTGAATCAGAGATAGTGATTATCCTGAAATAACTCAGTCTGACCCGAGTATTATTTAAAAGAAAATAATAAACGGATCAGTCTAATTTAAACTCAGAAATAAGGGTATGATAAACAACACTTAAGCAAATAATTATAGTCTCGAATGAGACTATACAACATAATTAATCAACCTAGTTTAAATGAAGAAATCTCAATTTAAACTCCATCAAAATCAACTTTCAAATTCACAATTGAATTCAAAACAGCAATACGCAAAATCTAGAAATCAAAATAGATAACTAGAAAAATCAGCATAAAAGTGGATCGATCCCAGTAGATGGCGAGTCTAAGCTACGCCGCACGTGCCTCTCAAATGGCCGAAGCCTACCAAGTACTATAATTTTTGGTGCCCATCAGATGACCCGAAGGTCCACAGAGTGACCCGAAGGTCTAGTACTGGTAATTGACCCGAAGGTCCAGCAGAGTGGCTCGAAAGCCCAACAAAATCATCGAAAATCATCAAACAACAGTAAATATTTCAATTAACTAGTCCGGAATTAACCAAATTAGTAAAAGCGTGGTTCCATACTCCGCACTTTTGCTAAATCGTTTAAATCTCTTCATCGTTTCCTTGAAAGTGCAAAATTGTGTATTTTATATAAATAAAATTTACGTTCTCAAACGGACAAGTCTGGAATTAAGCGAATCAGTAAAAGTAAGGGTTCATAGTCCTCAATTTTGCTGAAGCGTTTAAATTGCTTCCTCATTCTTTTGAAAGCGCAAACTGTAAAAATTTTGGAAACAATTTTATTTTAAAATGATTTTTAAAACCCGTGATTAAAACAGCAACAACTATAGCAATTTCGACGAGGAAATTGCGCTTCACAAAACACCGTACAACGGATACCAAATCAGCGTTGCGGGATAACCGCTTAAAATTCATTTTAAATTGACGGTTACTGAAGTAAAAACAACAGTAATTTTTTTCGTCAAAATCTCATAAAAACAACACGCTTCAAAAATATAGCACTGGGATAAAATCCGTTATAAAAATAACGGCAGCAAATTTACGTTTCAAATGAAACGCCGGTTCAAAAGTAAATTAATGCAGTAACGTGCAACTCATATTTGCACGCACACTACAATATGAACAAAATAAATTTGGAAATGGACTTAACAACGTACTATACATTGCACGCAATTAAATTCAATGCATCAGTACGTGAGGCAGCTCACGTTTCAAACACAGATACAAAAGAAGCAAAGAAAAACATAGTAGGGTATAGATGAATGAATCCGGATATAAACGCATGACCAAATTCAAATTGACCTGGCTATACATAAGTGTACACACGATTTAAAGTTTATGTGGAAACCTGGACACGTTACAATAGGCGTGCACGTACTAATGATTTGGACCTGGTTTAGTGTATTACATAAATCCTCAAAATGAATATAGACACGCATATAAATTCGATCAAATATAAAGTGACCAGAGCATCTAAAGAAGGCCACGCCTGAGACAAGACTTCAACATGAAGTGATAACAACATACATATATTCACGTATGGAATGACTTAAATATATGCACCTGGGCAAAGCTAAATTGATGTATACACTGATTTATACTTGTCCATTCGTTCAAATACAAAAATGCAATGACCTGGGCATAATTCGAATGGACACACTCATAGATTGAAATGCAAACACCTAGTCAACATCACCATATGCTTGCACGCGAGAAGAAAGTCTGGGCAACAAATTGATGTACACAATATTGAAGTTTTTAAAATACACCTAAATGCAACACGTACTAAATTTTTGAGTATTGCATCCTGGGCAGTAAGTTTTTACGCACGCACAATGAAGAAACAATGGTCTGGGCTACATTTTCATTTGTGCGCATGCAAAGTTTTAAGGTGACCAGGCAATACAACATGTATACACGAAAAATGACCTGAACTAAAATTCTCGTGCTACCTATACACATAACACGCGTCACAGGTAACTTGCAAGTGTGAAAGTAGATAATTGAGTTAGCTGTAACCGGTTTCTGAGCTTTGCGTGCACACATACAAGTGATTTACAAAAGATGAAGCTTTGGATAAATTAGAATTGTGAGTGTTCACTCACCTTTAACACGTTTCAAAAGCAACTAGCAGGTAGGACTCCAAAGAAAGCAAGGTATTTGAACGGCCATTAATAAGTTTTACATAGCAACTTGTAAATTGAAACAAATGAAAGATGATGGGTTTTCTCGAATCTTGAAACAAAATAAAAGAGATAGCTTTTAATTTGTCCTTCTCATTTTTGTGCACCGGTCAATGTATGAAGATGTGCTGGTAACCTAGGTACAAATACATTAAAGATGAAACGTGCATAAGTGAAAAGAAGGGCACACTACATTAAATGAAAATGGCAGCAAAAAAACAAAGTGTGCAACTTTTGCTTTAGAATAAGTGACAGCAAGGCAAAAGAAAATGTTCCACTTTGTTTACAATTGGACCCTTTCTCTTATACTCACATGAAGGCTGGGTTTACACTTAATTTCCAACGAGCATCAAACACAGACTTTGCAACATTTTGCTTTTTTTTTTAAATTACTATTCTAAATTTTTAATTTCGACGGCAGTAAATCACGGTTGTTACAAACTCCCCCCTTATAAAAATTGCATCCCCGCAATTTCCATACTAGAAGCAGTCTATAACACAATTAATCTATTACAACAAAGATTAAAATAGAAAACATGGATAAGAATGCTCACCCCCACTCGAAGAGGAGAGAAAACCGGGATTAGAACGCTCGATGAATTCTTTGGTTTCCCAAGTGCAATCTTTGGGGTTTGTGGACCATTGAATTTTCACAAGCGGGACTTCTTTATTCTGAAGGCGTTTAACCTCCGAAGCTAGCACACGAATAGGATTTTGCACAATAGACAAGTCGGGTGAGATCTCAAGACCTTGCAACATATGGGGATCAATAATATAATCCGAATCTCGAAGGCATCGACGAAGCTGGGATATATGAAATACGTCATGAATTCTCGAAAACTGAATAGGTAGCGATACATGATAAGCAACAGGGGCAATGCGTTCCGTAATAGGAAATGGTCCAACATATCGGGGAGCCAATTTCCCGGAGCTACTAAAACGCACCACACTCTTCATCGGAGAAATACGAATAAAAACGCGATCGCCAACAGAAAATTCCAAAGGCTTCCTACCCTGATCGACATAAGATTTCTTCCTATTCTGAGCCTCCTTCATTCTCTGTCTAATGATATCAATCCTCTCAGAAGATTCACGAATATAATCGGGGCCGAGAACTAACTTTCCCCCGGATTCCAACCAACAAGATGGTGATCGACACGGCCTTCCGTAAAGAGCTTCGAAAGGAGCCATACCGATATTGGATTGAAAACTGTTGTTATAAGAAAATTCAACAAGAGATAAGTGGTCTTCCCAACTACCACCAAAATCGAGAATACAAGCTCGAAGGAGATCTTCTAAGACTTGATTCACCCTTTCAGTCTAACCGTCAGACTGTGGATGATAAGCTGTACTGAGATTGAGCTTAGTGCCTAAAGCTTTCTGAAGACTCTGCCAGAAACCACTAGTAAAAAGCAGATCTTTGTCACTAACAATGGAACTAGGAACTCCATGAAGTCGAACGACTTCTTTAATAAAAAGCTTAGCCAACAAAGGAGCAGTCCGATTGGACTTAATGGGAATAAAATGGGCTGATTTGGTCAATCGGTCAACAATCACCCAAACACTAGTATGGCCCGACCTCGAACGAGGTAGACCATCAATGAAGTCCATGGAAATTTGATCCCATTTCCATAATGGAATCTCAAGAGGCTGCAAAAGACCACTAGGACGCTGGTGTTCTGCTTTAATAAGTTGACAAGTCATGCAACGACTCACATAACTTGCAACATCACGCTTCATACCTTCCCAAAAGTATAAGTATTTCATGTCGGCATACATCTTGCTACTGCCTAGATGGATAGTATACTTAGAACGATGACAGTCCTCAAGAATGTCATTTCTAAGATTAGGAACATTAGGCACAATCAACCTTCCCTTCTTCCGAATACAACCATGAATATCAATATCGAAATCCTTTAGATCATCACTTCGGGATTCTGATTTACTATTCTGAATAAGATAAGAGATATCTGGATCTTGTTTCTGGGCATCAGCAACACGATCCAACAAACTAGGACGAGCTTCCATGCTAAATAAAAGCACGGGAGAATCAGAAACTGAAGGACGGTCTTTAATATCACAAAGAGATAAAGCTTCCAAAATATTCCACTCTGCTAGCATTATGGAAACAATGACTTGCTGCTTACGGCTATACGATCAGCAACTCGATTACCCTTACCAGGGGTATACTGAATATCGAAATCATATGAAGCAAGAAATTCGAGCCAACGCTATTGCCTCATATTAAGTTCTTTCTGAGTGAATAGATACTTCAGAGACTTGTGATCAGTGAAGAGAATAAAACGCTCGCCCAATAAATAATGTCGCCGAATCTTTAGAGCAAAGACTATAACGGCTAACTCCAAATCATGGGTAGCATAACGAATCTCGTTAGGCTTTTGTTGTCTAGAAGCATAGGCAACTACTCTATCCTTTTGCATGAGAACAACACCGAGTCCATAACCACTGGCATCGGTATAAACAACAAGATCATGATTCCCCTTGGAAACCACTAAGATAGGAGCATGAGTAAGGAGATCTTTTAACTTCAAGAAAGAATTCTCACACTTATCAAACCAAATAAAAGGAACAACTTTTCTCGTGAGAGTGGTAAGCGGTAAAGCAGTACGAGAAAAGTCCTTAATGAATCGGCGATAATAACCCGCCAATCCAAGTAAATTACGGATCTCAGTAACAGTCTCGGGCCTCTTCCAATTCTGAATAGATTCGATCTTGGAAGGATCGACTGAGATACCATTGGAAGAAAGAATATGACCAAGAAACTTCACCTTATTCTCCCAAAAGTGACACTTATAGAATTTGGCATAAAGCTGATGCTGACGAAGAGTGCTCAAAACAATCTCCAAATGCTGAATATGATCGGCTTCAGATTTTGAATAAATAATAATATCATCAATGAAAACCAAAACGAACTTATCGAGATATTCACGGAATATCTGATTCATAAGATCTACAAAATATGCTGGAGCGTTCGTCAAACCGAACGGCATAACAAGCCATTCGTAAGAACCATAACAAGTACGGAATGCGGTAAGAGGAATGCTATCTTCTGCAACTCGTAACTGATGAAATCCGGTAGCAAGATCGAGTTGGGAGAAGAGCTTAGCGCCACTTAATTGAGCGAACATGTCGTCGATCCTAGGTAATGGATACCTATTTTTGATAGTGAGCTCGTTAAGCTTGCGATAATCAATGTAAAGCCTAAGAGTACCATCTGGCTTCTTAACAAAGACAACGGCGGCGCCCCAAGGAGATGAGCTAGAATGAATAAAATGCTTGGCTTCCAATTCAAATAATTGTTGCTTGAGTTCCTCATTTTCCTTAGCAGACATCCTCGTGGGAGGACGACTGACAGGATGAGCACCAGAGATAAGATCAATACGGAACTCAATTGCCCTCTTCGGCGGCAAACACGAAATAGGCTCGAAGACATCAAAAAAATCACAAACAACTGGAATATTAGCTATGACATCCTCCGATTCAAAGGAAGAAATGAGAGCATTCGAAGTATGATCCATGCTCTGAAATACAATAGATAACTGCTCGATAGCATCGGGATGCTTGAGATACAAAGTTCTTTCGGGACATAGGATTTGAACTTCATAACGGACGAAACAATCCATACCCAAAATCATATCAAAACCAAGATGATCCATAACATGCAGATTCGCATGAAAGGAGAAACCACAAAGAATAATCTCAACATCAACACATAACAAACCAAGAGTAGCGGATCCACCAGTAGGATTTACAATCCTCAAAGAGTCACAAAGACTAATAACATCCAAAGGAATAACATCAACAAGCTCCTTCGACACGAATGAATGTGATGCACCCATATCGAAAAAAACTCTAATAGAACGACCATGAAATAAAATAAAACCTTCCAAAACAAAAGGAGGAATACCTTTGGACTGAGAAGAATCACCAGAAGATTTAGCAACATTAAGCTTCCCAGATTTGAGACCCTTAGAAGCAGTAGGACAATCAGAAATCCAATGACCCTCTTTCTTGTAATAACGGCAAATGCAAGGCTTAGGACAATTACGAAGAAGATGATCCAGAGAACCACAATTATAGCACGCCCTCTGATTAGAAGGTGCATGTAACGACCCGCTATTTTGGACCATTCAAATCGACAATAAATCCACACATGTCGGACTTGAATAATTCAAAATATCCGATTGTTAATTTAAATTTGGCAAAACTCAGAATATACAGTAAATAAATCAATCACAGAATCACAGACACAGAGTAATACAATAATACGCAGCGGAATAGATAAAATAGTAGTTCATGAAGCTACTATATAAACATCAGAGTTAGGAATAAAATACAACAGAATATCTCAAATGTAGTGAAGTCTCCAGTACAACAGATGACTTCTCTGGACAAATCAACTAGAAGAGCTGAAAGCTGAGGTGATAGTTGGATCTCCAAAGGAAGCTCCAAACTCCAAGGGTGAGTGTCAAATGATGTATCACTCGGTCTGACCCGAGCGTAAAGCAAAACACAAAACACTCGAGTCAGGATTAACATTCTTATATAAATAAATCCAACTCAAGTGAAATATCAACTGAAACACAAGTAACTTAAAGGATGTTTGGGATAACCATCCTCTAAGGATCTTCAGAACTATCTACAAGGTGGAAATATACATTATAACACCGTGGTCATTTCAATTAAATTTATACTTCAAAACCCAAATATCATTTTATTTCAAATATATCTATTTTTCCAAAATAGTATATATATATTAAATGATTTAAAAAGTAAATTATTTAATATTTCCTCAAGTCTCACAAATCGATTCAAATCAACTTCAAATTCGAGATTCAAATTTATTCAAAGTTCAATTCATCAATTCAATTTAGTTCTAAATATACCATTTAAATTTTCAATATATTTCAAAGCTTTAATCTTCAACATTTTCAAAGTTAAATTTAAAGTTTCATATAGCTCTTGATTTAACTTTATTATTATTTAGTCAGGGAATATTCACTTAATAAATTCAATATCACTTAACTCCTTAAATTTCATTTTTACTAAATATCTCCTTAAGTTTTATTTAAACAAGAAATATTCATTAAATTACTTATAAATCAAACCCAAGTTATAAATTATATCTTACATCTCAATTTCAATAAGTTCCTAATCGGTTTAATTAAATAAAATTCTTTATTGAATACAATTTCAACTAAATTCAAATTATCTTCCCAACCTTAACTTATTCAAATTATTACTAAAATCTATTTTGAAACATAAATTTAAATACTCAACCATATTATATGTATTAAATCAATCTTAATTAAATTAAATATCATTATTAAATCTATATAAATCATTCCCATTTATATATAATAATTTAAGGCTCAACATTTATTAAAACCATATATTTCTTTCCCAAAACCATAGAATTTTATTTCAAAATATTTATATATATGGACCAACGGTGTCTGTATATATATTTATCATATGGTTAAGTGATACGGATATTTATCATTTCAATCCGAAATTTAAATATATACGGGTAGAATCAATTCAACCCGTAATCCCAATTTCAATTCAAATGAAAATCGCTTGGGTCTATCATTTCAACCCATAACGATTTTCTCCTATTCTAAAGTCCGTTCGGGTATGTATCATTTCAACCCATAGTGATTTCTATACTAACAGGGAACTTGTAGAGTGATAACATATAATATAAAATATAACAACAGGCATATATCATAAATAACAATATAATATAAACAACAGGATATGGTGTCATATCCCACAGGTGAACAGTTACAGATAATAGCATATATAACAATTTAAATAACTACAGCAGCATATTTCAATTGTCGTTTCAATTGAAATCAAATTTAAATATAAGAACGTTAATCGTGAGTGATTGCTCACCTTTCGAGGCTAGAGATATTGGACACTGAAATGAGTTACGAATCCAAGCACGAATTCCAAAGTAACGCTAGATTGGCATGAATTTGACGATCAAAGCTGATGACAAAGATATTGATGGGAATAAATCAGAATCAACACGACAGAAGCAACAATGATATATATTTTTATTAATATTATCATATCCATGGAGTAAATATTTAATTTAAAACAAATATTAAAATAACATATATATATATATATATAAGATTAAAATCATTGTTTTTAAATTAAACACATATATCAAAATCAAACATATACATAAGATTGAAATAAATACTTATAATTTATATTAACCTATACTATACTATCTAAGTTCATACACAACTCTTTTAAAATTAACATCGAATGACAAAAGTCAACAAAACAAAATGACTACTATATATATAGTGGTAACATATAAACCAACATAATAAAACTATACTACTAACATATAATATGTTTTTAACCAAAATGTATAACTTGCATACATTCCATGCTTCTATAAAACAATATATATACACAGCAGGAAATAAACAAACTTTTTATATTTATAAACAACTTATATACATTTAAATAAGGTAATATAATACTGTTATAAAATAAAGTATATATATATTTTTGAATACCCCAATTATATAATACGCCTGGATTGAAAGGCAAATAAGTTTAACCTTTCTACTACAAGTACATAGGCAACCGCAACATACATATATGCGAGCTGTCAAACATATACTTTAGGCTAGAATAAAAATCAAGACAGAGCACCGATAAGATTCTTTGGGACAAATTATATGACTATACATATATGATTATATAGATATATGTAATTTCACAAATACTAATATAGCCTGCATGTATAACATATGTACCAGATCAATATATATATATATACTGCAACTTATATAAAAGTAATCAAACGCTAAACTCAATGTAATATGCGGCTTATATACTTACGAACGTATATAGACTTATACAGAAGAAAAAAAATAAACTTATATATACTCGGCAGGTCACAGACTAATATGCATATGTGCTAAAAACTCAATATAGTCATAAACTAAAAGAAATCTTTACCTAAACATGACTACCTAATACATATAAATACTAATATATAACTTGCTTTATCTCAAATATAGCTTTTATATATGTACTGCAGCAACATATAACACTGGTTTCCAAAAAAATATAAACTAATAGAAACTGGTATTTACATTTCTTATAAACTTATATATATTCTTAGTAAAACAACAAGTTTTAAAACTATGCATTGACATATATAATCAGATTTCAGGCAAAATGTGTACAAAATATATAGGTATATGTAAAATCATATATAACATATATATAACACTTGTAAAAATATTTTATATACACAAACATTATACTTCATACCGTTTGAACATATTATAGATATACTATATATTTCTAAACTACAAAGAAGAGAAAGTATATAAAACAAAACCCATAATGTAAACAATTTATATGTATATGTCATAAAATTCATATATACTACCTTCATATAAGAGAGGAGAGGGTAGGGGAGGTGCACGGCGAGATGATGGCAGGCGAAGAGAAGCTTACAAGATGGTTAGAAGGTGGGCTGCAAGCGTGAGGAGGAGAAGTAGGCTAAGCACGGTGGGAGAACGGGAAGGTTGCACGAGTGGAAGTGGGGGGAAGCGGATCTGCGTGAAGGAAGGTGGGAATCGGATTGCCTTGCATGGCGGCTGTCAAGGGTGGACCTGGTTCGAAGGTTGATGGGTTTCTTCTTTTGTTGAGGAGGTTTGGAAAGAGAATGAAAAGAGAAAAAAAATAGGGAAAGCAATAGGCGGCCAGTGGAAGAAGATGACATTTCTTAGTAGATCTGGAAAATATAGTCTGTTGATATATTACTTTGTACCTTCCTCTATGAATATTTTATTAAGGAAAAACGAAATGGAGGAATAGCAATAGCAAAGATTTGACAATAAATTGAACGTTGGGATAATAATTGTCATACCTTAAATTTTGGAAAACTAAAAGTAACGGCTATTAGATTCACGGCAGCTAATGAATGGACACCAGTAATTCAAAGGTTCAAACGTACCGATACGATAAATCGTTTCATAGATTTCACCACGTACCGGAACTCAAAAAATAGAAATGAATATACCGCAGAGATCGGTACGACGAGACGATCAAAACGGTTAACAGATATCAGTGGTACGATTATCCGATCAAAAGTCGATAATCGGTACCGAAAATGCTAATATTTTGCAGACAATAAGATCAACGGAGCAGTAGAAGTCCAAATTTCGTGAAACGGATTTCGCAGTCTGATTCAGAATGCTCTAAATAAATTTTCTCCTGTTGACATATTTTGGTTTCGGAAAACTTTTAAATTCAACTTTTATTAACCGGTTTAAATTGAAAGGAAAATAAACTTCAATATTATCAGATGAAAATTTACCAGTTGCTATATTAAAATAGACGTATTCCAAATAATAGATTTTATTTTCAAATTTTATTGTTTAAAATTTCACAAAATTTCAATTAACTACGTTATTAAAACCAATCAAAATTTATGGGTCGTTACAGTGCACTACTAGGCTGAGAACTAGAGGTAGCTTGCTTCTTCTTCTTGTTGGAAGAATTAGGCTTATGAAATGGAAATCTCTTTTTGTTGGGGTTCTTAGAAACCTCAACCTCATCACCACTATCACGCTCCTTTTCGACAGCTTCAAGACAAAGTACCGAATCAACAAGTTCCTCAAAAGAGAGCTTAAGCTGAAGCAAAAGAACTTTCTTCAAATACTTCTTCAAAACATCAACAAATCTAAGATTCTTCTTACGTGGAGTGTTAATGAACTCAACTCTGTATTTGGATAAGGCCTCGAAAGATGCAACATAATCAGAAACAGAGGACTTTCCTTGTTTCAACTCAAGGAAACTACGAGCAAGATTAGCCTTTTCTGATTCAAGAACGAACTTAAGTTCGAATCGTTCCTTAAACTGATTCCACGAGAGAAAGGACTCATCAACTTCCGCTATAAAAAGCTCATACCAATTAAGCGCACGTTCTTGCAACATGCTAGATGCCACGAGAACGCGATGATGATCAGAAAGATCCATCCGAGAAAATATGCGCTCACAAGTGCGCAACCAAGTCTGAACCTCCAATACACTTTCCGTTCCCTTGAAAGGCTGGCCTCCAAGGTGGGAATAGTCATCACACATGCGGGTGAAGGCAGACTTGTGAGTAGGAGCTGCGGGAGTAGCAACAGAAGGCTGAGTACTCCTAAATAGCTCCATAAACTGATCAGCTGACATATAGACTCCGTCCGGATGAGAATCACTAGACGGACCTGCAGTAGAACGCTTCCCTCTACCTCTTCCAGCCATAGGCTGAGAGGCAAGAGAAGAAAAGGATTAGTTAAACAATACACAATTGATAAGAAATTTAACAAATGGAATACTACGGAATATGAGATTTATTCCTAGACATACTCCACATGTTAAAGTGGAAGGAATTGATTAGAAAGGCACGCATAAAACCCTCGAACGGTTGTAACACATGTTCCATTCTGCTTCTGTTCTGTGTTTTATTATAATTTGTTCTGAACCTCAGCTCCGATACCAACTGTGACGCCCCACCTCTATGCTCACAATAACAAAGGTTATTATAAGGAATAACGTCTGCTATTGCGAAGAATAAGGCTTGTTAGAAGCGACCATCCGTAAGTTATGCCTTAGAAGAGTATTGATTACATCGATAGGAGTTGTGTAAATTACTCCCAACGATATATATATATATATATATTCAATTCAAATCTAAAACGAAACTACGGTGGCTTAAGAAAAATTCAGAACAACTCATAATAACAACAATACATATAAGTATAATCACATCAGAATAGAAATATCAGATATAGCGGAAGACAAGTCTGGATACATGCTACAACACCCGATGGTTCACATGAACCAAATGTACATATACATATCCATCAATACATACATGAGATGAGAATCAATACACCAAAAGTACTCCTCGAAGACTAGACAAAAGATGGAGTGAAATCCCAAAGCTGAAGCTGCGACTGAATCAAAGATAGTGATTATCCTAAAATAACTCGGTCTGACCCGAGTATTATTTAAAAGAAAATAATAAACGGATCAGTCTAATTTAAACTCAGAAATAAGGGTATGATAAACAACACTTAAGCAAATAATTATAGTCTCGAATGAGACTATACAACATAATTAATCAACCTAGTTTAAATGAAGAAATCTCAATTTAAACTCCATCAAAATCAACTTTCAAATTCACAATTGAATTCAAAACAGCAATACGCAAAATCTAGAAATCAAAATAGATAACTAGAAAAATCAGCATAAAAGTGGATCGATCCCAGCAGATGGCGAGTCTAAGCTATGCCGCACGTGCCTCTCAAATGGCCGAAGCCTACCAAGTACTATAATTTTTGGCGCCCATCAGATGACCCGAAGGTCCACAGAGTGACCCGAAGGTCTAGTACTGGTAATTGACCCGAAGGTCCAGCAGATTGGCTCGAAAGCCCAACAAAATCATCAAACAACAGCAAATATTTCAATTAACATGTCCGGAATTAACCGAATTAGTAAAAGCGTGGTTCCATACTCCGCACTTTTGCTAAATCGTTTAAATCTCTTCATCGTTTCCTTGAAAGTGCAAAATTGTGTATTTTATATAAATAAAATTTACGTTCTCAAACGGACAAGTCTGGAATTAAGCGAATCAGTAAAAGTAAGGGTTCATAGTCCTCAATTTTGCTGAAACGTTTAAATTGCTTCCTCATTCTTTTGAAAGCGCAAACTGTAAAATTTTTGGAAACAATTTTATTTTAAAATGATTTTTAAAACCCGTGATTAAAACAGCAACAACTATAGCAATTTCGACGAGGAAATTGCGCTTCACAAAACACCGTACAACGGATACCAAATCAGCGTTGCGGGATAACCTCTTAAAATTCATTTTAAATTGACGGTTACTGAAGTAAAAACAACAGTAATTTTTTTCGTCAAAATGTCATAAAAACAACACGCTTCAAAAATATAGCACTGGGATAAAATCCGTTATAAAAATAACGGCAGCAAATTTACGTTTCAAATGAAACGCCGGTTCAAAAGTAAATTAATGCAGTAACGTGCAACTCATATTTGCACGCACACTACAATATGAACAAAATAAATTTGGAAATGGACTTAACAACGTACTATACATTGCACGCAATTAAATTCAATGCATCAGTACGTGAGGCAGCTCACGTTTCAAACACAGATACAAAAGAAGCAAAGAAAAACATAGCAGGGTATAGATGAATGAATCCGGATATAAACGCATGACCAAATTCAAATTGACCTGGCTATACATAAGTGTACACACAGTTTAAAGTTTATGTGGAAACCTGGACACGTTACAATAGGCGTGCACGTACTAATGATTTGGACCTGGTTTAGTGTATTACATAAATCCTCAAAATGAATATAGACACGCATATAAATTCGATCAAATATAAAGTGACCAGAGCATCTAAAGAAGGCCACGCCTGAGACAAGACTTCAACATGAAGTGATAACAACATACATATATTCACGCATGGAATGACTTAAATATATGCACCTGGGCAAAGCTAAATTGATGTATACACTAATTTATACTTGTCCATTCGTTCAAATACAAAAATGCAATGACCTGGGCATAATTCGAATGTACACACTCATAGATTGAAATGCAAACACCTAGACAACATCACCATATGCATGCACGCGAGAAGAAAGTCTGGGCAACAAATTGATGTACACAATATTGAAGTTTTTAAAATACACCTAAATGCAACACGTACTAGATTTTTGAGTATTGCATCCTGGGCAGTAAGTTTTTACGCATGCACAATCAAGAAACAATGGTCTGGGCTACATTTTCATTTGTGCGCATGCAAAGTTTTAAGGTGACCAGGCAATACAACATGTATACACGAAAAATGACCTGAACTAAAATTCTCGTGCTACCTATACACATAACACGCGTCACGGGTAACTTGCAAGTGTGAAAGTAGATAATTGAGTTAGCTATAACCGGTTTCTGAGCTTTGCGTGCACACATACAAGTGATTTACAAAAGATGAAGCTTTGGATAAATTAGAATTGTGAGTTTCACTCACCTTTAACACGTTTCAAAAGCAACTAGCAAGTAGGACTCCAAAGAAAGCAAGGTATTTGAACGGCCATTAATAAGTTTTACAGAGAAACTTGTAAATTGAAACAAATGAAAGATGATGGGTTTTCTCGAATCTTGAAACAAAATAAAAGAGATAGCTTTTACTTTGTCCTTCTCATTTTTGTGCACCGGTCAATGTATGAAGATGTGCTGGCAACCTAGGTACAAATGCATTAAAGATGAAACGTGCATCAGTGAAAAGAAGGACACACTACTTTAAATGAAGATGGCATCAAAAAAACAAAGTGTGCAACTTTTGCTTTAGAATAAGTGACAGCAAGGCAAAAGAAAATGTTCCACTTTGTTTACAATTGGACCCATTCTCTTATACTCACATGAAGGCTGGGTTTACACTTAATTTCCAACGAGCATCATACACTGACTTTGCAACATTTTGCATTTTTTTTTAAATTACTAGTCTAAATTTTTAATTTCGACGGCAGTAAATTACGGTTGTTACATCGAGCTTCGGTATAGCCACCGCCAGATATTAAAGTGTTATAAGTACCTAAAAAACTAAAGAAAAGCCAATAATACCGGATGTCATCACAAGCTAAGAAGGAAGCTCCATGCTTCTAGTTCGGAAGGAATGGAAAAGCAACTACTCTGAAGTGGAACTAAAAATGATACTGAATGGAAAATCCGCTCTGAAGACTTTGTACAAATAGAATAAGTGCCAAGCAGAAGAGTAGATCCTCCTGAAAATAGAATGCCATAATGAAGATGAAGGTGTCCTGTATCTGAGGTGGAACTGCTAGTGGATCTGAGAGGAAAACTTTGCTCTGATGACCTCTCTGCAATCCGAAATCCTGCAATCTGAAGTCATGAGTACCTGCAAAGTGAACCTAACACCCTATCACCCATACCTGCGTCTGAAGAATGACTAAGAAAAAACGTTAGAATGATACATATATGTATATTTATTTAATTTATATGCATATATATGTATGAAAGAGGAAGGAAATAAAATATCTAAATAAGACTAACTGGACAAATACTAAAGAATTAAAAGATTTATAAACTAATACCAATAATGACTAGTACAATAATTGGTACAAAGCATAAAATATTCTTATGAACCTTTGATCATAAGTAAGTTATGATTAACAGAGAGATTGTCATATAAGTTTGAATTTTTTTTAATACTACTATTGTTAATGTTAAAAATATTATTATTGAGTTTAAATAGATTAATATTATAACTAACCTTATTAAGATACCCTTTAAATAGGTTATTTTTAGCTAATTTATATTTGGGATTATAATTCCAATTAAAATAAAATGAAGAAATTGTATAAATCAATTTATTAAAGTGACTATTATTATTATTAAAAATTCTTTGATTTCTTTCAAACCAAATATACCAACAAATAATAATGAATAAAGTGTCTAGTAAGAGTCTAATATTCTTTTTGAACCTAAATCTGAAATTATTCCAATAGAAGTCACAGTCAGAATTTTAGTTATTATATTAAAATTAAAAATTTTAAGAGTATTATTTAGGATGTAATAAGAATCCATGCAATCATAGTATATATGTTTATTATCTTCAAAATGTAGATTACAAAAATAACATTTATTGTCATTTTGGATGTTTTTCTCTTTAAAAATTCTATAGTATTAAGTTTTCCATGCAGTATTAACCACATGTGAATTTTAGATTTAGGAGGAGCATTAGATTTCCAAATAAATTTAAAAGAGTTGTTTATTGTACCCGAAAAATTAATAAATCTTTAAAAAGAATTAGAAGTATATTTCTTGCTCTTATCCCATTCCCAACTAATAATATCATTATCATTATCAATATTATAATGATTTAATTTAGCATAAAGCAAAGAAAGTTGCCTAAGAGTTGAACCTACTAAAATTCTGTTAAAACTAAAATTCCAAGGAGGATCATTTTCAGGAGTGAAAACTTCAATAAATAAGGCAAACTTAAAATTACAGATTTCATAAAGCTCTTTAAATTCTATCTTAAGAGGTAAAACAGAAATACAACGGTCATGCCAGAAAGAAGTACAATTACCATAATGAACTATCGTATTAATACCTAGGTTAAAAATATCATGACATTTCAAAATGGATTTCCAAAAATTAGATAGATTTTGAGTGACTGGAGAAGTAATTTGATATAAGTTAATACAACCATTATAGTAATATTTTGAAATGATCTCTTTCCAAGTAGCATTATCATTAATATCCTTAAACTTCCATAACCATTTACCTAGTAAGGACAAATTCATATTACGCAAATTGATTACTCCTAAGCCACCTTCCTTTTTAGCTTTACAAACCGTTTCCCAATTTACTAAACATTTTATGCTATTATTAGAATTTTCCCCACTCCATAAGAAATCTCTTCTAATTTTGTCTATTTTATCTATTACCCAATCTGGAAATAGATGCATGGACATCCAATAAATCGGGAGGGCGGATAAAACAGAATTTATTAAAACTAATCTACCTGCTCTAGATAAAAATCTCCCATTCCAATTAGAGATCCTATTTTTGATTTTATCAATGATTGTAAGCCAGCCATCATGCTTGAGTTTAGTGGGTCTAATCACAAAACCGAGATAGTCAAAAGGAAAGTTCATAGTTTTGCAATTTAGAGTATTAGCGACTAAGTTTTCAACTTTTTTAGAATCGTTTAAAACTAAAATAGAACTTTTATCAAAATTTATTTTAAACCTGATAGAAGTTCAAAACTGTATAAAATAAGCTTAAGGGTAATAATGTGTCTAGGTAAGTAGGAGGAAAAAAGCAAGGTATCATTGGCAAATTGGAGAACCGATATACCATTACGCGATATGTCATTACCTACACATCCTAGAGATCCATTATCAACTGCTCTTTTAATAATCTTAGCAAAAACATCAGCGGCTAAGTTAAATAATAAAGGCGATAAAGGATTCCATTACCTTAAACCTCGCTTAGATTGAATTTTATTACCTAATATACCGTTAACCATAATACTAGAGTTACCAGTTCTAAGCAAATTCATAATCCAGTTGATCCATCTATGACCAAAACCTCTAGCATGAAAGATATCTACCAGAAAATCCCAATCTACCGAATCAAAAGCTTTTGCAAAATCCAGTTTTAAAATCGCACAAGTTATATTATTCTTACAGCAGTGATTAATATATTATTGAACAACAGCCACTCCATCGGTGATATTTCTCCCTTTAATAAAAGCCGATTGTGAACAATCAATTAAATCATTCATTCTTATACTAAGTCTATTAGCTAGAACTTTAGAGATAATTTTAACAGAACAGTTAATCAAAGAGATAGGTCTAAAATCTTTTAAGTTTTTAACTCCTACTTTTTTGTGTAATAAAATAACATTTGCATAATTAAATCTCCCTAATTGCAAATTACAATTATAAAAATCATTAAACATATTAACTAAATCAAGTTTTAAAACATCCCAAAAAAATTTATAAAAGAAAATTGGGAACCCATTTGGGCCCGGGGATTTATCACCTGGCAAGTCATTAATAGCTTTTCTAATTTCCTCTTCAGTAAAATGATTATCTAACTCAGATAGATCAACAATAGAATCAGACGGATACAAATCCTTCCATCCAACATTGATTCTATGTTTGTTTCTAGTACTAAAAATATCCTTATAATAATCTGTAAAAGCCTTGTTAAGATCTCTTTGATCAACTAACTCTTCATTATTAACAATAATAGAGTTAATTGTATTGATGCACTTTCTACCATTAGCTATATGATGGAAAAATTTAGTATTATTATCTCCTTCGTTGATCCATTGGATTCTGGATCTCTGCTTCCACATAACCTCCTCATTTTCTAAAATAGAATTAAGTTCATCTTTTAGATTGGCAAGAACATTACGTTCGCCTAAATTTAGTTGTCTAGATTCTTCTATCTTATTAATTTTAAGCATCTCGTTAAGAATATTATCTTTTTTTATTTTTATATTGCCAAAAACATTTTTGTTCCAATTTTTAAGAAAAATCCTAAGATCCCTAAGTTTTGAAACAAAAGATTTTGCAGAATTATCCTTATTTCTAATATTACAATAAATCAAAGAAATCCATTTACAATTAATTAGGTTCAAGAAATTAGAATCCAAAAACCATATCTTTTCAAATTTAAAATAACTATTAATAACTCTATGATGCTCACAGGTGAGGATAATAGGACAATGATCTGAGTACATGTAAGGTAAACCTGAAACTCTACAGATTGGAAATTTATCTTCAATCTCCTCACTAACGAAAAATCTATCAAGAAGAGCCATAGACGGAGACTCCCTAGCGTTACTCCATGTAAACTCTCTATTTGAAAGAGGGATCTCAATCAAGTTAGAATTAATGATAAATTGATCGAATTCCTCCATAGTAGAGTAGTCCCCTATCCTAGGAGAACGCTCTCTTATGAAGCGTGTAACATTAAAATCACCCCCCAATATCCAAGAACCCGGAGCTAAGGATCTAAATTCTAGGCATTCTTTCCATAAAATTCTCCCATTGATTTTTGAATTAGGCTCATAAACATTAGAAATATTTAAAAAAGAATTATCAGAAAGATTAATAAGAATAATATGAAGAGAATGCTGCTTAGTAATACACCGAAGCATCTTAAAATAATTATCGCGCCACCCAATCATTAATCCCCCTTAAGCACCCACAGAAGGTAGAAAAACCCATTTTCTAAGATGATACCCGCCTAATCTCCTGAAGAAACGAATATCAGGACAATTAATTTTAGTTTCCTAAAGTAAAGCAATGTCAATAGAGTAGTCTTTAAAAAACACTCTAACCTTATCACACTTATTCAAATCATGCAAACCTCTAATGTTCCAACTAACGATCCTCATAAACCAACTGTACTAGCCCTCTCTAATTCCTTACATCTAATATACTCCCGATCGATCTCAACATCAGAAAAAATAAAAGATGTATCACAAGCTAGCTGACTAAACTCAACAGATGATAGACTGCCTAAAGCATAAGTAGAATACGTACTACCTAAAATAGA
Organism: Allium fistulosum; assembly: GCA_030737815.1. NCBI lineage: Eukaryota > Viridiplantae > Streptophyta > Magnoliopsida > Asparagales > Amaryllidaceae > Allium > Allium fistulosum. The sequence continues at coordinate 941,134,808 of CM060908.1, read as the reverse complement.
ACTCATACCTGAGCCTGGATTCGTAGCGCCACTCGTGGCACTCGATCCTGGTAACTCACCCATAGATGGAGACTGACAGTTGCGAATCCTAGCACGTCGACGAACAAATCCACTAGAAACTACTGATTTCTTGCGCTTTCCTTTCTGCAACGATGAGGAATAAGGAATTGAACTGATGCCACTCTCCATCCTTTTTTACTCCGAAAAATTTACTTCTTTAGTCACAGTCACCACACCAATGTTCGATGTAACACATCTATCTCCTGGTACAGGACCTGAGGCAACATCTACCAACCCAACGGATGTTCTACCCGAAGACTTAAGATCATTTTCAACTAATTGACTCAAAGCAGTTTCTTTATTTAAATCTACTTCTCCGAAAATAGCACAATTTTTAGTCCACTCTTCTATTGAACCACTTAAAATCGAACTATCATTTTCACAAACTTTCCCCATAACAGATTCTGTAACAACAGAAATATCCACCCCTTCATTTGAGTTTTGAAATGTAAACTTATTTATATCAAGATAATCAACCTTCTCCTTGTTTATAAAAACTTCCTCTTCCAATCTGACCATCCCCTCAATAGACAACATATCAATTTCAACACCATTATCAGGACAAACATTACTATAGTCATTTCCGTCGTCACCAAACATAGATGAAACATCACCAATATGGACTACTGAATATATTGCTCACCATGCACACTAATATCAGTGTGCACATCAACAGTAACAGGCTCGAAACAACAATCCAAATTCTTACTTAGATCATTCTCCAATATCTCATCTACTTTAACTAATGATGTCGATAACAGGAACCCATCAAAAACCTCTCCAAGATGAAACTTGGCCACTTCTTCTAGATTTTCAGAGAATCCATCAATCAAGGATATCCCAATAGAATTATCCAAAGCATTAAACTTTTCTGAAGTATCTGAATTATAAGAGCTCTTAGAACAGTCCATTGGTGTATTTGATGCACTTCTACAAGATGAAATACTACTGTCTATTATAACATCAGAATGTTCCGATCCAAGTTCAAAATCTTCTTTGTCTACAAATTCCAGGCATTTAAATCTATTTCCGGTCTTTATCTCAAAATTAACCAATTTATGGGATTTTGGTCATTTGCCTCTAACTCGATTAAAGCCACTGATTGATTCGTAATCATTACCCTTAGCCAGAATATCCATGGTAGAGCCCGAAGAATTCATCATTTTATTAAACTCAGAAGCACTGGAATCCATTGAGTATTGTATAACAGAGTAATCCATTAACATAGGATCAAAATCAATAATCACTTCCTCCTTAGTATTAGCAGATAAGACATAGTTCAAATTTCCATTATAATCTAGCAAAACATCGGCTATCTCAACACTATCATCTAATTTATTGAACAAGACATCAGGTTTTCCAAAATAATCTTCTGGGTCACCAAACCTATCCCTGTAACCCTTGCCAATATTCGGTGAAATTATCTTGTCAAAATGAACAAACAATTCTTCTAAGAGTTGAATCCCTTCGTTTCTCTTTTGCCATAGATTGTCAAGAAGAATACCTTTGAGCAACATACATATTAATGTAAATTGAAAGCCATGATCGATATATTGCGGCCCTGAATCTATGATCTTCGATTTCATCAAACAAGAATTCTTCTTAAGACCTGAATTACCACTTGCGAAATAATCGTGATCGATGTTTTGTGACCCAGAGGCTACGGACTTAGTTTTCATCGAGCAAGAAAATTTCGTGTGACCAAACTTTCCACAAGCGAAACACCTAATGGGGTCTCTACATTGAAAAGCAAGATGATCGCGATCTCCACATCTAAAGCAAAATTTATTGCCTTTCTTAACAGTCCAGTTTTTGAAACGTTGTCGATTCCAAGAATTCAAAGTTGGTAAACCTTCCTTAACGATTTGGGCATAAGAACGAAGATGGGAAGCACGATCGGAAATGAAAGTTGGATCTGTCGAATATGATCTGGATTTAGAATTTACAAGAGAAGAATACGATTGAAAGCAAGAAGCTGAGAACAAAGACGCCATTATTATTTTTAGTATTAATTTTAAAAACATCTTAAAGATTTTAAACATTTTAAAAGAATCACTTTTAAGTTTTAGGAAAATCATCCACGTAAACCTAGAAAAATCATCTACAATTACAAAGACATATCTATTGTGATTTATAAATTGTATGACCAAAATGAAGAAGTTAAAGGAGTTGAGTGGTAGAAATAATATCTTTTGACTTAAAGGAACTTTTTCTAAATTTTCCTAATTGACATGCATCGCATAAATTGTTAAAATCAAAACTCATTTTAGGAAGACCCCTAACTAGATCATTTTTATCAAGTTTAGATAGTGTTTGAAATTCAAATGAGCAAATCTTTTGTGTCAAATCCAAGGATCAGGTTATTCAGCCAAAAGACATAAATTATCATTTGACACTTTCATACTTAATATATAGATATTTCTTTTTCTAATGCCTTCAAAGATAATATTTTACTCATTATTTTCAATATGAAAGTTATCTTTTTCAAATTTAATTTTATTACCAGGCATTTTGACCTGGCTATATTCGAACTGATTGGACAAGTTAGATTCGATTGTGGTTAAGCCCAGTGAGACCAGATGATGATTGTGGGGTCCAGAGATCAAGTACAGATGATAATATGAAGCCATGATCGAATGGAATTGAGAGATATGCAATGCAGAATGTTCAATGTATGGATTATAGTTTAACATAGAAAAGGGATTGGCTATGATCACTCTCAAACATAGGGATCGACATATTTCAATCAAACAAGTGCAACTCAATAGAAAACAATCAATATCTCAAGATCCAAAGTCTAATGCATATGAAATTTTAGGAACAAGATGTGGGGACCCTAGAGAGCCTATCCTAAGATAGCACCTTAAAAGGATCAGGCAAAAGGGATTGGCCCTCTTCCCTTAATAGGGATCAGCCAGAATCAAATAACAACTCACATTGCAGCAAAGATCGAGTAATAACTCAAGTTCTACAAATCCAATTAGCATGAAACTTAGAGGCTAGGCATATTACAATATGGGAAAGCTCCTATAAGGATCGCACCCCCAACTTCCTCCAAAATAGGGATCGACATCAATCCCCATTCCTTGGAATTTGGGCCATGCGATTCCTCTTATGGGTCCATATGGTTTTGGAGATCCTTCTGCTGAATTTTCAAGGAGATTTCACCATCTTCCTCTATAAATATAGGCTTGATTGTTCATTTTCAAGACTTTACGCTGCTTGTTGCTTTATATTCTATTGTAACTATGGATTTTCATCTAATCCCTATTATACTCGGTTTACAAAGATATTAATAAAGCTATCTATTCAAAGTGGACATAGGTAAACAACGCCGTACCACTACAAATCATTGTGTTTTTTATTATTGCTTTGATTTTCCGTTGTTTAATCACTTGTTTCCTCTATTTTCATTTTATATTATTCATTTATTTCTCTACAAAATCTCTAGTGGGTGTTCGTGCTAGTTATTGTTGCAAACATTTTGGTGCTTTCACTAGAAAGGTGATTCTCAACCCTATTTGGATCCCTTTGCTGCAACTGGATTGTGTAAATCTCCCATAGGGATCCATAATTATCTTCTAGAAGCTTATTCATTCTATTCAGATTTGCAAAAGTCTAAGGAAACTACCAACAATAGTTAGGAACACCGGATCTACTTCTCAGAACGTAGAAGGAAATGAGTTCGCTAACATCCAGCAAGGAGGTCTGAGCAATCTACTAGTAGATGCGAATGCTACCAATCTAGTCGATGTCCAGAATCCGGCTGATTCCATCACAAGAGCTGATTTCCAAAATCTAATGAAAGAGCTAGTGGATAGCCGCCGACAGTTGAACCAGCAGATTCAAGCCAATATCGACTAATGAATCAACTCAGGGATCAACAACACGGGAAAGCTAGAAGGGAGCCAACCCTTTATTCTGCATCGGAGAGTGCTAGTTCATCAGATGAACATCATAGACGCAGACATCGTAGAATTAACGGATATTACGAAGAAACTTCTAGACATTAGCAGGCAAGCCAACCTGGCTTACCGAGATCGATCGGTGCCAATCCCTCTATAGGGATCAGGGCCGATCCCTCCTCCAGAGGAGGAAGCATGCCTCTTCATGTTGGAGCACAAGCTGGAGCTGCAGCGATTGATTTTGATGCTGGAGTTCAAGTGGATGCAGACCAGTTACCTCCCCAAAATGACGATGAAGTGAACATACACAATATACATCGAGAGGATATCGAGCCAAGAAGGCGTGAAATGGCTCGTTGACGTCGATCCGACCATTCACATGAAGTGGAGCACGACTACCGTTTGGCTCCAACTATCCAAACGCCGGACTTATCGGCTATGGCTAGACGGCTTGTGATAGAGAGCCAACGCTTGACTAATGATGATCGGGGATCTCTAGAACCCATACCCGTTCACTGATAGTGTCTTACATGTTGAGTAACCATGGAGTTTCAGCATGCCGTTGATGCCTGCCTACAAGGGAAAAACCAACCACAGGCAGCACATCATGAGATATGAATGGTTGATGGATTCCGCATAAGATGATGATGCAACAAAGTGCAAATGTTTTCCTATTACTCTCTCTAGAATAGGAAATATGTGGTTTACGAGATTACTCCCACCGTCAATATCAAGATTTTATGATTTGGCAACAAAGTATGTGGAGCAATTTTGTATGTATGCAACTCGCCCCAAAGATGCAGTGTGATCTAGGCTTTGGGAGAATTGCTGAAAGATTATTTAGAGAGATTTCATATGTAATGACCTATATTTTTTTGATAATTAAAACTATTAAATTAAATAATATTTTGAAATTTAATATTGTGAGAAATTAAAATTTTATGATTTATTAATGAGAAAAATAATTAGAATATAATTTAATAATGTTGTTTGAATGTTATTGATGTGCACGTAAATGTGCATATTTTTACCACCATATTTAATCTACTTAAATTAAATAAATGATCATATCGGGTATTTTAACTTGTTTAAACCAAAATTCAAATTATTTTCAAACTGTCACATATTCATCTTCATATAGGGGTAAAATGGTCATTTTTATGAAATTATTAAATGGTGAAAATTTACTTAGAATTTTCTATGTTGTTTTGTAGGAAATTTGATGAATTTTACAAGTGGCTTCATGATAATATATGCATGCACAAGAGTGAAGAGAACAAATGAAGATGGAAATAATTCAAAGTGAAGATAATGGAGGACCCCACCTACCCACCTGCCTTAATGTACAAATTAGAGGCTAATGCACATACTTATGAAATTAATGGCTTCATGTACACTTAAATGATGATTAGTAGAAGCTAATGATTACTTGGCCTCCACACTTTCTCAAGGGTATTTTGGGCATATGAATTAGGGTTTAACACATGTATAAGTACCCTTTATGTTTCATGTAACCTCTTCTCCCTTAGTCTCTCTTTAGTTTAGTTTAGGCTCACAAATAAACAAGCTATTCTCTTTCTCTTTTCATGGCTACTTAGCCATTTCTTTTATGTAATCTTTTCTTTATGCAATTTAATACATGTTCCTTTTCTTTTCTTGTTTATTTCCTTTCATGTTGTAGTGTAGATTTACATTCATGCAAAGTAGATTAGTTTTAATTCTTGTTCATTAGCTTCTCTTTTCCATTAGCTTTCACTTTCTTTTCTTTTTTGCTTTCATGTTGCTAGCTACATTTGTTCATATGATAACAAATATGAGAGGCTAAACCCCTTCAACTTAGAGGTAATGAAGCTCTCTAATCATGTAGCTTCAACTTAATTTGATGTTTATGCTCTCTTTTTGTGCTTAATGAGAATGATTGAAGTGGTTTAATGATATCGTTTAGCTTTGAATTTGATAGTCTATATTGTTCATAACAAATAGGCTATGCTTAAACAAACAAAACACAAATTGTATCTTCATCTACATATGATTATGGCAAAGAAGTGAATGTTGAAATTAAAATTTGATGGCTTATATTTCTAATTAATAGTTAATAGGTCATGCTTAAAATAGATTTTGCTTTCAACTTTGTTGTCATATTTCATGAGAGTTAAATGTGTATTAGTGGTTGAGTAATAGTTTAATGGTTTATATTGTGCTAATTAATAGCACAAATATACCATACTTATGATAAGCACATCAACTAATTACACTAATGACAAGAAAAGAGAGATCATAACTTCATTTTGTTGATTTATGTGATCTAGAGAGTGGAATTATCATTAAATTGTCATTTTATTCTCATAGTTTTCATTCACATTTGTAGTTGTTAGTTTTTTAGTTTTCTCATTTTTCTAGCTTAACTTTCACTCGACTTTGGTTTAATTTGATTGAATAGATTTTTAAAATCATCAATTCCCTACGGATCGACCCGTATCCGCCACGTACTACAAGTGTACGTCGTGCGCTTGCGGTAAATTTTATTTGAAATACATCGGCAAATTTCTAATCCGATAGAAATTTTGTCATTCGAACAAGTTTTTGGCGCCGTTGCCGAGAAACTGATTTGATTTTTGTTTCTATTCTTCGAATTATTTTCTTTTGATTTTTGTGTGTTTATATTTTGTGTGTGTTTGCATTAAAAAAAATTGTGTGGTTGTTGTTTTTGTTTTGCTTGAATTTGTTTGCAATTGTTGTTTGTCCATTTGCATTTGCATATTTCAAAAAAAACAGAACAAAAAACACAAAAACATACATAAAAAAAAATTATTTCATTTTCAAGTTACAATTTTCATTTTTTTTTACAATTTTTCTTGTTTCAACATTTTCTACATACATCACTGTGTCATTTTATACACACATCTCTATCCAATCCAGCCTCTTACATCACCAGTGACCAACCATTGAACTGCCCTAACCACCACTTCATCTGTAACGACTCGGGTTTTGCCCGTTCGAAAATCAACATCCGTACTTCACATTGTACTAGAATGTCGCAGATTCGACCGTTCAAATCCGATTCGTCGGAGCTATAACACAATTAAGTAAATAACACAGCGGAAAAAAAATGAATAATACATTGATATATAATATCTGATACGACAGAGTGATACAATGAATATCAATATACATCAGAGATGATACAACAAATATCAGAGATACAAGAAATAGCAGCGGAAAATAACAGCAAATGGAAGAGATCTCCAAATGATCTACAAAAGAGAATGAATCCACAACTCCAAGATAAGCAACTCCGATGAATGAACTAGCTCCAGATAATCTACTAAACCTGAATATCTGAAAAGAAACCCAACTCTAGACTGCTCGTGTGGAAAATTATGAGCACCCAGAGTTTAGGAAGGGAACAATAAACTCCGGATCAGTCATGGGACTGGTGTGAGCAACAAAAACAATTTAACTTTAAACAACAGCAAAAAAATTTTAAACCATTGAAACCCGCAATGCTTTTGGAAAATGAAACTACCATAAGACCTCCCGCCACACACACAATGCAAACGCAGAATTGGAGGAGATTTCTTCTTATGATAGTCAAAGATGCTTACTACGTAAAATCATCTTGATATTATTATTAGTGCATAGTGCAGAAAACATTTCGAAAGTATAATATTAATCTTAGCCAACATAGGTACCATTATACTATGCCTACTATAGCTACCATATTAGATGGTAGGTTCTACAACTAAAACCGTACAAGGTTCGTATTGGAGAAATGGATTTCCAACAAATGGTCAGGCTAAGGAACTTCCTTCCGCCGCATGGGATCGCCTCTGGCTGGACGTCCCGAGAGACAAACTGCTCTCTTCCAAACAAGGCCGGGTTACCCCTGTAACAGGTAACTCACGAATATGCCACCTCCCGGTCCTTTGGGACCTTTATCCGAGGCCTCGATAACCAACATCACACATAATAAAGTGTATCCACATGAGTAAGTATCTGGGCTCCATACCATGACACCACCCTTTTCCAGAAGGAAATGACATACCCTAAAGGGCGCGACCCTCATAACCTTGCCGCAACATTCCTGTTTCGACCATTTCCGAGTTGTGAGGCCCTGACGAAGTCTCGTCCATAAAGCTACGCTTTTTCAAAAAGCCACGCTTTGGGTCAACAGATGATCAACCTATGATCACAAAGATATAAGATCAAACAAATGATCATATCACAAATGATCAAACACTGATCATCACACAGCAACACTCAGCATGCCACATTACCAAATTGGGAATATATCGCTGATAACCTTCAACTACATAACCTCTGAGCTCGTACGTCTCAGAGAAGGGTGTTAAGCTAAGAGAATAAATTCTCCACCACCAACAGAAATGTATTTGAAAGAAATCTGCTTTATATCTCAAAGTGTAATGTCAGACATGTAACCATACAAGTCTGTTCCGGGTTCGAACAGAACCGAAGGCACTTCTTACGAAGCCCTTGCAATTCCGAGTATTCACAATCCCGTCCGGACTTCCCATCACAAAGGGTGATAAAATCTCTATACCGGGGACCAGTCGGTGCAGAGACATTCGACGAGTTGTCCTTTCGTTTTTGTAAATATCCGGTCTTCACCACCGGTCTTCAAATGCGATCCATATACGACGTATCATTATTCGGAACGGGTTATACGACACAAAGGTCCTCTCCCGGCTAAACCGAATAATGAGCGCAACATTTTAAAAACATATGGATATTGGGATTTCAATTAAGTCACAACTTATTACCCAAAAATCTTTCTTTTCAAATGGTTTAACAAATTACCATTTTAAATCTTTAAACAAAAAGATTCAACCTTTACGGTTTAACAATTTCCACACTTTAATCTTTTTAACAAAAGATTCATTCACAGATTTTCCAAATCGATTTCCATTTCAATTTAACTTGTTAAATCTTTAAATCAAAGATTTAACTTACAGTTTTCAAAACAATTTCATTTCGAAGGGTTTAAACAAATCACCATTTTAAATCTGTTAAAAATAACCAGATTTTATTCATAGCTTTCAAAACAATTCGTTCATAACTTAGAAACCATTTTTCAATTTAATCTTAAAATTCCCTTAATTAAACTGGAATTTCTTCTTTTATCTGAAAGCTTTTATCATTTGGAAACAAACAGTTTCACTTCGGAAAATCTGATCTCATTTATACGAGTTAAAGTCTTGGGTTAAATCTAAATTCTCAACGATACTTTTAAAATGGTTTAACTTCCTATAAACACATTTAAATCATCTTTAATCAAAATTTCCAATCATTGAATTCAATTCTAATTATTGAATTCAAATTCAAATTAAATTATTTAAATTGGAAATTTTACCAAGTTATTCAAAATAACTTTCATCTTAAAAACCCCATTTCAAAAGCTTTAACATTTAACCCAAATCCATTTTCAAAATTAATTGAAATTAAAATTTCAATTTCAAAACATAAATTTTAAATCATCTGTGACTTAACTGATTTCCACGTGAAATCCATATTTGTGTATGTATGGTGTAGTCCAGGGGTTTCACACAATAGTGCACAACATCAATCATCACAGATATATCGATAAGCGATACAATCGATAACGCTTATCTTCATTCACAGCTTTATAGATAAAGTCAATTTATCAGTCATAAAGATTCATCATTACAATTCGATGTGGGTTTCGGATAACCAATTGGAATCCGACTCCCTGTCGCATCGAAGTTCAAATATCGTTTTACGGGTCAAGGGTTTCATATTCACATAGTAATATATCACAGAAATAGAAATTTCAGATCACAACATAAATCAGGGTATATCACAAAGCATCATACATCAGGGATATCAAACAATCAAATCATCCAATAGAATCCAAACATCCATAAGTAAGATCAATTAAATTGTCCGATTAATTCAAATTAGATTAATTACTTATGAATTAATTACTAATCCTGGTTAATTAATTGTTAATAAATTATAAACCATTTTTGATTAATTATTCTTTAATCAGTTATTAATTATCCATTAATAATAAGTTAATTAACCTTTAATTATAATTCATCAACCTTTAACTATTAAATAATTAACCTTTAATTATTTAATTCACTATTTAATTAATTATCTTTAATTAATTAATTAACCCTTAATTAATTATCCTTTATAAATTTCACTAAGGAATTAGCTTCTATTTAATTTCACAAAGAAATTATCTTTTGATTTATTACATTAGTTGATTAATTATCATTAATTACCTTTCAATTACAATTCAATTAACCTTCATATCATTACTAAATAAACCTTTAAATCATTACTTAATCACCTTCATTTATCAATTAGTCTTTAATTAATAAATCATTCTTTGATTTGTAATTAATAAATCCTTACTACTGATTAAATAAACCTTTGATTAATCACATTCATTAATGAATCACATCAATTAATCATTCTTCAATTTCATCAAAATCTAAATTTATTAAATCAAATCCCTTTTTGTTTCCCTTACTTACTTACACCTTTATTTAAACAAAAATTTGAATTCAAAACTTTACTTTTTCTAAACCAAGATTTAACTGACTTGAATTCATCATTTAAACTTTGATTTAAAACTTATTTCTAACTTTGCTTTGAAATTTTAAATTTCAGTTTTAAATTCAAAAGAAAACAGGAACAGGTTTGTTTAAAAGCTATACAAACATTCACCCGAGCCACTACCCTCCTTGCTTCGAGTCACCCACTCATCCACGCGAGAACAAGCCCGAGACCATCCTTCTTCCCCAAAATACAACCTCACAGCAATAACAACCCAAACCCAAACGTGTATGTGCACGTGTACATCACCGGCCATCACTTCTGATCGTCCACGACCATCTCCACATCTCGACGATCACCTCGACATCCTCTCTCAGCCCTCCGATCATCTACTCAGGCACTCGATCGAAATCGAGTTCGATCATACACTTGGAACACAACAGAACTCATGACCATCCCTGGAAAACATCGCCGTGCTCCCATCTCCGATCACCAGAGGCCACTAATCTCCGGCTATAGACTCGACCACCTTCCCTCTACAACACCTCAAAAGCACGCTAAGCTCGATCAAACGGCGACCTCGAACGAGATGAAAACATCACTGCACCTAAAACTAGGTCTACGAGAAAGAAATCGACGCCGCCGCCACCACCGTTAACTAACCACCACCGCACTATTTTTCCTAGCACCCCCCATCACTCCTCCACCTCCAGACCTAATCACGACATCTCCAGTCGTCGAGATCGACTGCGGCAGCTCAAAAAGGCAAAAATGGTCGAACTAAAACTGCTCTTGAACCACACGCTTAAAAATCATCAAACAAGGCCTAAAAATCCTATTTTGATGTAAGGATTCAGGGTGAATAATCGAATTAATATTTCGTGTCATTCGAAATTATCAAAAATTGTAGTTTGCTCTGTAAAAATTAAGTTTTTCATACCATATATGCTTAAACTTTTTGAAACTATTTTTAAGTCATAGTTCATACTTAAGCACACATATTTGCTTTTGAAATCAACGCCTGACCCTGATTAGATAATATAAAATTGAATTTCTTTGGTCATTCCTAACTTGTGAGCTAAACAGGGAGATGTATAACTCAGCACTGTTAAATACAATTACATATACACACAGAGTTAAATCAAAGAAGGTATCCAAGCATCCATATTTTAATTCAAGTGTTCAGATAACATCAAGATATTCATTCACAAGAACAAGATGAAATCCAAGATTTAAACTGCTTTTAAAAATTCATTTACTCCTAGATTCTCAAGCACTGGATTCAAAGAAAGGGTTTTAAAAGTTAAAGTTGCTCACTATCATCAAGATATCAAAACAGTTAAGCTTCGAAAAAAAGTAAGAGTTGCTCACCTGAATATGGATGAAGCAGGGAAGCAGAGATTTGAGGATGTTAAAAACTGAATTGGTTTGAAAGCTTGTTTTACTGGAACCTTGAATTGCTTAGATTTCCATTGAAACTGAAATGCTTGAAAAACTGGAAACTTGCTTAGTTCATCCAGATTAAAGCTTGTTTGTGGATGATTCAAGATTTTGATAATTTGTTTGATCCCAGGTTGCAACTGAAACAGTTCTGTAATTTTTTTCCTTTTCTCAGTTTTGTTTAATTATGTTTTGAACGAATTTAGGTTGGAGGTGATGCATATAAAAGTGAAGTATGCAGAGTGTTCATTTGTTTAGTACTGGTGTTTTGTACTAGAAATTGTTTTATAAATCTTTGATCAGAGATTGTCTAAGCGTTGTAGGCTATGGTAAGATTTATCTTGTGTACTAAAGATGATGGTATTAAATTAACATGTACAATTTATCTTCATTTCGGCTGATGGTTTCTAAAATTTGGTGGCTAAGGATCCAACCATTAATTACTTGGTACTTTTTCTTTCTTTCTTTAACTTTGTTTCTTGTTCCAAACTTCAGCCGTATACATATATACAGATATTTGGTGGCTAAAGATACTTATCTACATATATTTCTATTTCTTATATGTTGTTATAAAGAATTAACTTATGTATTGTTTTATTTCTATGCTTTTGTTCTATTATTTTAAATAAGATTCTATAATTATTTTACTTCATATTTATTGTCTTATATTATTAGCTTAAGTATTTTGCATTTGTTTATATTATTTTATTTTCATTTATTTTTCATTCGTTTATTTTATCACTTTTATATCGTATATATATATTCACACATATATACAATATTTACAATTTTTATTCAAAATCAAATATATACATATATTTATAACTTCAAATTTTCTCATATATGCTCAAGTATACAATATTTTAAATTTAAATGATTTATACAGAATATAATTGGATTCGGGGAAACTCGCTCCATTCTATCGATTTATTTTACTATTTTTATTCAAAAATTCAATAAATTATCGATTTAAATAAATTTAAATCTGGGATCGTTACAAACTTCCCCCCTTAAAAGAATTTCGTCCTCGAAATTCGCAGGCACGAAACAAAGACGGAGATAGATAGATTCGATCTCCTATAACTCCTTCAAACACAAGATACGGATTCCAAATTCAAGTCGGAATATCTCAAAACACATACCAATTTGTCCCTCTTCGGACTTTGGTATTCACAAGGAATTACAATAGAATTTCAAATTTGGTTTCAAACGATATCGTTTTATTGATTTAATTCAATTTTATCCTCATATTCTATTAATCAATTTAACTCAATTTAAAATTTCCAATTTCAAATTCATTAAGGTTTAAATCAAAAACTGATAAGAACTGATGAAGATACAAAGTAAAGATCTTCGACAATGATCCGTAGAGCCATCATCACACCGAAACTTCTTTCTTATAGTTGATACGAAGCAATCAAAGAATTTGGAAACGAATCAAAGAAGATTGATAAGAAAATTGTTTCCACTGTTACAGGGTATTGACCATTTATAGTCGTATTCCCTTGTCCCCTATCTCGTCCTCTTCTTGTACTCATACTCACTATCAGTGGATAGTAAGAGAATTTACTGAGACGTTCAGGCGGATATCTTAAGGATACACTCATTCTAGAGTTTACTTCACTCTATCTCTAATGAGCTACTTAATGTGTTACACTCCTGAGCTAAAGTTCAACCTTAGCTCTGATACCACATGTAACGACTCGGGTTTTGCCCGTTCGAAAATCAACATCCGTACTTCACATTGTACTATAATGTCGCAGATTCGACCGTTCAAATCCGATTCGTCGGAGCTATAACACAATTAAGTAAATAACACAGCGGAAAAAAAATGAATAATACATTGATATATAATATATGATACAACAGAGTGATACAATGAATATCAATATACATCAGAGATGATACAACAAATATCAGAGATACAAGAAATAGCAGCGGAAAATAACAGCAAATGGAAGAGATCTCCAAATGATCTACAAAAGAGAATGAATCCACAACTCCAAGATAAGCAACTCCGATGAATGAACTAGCTCCAGATAATCTACTAAACCTGAATATCTGAAAAGAAACCCAACTCTAGACTGCTCGTGTGGAAAATTATGAGCACCCAGAGTTTAGGAAGGGAACAATAAACTCCGGATCAGTCATGGGACTGGTGTGAGCAACAAAAACAATTTAACTTTAAACAACAGCAAAAGAATTTTAAACCATTGAAACCCGCAATGCTTTTGGAAAATGAAACTACCATAAGACCTCCCGCCACACAAACAATGCAAACGCAGAATTGGAGGAGATTTCTTCTTATGATAGTCAAAGATGCTTACTACGTAAAATCATCTTGATATTATTATTAGTGCATAGTGCAGAAAACATTTCGAAAGTATAATATTAATCTTAGCCAACATAGGTACCATTATACTATGCCTACTATAGCTACCATATTAGATGGTAGGTTCTACAACTAAAACCGTACAAGGTTCGTATTGGAGAAATGGATTTCCAACAAATGGTCAGGCTAAGGAACTTCCTTCCGCCGCATGGGATCGCCTCTGGCTGGACGTCCCGAGAGACAAACTGCTCTCTGCCAAACAAGGCCGGGTTACCCCTGTAACAGGTAACTCACGAATATGCCACCTCCCGGTCCTTTGGGACCTTTATCCGAGGCCTCGATAACCAACATCACACATAATAAAGTGTATCCACATGAGTAAGTATCTGGGCTCCATACCATGACACCACCCTTTTCCAGAAGGAAATGACATACCCTAAAGGGCGCGACCCTCATAACCTTGCCGCAACATTCCTGTTTCGACCATTTCCGAGTTGTGAGGCCCTGACGAAGTCTCGTCCACAAGGCTACGCTTTTTCAAAAAGCCACGCTTTGGGTCAACAGATGATCAACCTATGATCACAAAGATATAAGATCAAACAAATGATCATATCACAAATGATCAAACACTGATCATCACACAGCAACACTCAGCATGCCACATTACCAAATTGGGAATATATCGCTGATAACCTTCAACTACATAACCTCTGAGCTCGTACGTCTCAGAGAAGGGTGTTAAGCTAAGAGAATAAATTCTCCGCCACCAACAGAAATGTATTTGAAAGAAATCTGCTTTATATCTCAAAGTGTAATGTCAGACATGTAACCATACAAGTCTGTTCCGGGTTCGAACAGAACCGAAGGCACTTCTTACGAAGCCCTTGCAATTCCGGGTATTCACAATCCCGTCCGGACTTCCCATCACAAAGGGTGATAAAATCTCTATACCGGGGACCAGCCGGTGCAGAGACATTCGACGAGTTGTCCTTTCGTTTTTGTAAATATCCGGTCTTCACCACCGGTCTTCAAATGCGATCCATATACGACGTATCATTATTCGGAACGGGTTATACGACACAAAGGTCCTCTCCCGGCTAAACCGAATAATGAGCGCAACATTTTAAAAACATATGGATATTGGGATTTCAATTAAGTCACAACTTATTACCCAAAAATCTTTCTTTTCAAATGGTTTAACAAATTACCATTTTAAATCTTTAAACAAAAAGATTCAACCTTTACGGTTTAACAATTTCCACACTTTAATCTTTTTAACAAAAGATTCATTCACAGATTTTCCAAATCGATTTCCATTTCAATTTAACTTGTTAAATCTTTAAATCAAAGATTTAACTTACAGTTTTCAAAACAATTTCATTTCGAAGGGTTTAAACAAATCACCATTTTAAATCTGTTAAAAATAACCAGATTTTATTCATAGCTTTCAAAACAATTCGTTCATAACTTAGAAACCATTTTTCAATTTAATCTTAAAATTCCCTTAATTAAACTGGAATTTCTTCTTTTATCTGAAAGCTTTTATCATTTGGAAACAAACAGTTTCACTTCGGAAAATCTGATCTCATTTATACGAGTTAAAGTCTTGGGTTAAATCTAAATTCTCAACGATACTTTTAAAATGGTTTAACTTCCTATAAACACATTTAAATCATCTTTAATCAAAATTTCCAATCATTGAATTCAATTCTAATTATTGAATTCAAATTCAAATTAAATTATTTAAATTGGAAATTTTACCAAGTTATTCAAAATAACTTTCATCTTAAAAACCCCATTTCAAAAGCTTTAACATTTAACCCAAATCCATTTTCAAAATTAATTGAAATTAAAATTTCAATTTCAAAACATAAATTTTAAATCATCTGTGACTTAACTGATTTCCACGTGAAATCCATATTTGTGTGTATGGTGTAGTCCAGGGGTTTCACACAATAGTGCACAACATCAATCATCACAGATATATCGATAAGCGATACAATCGATAACGCTTATCTTCATTCACAGCTTTATAGATAAAGTCAATTTATCAGTCATAAAGATTCATCATTACAATTCGATGTGGGTTTCGGATAACCAATTGGAATCCGACTCCCTGTCGCATCGAAGTTCAAATATCGTTTTACGGGTCAAGGGTTTCATATTCACATAGTAATATATCACAGAAATAGAAATTTCAGATCACAACATAAATCAGGGTATATCACAAAGCATCATACATCAGGGATATCAAACAATCAAATCATCCAATAGAATCCAAACATCCATAAGTAAGATCAATTAAATTGTCCGATTAATTCAAATTAGATTAATTACTTATGAATTAATTACTAATCCTGGTTAATTAATTGTTAATAAATTATAAACCATTTTTGATTAATTATTCTTTAATCAGTTATTAATTATCCATTAATAATAAGTTAATTAACCTTTAATTATAATTCATCAACCTTTAACTATTAAATAATTAACCTTTAATTATTTAATTCACTATTTAATTAATTATCTTTAATTAATTAATTAACCCTTAATTAATTATCCTTTATAAATTTCACTAAGGAATTAGCTTCTATTTAATTTCACAAAGAAATTATCTTTTGATTTATTACATTAGTTGATTAATTATCATTAATTACCTTTCAATTACAATTCAATTAACCTTCATATCATTACTAAATAAACCTTTAAATCATTACTTAATCACCTTCATTTATCAATTAGTCTTTAATTAATAAATCATTCTTTGATTTGTAATTAATAAATCCTTACTACTGATTAAATAAACCTTTGATTAATCACATTCATTAATGAATCACATCAATTAATCATTCTTCAATTTCATCAAAATCTAAATTTATTAAATCAAATCCCTTTTTGTTTCCCTTACTTACTTACACCTTTATTTAAACAAAAATTTGAATTCAAAACTTTACTTTTTCTAAACCAAGATTTAACTGACTTGAATTCATCATTTAAACTTTGATTTAAAACTTATTTCTAACTTTGCTTTGAAATTTTAAATTTCAGTTTTAAATTCAAAAGAAAACAGGAACAGGTTTGTTTAAAAGCTGTACAAACATTCACCCGAGCCACTACCCTCCTTGCTTCGAGTCACCCACTCATCCACGCGAGAACAAGCCCGAGACCATCCTTCTTCCCCAAAATACAACCTCACAGCAATAACAACCCAAACCCAAACGTGTATGTGCACGTGTACATCACCGGCCATCACTTCTGATCGTCCACGACCATCTCCACATCTCGACGATCACCTCGACATCCTCTCTCAGCCCTCCGATCATCTACTCAGGCACTCGATCGAAATCGAGTTCGATCATACACTTGGAACACAACAGAACTCATGACCATCCTTGGAAAACATCGCCGTGCTCCCATCTCCGATCACCAGAGGCCACTAATCTCCGGCTATAGACTCGACCACCTTCCCTCTACAACACCTCAAAAGCACGCTAAGCTCGATCAAACGGCGACCTCGAACGAGATGAAAACATCACTGCACCTAAAACTAGGTCTACGAGAAAGAAATCGACGCCGCCGCCACCACCGTTAACTAACCACCACCGCACTATTTTTCCTAGCACCCCCCATCACTCCTCCACCTCCAGACCTAATCACGACATCTCCAGTCGTCGAGATCGACTGCGGCAGCTCAAAAAGGCAAAAATGGTCGAACTAAAACTGCTCTTGAACCACACGCTTAAAAATCATCAAACAAGGCCTAAAAATCCTATTTTGATGTAAGGATTCAGGGTGAATAATCGAATTAATATTTCGTGTCATTCGAAATTATCAAAAATTGTAGTTTGCTCTGTAAAAATTAAGTTTTTCATACCATATATGCTTAAACTTTTTGAAACTATTTTTAAGTCATAGTTCATACTTAAGCACACATATTTGCTTTTGAAATCAACGCCTGACCCTGATTAGATAATATAAAATTGAATTTCTTTGGTCATTCCTAACTTGTGAGCTAAACAGGGAGATGTATAACTCAGCACTGTTAAATACAATTACATATACACACAGAGTTAAATCAAAGAAGGTATCCAAGCATCCATATTTTAATTCAAGTGTTCAGATAACATCAAGATATTCATTCACAAGAACAAGATGAAATCCAAGATTTAAACTGCTTTTAAAAATTCATTTACTCCTAGATTCTCAAGCACTGGATTCAAAGAAAGGGTTTTAAAAGTTAAAGTTGCTCACTATCATCAAGATATCAAAACAGTTAAGCTTCGAAAAAAAGTAAGAGTTGCTCACCTGAATATGGATGAAGCAGGGAAGCAGAGATTTGAGGATGTTAAAAACTGAATTGGTTTGAAAGCTTGTTTTACTGGAACCTTGAATTGCTTAGATTTCCATTGAAACTGAAATGCTTGAAAAACTGGAAACTTGCTTAGTTCATCCAGATTAAAGCTTGTTTGTGGATGATTCAAGATTTTGATAATTTGTTTGATCCCAGGTTGCAACTGAAACAGTTCTGTAATTTTTTTCCTTTTCTCAGTTTTGTTTAATTATGTTTTGAACGAATTTAGGTTGGAGGTGATGCATATAAAAGTGAAGTATGCAGAGTGTTCATTTGTTTAGTACTGGTGTTTTGTACTAGAAATTGTTTTATAAATCTTTGATCAGAGATTGTCTAAGTGTTGTAGGCTATGGTAAGATTTATCTTGTGTACTAAAGATGATGGTATTAAATTAACATGTACAATTTATCTTCATTTCGGCTGATGGTTTCTAAAATTTGGTGGCTAAGGATCCAAGCATTAATTACTTGGTACTTTTTCTTTCTTTCTTTAACTTTGTTTCTTGTTCCATACTTCAGCCGTATACATATATACAGATATTTGGTGGCTAAAGATACTTATCTACATATATTTCTATTTCTTATATGTTGTTATAAAGAATTGACTTATGTATTGTTTTATTTCTATGCTTTTGTTCTATTATTTTAAATAAGATTCTATAATTATTTTACTTCATATTTATTGTCTTATATTATTAGCTTAAGTATTTTGCATTTGTTTATATTATTTTATTTTCATTTATTTTTCATTCGTTTATTTTATCACTTTTATATCGTATATATATATTCACACATATATACAATATTTACAATTTTTATTCAAAATCAAATATATACATATATTTATAACTTCAAATTTTCTCATATATGCTCAAGTATACAATATTTTAAATTTAAATGATTTATACAGAATATAATTGGATTCGGGGAAACTCGCTCCATTCTATCGATTTATTTTACTATTTTTATTCAAAAATTCAATAAATTATCGATTTAATTAAATTTAAATCTGGGATTGTTACATCATCCACATTACAAACCATCCACTGACCCACAACAACAAACTCCTCAAAACTGTTGTCGCCTGACTGTGCACATACCCCCATTGTCAGTGACCACTGACCTCCTCACTCCACCTCTCTGTGATACACCAGCACCTCCAAACCACCCACCGTGCATCACCATTAACATCCTTGCTTTCACCACTTTGGCCTATTGCTCTACAAATTACCATCACAATTCCAATTCCATTCACCATACCACTGGTCACAGCCACAAGAGCCACAAACCCCCTCTTCTACCATCAAAACACACAACCATTGAACCCAACCATTTACCTGCCTATCTCCAAACACATATCATTCCTTACCTCACTGTCAAACTGTCGAACTGAACCACCTTACTCAGGCCTCTAACTCATTCATTTCGGCTCTGCCACTGCATATACAAATTGCCACTAACTCTTCCAAATTTCAGTCATCAACCATCTCTACACTCCAACCTGCAACAGCAATACATCCTTTGTCATCAACTACAATCATCTTCCCCACTATCTTGCCGAAAACTACAGCATATTTACAAACTGACCACTTCACATTCCTCCACAAACAACAAACCGCCATCCATCAGTTACTGACCTGCCATCAACTGCAACTGTCCTACTACTGCTACCTTACATCGTCTCCTTCAACCATTACTTATCATCATCTGACTGCAAAACCACTACAACAACTTCATATCACTGTCATCTTTCTGCCATCTTCCCTTCTAACTGCCTACATACATTACTGCCTTGCTTAACCAACGTTCATTGCCAATCCATCAACAATATCCTTCAACATTTTATCAAACTGCCACAGCACATTTGCACTTCACAACCTCACCGCAACTGTTGCAACAACATCATTCAACTACAAGCATACCCAAATCAATTCAACTACAATCGCCTCAGTCCCCAAATTAAGTCGAACCCCATCGCTACACTCGAACTCGAGCCGCCTTGCCCACGGAACATCCTCCTACATCCATGACCATTGCTTCATCAAACCAATCGACCATCCTCCAGTAGCGCCATCATCGAACAAGCAACCCAATTGCGCCTCACCCCAATCTCGAACACAGTCCTTCAACCACGATAGTGCCACCCCACGCGATCTCAGCAAACCACCAGTCGCCCTTCATCTCACCCAAAATCAATCCTCTCTCCAACTTCGAACTCGACCACCTGACCTCCTTCAAACGAAAGCAATTCAAATTGCGATAGTGCCATACGCCAACGGCACCCAAATGTTCACAACAGTCGAACCTAACAGGAGCAAAGCAATTGCAAGTTTGAGAATTTGTGAAGTAATTGGTGGAATTTCTGAATTGGGACATTGGGAATGTTCGAATTTGAATATTAATTTTTGAAAATAAATTGAAATTTTGGTTGCGATTTGGGTTGATAACTGAGGACGTTAATTTGAGGAAATTATTATCTTTTGTTTCAATGGGCCTTTTGTCTTTGGGCCAGAATTTAGTGTTGTGGAGTTAATTTGTTTTAAGTTTATTTTAGTTAAGATTCATTCAAAATAACAAGTTTTCATTTGTTTTAGTGTCGTTTTTTTAAGTTTTAATTCTGTCTTGTGTTTCCTTTGTTTTAGTTACTTCTTTGATATTTAAAAAAAAAATTAAGTAAAACTTTACTTTTAAATTTTCTTTCCTTTCCAAATTTTTTTTGTATATATCTTGTTTTTAATTTCAGGTTGCAGAAGCAGAAATTCAAAGGAGAGGAACTGCTGCCAACAATAATTGCTTCGCTTTGCATGCCAAAAAAATATATATATAAACTGCTTGCTTGCTTATCTATTGTTTTATTAGTCTTTCATTGTTGTTTACTTGCATTTGAAAAAAAATTCAGAAAACCAAAAACAAAAACAAAAATCATTCGTAGTTGCATTGTTAATATACGTTTAATTTCTTCTTTGCATTTCATCCTAGATTTTGATTAATAATAACGATTAGACATCGATGACTTTTAATTGTATATTGACAAGTTGTCTTCTTTGAACAATTTAATTTCTTGGTGTCTAGGCTACGGTAGAGTAATAACCATTTATAAATATTACAGTGATTCGTAAATATTATAGTGGTTGTTCCTCTGAAGGTACTTAAACCTTCGGCTGCATTGCTACGGCGATTCATGGTGCACCGATAACTCCTGCCCGTTACCTGGTTGAGAACTATCTTGTTGATTTAAGACAAAGTGTGATTATACAATTTTGGGTTAACTTAGGATAAATCATTTGTAATTAACCCTTGCATTCATTTAGTTGCATTAGTTCATGCATATTTAAAAAAAATCAAAATCCAAAACTAAAAAAAATTGTATATATTCCTTTTCCTTTGAAATTTTTAAATCCTTTTTCTTTGAAATTTTAAAAATCCAAAAAAAATTTAGAAAAAAAACCAAAATCCAAAAAAAAAAATTAAAACCATCTCAAAAACAAAGAAAAAATTGAAAAACCAAAACAACAAAACAAAAATCAATTTCCCTTCTGAAAAATAAATTTTATTTGTAAATATTTTTCCTTTACAAAAAAAACAAAACAAAAACATTCTTGAAAATGTCCGAGTTTCCCCACTCATTTGAATTTTACAATAGTTGTGAAAATCAATATAATCCATATGATTTCACTCCAAATTCGTATGGATATTTTAACGACAACTATTCTTTAAACAATTCGAATTTTGAACAACAAAGTTTTCAAAACAATGACCAACCCTCAAATCTTGAAAAGAGCATTTCGTCTTTACTTGAAATACACAACAAAATTAAGAGATAAATGATTTGTGTAATTCATATTTGGGCAATGATTCAAATCAAAGTTTTCAAAATAATCAAAATTTGAATTCACTTCAAAATTCAAACGATTTCGAGTATAACCCATGCCAATTCAATTTTGAACTCCAAAATGAATTTCAAAATCAAAACGAAAATGTGATCCACTTTTCAAATAATTTTGGCAATGGGAATAATCTTAACCACGTTACAATTGAAAATTTTTGTTCTCAACAAATCCAAATCAAAAATTCTCAAGTTAATAACTATAAATTGGATTTTGTTGAGCAAATGAACGAAATTTACGATGATCACACAGATTCGTTGTTTGAAACATATATGAAACAACGTGAAAAACAAAATCAAATTCCAACGTGTGACGAGTCAAGTGATAATCCATCTTTTACCCAAATCGACGATTTTCAAATAACAACTTTTGAAATTGAAAATGATGATCTTAATGAAGTTGTTGAAAATTTGGTAATTAAGTTGGATTTCAATTCTTTTGAGGGTGAGAAACTCGATTTAAATTTCGATCTTCCTTTTTCTGAAAATTTGAATTCAACAACTTTGAATTTTGCACTTAATTTATGCAATAAAGTTGTTGATAATCCAACAAAGGAAGACGAATTTAATGAACACGAATTGGACTTTTCGAAAATGAGTTATCGAATTCTGATGGGGAAGATTTAAAACACCATTTTGATTTTGAAATCAACAATTTTGAAGAAGTTTTCAATGATAAATTTGAATTTCAATTTGGTGAAAATAAACTTGAACTTCAATCAATCGTTTTATCAGCCTTGAAAATCATCGAAAAAGAAACAACTCGTAAGATTTTTAATAAAACGACATTCGTTTTTCCAAATCAACATTCAACTTCGAAATCTTTTACTATTTGGTTTTCCGAGCTTAAGCTGTGTCACGCATATTTGACGAGACAAATGAATCGGTCTTTGGAAGACCGTTTCATTTACTTTTTGACGATATACTTTCTGATCTCATGTAAATACCGTTAATTTTCATTTAAATAAAGGTCATGTTTTTATTTTTATTTTTCTCCTTCCACTTGGGTTGACTATGGGGACACAGTCAAAATCAAGTGTGGGGGGAGACTCATCTTCATTTTTATTTTTTCATGATTTATTTTTGTTTTTTCTTTTTAAAAAAAACTCAAAAAAAAATTTAAAAAATCCCAAAAACAATTTTTTTAAGCATTTTGATTTATTTTTAAAGAAACGCTATAAGATAAATATATGGTTTTGGTTTATTAAATTGAAATTTTTGAAATTTATTCGTCTTAACAAAAATGAAGTTTGATTACAAATAATAATGGTTTAACTAGTATATAGGAAGATTCATACGTGATAATTATGAAATATATCCTAATTGAAAATCTTTGTTTTAAAAAGTGGTTGATTTAAAGTAAAGGATATAACATTTTTTTTGTCTTCTAAGTTAAATGATGCTAAGATGATTTTGCGAAACTCTCTCCCTAAAAAAACAAAAACATAAAAAAAATGTATATATGTATATATTTTCTTAATAAACACCTAGAGTCATGTGTTCACTCGCCATGCTATGTACCCTTCTCACGTATGCCCGAAAGGCAGTGCACGATCGGTATATCTGGCCTCATTATATCTAAGTTAGGTGTGTATATAAAAATTCTTTTACTAATAACGCCTACAGTCAATAAGTGTTCACACTTGTGTGTTCACTCGCCACGCTCTGTATTCCCCTCACGTCAGTCCGCAAGGCAGTGCATGGGTAATATATCTGGCCTCAGTTTATCTGAGTTATGCATATGTAAATACTGTTAATATCAATAAAATTTTCAAAAAAATGGAGAGAGTAAGCAAATGAAATCCAAGCACTATTTTAACTTATTTGATTTGACTTGTTAGTGAAAAGAAATAAAATTACCACTTTGATAAACTTTGATAATCAACTAAGGATCCATTTTATAATTACACTGTGTTATCAACCAAAACAACGAGTTAAACTATTGTCTATTTGTTATAATAACTTGATTTTTATTGGAAATTTTGATAAGTAAATTACTTAAATTTTCAAGATAATAACCAAACCTATATTTAACTTATTTGTGTTAATTTAAAAGTAAATCCTTCATTCATAAATATTTCCAAAAACTCACAATCATCTCTTTGTAAATAAATCTTACATTTTATAAATATTTTCATCATGCATTTGGATTTTGTGGGTAATATCCACTGAAAACCCTCACGAGACAACACTCGTCCTACTGGGGATACCCAAAGGTTTAACGGCTTATTGCATACGCTCAATGCAATCGTGCTCCCAACGAAAACGGATTTATCTTAGTTTTTCTTTATTCGAGGACGAATAAAAAGATAAGTGTGGGGGTGTTTGATGTGCACGTAAATGTGCATATTTTTACCACCATATTTAATCTATTTAAATTAAATAAATGATCATATCGAGTATTTTAACTTATTTAAACCAAAATTCAAATAATTTTCAAATTGTCACATATTCATCTTCATATAGGGGTAAAATGGTCATTTTTATGCAATTATTAAATTGTGAAAATTTACTTGGAATTTTCTATGTTGTTTTGTAGGAAATTTGATGAATTTTACAAGTGGCTTCATGATAATATATGCATGCACAAGAGTGAAGAGAACAAATGAAGATGGAAATAATTCAAAGTGAAAATAATGGAGGACCTCACCTACCCACCTACCTTAATGTACAAATTAGAGGCTAATGCACATACTTATCGAATTAATGGCTTCATGTACACTTAAATGATGATTAGTAGAAGCTAATGATTACTTGGCCTCCACACTTTCTTAAGGGTATTTTAGGCATTCCCCAAAAATATGAATTAGGGTTTAACACATGTATAAGTACCCCTTATGTTTCATGTAACCTCTTCTCCCTTAGTCTCTCTTTAGTTTAGTTTAGGCTCACAAATAAACAAGCTATTCTCTTTCTCTTTTCATGGCTACTTAGCCATTTCTTTTATGTAATCTTTTCTTTATGCAATTTAATACATGTTCCTTTTCTTTTCTTGTTTATTTCCTTTCATGTTGTAGTGTAGATTTACATTCATGCAAAGTAGATTAGTTTTAATTCTTGTTCATTAGCTTCTCTTTTCCATTAGCTTTCACTTTCTTTTCTTTTTTGCTTTCATGTTGCTAGATACATTTGTTCATATGATAACAAATATGAGAGGCTAAACCCCTTCAATTTAGGGGTAATGAAGCTCTCTAATCATGTAGCTTCAACTTAATTTGATGTTTATGCTCTCTTTTTGTGCTTAATGAGAATGATTGAAGTGGTTTAATGATGTCGTTTAGCTTTGAATTTGATAGTCTATATTGTTCATAACAAATAGGCTATGCTTAAACAAACAAAACACAAATTGCCTCTTCATCTACATATGATTATGGCAAAGAATTGAATGTTGAAATTAAAATTTGATGGCTTATATTTCTAACTAATAGTTAATAGGCCATGCTTAAAATAGATTTTGCTTTCAACTTTGTTGTCATATTTCATGAAAGTTAAATGTGTATTAGTGGTGGAGTTATAGTTTGATGGTTTATATTGTGCTAATTAATAGCACAAATATACCATACTTATGATAAGCACATCAACTAATTACACTAATGACAAGAAAAGAGAGATCATAACTTCATTTTGTTGATTTATGTGATCTAGAGGGTGGAATTATCTTTAAATTGTCATTTTATTCACATAGTTTTAATTCACATTTGTAGTTGTTAGTTTTTTAGTTTTCTCATTTTTCTAGCTTAACTTTCACTCGACTTTGGTTTAATTTGATTGAATATATTTTTAAAATCATCGATCTCTGCGGATCGACCTGTATTCGCCACGTACTACAAGTGTACGCCGTGCACTTGCGATAAATTTTATTTCGAAATTCATTGGCAAATTTCTAATCCGATAGAAATTTTGTCGTTCGAACAGTTATTGACAACTATTTTAAATGAAATTTCAATCAACTGAAATAACTATAAAGTTAATTTGGTTATAATTGAAAATAAGGAATTAAATTGTAATTAATGGAATTAATGTAATTAAATATTTTAGTTAATATGAGTTAAGATGATAACTGTAAAATATGAATGTAATAAAATGTAAACTAATGTTAATTATATTCATAAGGTAATAGTTGATTCAATAATAAGAGTGTAAATTGAAATAAAAGAATTTGATTGAAATTAAAATATAATTAACCGGGATTTTAATACAAGTTGTAATTTGACGCTGAAATTAATGTAATGTTTAAATCTGGAGATTAACATGGAATATTTAATTTTAAAAGATTATTAATTTCTAGGTAATCAAGAATAATGAAATTGATAACTTTTAAATTTGAATTTAAATGTGATTAAATCAATTTAATAATAATTTATTTAATTGACGTGTAAAAATAGCCATTTTGGTCACTGTCTCGGATTTCGATGATACCAGTTTCATCAGATTCGTAACAGTGAATTATTGTAAGATTTCAAGTTTCGTAGCGATCGGACTTGTCGTTTGGCCGTGCGAGCTCGAAATGCGTAGAAATCAATTAAAAGAATTTAAATGAATATAATTTGATTTTAAAAGATAACTTCTATATACAATGGAATTAGGGTTTGAAACTAGTTCCATTGAGTTTAAAAATATCGAAAACCTATATTTTGATATATAGGATGACCTATTTTCGTATCGGGAACGAAATGGGCTTTTCGGGTCGTTGTTATCGTTTCGACCAAATTCGATCCGTCCATTCGTTCTTATCCATCTGCCTATATATAATCTGTTATAAACCCTAGCAGCTATTCATTTTATTTCTATACATATATATTTTCTGCTCTCATCTGCGTCTTCTCAATGGCAGTCAACCAAACCCTAAAATTCCAATCTATGATTTCGAAATCAATTCCAAAATTTCGAACTCTCCAAAATATGTCATATAATATATTATTGGAAAGCTCTCGACGAGCGTAATCTACTTCTTCAATTTTTTTTTGATTTGATGCTTTGTTTGATCAGAAAACGATGAAGAAGTTTCGGCCGTCCATAGGCCATTATTTCGTTTAACGGTGGATCTTCGACTATTTGGTGATCGGGTGGTGCTGAGGCGTAGAGGTCGTCGAATGGAGTCGATCCATGCGATTAGTTCGCCTCAATAGTTCACCAAATTGTCATGATCGGCGATTGTTTCAAGGCGGCGGCGGAACGTTTCTGACCAAGAGGGGATGGTCGCACGAGCCTGGAGTGGGCGGCCTAGCGTGGGCGAGGTAGTGCCGTTGACCGATCTGGGTGGTGACGTGCATAGTGGCGAGCAGAGGATGATTTATGGTGGCGGTTGTAGCTTCGAGATGTCGTTCATGTTCATTTACGTGGCGTGAGGGTTTCTTGAGGTAGGTAATTACAGAATTGCCCCTGATTTATATTTAATTTAAATTTAAAATTTTCAATCTTCTAACCTTAATAACTTTTACATACGAGCGCGGATTTGGACGCGGTTTCTTTCGTTGGAGTCGTATCGAAATTTCAGACAATTTGAATTTGATTTGATTGCATTCTTAGACTGTTCAAATTTTGGGTTTTATTTTGATTATAAATCGATTGTAAATCAAAGTTGAGTGATTTAACCCACTCACGAATACTAAACCATCTTATGTTAGTTAAATTAAATTTAAGATGTGATAAGAATATTTTTTGTTGTTGTTTGGTAGTTTAATTTGACATTTTATTTAATTTGAATTTATATTGAATTAAATTGCCATTTAAATTAATATTGAATTTAAATTGTTAGTTAAATACCTGATAATGATAACCAGTTAATTGTTGTGATTTATTGGCTGATTTTGATAATGATTGTGATGGATGTTTTTTTGTTGACATTTTGGATGATTGGATGTTTATATCCCTTTTATCAGTATGGGTTGAAATGATACATACCCGAACGATCTCATAGATTAGGGAAAATCGTTATGGGTTGAAATGATAAACCCGAGCGATTTTATTAATTTGGAAATTTTTGATTCAGGATGCGGGTTGAAATGATATATACCCGGAAAATTTGACTATTTTGGGGTTGAAATGATACATACCATATCACTTAACCATAGGGTAGAAAACTATATACGGACACTGTTGGTCGATTTTAAATTATTTTCTAAATAGTAAAGTATAATTGATTTATAAATTTAATCTTTAAATTTAATTTAATGATTTTATTTAAAATTATATTTGGAAAATAATTTAATTTATATGGTTTAAAAGTTTAAAATTATAAGTTAATATATGGTTTTAAATGTAAATTTAAGATTTTAACTTATAATTTTGTTTAGCTTTTAAATATATAATTTAAATAGTTTAAAATTTAATCTATTAAAATATTTAATATAACTTTAATATATATATATATATTTAATATAACTTTAATATATATATATATATATATATATTTAATTTAATATAATAAATATAGTTTTAATTTAATATAATAAATATAGATTTTATAATAACTTTAATAAATAAAAATTGTAAGAGGTTTTGTAAAGAATTTATAAAGGTTGTAGAGATTTTATAATGGATTTTGTAAAAGGATCTTTATAAAAGATTTTTTTGTAAAGGATTTTTATAAAAGTATTTATAAAGGTTATTTATATAGGATTTTTATAATGGATATTTATAAAAGATTTTTATAAAGGATTTTTATAATAGCGTTATAAAGGAGTTTATAAAGGTTTTAAAGGATTTTATAAAGGGTTTATAAAAGGAACTTGTTTAAAGAAGAAGAGCTGTAAATTGTTTTGGGAATTTGTAAATAGCTTTATAAATGGTTTTAAAGCATATAAATAGTTTATAAATGGTTTAGAAGAGATTATTTTTGAAATTGATTGAAAGAAATCTTCCTCGGTATTTATGAATGTATTTATAGTTTTGGAATAAGCATATGGATATCTTAATATGAAAGTATAAACTATTTTCTGTATTTATTATTAAAAAAAAGTTTTAAATGACCACGGTTTGAAAAATATAACGATTGGTAGTTAAAGAGACCAAGATCGGATATTGTCATACTCTTTACCAATTCTGAAACCACTTTAACAACTGTGCACGTGGTGGAGAATCCAGAACGAAGTAGGATGGTTTGGCGAATGCTACTATATGAGGAATGAACGTAGCCCTGACCCCCTTGGGTCAGCTTGATATGACTAAAACAAGGGCTATACCGGGCCAAGTGAGGTCGCTTCTCCGATCGGGCACATTTCTTCGATACCATATCTGTTACTTTGTGATTGATTTGGTGGCCACCCCTCGATTTGATTATGGGAGTGTGTTCGAGGTAGGCGGTAGTAGCTGCTATGCGTTACCACGAGTCCGGGAGTGCAAAACGGTAGATCCTACCCTGGGCATTGCCCCGCGTGCCTTGTCATATGCCTTATCGAGCCCACTACGATTTCGTTTTGTGTCGTACCTTTAGAGTGCTCCCTGATAGCCCACCGGTTTGGAGGAGTTTACAGTACTGTATAGACTACGGCATTTATAAAAATGTGTTAAAGGGGATACGGGTAACGCCTTAATGCTATTTTAATACTTTACTTTACTGATAGACATTATATATATAGCATATATTACTACATATAAATAATTTAACGGATCCTTAGGAGATGGAAATTGTAACAACCATGATTTTTGATTACTGTCGAAATAAAAATCAAAAATAGAAATTTTAAATTGAGATTTGCAAATAAAATGAAAGAAGTAATTCATTTGCAAAGTCAGTTGATATTTATAAGTGGTGCACGTTGGATATGTGTGGCAATTGGCATTGTTGTGCTGGATAACTAAGTATGTTATAATTTCATTCTTTTGCCTTCACGTGTATATGTAAATAGATCAATTCAAAAACAAAGTGAATAGCTGTGATGCCCCACCTCTATGCTCACAATAACAAAGGTTATTATAAGGTAATAACGTCTGCTATTGCGAAGAATAAGGCTTGTTAGATGCGACCATCCGTAAGTTATGCCTTAGACGAGTATTGATTACATCGATAGGAGTTGTGTAAAAAAAATTCGTTTATTAAATTACTCCAAACGATATATTCAATTCAAATCTAAAGCGTAACCACAGTGGCTTATGAAAAATTCAAAACAACTCGTAATAGCAACAACACAGATAAGTATAATCACATCAGAACAGAAATATCATACATAGCGGAAGGTAAGTCTGGATACATGCTACAACACTCGATGGTTCACATGAACCAAATATACAAATACATAGCCATCATACATACATGAGACGGGAGTCAATACACCAAAAGTAACACCTCGAAGCCTAAACAAAAGATGAGGTGAAATCCCAAAAGCTGAAGCAGCAACTGAATCATAGATAGCGATTATCCTGAAATAACTCGGTCTGAGCCGAGTATTATTTAAAAGAAAATAATAAACGGATCAGTCTAATTTAAACTCAGAAATAAGTGTATGATAAACAACACTAAAGCAAGTTAATCATAATCTCGAATGAGACTATTCAACATAAATAATTAACATAGTTTAAATGAAGAAATCTCATTAAACATTATCAAAATCAACTCCCAAATTCAAAATTGAATTCAAAACAGCAATACCCAAAAATCTAGAAATCACAATAAGATAACTAGAAAAATCAGCATAAAATGGATCGATCCCAGCATATGGCGAGTCTAAGCCACACCGCACGTGCATCTCAAATGGCCGAAGCCTACCAAGTACTGTCAGCATAATATTTGGCGCCCAGCGAATGACCCGAAGGTCCAACAAATGACCCGAAGGCCTAGTACTGGTAATTGACCCGAAGGTCCAGCATAGTGGCTCGAAAGCCAAACAAAATCATCAAAATCTTCAAACAGCAATTCCACGGCAAATATTTCAATCAACGAGTCCGGAATTAACCGAATTAGTAAAAGCGTGGTTCCATACTCCGCACTTTTGCTAAATCGTTTAAATCTCATCATCGTTTCCTTGAAAGTGCAAAATTGTGTATTTTATAGAAATAAAATTTACGTTCTCAAATGGACAAGTCCGGAATTAATCGAATCAGTAAAAGTAAAGGTTCATAGTCCTTAATTTTGCTGAAGCGTTTAAATCGATTTCTCATTCTTTTGAAAGCGTAAACCGTGAAATTTTTGGAAACAATTATATTTTAAAACAATTTAAAAACACGTGATTAAAACAGCAACATCTATAGCAATTTCGACAAAGAAATTGCGCTTCACAAAACACCATAAATACGGATATCAAATCAGCGTTGCGGGTTTTCTTGATTGCAAGATAGCCGCTTGAAAATTCACTTTAAATTGACGGTTACTGAAGTCAAAACAACAGCAATTTTTATTCATCAAAAATCTCATCAAAATAACACACTTCAAATATAAACACCGGGGTAAAAACCCGTTATAAAAAAATAACGACAACAAAATGCGTTCAAAACGAAACATCGGTTCAAAATAAATTAAACATTGGTCCACACTACAAATATAACAAATTTTAACTTGAACTAGACTTGATATAGTGCTACACATTGCACGCAAGTAAGCACGAAATGAAAACCTGGACTTACTTATGTGCGTTACATACACGCACAAAACAAATATAGACAAATTTTTATTAATTGACCTGGGCAACATCTATTTGCATGCAAACAAGGAAAGAAAATAAATGCAGACCCTATTGCACAGACATGCCAAATATATGGTCTAAACTTGTCTCGTGTGTTTCATATACTTGCAAACAAGAATTATAAAATGAAAATGAGGAATGCCTGAAACCTAGTTTTCGTGTTCTATAATTTGTACGCACGTACAAATAAATAAAAATGTAAATGCCCTGGACACATTTTTCTTTGCAATACAACTTCATGCATGCACGAATGAACCCAAAACCAAAATAATGTGACCTGGCCATAAATTTCGCACGCACGTAACAACTTTAAAGAAAGGCCTGAGCCATAAAATTTCACACGCAAATAACGCATTAAAAATATCACCTGGGCAGTATTTCGTGCACACGCGAAAAATGCAAAAGGAAGATGGATATTTGTACACGTATGATGAAGTTAACAAAATAAATGGTAACCTAGCACTGCAACAATGTGTATGCGCGCAAGTATGAAGTGGATAAAAATATAAATGCCTTAGTTTTGTGCTGAAATAAGAGAGCCTAGCTTCAATATAACATCTAGCAATTAAAACGTTTGCCGTGAGATTCAAGTGATAAATAATTGTCTGCAAAACAATTTTTTTTTCTTTTACTAATAAAAGTTGCAAACCAATATAAACACCCAAAACAACAATAAAACACATGCATCCATAGTTTTAATTAGAAGCGTGAGTTTGCACTCATCTCTAATATGGTTTCGAATTAACTAGCAACCAGGAACAATTGGAGCAAAATTGTGAACCGCCATTAAAGTTTTTGCACAGCCACTGGAATTTTGAAACGAAAGAAAATGGTGAGGGCTACCTTTCCTTTACCAATTTTTGTGAACAAGTCAAGCAAAAGAAGTGTGCTGGCAATTTTGTACAAATGCATTTAAGGCAAAACGTGCATCAGTTGAAAGAAAAGGACACAGCTAGCCAAAAATGATGGCTGTAAAAACAAAGTGTTCAACTTTTTGCTTTTGAATTGATCTATTTACATATACACGTGAAGGCAAAAGAAGGAAATTATAACATACTTAGTTATCCAACACAACAATGCCAATTGCCACACATATCCAACGTGCACCACTTATAATATCAACTGACTTTGCAAATGAATTACTTCTTTCATTATTTTTTTTCAAATCTCAATTTAAAATTTCTATTTTTGATTTTTATTTCGACAGTAATCAAAAATCATGGTTGTTACAAACTCCCCCCATATAAAAATTGCGTCCCCGCAATTTTCATACTAGAAATTGTTTATAACACAAAATATTCATCACAACAAAGATTTAAATAGAAAAGATGAATTAAGAATGCTCACCCCCACCCGAAGAGGAGATAAAACCGGGATAAGAACGCTCGATGAATTCTTTGGTTTCCCAAGTGCAATCTTTGGGGTTTGCGGACCATTGAATTTTCACAAGCGGGACTTCTTTATTCCAAAGGCGTTTAACCTCCGAAGCTAGCACACGAATAGGATTTTGCACCATAGACAAGTCGGGTGAGATCTCAAGATCTTGCAACACATGAGGATCAATAAAAGAATCTGAATCTCGAAGCCATCGATGAGGCTGGGATACATGAAATACGTCATGAATTCCCGAAAACTGAATAGGTAGCGATACACGATAAGCAACAGGGCCAATGTGTTCCGTAATAGGAAATGGTCCAACATATCGAGGAGACAATTTCCCGGAGCTACTAAAACGCACCACCACCTTCATCGGAGAAACACGAATGAACACGCGATCGCCAATAGAAAATTCCAAAGGCTTTCTACGATGATAAGCATAAGATTTCTGCCTATTCTGAGCCTCTTTCATTCTCTGTCTAATAATATCAATCTTCTCAGACGATTCACGAATATAATCGGGGCTGAGAACTAACTTTTTCCCGGATTCCAACCAACAAGATGGTGATCTATACGGTCTTCCGTAAAGGGCTTCGAAAGGAGCCATACCGATACTGGATTGGAAACTGTTGTTATAAGAAAATTCAACAAGAGATAAGTGTTCTTCCCAACTACCTCCAAAGTCAAGAATACAAGCGCGAAGGAAATCTTCTAAGACTTTATTCACCCTTTCAGTCTGACCATCAGACTGTGGATGATAAGCTGTACTGAGATTGAGCTTAGTACCCAAAGCTTTCTGAAGGCTCTGCCAGAAACCACTAGTGAAAAGTGGATCTCTGTCACTAACAATGGAACTAGGAACTCCATGAAGTCGAACGACTTTTTTAATAAAAAGCTTAGCCAACAAAGGAGCAGTCCGATTGGACTTGATAGGAATAAAATGGGCTGATTTGGTCAATCGATCAACAATCACCAAAACACTAGTATGGCCCGACCTCGAACGAGGTAGACCATCAATGAAGTCCATAGAAATTTGATCCCGTTTCCATAATAGAATCTCAAGAGGCTGCAAAAGACCACTAGGACGTTGGTGTTCCGCTTTAATAAGTTGACAAGTCATGCAACGACTCACATAACTTGCAACATCACGCTTCATACCTTCCCAAAAGTATAAGCGTTTCATGTCGGCATACATCTTACTACTGCCGGGATGAATAGTATACTTAGAGCGATGACAGTCCTCAAGAATGTCATTTCTAAGATTAAGAACATTAGGCACGATTAACCTTCCTTCCTTTCGAATACAACCATGAATATCAATATTGAAATCCTTTAGATTATCACTTCGGGGTTCCGATTTACAACTCTGAATAAGATAAGAGAGATCTGGATCTTGTTTCTGGTCATCGACAATTCGATCCAACAAACTAGGACGAGCTCCCATGCTAAATAAAAGTACGGGAGAATCAGAAACTGAAGGACGGTCTCTAATAACACAATGAGATAAAGCTTCCAACATATTCCACTCTGCTAGCATCATGGAAACAACAACTTGATGCTTGCGACTAAGCGCATCAGTAATTCGATTACCCTTACCAGGGGTATACTGAATATTGAAATCATATGAAGCAATAAATTCGAGCCAACGCTATTGCCTCATATTAAGTTCCTTCTGAGTGAAGAGATACTTCAGAGATTTATGGTCAGTGAAGAGAACAAAACGCTCGCCCAATAAATAATGTCGCCAAATCTTTAGAGCAAAGACTATAGCGGCTAACTCCAAATCATGGGTAGCATAACGAATCTCGTTAGGCTTTAGTTGTCGAGAAGCATAGGCAACTACTCTATCCTTTTGCATGAGAATAACACCGAGTCCATAACCACTGGCATCGGTATAAACAACAAGATCATGATTCCCTTCGGGAACCACTAAGATAGGAGCATGTGTAAGGAGATCTTTTAACTTCATGAAAGAAAATTCACACATATCAGACCAAATAAAAGGAACAGCTTTTCTCGTGAGAGTGGTAAGCGGTAAAGCAATACGAGAAAAGTCCTTAATGAACCGGTGATAATATCCCGCCAATCCAAGGAAACTACGGATCTCAGTAACAGTCTTGAGCCTCTTCCAATTCTGAATAGGTTTGATCTTGGCAGGATCAACAGAGATACCATCGGAAGAGACAATATGACCGAGAAACATCACCTTATTCTCTCAAAAGTGACACTTGGAGAATTTGGCATAAAGCTGATGCTGACGAAGAGTGCTCAAAACAATCTCCAAATGCTGAATATGATCGGCTTCAGATTTGGAATAAATAAGAATATCATCTATGAAAACCAAGACGAACCTATCGAGATATTCCCGAAATATCTGATTCATAAGATCAACAAAATACGCTGGAGCGTTCGTCAAACCGAACGGCATAACAAGCCATTCGTAAGAACCATAATGAGTATGGAATGCGGTAAGAGGGATGATATCTTCCGCAACTCGTAACTGATGAAAACCGGTAGCAAGATCGAGTTGGGAGAAAAGCTTAGCGCCACTTAACTGATTGAGCATGTCGTCGATCCTAGGTAATGGATACCTATTTTTGATAGTGAGCTCATTAAGCTTGCGATAATCAATGCAAAGCCTAAGAGTACCATCTGGCTTCTTAAGGAAGACAACGGCGGCGCCCCAAGGAGATGAGCTAGAACGAATAAATTGCTTGGCTTCCAATTCAGATAATTGTTCCTTGAGTTCCTCATTTTCCTTAGCAGACATCCTCGTGGGAGGATGACTGACAGGATGAGCACCAGAGATAACATCAATACGGAACTCAATTGCCCTCTTCGGCGGCAAACACGAAATAGGATCGAAGACATCAGAAAAATCACAAACAACTGGAATATTAGCTATGACATCCTCCGATTCGAAGGAAGAAATTAGAGCATTCGAATCATGGTCCATGCTTCGAAACGTAATAGATAACTGCTCGATAGCATCGGGATGCTTGAGATATAAAGTTCTTTCGGGACATAGAATTTGAACTTCTTAACGGATGAGCCAATCCATTCCCAAAATCATATCAAAACCAAGATGATCCATAACATGCAAATTCGCATGAAAGGAAAAACCACATAGAATAATCTCAACATCAACACATAACAAACCAAGAGTAGAGGATCCACCAATAGGATTCACGATCCTCAAAGGGTCGCAAAGACTAACAACATCCAAAGGAATAACATCAACAAGCTCCTTTGACACGAATGAATGTGATGCACCCTTATCGAAAAGAACTCTAATAGAACGGCCATGAAATAAAATAAAACCTTCCAAAACAGAAGGAGGAATACCTTTAGGCTGAGAAGAATCACCGGAAGCTTTAGCAACATTAAGCTTTCCAGATTTGAAACCCTTAGGAGCAGTAGGACAATCAGAAACCCAATGAACTTCTTTCTTGCCATAGCGGCAAATGCGAGGCTTAGGACAACTACGAAGAAGATGATCCAGAGAACCACAATTATAGCACGCCCTCTGATTAGAAGGTGCACTACTAGGCTGAGAACTAGAGGTAGCTTGCTTCTTCTTCTTCTTCTTGTTGGAAGAAGAATTAGGCTTATGAAATGGAAACCTCTTCTTGCTGGGGCTCTTAGAAACCTCAACCTCATCACTACTATCACGTTCCTTTTCGACTGCTTCAAGACAAAGTGCTGAATCAACAAGTTCCTCAAAAGGAAGCTTAAGCTGAAGCAAAAGGACTTTCTTCAAATACTTCTTCAAACCTTCTACAAATCTAAGATTCTTCTTACGTGGAGTGTTAATGAACTCAACTCCGTACTTGGACAAGGCCTCAAAAGTGGCAACATAATCAGAAACAGAGGACTTTCCTTGTTTTAACTCAAGGAAACTACGAGCAAGATTGGCCTTTTCTGATTCAGGAACGAACTTAAGTTCGAAACGTTCCTTAAACTGATTCCACGAGAGAGAGGACTCATCAACTTCCACAATCAAAAGCTCATACCAATCAAGCGCACGTTCTTGCAACATGCTAGATGCCACGAGAACGTGATGATGATCTGAAAGATCCATCCGAGAAAATATGCGCTCACTAGCGTGCAACCAAGTCTGAACCTCCAATACATTTTCCGATCCCTTGAAAGGTTTGCCTCCAAGGTGGGAATAGTCACTACACATGCGAGCGAAGGCAGACTTTTGAGTAGGAGCTGCAGGAGTAGCAACAGAAGGCTGAGTACCCCGAAATAGCTCCATAAACTAATCAGCTGACATATAGACTCTGTCCGGGTGAGAACCACTAGACAGACCTGCAGAAGAACGCTTCCCTCTACCTCTTCCAGCCATAGGCTGAGAGAACAAGAGAATATAAGGATTAGTCAAAACAACACAAGATTGATAAGGAATTTAACAAATGGAATACTACGGAAATATGAGATTTATTCCTAGACATTTTCCAACATGTTAAAGAGGATGAAAGTTTAAAAACAACGAAGGAATATATTAGAAAGGCACAAATAAAACCCTTAAATAGTTGTAACACATGTTCCATTCTATTTCTGTTCCGTGTTTATTATAATTTGCTCTAAATCTCAGCTCTGATACCAACTATGACGCCCCACCTCTATGCTCACAATAAAAAAGGTTATTATAAGGTAATAACGTCTGCTATTGCGAAGAATAAGGCTTGTTAGAGGCGACCATTCGTAAGTTATGCCTTAGACGAGTATTGATTACATCGATAGGAGTTGTGTAAAAAAATTGTTTATTAAATTACACCCAACGATATTCAATTCAAATCTAAAGCGAAACCACGGTGGCTTATGAAAAATTCAGAACAACTCATAATAGCCACAACACAGATAAGTATAATCACATCATAACAGAAATATCATACATAGCGGAAGGTAAGTCTGGATACATGCTACAACACTCGATGGTTCACATGAACCAAATATACAAATACATAGCCATCATACATACATGAGACGGGAGTCAATACACCAAAAGTAACACCTCAAAGCCTAAACAAAAGATGAGGTGAAATCCCAAAAGCTGAAGCAGCAACTGAATCAGAGATAGCGATTATCCTGAAATAACTCGGTCTGAGCCGAGTATTATTTAAAAGAAAATAATAAACGGATCAGTCTAATTTAAACTCAGAAATAAGTGTATGATAAACAACACTAAAGCAAGTTAATCATAATCTCGAATGAGACTATTCAACATAAATAATTAACATAGTTTAAATGAAGAAATCTCATTAAACATCATCAAAATCAACTCCCAAATTCAAAATTGAATTCAAAACAGCAATACCCAAAAATCTAGAAATCACAATAAGATAACTAGAAAAATCAGCATAAAATGGATCGATCCCAGCATATGGCGAGTCTAAGCCACACCGCACGTGCATCTCAAATGGCCAAAGCCTACCAAGTACTGTCAGCATAATATTTGGCACCCAACGAATGACCCGAAGGTCCAACAAATGACCCGAAGGCCTAGTACTGGTAATTGAGCCGAAGGTCAAGCATAGTGGCGCGAAAGCCAAACAAAATCATCAAAATCTTCAAACAGCAATTCCACGGCAAATATTTCAATCAACGAGTCCGAAATTAACCGAATTAGTAAAAGCTGTTAGTCCATAGGATAGTGGTTTTGATGACAACAACTATAGAAGTGTTATAAAATATATATGTGCAGGAAATCTATATGCAGGTATCAACAAAAGAAGACTGTACAGTAAAGAAGACAAAATTGATGAAGACAAAGATCAAGAGTTCAAGATTGAAGACTCATGAGATTCAAGATATTCAAGAGTTCAAGACAAATAATATAGTTAGGTTAGATATTTTGTTAAAACTCCTTGAAAGCACTATCATTCTTTTTTATCCAATTTACTCGTGGAATGGAATCCACTTCGTTCTTGTTAAAGGGATGGAACCCTAGTGAGATGGAACTCACGAAATATCTAGTGGAACGGATAGTAGCCCTATTTTGTTAAAGGGATGGAACCCTAGTGAGATGGAACTCACGAAAAATGATTTTCAAAATTATCTCTTGTTTCATAAAATGATTTTCAAATATTCCTTTTCAAAAGAAAAACCTTCGTTCGTATTTCCAAAAATGTTTTAGCCTCAAAATCATATTTATCATTTTGTTATATTTTGATTTCAAAATTGTCCTTGATATTTTAGCCTCAAAATCTATTTTAATATTATATTTACTTTAGTTTATTTACCTTGATTTTAAATATATTTTAGTATATATACATATATATATATATTCATAAGTATTTCTACTTCTAAATACCTTCTACAAATACATAGAGTCCATTTGAATAAAGTTGCATATGTTTTAAATCATCATTTTCAAAGAAAAGCAAATCATCATTTTTACTAGACCATGTCGACATCATAGTTACTCGTCATGTCGACATGCTTCCCGTTATAGCAAAGGTTGTTTTCAAAAGAAGTGTCTATTCGTTTAAATCTCTTTGAATGGACACATCCATTCATTCTCTATAAATAGAGACTGTTATGGACGTTTTCCAGTAACTACTTTCTTTATTTTCTCTCCTCTTTACTCTCTTATCTTATTTTCTAATCATCATATCCATATTCTGCCAAAATCTTAAGTGAATCAATCCAGAATATCTCTAGTTTGATTCTCTGCCACTCTCTTCAAAGAATCTCAGTGCTTATCAGAGTTATAGATACATTTGTACTCAAAGAAACTTGTTTAGGGTTATAAAGGTGTGATCGTGTCCTTGGAAATCGATCGGGTGAACTTGTGTCCTGTGAATCAAGTGGTTCTACCCAGAGACCTGAGAATCTGGAGGGTGTACCTCGTTGCCTTGGAATCGAGGGATTGTAATCTAGATTATTATTGAATAGAAAGCCGTACGAGTTGTGCGGGACTGGATGTAGGGTAACACCGAACCAGTATAAAATTCTTGGTGTGTTCTTTCCTTTACTTGCTTTTTATTTATATTTGCATCTGTTTGTGATTCTGTGATTTGATCTGTGATTGTGTATTTGCATTAAGTTAGTTAAATCAATTTAAATCAAAGAAGTTTTAAAGAAATTCTTAAAACACTATTCACCCCCCCTCTAGTGTTAAATAGCCTTAAGATCATCTTCCGCGTCCCTGTCATTTGGTATCAGAGCAAGGTTTTCAAAGTTTTCATAATCTGAATTTTGAAAAAGTTTTTAAAATGGCTATGTTTGGAGATTTTATTAAAACTATTTTCATATGAATATGACACAGAATCATCCTGATATTTTTGTTTAAAACTATATTTAGTTATTTTG
The DNA here is from genome assembly GCA_030737815.1 of Allium fistulosum. Lineage (NCBI taxonomy): Eukaryota > Viridiplantae > Streptophyta > Magnoliopsida > Asparagales > Amaryllidaceae > Allium > Allium fistulosum. The sequence continues at coordinate 941,093,972 of CM060908.1, read as the reverse complement.
AAAAGTCACTTGATTCTTTAAAAGGTTATGTTGTTTTGCAGGTGAAGAATTATGTCTAATGGCTGTTGGTTAAAAGATACCAGTTAATCATTCATCGATCAAGAAGAACAAATGGATATACAATGGAAATCGACAAAGAAATGGGTACCAGATCAATTCAAAACTTTGGGTTCTCATATACAACTTGTTTTGATACTGTACTTCTCTCCATCTGCTTCACAATGTCACTGGTTTCGTGTGAATCCGTCAAGAAATGACCAAGTTATGATCAAATGAAGTTTTGGTGAACAAAGAGAAAAAGAAGACAAAACTTTCAAAGGTATTCTTCAAATTGCATCCAGGGATTTGAGTATTTTGTTCCCACTCCTTTCCAGATTGTAGTTCTTGTTTTCGCGGTCATTCTGATGGGTGGATCATCAAATTCCGATCAAAATTGAGTAAGATATGATAGTTTGAAGTTGGCTATCCAAAACTGAAAAACTGTGTACGGGATCTTCAACATTTCTTCTACTGTTCGGCCTGTTGCATCACAATACCATCCAAATTCGACACCAAACTATAACTAGATCGTAGCCCTTGCCTTCCTCTTCGACTTGCCGCTGGTTTCATCCAATTCCGTTAAGAAACGAAGGAGATATGCCTTCTAGAAGTTTGATAGTATATAGAAAAATGGGAAGAAGATCAAGAGGAGGAATTTTTATGAAAAGTGGTGACCGTTGGGCTTATTTATAGTGGTTGAAGTGTCCATTCATTCAAAATTCGAATTCAAAGTTTTGGCGCCAAGTTGGTCAATCTACTAAATCATCTGTATCTTTCTCATATGGTCTTCAAATTCAGCAAATGAATATACTACGCTGATCAGAAAAACGAGCCCGTCGCAATAGAACAGATTTCATCGTCAAATTCGGAAAGATATAAATGTGTGCATCACGACAATGGAGGAACGACAAAGTTAGAAAGATGGAATGCAAAAATTGGTACGCTTTACTATTATTTCATCTTTATTGTTGCATTTAGGAATATATATATATATCTATGCATTTAGTTAGGTATAGAAATTTATCACTTTTATAAGTTTTGATATTTTGGTCCATATATTGACACACCATAGTATAAATATCTATATACAAGTCTAATGTTTTAAAAGTCTTTTAAAATGTGTTTTCTTTCTAATAAAATCTTACAACTAATTTATTACAACTATATTAAGAAAGTAAGCATACCTTCATTCGTAGTTTTAACTTATCTAATGTTGTTTTTATTTCTCGTACTATATTTCTTTTAAGATACTAATTTTATATTTTTAAGAAATTATTAAAAGGAATTTAGATTGTTAGAATAAGGCTTTACTTATAGATTTCTTCAATTAATAAGATTGCATCACACCACATGATACTTATCATATAAGTAGATTGTGACATACATTTTAATAAAAGCATTTTTTACATGCATAATGCCAAGTATCTTTACACATGTATTCTCATTATTATTATTTTTTTGTACTTTAATTATATTAACTACTATAAAAATTGGGCCAAAAATCACCATTTTTGCCCAGAACTTTAGATAGCATTTCTGAAATGTTGTCTTTGCTTTTGTTACACTGCAAATACGTTTTTATAGCATTTCTGTGCTTTGAAACACTGTAGTATTTCTGAAACTTTTCACAGCATTTGGTAAATACCGCAGTTTCTGTTTTATAATGCTTTGTATATATATTTTAATGCAAAAACTTTTTATAGCATTCTGTAAATGCTGTCTCTTCTACTTAAAACTTTAAATTATAAAAAAAACATGATATTTAAACTAAGTATTTTTCTCTATTCTTTTTAGAGTTATTTTCTAACTTATATTAGAATATTTAAAATTAATGTTTAGATATTCTTTAGTAATTAATTAAAATTTAAATGAAAGAGGCCTTAATATAACACATGTTTATTTTAGTTTTTTAATCTTTGTTATTTTTAATATTTCATTATGATACTTTAAAAAAAATGTTTAAACATGTTTCTAAATATTTTAGTCAATAGAAATTTAATATAAAGGTTTTAATTAGTAAGTTAAGAACATGGAAGTTTGGATTATAGTAATTAAAATAATTATAATCAAATAAGTAGGCTATTAATCTTTATAAAAACCATATTTGATCATATATAGTATAAGTCCTTATTCCTTAGCATTTAATTTTGATATTAAGTTTGGTTACTACCTTTCACGATTATGTTACAGTTTTAATACCATTTATTACCTTTAAACTATTGTCTTTACAACTATTTCAGTCACATTCATTAGTTTCCTTAACTTAGGTTTAGTAATTGGTGTGTTTTACCTTTGTTTGGTTGAAGTGTTTTATAATAAATAGGTTGATATATGTATACATACATAGACATACACACACACACACACACACATATATATATATATATGATTGTCAATTAGATATTACTTATCACTCATGTTTATCTTATAATCTAAATGTCACTTACCGTAGTATATATATCATCATATCATTCTGCATATTATTATGATTTTTTTCTTCATTATCATTTTGTTTCATATTACATATCATTATGCATCCTATTTCATATCACATTTCATTGCATATTACATCATAAATTACAATGCATGAAATATCATAATCATTTGCATCACAAGTTACACTTCATTCTGCATATCATCTCATGCTACATTGCATATGTCATACATTTCATACTGCATTACAAACTACATATTGCATACATGTATACATAACGAGTGTATTTTATTTAGGAGGAGTTTGTAGTATTGTCTTATAATATAGGATTATTAGTTTTTGATGTTTTGATTGACTTGATTGACTTGATTGACTTGTTTGACTTGATTGACTTGTTGGACTTGATTGACTTGTTTGACTTGATTGATTTGTTTGACTTGTCTGACATGATTGGTTTTGATGAGTGTGTTGAAATATACTTAATAAATAATTTATGTTCTTATATTTGATTTCTAACTATTATAAGCATTATCATAGATTCTTAGTTAGGATAGATAGTAATTTAGGATTAAGTTCTAGTTTTTAGAGTTAAGTGTTGATTATTTATGATAACACTATCATTATAATCACATGTTATATAGTATTAGTTTTAGGGAGAGTTATTAGTTTTAGGGGGAGTTCTTAGTTTCAGGGGGAGTTATATAGAATTTTATAGTATTATAATTATGGAGTTAGTGTCATTTTTTTGTTGATGACAAAGGGGGAGAAGTATAAAATAGGATAGTTAGGCATAGATTAAGGAGGAGTTATTAGATTTAGGGGGAGTTATAAGGAGAATATAAATATTTTATAAACAAAGGTTGTCATCATCAAAAAGGGGGAGAATGTTAGTCCATAGGATAGTGGTTTTGATGACAACAACTATAGAAGTGTTATAAAATATATATGTGCAGGAAATCTATATGCAGGTATCAACAAAAGAAGACTGCACAGTAAAGAAGACAAAATTGATGAAGACAAAGATCAAGAGTTCAAGATTGAAGACTCATGAGATTCAAGATATTCAAGAGTTCAAGACAAATAATATAGTTAGGTTAGATATTTTGTTAAAACTCCTTGAAAGCACTATCATTCTTTTTTATCCAATTTACTCGTGGAATGGAATCCACTTCGTTCTTGTTAAAGGGATGGAACCCTAGTGAGATGGAACTCACGAAATATCTAGTGGAACGGATAGTAGCCCTATTTTGTTATCCACTAATTTTGATTCAAAATGATTTTCAAAATTCTCTCTTGTTTCATAAAATGATTTTCAAATATTCCTTTTCAAAAGAAAAACCTTCGTTCGTATTTCCAAAAATGTTTTAGCCTCAAAATCATATTTATCATTTTGTTATATTTTGATTTCAAAATCGTCCTTGATATTTTAGCCTCAAAATCTATTTTAATATTATATTTACTTTAGTTTATTTACCTTGATTTTAAATATATTTTAGTATATATACATATATATATTCATAAGTATTTCTACTTCTAAATACCTTCTACAAATACATAGAGTCCATTTGAATAAAGTTGCATATGTTTTAAATCATCATTTTCAAAGAAAAGCAAATCATCATTTTTACTAGACCATGTCGACATCATAGTTACTCGTCATGTCGACATGCTTCCCGTTATAGCAAAGGTTGTTTTCAAAAGAAGTGTCTATTTGTTTAAATCTCTTTGAATGGACACATCCATTCATTCTCTATAAATAGAGACTGTTATGGACGTTTTCCAGTAACTACTTTCTTTATTTTCTCTCCTCTTTACTCTCTTATCTTATTTTCTAATCATCCTATCCATATTCTGCCAAAATCTTAAGTGAATCAATCCAGAATATATCTAGTTTGATTCTCTGCCACTCTCTTCAAAGAATCTCAGTGCTTATCAGAGTTATAGATACATTTGTACTCAAAGAAACTTGTTTAGGATTATAAAGGTGTGATCGTGTCCTTGGAAATCGATCGGGTGAACTTGTGTCCTGTGAATCAAGTGGTTCTACCCAGAGACCTGAGAATCTGGAGGGTGTACCTCGTTGCCTTGGAATCGAGGGATTGTAATCTAGATTATTATTGAATAGAAAGCCGTACGAGTTGTGCGGGACTGGATGTAGGGTTACACCGAACCAGTATAAAATTCCTGGTGTGTTTTTTCCTTTACTTGCTTTTTATTTATATTTGCATCTGTTTGTGATTCTGTGATTTGATCTGTGATTGTGTATTTGCATTAAGTTAGTTAAATCAATTTAAATCAAAGAAGTTTTAAAGAAAATCTTAAAACACTATTCACCCCCCCTCTAGTGTTAAATAGCCTTAAGATCATCTTCCGCGTCCCTGTCATTTGGTACCAGAGCAAGGTTTTCAAAGTTTTCATAATCTGAATTTTGAAAAAGTTTTTAAAATGGCTATGTTTGGAGATTTTATTAAAACTATTTTCATATGAATATGACACAGAATCATCCTGATATTTTTGTTTAAAACTATATTTAGTTATTTTGAAAAGTCACTTGATTCTTTAAAAGGTTATGTTGTTTTGCAGGTGAAGAATTATGTCTAATGGCTGTTGGTTAAAAGATACCAGTTAATCATTCATCGATCAAGAAGAACAAATGGATATACAATGGAAATCGACAAAGAAATGGGTACCAGATCAATTCAAAACTTTGGGTTCTCATATACAACTTGTTTTGATACTGTACTTCTCTCCATCTGCTTCACAATGTCACTGGTTTCGTGTGAATCCGTCAAGAAATGACCAAGTTATGATCAAATGAAGTTTTGGTGAACAAAGAGAAAAAGAAGACAAAACTTTCAAAGGTATTCTTCAAATTGCATCCAGGGATTTGAGTATTTTGTTCCCACTCCTTTCCAGATTGTAGTTCTTGTTTTCGCGGTCATTCTGATGGGTGGATCATCAAATTCCGATCAAAATTGAGTAAGATATGATAGTTTGAAGTTGGCTATCCAAAACTGAAAAACTGTGTACGGGATCTTCAACATTTCTTCTACTGTTCGGCCTGTTGCATCACAATACCATCCAAATTCGACACCAAACTATAACTAGATCGTAGCCCTTGCCTTCCTCTTCGACTTGCCGCTGGTTTCATCCAATTCCGTTAAGAAACGAAGGAGATATGCCTTCTAGAAGTTTGATAGTATATAGAAAAACGGGAAGAAGATCAAGAGGAGGAATTTTTATGAAAAGTGGTGACCGTTGGGCTTATTTATAGTGGTTGAAGTGTCCATTCATTCAAAATTCGAATTCAAAGTTTTGGCGCAAAGTTGGTCAATCTACTAAATCATCTGTATCTTTCTCATATGGTCTTCAAATTCAGCAAATGAATATACTACGCTGATCAGAAAAACGAGCCCGTCGCAATAGAACAGATTTCATCGTCAAATTCGGAAAGATATAAATGTGTGGATCACGACAATGGAGGAACGACAAAGTTAGAAAGATGGAATGCAAAAATTGGTACGCTTTACTATTATTTTATCTTTATTGTTGCATTTAGGAATATATATATATATCTATGCATTTAGTTAGGTATAGAAATTTATCACTTTTATAAGTTTTGATATTTTGGTCCATATATTGACACACCATAGTATAAATATCTATATACAAGTCTAATGTTTTAAAAGTCTTTTAAAATGTGTTTTCTTTCTAATAAAATCTTACAACTAATTTATTACAACTATATTAAGAAAGTAAGCATACCTTCATTCGTAGTTTTAACTTATCTAATGTTGTTTTTATTTCTCGTACTATATTTCTTTTAAGATACTAATTTTATATTTTTAAGAAATTATTAAAAGGAATTTAGATTGTTAGAATAAGGCTTTACTTATAGATTTCTTCAATTAATAAGATTGCATCACACCACATGATACTTATCATATAAGTAGATTGTGACATACATTTTAATAAAAGCATTTTTTACATGCATAATGCCAAGAATCTTTACACATGTATTCTCATTATTATTATTTTTTTGTACTTTAATTATATTAACTACTATAAAAATTGGGCCAAAAATCACCATTTTTGCCCAGAACTTTAGATAGCATTTCTGAAATGTTGTCTTTGCTTTTGTTACACTGCAAATACGTTTTTATAGCATTTCTGTGCTTTGAAACACTGTAGTATTTCTGAAACTTTTCACAGCATTTGGTAAATACCGCAGTTTCTGTTTTATAATGCTTTGTATATATATTTTAATGCAAAAACTTTTTATAGCATTCTGTAAATGCTGTCTCTTCTACTTAAAACTTTAAATTATAAAAAAAACATGATATTTAAACTAAGTATTTTTCTCTATTCTTTTTAGAGTTATTTTCTAACTTATATTAGAATATTTAAAATTAATGTTTAGATATTCTTTAGTAATTAATTAAAATTTAAATGAAAGAGGCCTTAATATAACACATGTTTATTTTAGTTTTTTAATCTTTGTTATTTTTAATATTTCATTATGATACTTTAAAAAAAATGTTTAAACGTGTTTCTAAATATTTTAGTCAATAGAAATTTAATATAAAGGTTTTAATTAGTAAGTTAAGAACATGGAAGTTTGGATTATAGTAATTAAAATAATTATAATTAAATAAGTAGGCTATTAATCTTTATAAAAACCATATTTGATCATATATAGTATAAGTCCTTATTCCTTAGCATTTAATTTTGATATTAAGTTTGGTTACTACCTTTCACGATTATGTTACAGTTTTAATACCATTTATTACCTTTAAACTATTGTCTTTACAACTATTTCAGTCACATTCATTAGTTTCCTTAACTTAGGTTTAGTAATTGGTGTGTTTTACCTTTGTTTGGTTGAAGTGTTTTATAATAAATAGGTTGATATATGTATACATACATAGACATACACACACACACACACATATATATATATATATATATGATTGTCAATTAGATATTACTTATCACTCATGTTTATCTTATAATCTAAATGTCACTTACCGTAGTATATATATCATCATATCATTCTGCATATTATTATTATTTTTTTCTTCATTATCATTTTGTTTCATATTACATATCATTATGCATCCTATTTCATATCACATTTCATTGCATATTACATCATAAATTACAATGCATGAAATATCATAATCATTTGCATCACAAGTTACACTTCATTCTGCATATCATCTCATGCTACATTGCATATGTCATACATTTCATACTGCATTACAAACTACATATTGCATACATGTATACATAACGAGTGTATTTTATTTAGGAGGAGTTTGTAGTATTGTCTTATAATATAGGATTATTAGTTTTTGATGTTTTGATTGACTTGATTGACTTGATTGACTTGTTTGACTTGATTGACTTGTTGGACTTGATTGACTTGTTTGACTTGATTGATTTGTTTGACTTGTCTGACATGATTGGTTTTGATGAGTGTGTTGAAATATACTTAATAAATAATTTATGTTCTTATATTTGATTTCTAACTATTATAAGCATTATCATAGATTCTTAGTTAGGATAGATAGTAATTTAGGATTAAGTTCTAGTTTTTAGAGTTAAGTGTTGATTATTTATGATAACACTATCATTATAATCACATGTTATATAGTATTAGTTTTAGGGAGAGTTATTAGTTTTAGGGGGAGTTCTTAGTTTCAGGGGGAGTTATATAGAATTTTATAGTATTATAATTATGGAGTTAGTGTCATTTTTTTGTTGATGACAAAGGGGGAGAAGTATAAAATAGGATAGTTAGGCATAGATTAAGGAGGAGTTATTAGATTTAGGGGGAGTTATAAGGAGAATATAAATATTTTATAAACAAAGGTTGTCATCATCAAAAAGGGGGAGAATGTTAGTCCATAGGATAGTGGTTTTGATGACAACAACTATAGAAGTGTTATAAAATATATATGTGCAGGAAATCTATATGCAGGTATCAACAAAAGAAGACTGCACAGTAAAGAAGACAAAATTGATGAAGACAAAGATCAAGAGTTCAAGATTGAAGACTCATGAGATTCAAGATATTCAAGAGTTCAAGACAAATAATATAGTTAGGTTAGATATTTTGTTAAAACTCCTTGAAAGCACTATCATTCTTTTTTATCCAATTTACTCGTGGAATGGAATCCACTTCGTTCTTGTTAAAGGGATGGAACCCTAGTGAGATGGAACTCACGAAATATCTAGTGGAACGGATAGTAGCCCTATTTTGTTATCCACTAATTTTGATTCAAAATGATTTTCAAAATTCTCTCTTGTTTCATAAAATGATTTTCAAATATTCCTTTTCAAAAGAAAAACCTTCGTTCGTATTTCCAAAAATGTTTTAGCCTCAAAATCATATTTATCATTTTGTTATATTTTGATTTCAAAATCGTCCTTGATATTTTAGCCTCAAAATCTATTTTAATATTATATTTACTTTAGTTTATTTACCTTGATTTTAAATATATTTTAGTATATATACATATATATATTCATAAGTATTTCTACTTCTAAATACCTTCTACAAATACATAGAGTCCATTTGAATAAAGTTGCATATGTTTTAAATCATCATTTTCAAAGAAAAGCAAATCATCATTTTTACTAGACCATGTCGACATCATAGTTACTCGTCATGTCGACATGCTTCCCGTTATAGCAAAGGTTGTTTTCAAAAGAAGTGTCTATTTGTTTAAATCTCTTTGAATGGACACATCCATTCATTCTCTATAAATAGAGAATGTTATGGACGTTTTCCAGTAACTACTTTCTTTATTTTCTCTCCTCTTTACTCTCTTATCTTATTTTCTAATCATCCTATCCATATTCTGCCAAAATCTTAAGTGAATCAATCCAGAATATATCTAGTTTGATTCTCTGCCACTCTCTTCAAAGAATCTCAGTGCTTATCAGAGTTATAGATACATTTGTACTCAAAGAAACTTGTTTAGGATTATAAAGGTGTGATCGTGTCCTTGGAAATCGATCGGGTGAACTTGTGTCCTGTGAATCAAGTGGTTCTACCCAGAGACCTGAGAATCTGGAGGGTGTACCTCGTTGCCTTGGAATCGAGGGATTGTAATCTAGATTATTATTGAATAGAAAGCCGTACGAGTTGTGCGGGACTGGATGTAGGGTAACACCGAACCAGTATAAAATTCCTGGTGTGTTCTTTCCTTTACTTGCTTTTTATTTATATTTGCATCTGTTTGTGATTCTGTGATTTGATCTGTGATTGTGTATTTGCATTAAGTTAGTTAAATCAATTTAAATCAAAGAAGTTTTAAAGAAAATCTTAAAACACTATTCACCCCCCCTCTAGTGTTAAATAGCCTTAAGATCATCTTCCGCGTCCCTGTCATTTGGTACCAGAGCAAGGTTTTCAAAGTTTTCATAATCTGAATTTTGAAAAAGTTTTTAAAATGGCTATGTTTGGAGATTTTATTAAAACTATTTTCATATGAATATGACACAGAATCATCCTGATATTTTTGTTTAAAACTATATTTAGTTATTTTGAAAAGTCACTTGATTCTTTAAAAGGTTATGTTGTTTTGCAGGTGAAGAATTATGTCTAATGGCTGTTGGTTAAAAGATACCAGTTAATCATTCATCGATCAAGAAGAACAAATGGATATACAATGGAAATCGACAAAGAAATGGGTACCAGATCAATTCAAAACTTTGGGTTCTCATATACAACTTGTTTTGATACTGTACTTCTCTCCATCTGCTTCACAATGTCACTGGTTTCGTGTGAATCCGTCAAGAAATGACCAAGTTATGATCAAATGAAGTTTTGGTGAACAAAGAGAAAAAGAAGACAAAACTTTCAAAGGTATTCTTCAAATTGCATCCAGGGATTTGAGTATTTTGTTCCCACTCCTTTCCAGATTGTAGTTCTTGTTTTCGCGGTCATTCTGATGGGTGGATCATCAAATTCCGATCAAAATTGAGTAAGATATGATAGTTTGAAGTTGGCTATCCAAAACTGAAAAACTGTGTACGGGATCTTCAACATTTCTTCTACTGTTCGGCCTGTTGCATCACAATACCATCCAAATTCGACACCAAACTATAACTAGATCGTAGCCCTTGCCTTCCTCTTCGACTTGCCGCTGGTTTCATCCAATTCCGTTAAGAAACGAAGGAGATATGCCTTCTAGAAGTTTGATAGTATATAGAAAAACGGGAAGAAGATCAAGAGGAGGAATTTTTATGAAAAGTGGTGACCGTTGGGCTTATTTATAGTGGTTGAAGTGTCCATTCATTCAAAATTCGAATTCAAAGTTTTGGCGCAAAGTTGGTCAATCTACTAAATCATCTGTATCTTTCTCATATGGTCTTCAAATTCAGCAAATGAATATACTACGCTGATCAGAAAAACGAGCCCGTCGCAATAGAACAGATTTCATCGTCAAATTCGGAAAGATATAAATGTGTGGATCACGACAATGGAGGAACGACAAAGTTAGAAAGATGGAATGCAAAAATTGGTACGCTTTACTATTATTTTATCTTTATTGTTGCATTTAGGAATATATATATATATCTATGCATTTAGTTAGGTATAGAAATTTATCACTTTTATAAGTTTTGATATTTTGGTCCATATATTGACACACCATAGTATAAATATCTATATACAAGTCTAATGTTTTAAAAGTCTTTTAAAATGTGTTTTCTTTCTAATAAAATCTTACAACTAATTTATTACAACTATATTAAGAAAGTAAGCATACCTTCATTCGTAGTTTTAACTTATCTAATGTTGTTTTTATTTCTCGTACTATATTTCTTTTAAGATACTAATTTTATATTTTTAAGAAATTATTAAAAGGAATTTAGATTGTTAGAATAAGGCTTTACTTATAGATTTCTTCAATTAATAAGATTGCATCACACCACATGATACTTATCATATAAGTAGATTGTGACATACATTTTAATAAAAGCATTTTTTACATGCATAATGCCAAGAATCTTTACACATGTATTCTCATTATTATTATTTTTTTGTACTTTAATTATATTAACTACTATAAAAATTGGGCCAAAAATCACCATTTTTGCCCAGAACTTTAGATAGCATTTCTGAAATGTTGTCTTTGCTTTTGTTACACTGCAAATACGTTTTTATAGCATTTCTGTGCTTTGAAACACTGTAGTATTTCTGAAACTTTTCACAGCATTTGGTAAATACCGCAGTTTCTGTTTTATAATGCTTTGTATATATATTTTAATGCAAAAACTTTTTATAGCATTCTGTAAATGCTGTCTCTTCTACTTAAAACTTTAAATTATAAAAAAAACATGATATTTAAACTAAGTATTTTTCTCTATTCTTTTTAGAGTTATTTTCTAACTTATATTAGAATATTTAAAATTAATGTTTAGATATTCTTTAGTAATTAATTAAAATTTAAATGAAAGAGGCCTTAATATAACACATGTTTATTTTAGTTTTTTAATCTTTGTTATTTTTAATATTTCATTATGATACTTTAAAAAAAATGTTTAAACATGTTTCTAAATATTTTAGTCAATAGAAATTTAATATAAAGGTTTTAATTAGTAAGTTAAGAACATGGAAGTTTGGATTATAGTAATTAAAATAATTATAATTAAATAAGTAGGCTATTAATCTTTATAAAAACCATATTTGATCATATATAGTATAAGTCCTTATTCCTTAGCATTTAATTTTGATATTAAGTTTGGTTACTACCTTTCACGATTATGTTACAGTTTTAATACCATTTATTACCTTTAAACTATTGTCTTTACAACTATTTCAGTCACATTCATTAGTTTCCTTAACTTAGGTTTAGTAATTGGTGTGTTTTACCTTTGTTTGGTTGAAGTGTTTTATAATAAATAGGTTGATATATGTATACATACATAGACATACACACACACACACATATATATATATATGATTGTCAATTAGATATTACTTATCACTCATGTTTATCTTATAATCTAAATGTCACTTACCGTAGTATATATATCATCATATCATTCTGCATATTATTATTATTTTTTTCTTCATTATCATTTTGTTTCATATTACATATCATTATGCATCCTATTTCATATCACATTTCATTGCATATTACATCATAAATTACAATGCATGAAATATCATAATCATTTGCATCACAAGTTACACTTCATTCTGCATATCATCTCATGCTACATTGCATATGTCATACATTTCATACTGCATTACAAACTACATATTGCATACATGTATACATAACGAGTGTATTTTATTTAGGAGGAGTTTGTAGTATTGTCTTATAATATAGGATTATTAGTTTTTGATGTTTTGATTGACTTGATTGACTTGATTGACTTGTTTGACTTGATTGACTTGTTGGACTTGATTGACTTGTTTGACTTGATTGATTTGTTTGACTTGTCTGACATGATTGGTTTTGATGAGTGTGTTGAAATATACTTAATAAATAATTTATGTTCTTATATTTGATTTCTAACTATTATAAGCATTATCATAGATTCTTAGTTAGGATAGATAGTAATTTAGGATTAAGTTCTAGTTTTTAGAGTTAAGTGTTGATTATTTATGATAACACTATCATTATAATCACATGTTATATAGTATTAGTTTTAGGGAGAGTTATTAGTTTTAGGGGGAGTTCTTAGTTTCAGGGGGAGTTATATAGAATTTTATAGTATTATAATTATGGAGTTAGTGTCATTTTTTTGTTGATGACAAAGGGGGAGAAGTATAAAATAGGATAGTTAGGCATAGATTAAGGAGGAGTTATTAGATTTAGGGGGAGTTATAAGGAGAATATAAATATTTTATAAACAAAGGTTGTCATCATCAAAAAGGGGGAGAATGTTAGTCCATAGGATAGTGGTTTTGATGACAACAACTATAGATGTGTTATAAAATATATATGTGCAGGAAATCTATATGCAGGTATCAACAAAAGAAGACTGTACAGTAAAGAAGACAAAATTGATGAAGACAAAGATCAAGAGTTCAAGATTGAAGACTCATGAGATTCAAGATATTCAAGAGTTCAAGACAAATAATATAGTTAGGTTAGATATTTTGTTAAAACTCCTTGAAAGCACTATCATTCTTTTTTATCCAATTTACTCGTGGAATGGAATCCACTTCGTTCTTGTTAAAGGGATGGAACCCTAGTGAGATGGAACTCACGAAATATCTAGTGGAACGGATAGTAGCCCTATTTTGTTATCCACTAATTTTGATTCAAAATGATTTTCAAAATTATCTCTTGTTTCATAAAATGATTTTCAAATATTCCTTTTCAAAAGAAAAACCTTCGTTCGTATTTCCAAAAATGTTTTAGCCTCAAAATCATATTTATCATTTTGTTATATTTTGATTTCAAAATTGTCCTTGATATTTTAGCCTCAAAATCTATTTTAATATTATATTTACTTTAGTTTATTTACCTTGATTTTAAATATATTTTAGTATATATACATATATATATATATTCATAAGTATTTCTACTTCTAAATACCTTCTACAAATACATAGAGTCCATTTGAATAAAGTTGCATATGTTTTAAATCATCATTTTTACTAGACCATGTCGACATCATAGTTACTCATCATGTTGACATGCTTCCCGTTATAGCAAAGGTTGTTTTCAAAAGAAGTGTCTATTCGTTTAAATCTCTTTGAATGGACACATCCATTCATTCTCTATAAATAGAGACTGTTATGGACGTTTTCCAGTAACTACTTTCTTTATTTTCTCTCCTCTTTACTCTCTTATCTTATTTTCTAATCATCCTATCCATATTTTGCCAAAATCTTAAGTGAATCAATCCAGAATATCTCTAGTTTGATTCTCTGCCACTCTCTTCAAAGAATCTCAGTGCTTATCAGAGTTATAGATACATTTGTACTCAAAGAAACTTGTTTAGGGTTATAAAGGTGTGATCGTGTCCTTGGAAATCGATCGGGTGAACTTGTGTCCTGTGAATCAAGTGGTTCTACCCAGAGACCTGAGAATCTGGAGGGTGTACCTCGTTGCCTTGGAATCGAGGGATTGTAATCTAGATTATTATTGAATAGAAAGCCGTACGAGTTGTGCGGGACTGGATGTAGGGTAACACCGAACCAGTATAAAATTCCTGGTGTGTTCTTTCCTTTACTTGCTTTTTATTTATATTTGCATCTGTTTGTGATTCTGTGATTTGATCTGTGATTGTGTATTTGCATTAAGTTAGTTAAATCAATTTAAATCAAAGAAGTTTTAAAGAAATTCTTAAAACACTATTCACCCCCCCTCTAGTGTTAAATAGCCTTAAGATCATCTTCCGCGTCCCTGTCAAAAGCGTGGTTCCATACTCCGCACTTTTGCTAAATCATTTAAATCTCATCATCGTTTCCTTGAAAGTGCAAAATTGTGTATTTTATAGAAATAAAATTTACGTTCTCAAATGGACAAGTCCGGAATTAATCGAATCAGTAAAAGTAAGGGTTCATAGTCCTTAATTTTGCTGAAGCGTTTAAATCGATTTCTCATTCTTTCGAAAACGTAAACCGTGAAATTTTTGGAAACAATTATATTTTAAAATGATTTAAAAACACGTGATTAAAACAGCAACATCTATAGCAATTTCGACAAAGAAATTGCGCTTCACAAAACACCGTAAATACGGATATCAAATCAGCGTTGCGGGTTTTCTTAATTGCAAGATAGCCGCTTGAAAATTCACTTTAAATTGACGGTTACTGAAGTCAAAACAACAGCAATTTTTATTCGTCAAAAATCTCATCAAAACAACACACTTCAAATATAAACACCGGGGTAAAAACCCGTTATAAAAAAATAACGACAACAAAATGCGTTGAAAACGAAACATCGGTTCAAAATAAATTAAACATTGGTCCACACTACAAATATAACAAATTTTAACTTGAACTAGACTTGATTTAGTGCTACACATTGCACGCAAGTAAGCACGAAATGAAAACCTGGACTTACTTATGTGCGTTACATACACGCACAAAACAAATATAGACAAATTTTTATTAATTGACCTGGGCAACATCTATTTGCATGCAAACAAGGAAAATAAATAAATGCAGACCCTATTGCACAGACATGCCAAATATATGGTCTAAACTTTTTTGAGAGTGATATATGGTCTAAACTTGTCTCGTGCGTTTCATATACTTGCAAACAGGAATTATAAAATGAAAATGAGGAATGCCTGAAACCTAGTTTTCATGTTCTATAATTTGTACGCACGTACAAATAAATAAAAATGCAAATGCCCTGGACACATTTTTCTTTGCAATACAACTTCATGCATGCACGAATGAACCCAAAACCAAAATAATGTGACCTGGCCATAAATTTCGCACGCACGTAACAACTTTAAAGAAAGGCATGACCCATAAAATTTCGCACGCAAATAACGCATTAAAAATATCACCTGGGCAGTATTTCATGCACACGTGAAAAATGCAAAAGGAAGATGGATATTTGTACACGTATGATGAAGTTAACAAAATAAATGGTAACCTGGCACTGCAACAATGTGTATGCGCGCAAGTATGAAGTGGATAAAAATATAAATGCCTCAGTTTTGTGCTAAAATAAGAGAGCCTAGCTTCAATATAACATCTAGCAATTAAAACGTTTGCCGTGAGATTCAAGTAATAAATAATTGTCTGCAAAACATTTTTTTTCTTTTACTAATAAAAGTTGTAAACCAATATAAACACCCAAAACAACAATAAAACACATGCATCCATAGTTTTAATTAGAAGCGTGAGTTTGCACTCACCTCTAATATGGTTCCGAATTAACTAGCAACCAGGAACAATTGGAGCAAAATTGTGAACCGCCATTAAAGTTTTTGCACAGCCACTGGAATTTTGAAACGAAAGAAAATGATGAAGGCTACCTTTCCTTTACCAATTTTTGTGAACAAGTCAAGCAAAAGAAGTGTGCTGGCAATTTTGTACAAATGCATTTAAGGCAAAACGTGCATCAGTTGAAAAAAAAGGACATAGCTAGCAAAAAATGATGGCTGTAAAAACAAAGTGTTCAACTTTTTGCTTTTGAATTGATCTATTTACATATACACGTCAAGGCAAAAGAAGGAAATTATAACATACTTAGTTATCCAACACAACAATGCCAATTGCCACACATATCCAACGTGCACCACTTATAAATATCAACTGACTTTGCAAATGAATTACTTCTTTCATTTTTTTTTCAAATCTCAATTTAAAATTTCTATTTTTGATCTTTATTTCAATAGTAATCAAAAATCATGGTTGTTACAGAAATCCCGAACATGTCTTAAGTTATTGGAAGCACGTTATACACTGGACAGGAGATGTAAAATCCTGTAAACATCTCTGAAGCCGTTTGTAACGACCTGTATTTTTAACACTTTAAAAATACCAATTAAAATAAAAATTTTGGATAAAAATCCGAAGGAAATAAAATTTTGTGTTGTTAAATGTGAATTACAAGTTAAAATGCAAAACTGAATTCTGAAATAACTTATTTGTAAATTAAATATGGATGTTAACCTGTATTGAATGTAAGTAATGAATTGAGTTTGATTGTAAACCAAATTGGTTATGATTGTAAACAAAGAATAAATAAAACGGTAGATTTAATAGTGGAAGTTTATGTTATTGAAACTAATATAAATAAATGTAACTTAATATTACAGTTGATTGAAATCAAATAATAACCGAAACTGTAATTTGATAAAGATGTTAACTGGTAATTGAACGTAAGTAAAGATTTAAAATTTGAATGTAACAAGAAATTGAATTGAATTGAATTTGATTGTAAACAACGAAATAAATAAAATGTACATTTAATATTGAAGTTATAATATGGAAATCAACGTAAATGAATGTAATTTAATATTACTGTGAATTTAAATAAGATGATAGCTGAAGAAAATGAAAGTAAATGAATTATAAACTATTGATAATAATGTATAAGTAAATGGTTGATGCAATAATGAAAGTGTAAATCGAAATAAAAGAATTCAATTGGAATTAAATAACTTGAATTTGAATTACAATATAATTGAACGCTGAATCTAATGCAATCTTTTATACTGGATTTATAATGGAAAACTGCATTGTAAAAGATTGTTAATTACTGTGAAATTAAAAATAAAATTTGTAAACAATTGAAATTTGATTTAAAAGTTAATAGTTTAAAATTGGGAATTTTATATTGAAATTAAACAGTAAAAATTGTCATTTTTACAACTGTATCGGATTTCGACGAAACTAGTTTCATCGGATCCGTAACAGTGAATTATTGTAAGGTTTCAATTTTCGTAGCAATCGGACTTGTCGTTTGATCGTACGGATTCGAAACGCCTTGAAATAAATGCAATTATAATCAATTAAAATCAATTTGAAATTTTGATTTTAGCATAACTTCTTCATACGATGAAATTTGGACTTGAAACCTTTTCCATTGCGTTTAAAATATTTTAAAACACCTATTTTGATATATGGGTTTACCCAATTCCGTTCCGGAGTCAGAACGGGCTTTTCGGGCCATAGTTTGTTCCGCACGTTCATCTATCCAGTCTATCTACTCTATCTCTAACATACCTATATAAACACAGTTATAAACCCTAGCCTCCCTAATCTTCATTTGTCTGTACGTACAATTCATCTTTTTCTTAGCTTCTCATTCCAATGACAGACAAAACCTAATTCCCAAATTCCAAAATCTAAAAAAAAAAAAATCGAGATTTACGCGCTACGGGTCGCGCTTGGGGTTTCAGGGGGAAAAACCCTGGAGCTACTTCGAGTCGGGAAGAAAACTACTCGGGTCATCGGGTCGATTTCGCAAAAAACTCCAAGTAGGCATCGGGTATTTGAGGCGGGAACTCGAAGTCGACTCAGCACCAGAATTTTCCAATCTTCAAATTTTCATAACTTTTGCATACGGACTCGGATTTGGGCGAAGTTTCTTTTGTTAGGATTGTATCGAAATTCCGGACACTTTGAACCTGGTTTGGATGGATTTGGAGACTGTCAAATTTTTGGGTTTAAATTGAATGTAAATTCAATTTAAATTCAAAAGGTGAGTGTTTTATAACGCTCACAACGTACTGAATATCTTTATGGTAGTTAAATTTGAAATTATGAAGTGATATGGATTTATTTGTCGTTGTTTGATAAAAATTTAATTGTCATATAGATTGTCATTTGAATTCACCGTTGAAAATTAAATTGACAGTCAAATTAAAGTTAAATTTTAATTGCGATCAAATTTCCTGATATTGATAATTATGAAGTTGTTGTGAATGTTATTGGCTTTATGGTTGATTGGTTGTGATGGATGCTATTGGTCGATATTGGTTGTTTATTTATTTTGATATATCATGCTATCATCATGTATATTGTTTATTGCATATAAACTGTAAACCGAATCATTTCGAATAAATTAAGAAATAGGTTGAAATGATATACCTATGACATCTATTTGGATTGAAATGATATATGTCCATCCTTGAAATTAAATTTGAAATAATTATCCACTTGGCCATAGGTTAGAAAATTATATACGGACACCGGGTTGGTTAAATTAAATGATTTTAAAAGTTGTTTTGAAATTATTTAAATGAACTGATTTTAAGAATAAAATCGAATTTATGGAAATTGAATTATTTTGAATTGAAGCTCAAGATGTTGGAATTTAAACTTGGTAAATGAAATTGTTTAATTATTCGAAGTTTAGATTTTTAAGAAAAATTTTGAAATACGGCGTAAATTTTCGAAAGTTGATTTGTTTTAAAAGATTGGACTTTTAATCGAACTCTGAATATTTCTAAGAAAATTTTTATGAAATGATATTTCAAGTTTGAGTTTGGAATTGAAAATTTATTTAAAATTGAGATTTAATTAATTTGGAATTTAATTGAAATTCAAAGAAATTTGTGAATTGGACTAAATTGAAACTATTGAATTATTTAATAATTAAATAAGGTTAAATTATTTAATGATTAAATTGAATTGAAATTCTTTAATAAGAAAATTTTGAACTTTTGAATAAGTGAATTTTTACTTCATAAATAATTGAAATTGAGTTTCTTTATTAATTAAGTTTTGGAAAATTATTTAAGAAAGTAAATAAGTGAAATTGAATTTTTTTAATAAGAAATGAAAATGTGATATTTTTGGAATTAATGTAAGACTTGTAATTGGAAGAATTGATTTGACGAATTTAATTTAATTCAAAATTGTAAGTTTTGATTTAATGAAGTTGAACTTAAAAAGGTAGTGTAATGGATTTGAAATTTAATAGAAATTATTTTGAATGATAAAGTACCTTAACGGATATTAAATGAAATCGATAAATGAATTTAAATTGATTTGAATGTTGAATTAAATTAATTTAAATGATTTCGGAATGAAACTTATATACGAACTTGAATCAATATTTGAATTGTTTAAATTGAAATTGAAATTGAATTATAAGATTTTGAAATTTTGATTTGGAAGTTTTGAAACGTAAATTTGGAAATTGATTTAGAAAGACAAATGAAATGTTGATTTATAAATTTTAATTGAGATTGTAATTGATTTGGTTTTGAAATAAATAAACGACCAATCGGTGAAATAATTTCGAAGTTATTAAAGAGACCGGAATCGGTTATGGATATACTCTCTATCTAAACTGAAAACCACTTTAATAACTATACGCGGAGTGATGATCCAGAATGAAGTGGTTGGAATGATGTACGTGTTGACTGAAGAAAGAGAACGATAATGGATAGCCTTGACACTTGTGTCAAATTGGAAATGACTAAAACAGGAGCTGTGCCGGACCAATGGAGGATTAGCTACCTCAAGTGGACACACTTCTTCGTAAATTATTCTTTTACTTGTTGTCGATTGGTGCACCCTTGATTTTGGGAGTGTTGTTTCACGGTGTTGCGGGCGCTGCGGCGTTGCGTTCTCACCAGTCCGGATCAGGCGAACGGTAGTATCACTACCTTGGGTATTGCCTCATGTGCCTTGTCATACTTGTATTCCATTTATGCGCGACCACTACGATTTTAATTTGTACCTTTAGTATATGGATTGCCCTCTGGTGACTTCCGGTTTTGGGGAAACTACGGTCTTGTATATGCTCTTGGGAATATAAACTGTGTTAAGGGTGGAATGGCCATGGCTTAACGCTATTTTAATACTTTTACTTTAATGTAGACATATTATAATAGCGTATTGTACTACATAGTAGATAGTTTAACGGATCCTTGAGAGATGGAAAATCCCGTAACATCTCTTAAGTTATTGCACTCACGTTGACACTGGATAGGAGACGTCAAAACCCGTAAACATCTCTGACGCCGTCACACTCATATTTTCTTATTCGATTTGACTTACATGAGATATTTTAGTCCTGACTCGAGTGTTTTGCCTTTTCATTACGCTCGGGTCAGCCTGAGCATTTCAGATAAGGTTGAAGATCTATTCTGGAGGACGAAGACGGAGTTTGGTATTACATCATTTGTATTCTACTACCATATTATTTTTCCGCTGCATTATTGTATTATCTCTTATATGCATGTAACTCTGATTTATGATGTATAATAATAATCAAATTTATTTATTTAACAGCTTCATTAACTGTTATTTTATTATTATATCTTGTTCCTTCCGCTGCGAGATTCTGAGTTTGTTTCTGTTCTTTCTTTTCCTTTCTTTTCTTATTTAACCCATTAACCATCCGCCCTTTTGAATAGTTTAGAATCGGCATGTGTGTTTGATTTGTCGATTTAAACTGTCCAAAAAGGCGGATCGTTACAGTTGGTATCAGAGCTTTGGTTTAGATTACCTTGGCTTTAGTGGGGAATAACTCATTGAAATAGGGTTAAACCTTATGAATGAGTTCGAGTGTATATGAGAGAGCGTATTTGTAATTTTGATATAAAAATGATTTTATATTGTGTTAAATTGTTCCATTGAGTATTTATGAATTCTGGTTGGTACTTGGGATGCCAAGGCATCGATATGAATTTCTAAACACTCGAATAGGACAGATTGACATAATATTGTTTTGAACTATATTTTTATATAAAAGAACTATCTTGAAAATTTATAAATTTTGATTGTATTGGTTGTTAGGAGATGATAATATTAGATTATCATCGTTTATTGTTGATTAGTCAATATTTCTAACTATTGACTATTGGACGATTTTAAGAAATGAAACTTGTAAATATGATTGACAATGAATATAAATGGTAAATAAAATAAAATAAAAATGAATTTAAATTAAGATGGAGAATTTAAATTCCGGTGTTTTGAAAATTTATTAACAAAAATTCGAAATGTATAATATAAGTATTATATGATAGTATATTCGATTAGAAATTGTTTTCAAAGGATTTTCAAATGAAGTAAGTGTTATACTCCCCTCTTGACACTAGAGAATGATTTCGGTGATGAGTGCACGCATCATCGACGTTTATTTTCGAGAGTCCAAGTGGGGGAGATCACTTAATAGTTTTTCTAAACCCTGTTTTGATTAAAAAATTGAATTTTATTTTGTATTCTCTATAGTATGATTTGATATATAAATTATATAAGTATATATTATTTCAAAACTTGATTTGAAATGAAACCGGGATTGGAATTCTTGAGTTCTTTAATAATTAATGATTTTTTCTTTAATGGTTGAAATGAATTAATACTTGAATCATTACGGAACTTCTGAATTGCGAAATAAGAAATGAACCTAAGAGCTAAGTGAAATATCAATTGAAGTAGAAATCCTTAGAATTAGGAAATTATGAATTTAAAATAAAAATTGAAACTGTAAAACTCGCATAGTATTAAATTTCATTCTATAGCATAGATATAACTTACCAAATCATTTAAGAAGTTCAAAAATGTTATATGAATTGTTAATTGGATAATATACAAGTATAGGTTTGAAAAATGAAATATGCATTTAATTAATGGTTTGCAAATATAAATAAAATTGTTAGTAAATAATTGGAATTTAAATTAACATTTAAAGGTGATTCACCATTATGTTAATATAAAATGGAAATACTATATGTGAATGTAAATGTGAAATTAAATTATAGTGAAATTTAAGTAATGACTTAAGAATTAATTAATTGAAAATTCAACTTTGAATGAAAAGAGGTTGTATGTTGTTTAACTACATTCTATTTGCATAACAAAAACTTACCAAATACTTAAAAAGTTTAAAATGCTAATAAGGATAAGTAGAGGAATAATATACCAGTGTGAGAGTGAATAATAAAATGTGAAGATCTATTGATAGTTGTAAATATAAAGGAAATTTAAGTTTTAAAATGAATTAAATTTAAAATTAATTAAATATAGAATTAGTAAATGGAAACTAATTAAATTTGAATAAAATTAAATGTCAATAAACTTGGAAGTGTATGAAATTAAAATTTTGACTTGGAAATGTATAATTGATTTATTATAGATTTGGATGGATGTTAATGTTTGATATGCATTGGTTGTTAGATGGATGATAATTGATTAAATAGAATTCATTAGTGTTAATGGAATTGAATAAACGGAATAATTTTTTTTTAATAATTAAATTCAAATTTGAAGCAAAGTGGAATTAAATATAATTGAATTCAAATTAAATTGAAGCAAATTGACTTGAATTTAAATTATGAATGAAACAAACTTGAATAAATCGAAAACAAATCGAATGTAAACTTATTTCATGTATAAATAAGAAAATAAACGACTTTGGGTTTGTGATTGATCTTTAGAAATTTGAAGTTTGAGGGTTTGTACTTTGAAATAATAAAAGCAAAATTTTGGAGAAAAAAAAAAATCCAAAATTGTCCAATATATGCTGAAACGGAAATAAGCATAACTTTTAAAAGGATGGACGAAATTCAACGATATTAGACTTTTCGGAAAGCTTAGAAACTGTAGCACGACTTTTGTTTAGACTGTCTTGAGAAATTCCTTCATTTACTTAGTTAAAAATTTAAATCTTCTCGCTGGCCTGTGTAAAAGGGAAGCAAAATCAGTAGCATATACTCTTAGTAGTTTTGCCATAACTTTTTACTGGTGTATCGGATTTTGATGATCTTACACTCTCTGGAAAGCTAAGAACTTAAGTTAAAACTTTACTTTAAGTGTTTGGTGATTTGCTGTCATTTAGAGGGTCGAAAACGTGACCAAATGACGCTGACCTGCGCAATTCATTGCCAGGCTGAGACGTTCCTATTTAGTAAAACGGTCGTAACTTTTGAACGGAAGGTCCGAATTCAATGATTTTGGACATTCCGGAAAGCCTGAAACGAATGCAACTACTTTTTTTTAGATTCCATTGTGAAATTTTATCGTTTAGGTGACCGAAAACTGAGATTCGTTTGCTGTCCTGGAATTGGAATTTCAGTTTTGAAGCTAAACATGTTATATGTGTGTTGTTTATGATAAGTATATCGATCTATCTTTATATGCATGGTTCTAACTTGGTTATTGAGCATTTTAGTAGGTAGCAAAGAGGTTGCGCTTCGCTTGTGGAGCTCGCTTCTGCGCTTAATGCAAAATGTAAGTTAAAATGCTAATAAACGCTAAATAAAAGGTATGTTCTCGGATTACAGTTTATGTTGTGGTATATTATTGTGTTCCCCATGTTTTGGGATGTCTCATTCTTGTAATGAGATGTGTATCATGCAATTATTACCACTGTTAAATTTTTCGGTCCTAGCCGCGCAAAGGAGGTGCTGCCGAAATTTTTCAAAAATCCGGGAGTTAGAAAATTTTGAGATTTTAAAAAAGTCCTATAACTAAATTTTGCAAATAAGTCGAATATTTTGAATGAATTATATCTAAATGATGGTTTCCCCTTCTCCGTTCCTTTTCGAGGACGAAAAGTTTTAAGTGGGGGAGAATGTAACGACCTGTATTTTTAACACTTTAAAAATACGAATTAAAATAAAAATTTTGGATAAAAATCCGAAGGAAATAAAATTTTATGTTGTTAAATGTGAATTACAAGTTAAAATGCAAAACTGAATTCTGAAATAACTTATTTGTAAATTAAATATGGATGTTAACCTGTATTGAATGTAAGTAATGAATTGAGTTTGATTGTAAACCAAATTGGTTATGATTGTAAACAAAGAATAAATAAAACGGTAGATTTAATAGTGGAAGTTTATGTTATTGAAACTAATATAAATAAATGTAACTTAATATTACAGTTGATTGAAATCAAATAATAACCGAAACTGTAATTTGATAAAGATGTTAACTGGTAATTGAACGTAAGTAAAGATTTAAAATTTGAATGTAACAAGAAATTGAATTGAATTGAATTTGATTGTAAACAACGAAATAAATAAAATGTACATTTAATATTGAAGTTATAATATGGAAATCAACGTAAATGAATGTAATTTAATATTACTGTGAATTTAAATAAGATGATAGCTGAAGAAAATGAAAGTAAATGAATTATAAACTATTGATAATAATGTATAAGTAAATGGTTGATGCAATAATGAAAGTGTAAATCGAAATAAAAGATTTAATTGGAATTAAATAACTTGAATTTGAATTACAATATAATTGAACGCTGAATCTAATGCAATCTTTTATACTGGATTTATAATGGAAAACTGCATTATAAAAGATTGTTAATTACTGTGAAATTAAAAATAAAATTTGTGAACAATTGAAATTTGATTTAAAAGTTAATAGTTTAAAATTGGGAATTTTATATTGAAATTAAACAGTAAAAATTGTCATTTTTACAACTGTCTCGGATTTCGACAAAACTAGTTTCATCGGATCCGTAACAGTGAATTATTGTAAGGTTTCAATTTTCGTAGCAATCGGACTTGTCGTTTGATCGTACGGATTCGAAACGCCTTGAAATAAATGCAATTATAATCAATTAAAATCAATTTTAAATTTTGATTTTAGCATAACTTCTTCATACGATGGAATTTGGACTTGAAACCTTTTCCATTGCGTTTAAAATATTTTAAAACACCTATTTTGATATATGGGTTTACCCAATTTCGTTCCGGAGTCAGAACGGGCTTTTCGGGCCATAGTTTGTTCCGCACGTTCTATCCAGTCTATCTACTCTATCTCTAACATACCTATATAAACACAGTTATAAACCCTAGCCTCCCTAATCTTCATTTGTCTATACGTACAATTCATCTTTTTCTTAGCTTCTCATTCCAATGACAGACAAAACCTAATTCCCAAATTCCAAAATCTAAAAAAAAAAAAAAATCGAGATTTACGCGCTACGGGTCGCGCTTGGGGTTTCAGTGGGAAAAACCCTGGAGCTACTTCGAGTCGGGAAGAAAACTACTCGGGTCATCGGGTCGATTTTGCAAAAAACTCCAAGCAGGCATCGGGTATTTGAGGCGGGAACTCGAAGTCGACTCAGCACCAGAATTTTCCAATCTTCAAATTTTCATAACTTTTGCATACGGACTCGGATTTGGGCGAAGTTTCTTTTGTTAGGATTGTATCGAAATTCCGGACACTTTGACGCTGGTTTGGATGGATTTGGAGACTGTCAAATTTTTGGGTTTAAATTGAATGTAAATTCAATTTAAATTCAAAAGGTGAGTGTTTTATAACGCTCACAACGTACTGAATATCTTTATGGTAGTTAAATTTGAAATTATGAAGTGATATGGATTTATTTGTCGTTGTTTGATAAAAATTTAATTGTCATATAGATTGTCATTTGAATTCACCGTTGAAAATTAAATTGACAGTCAAATTAAAGTTAAATTTTAATTGCGATCAAATTTCCTGATATTGATAATTATGAAGTTGTTGTGAATGTTATTGGCTTTATGGTTGATTGGTTGTGATGGATGCTATTGGTCGATATTGGTTGTTTATTTATTTTGATATATCATGCTATCATCATGTATATTGTTTATTGCATATAAACTGTAAACCGAATCATTTCGAATAAATTAAGAAATAGGTTGAAATGATATACCTATGACATCTATTTGGATTGAAATGATATATGTCCATCCTTGAAATTAAATTTGAAATAATTATCCACTTGGCCATAGGTTAGAAAATTATATACGGACACCGGGTTGGTTAAATTAAATGATTTTAAAAGTTGTTTTGAAATTATTTAAATGAACTGATTTTAAGAATAAAATCGAATTTATGGAAATTGAATTATTTTGAATTGAAGCTCAAGATGTTGGAATTTAAACTTGGTAAATGAAATTGTTTAATTATTCGAAGTTTAGATTTTTAAGAAAATTTTTGAAATACGGCGTAAATTTTCGAAAGTTGATTTGTTTTAAAAGATTGGACTTTTAATCGAACTCTGAATATTTCTAAGAAAATTTTTATGAAATGATATTTCAAGTTTGAGTTTGGAATTGAAAATTTATTTAAAATTGAGATTTAATTAATTTGGAATTTAATTGAAATTCAAAGAAATTTGTGAATTGGACTAAATTGAAACTATTGAATTATTTAATAATTAAATAAGGTTAAATTATTTAATGATTAAATTGAATTGAAATTCTTTAATAAGAAAATTTTGAACTTTTGAATAAGTGAATTTTTACTTCATAAATAATTGAAATTGAGTTTCTTTATTAATTAAGTTTTGGAAAATTATTTAAGAAAGTAAATAAGTGAAATTGAATTTTTTTAACAAGAAATGAAAATGTGATATTTTTGGAATTAATGTAAGACTTGTAATTGGAAGAATTGATTTGACGAATTTAATTTAATTCAAAATTGTAAGTTTTGATTTAATGAAGTTGAACTTAAAAAGGTAGTGTAATGGATTTGAAATTTAATAGAAATTATTTTGAATGATAAAGTACCTTAACGGATATTAAATGAAATCGATAAATGAATTTAAATTGATTTGAATGTTGAATTAAATTAATTTAAATGATTTCGGAATGAAACTTATATACGAACTTGAATCAATATTTGAATTGTTTAAATTGAAATTGAAATTGAATTATAAGATTTTGAAATTTTGATTTGGAAGTTTTGAAACGTAAATTTGGAAATTGATTTAGAAAGACAAATGAAATGTTGATTTATAAATTTTAATTGAGATTGTAATTGATTTGGTTTTGAAATAAATAAACGACCAATCGGTGAAATAATTTCGAAGTTATTAAAGAGACCGGAATCGGTTATGGATATACTCTCTATCTAAACCGAAAACCACTTTAATAACTATACGCGGAGTGATGATCCAGAATGAAGTGGTTGGAATGATGTACGTGTTGACTGAAGAAAGAGAACGATAATGGATAGCCTTGACACTTGTGTCAAATTGGAAATGACTAAAACAGGAGCTGTGCCGGACCAATGGAGGATTAGCTACCTCAAGTGGACACACTTCTTCGTAAACTATTCTTTTACTTGTTGTCGATTGGTGCACCCTTGATTTTGGGAGTGTTGTTTCACGGTGTTGCGGGCGCTGCGGCGTTGCGTTCTCACCAGTCCGGATCAGGCGAACGGTAGTATCACTACCTTGGGTATTGCCTCATGTGCCTTGTCATACTTGTATTCCATTTATGCGCGACCACTACGATTTTAATTTGTACCTTTAGTATATGGATTGCCCTCTGGTGACTTCCGGTTTTGGGGAAACTACGGTCTTGTATATGCTCTTGGGAATATAAACTGTGTTAAGGGTGGAATGGGCCATGGCTTAACGCTATTTTAATACTTTTACTTTAATGTAGACATATTATAATAGCGTATTGTACTACATAGTAGATAGTTTAACGGATCCTTGAGAGATGGAAAATCCCGTAACATCTCTTAAGTTATTGCACTCACGTTGACACTGGATAGGAGACGTCAAAACCCGTAAACATCTCTGACGCCGTCACACTCATATTTTCTTATTCGATTTGACTTACATGAGATATTTTAGTCCTGACTCGAGTGTTTTGCCTTTTCATTACGCTCGGGTCAGCCTGAGCATTTCAGATAAGGTTGAAGATCTATTCTGGAGGACGAAGACGGAGTTTGGTATTACATCATTTGTATTCTACTACCATATTATTTTTCCGCTGCATTATTGTATTATCTCTGATATGTATGTAACTCTGATTTATGATGTATAATAATAATCAAATTTATTTATTTAACAGCTTCATTAACTGTTATTTTATTATTATATCTTGTTCCTTCCGCTGCGAGATTCTGAGTTTGTTTCTGTTCTTTCTTTTCCTTTCTTTTCTTATTTAACCCATTAACCATCCGCCCTTTTGAATAGTTTAGAATCGGCATGTGTGTTTGATTTGTCGATTTAAACTGTCCAAAAAGGCGGGTCGTTACACCGTTACGCTCATATTTATTTATGTTGATTTGACTTACATAAGATCTTTTAGTTCTGACTCGAGTGTTTTGTCTTTTCATTACGCTCGAGTCATCCTGAGCATTTCAGTGTTAAAGACTTTATTTCTGGAGGACGAAGATGGAGATTTGTATACTATTTATATATATTCCACTACATCATGTTGTTTCGCTGCATTATCCTATTATGCTTGTTGTATGTATAACTCTGATATATTGTAAAAGTGTAATCAAATGTTATTTGTAAAACAGCTTCATGAACTGTTTATTTGATTATTATATTTTGTCATTCCGCTATGAGATTCTTGTTTTGTTTTTTTCTTCCTTTCTCTTATTTTCTTATTTACCCCATTAACAATCCATCCTTTTGAATGGTTTGAGTTGACATGTGTGATTTATTGTTGATTTAAACCGTTCAAAAAGGTGGGTCGTTACAGTTGATATCATAGCTTTGGTTTAGTGATAACCTTAGCTTTGTGAGGTTTGACTCATTAGAGATAGGGTTATTAATACCCTAGAATGAGTTTGAGAGTATATATATGAGAGAGCGTATTTGTTAGTGTTATAAAAGTGTTTTTATATTGTGTTAATTTGTTCTGTTTAGTATTTATAAATTCTGGTCGGTACATAGGACGGTATGGCATCGATAGGAATTTCTAAACGCTTAATAGGGTAGACCGACACAATATTGTTTTTGAAATCTAGGTAAATGAAATAATTTTACCTAGTATTATATTTTGTATATTAAAGAATAATTTTTATAAATGGATATAGTTGTATATGATATGTTTGTTTGTTAGGAAGTGAAATTTTATAAATATTGGTTACAAAATATGATTTGTAAATAAATATGAATTTAATTGGAAATTTGAGAACTTAAGTTCCAGGGTTTTGAAATTGGTTTCCAAAGATTTTGGAATATGATATTAGTATTATTTGGAAGTATTTTTGGATATAAATATTTTCAATGTGATTTGAAAGAAATTGTTTTAAAAGAATTTTAAAAAGGAAATAAGTTCTATACTCCCCACTTCTGTAACTAGAAAATAATTTTGGTGATGACCGCGGCATCATCGACATTTATTTTCGAGTTTCAAAGTGGGAAGACCACTGTAGTAGCTTTGCTACACATTTCTTTTGATAATAAAATTTTGATTTAAATTTCTTAAGTATGATTTGATATACAAAATATATAAGTATATATATAATTTCAAAATAATTTGAAATGAAACACGGAATTTAGTTCTTAAGTTTTCTATAAATTAGGGATTCCAATTATTGTAATGAGATGAAATCTTGACTATTTTAATAAGTTAGTAACTTCCAAATTGAAAAATGAAACTAAAAGTTAAATGTTAATGAAAATATAAAGAAAATGGAGATTTGTAACTTGTAAAAAAAATAAAAGATAATGAAAATTAAGAAGATGTAAATTGTCGAACATTTTGTTAACTAAACTGAATAAGCCATTCAATTACATTTTAAAAGCATATATAAAACTTACCGGAAATATTTAAAAGTTGAAATGTTAATATAAATATGTAATAGAATATTATACAAGTAAATGCTTAATAACAAAATGCTTCAAAATGAATGTATGTTTATAAATGAAAAATTAAGATATACAAGGAATATATAAACTTAAGTAAATGGTTGAAATGCTTAATAATAAAATTGAATAGAAAAGTGAATATCACTTAAGTAAACGACTATAAACTTAAGAAATTGATGAAATGATTCATAAATATATTTAATATTAAATGATACTATATATGAAGGAATGAATGTAAATTTAAAAGTTCAGAAACTTAAGAATGAATTTATTCACTAATGAATATTAATATTAAATGGAAATCAAGTTTTATAAGTAAATAATAATTGTGAATTAAATTTGCAAAGAAACTCATTTAATATTTAAGAATTTATTTATGGATGATCCAAATAATTGAATGGAAAATAACATATGTAAGTAAATGAATGTAAATTAATGGAAAATGACATTGTATGAATGAATGAAAACGAATAAAAGAGTAAAAAGGAAACCAATAGAATAAACTTAAATAACATTTAAATTCTGTATTATTTGGCTTATGGGATGTTTGGGAAATGATACTTCAAATTGTTTAAGGGTGTATGAATAATATATTAAGTAATTATCTAAGGCTGTTGAGCGTAAGGTACGCTTAGTAGTTTATTTATCATCCTTGTATGATGAAAAGTTTCTGAACCTGAACAATCCATTAGTTTTGGTTGCTATGGATATGATGGATTCTTTTATTGCATAGAATGGTTGTACTGCTTTTGTCTGCATATGGTTATTATATATGTTGTTTTGTTTGTGCTATTGATTTGAAACAACTAAAATATTATTCTTTTACATAATTTTAACTCTTTTGGATTATATAAGTGAAATACAGGTTTATGGAAGCAATAGCTACTACTTTTGTTTTCATAAATAAAGTTGTTTGCTCGACAAATAGGTACGTTTTCGGATTAAGGTTTTGCAACGATATTTTATTGTTTTTCCCATGGTTTAGGATGTTTTATTTTTGAAATATGATATATATATTGAAATTATTGATATTATTATTTTTTTGGACCTAACCGCGCAAAGGATACTCTACCGAAATTTTCCATGAATTTAAGACTTAGAAAAAAATTATGAACGTGAAAATATTTTCAAACTTTTATTGGACATGAATATGAAGATTTAATTATTTATAAATTGATATATTTTATTTAAAATACTTAATGATGTAAATTTATAGTGTTTATAAATCGAATAATTTGAATAAAATTATATCAAGTTTCTTAATTCCTTCTTTTTCTTTTCGATGATGAAAAGTTTTGAGTGGGGGAGAGTGTAACGACCTGTATTTTTTTGATAATTAAAACTATTAAATTAAATAATATTTTGAATTTAATACTATGAGAAATTAAAAATTTATGATTTATTAATGAGCAAAATAATTAGAATATAATTTAATAATGTTGTTTGAATGTTATTGACAACTATTTTAAATGAAATTTCAATCAATTGAAATAATTGTAAAGTTAATTTGATTATAATTGAAAATAAGGAATTGAATTGTAATTAATGGAATTAATGTAATTAAATATTTTAGTTAATATGAGTTAAGATTATAACTGTAGAATATGAATGTAATAAAATGTAAACTAATGTTAATTATATTCATAAGGTAATAGTTGATTCAATAATAAGAGTGTAAATTGAAATAAAAGAATTTGATTGAAATTAACATATAATTAACCGGGATTTTAATACAAGTTGTAATTTGACGCTGAAATTAATGTAATGTTTAAATCTAGAGATTAACATGGAATATTTAATTTTAAAAGATTATTAATTTCTAGGTAATCAAGAATGATGAAATTAATAACTTTTAATTTTGAATTTAAAAGTGATTAAATCAATTTAATAATAATTTATTTAATTAACGTGTAAAAATAGCCATTTTGGCCACTGTCTCGAATTTCGATGAAACCAGTTTCATCAGATCCGTAATAGTGAATTATTTTAAGATTTCAAGTTTCGTAGCGATCGGACTTGTCGTTGGGCCGTGCGAGCTCGAAACGCGTAGAAATCAATTAAAAGAATTTAAATGAATATAATTTGATTTTAAAAGCTGACTTCTATATACAATGGAATTAGGGTTTGAAACTAGTTCCATTGAGTTTAAAAATATCGAAAACCTATATTTTGATATATGGGATGACTTACTTTCGTATCGGGAACGAAACGGGCTTTTCAGGTCGTTGTTATCGTCTCGACCCAATTCAATCCGTCCATTCGTTCTTATCCATCTGCTTATATATAATATGTTATAAACCCTAGAAGCTATTTGTTTTATTTTTGTACGTATATATCTTCTATTCTCATCTGCTTCTTCTCAATGGCAGTCAACCAAGCCCTAAAATTTCAATCTACTGATTTCAAAATCAATTCCATAATTTCAAACTCTCCAAACTATGTCATATAATATATATCGTTGGTAAGACTTTGACAAGAGTAATCTATTGCTTTAATTCATTTTTCAATTTGATGCATTGTTTGATCAGAAAACGATGAAGAAGTTTCGGTCGTCCATGGGCCATGGTTTCGTTTAACGGTGGATCTCCGACTATTTGGCGATCGGGTGGTGCTGAGGCGTACTGGTCGTCGAATAGAGTCGATCCATGCGGTTAGTTCGCCTCAACAGTTCACCAAATCTCCATGATCGGCGATTGTTTCAAGGTGGCGGCAGAACATTTCTGGCCAAAGGGGATGGTCGCGTGAGCCTGGAGTGGGCGACCTAGCGTGGGCGAGGTAGTGTCGTTGGCTGATCTGGGTGCTGACGTGCATAGTGACCAGCGAAGGATGATTTATGGCAGCGGTTGTAGCTTGGAGATGTCGTTCGTGTTCGTTTACGTGGCGTGAGGGTTTCTTGAGGTAGGTAATTATAGAATTGCCCCTGATCTATATTTAATTTAAATCTAAAATTTTCAATCTTCTAACCCTAATAACTTTTACATACGAGCTCGGATTTGAACGCGGTTTCTTTCATTTGGATCGTATCGAAATTCCGGACAATATGAATCCGGTTTGGCTGCATTCTGAGACTGTTCGTATTTACGGCTTTATTTGGATTTTAAATCGACTGTAAATCAAAGGTGAGTGATTTAACCCACTCACGAATACTAAACCATCTTATGTTAGTTAAATTAAATTTAAGATGTGATAAGAATATTTTTGTTGTTGTTTGGTAGTTTAATTTGACATTTTATTTAATTTTAATTTATATTGAATTAAATTGCCATTTAAATTAATATTGAATTTAAATTGTTAGTTAAATACCTGATAATGATAACCAGTTAATTGTTGTGATTTATTGGCTGATTTGGATGATGATTGTGATGGATGTTTGTTTGTTGACATTTTGGATGATTGGATGTTTATATCCCTGTTATCACTATGGGTTGAAATGGTACACCCCCAAACGATCTCATAGATTAGGGAAAATCGTTATGGGTTGAAATGATAAATCCGAGCGATTTTATTAATTTGAAATTATTGATTCGGGATACAGGTTGAAATGATATATACCCGGAAAATTTAACTATTCTGGGGTTGAAATGATACATACCCTATCACTTGACCATAGAGTAGAAAACTATACGGACACTGTTAATCGATTTTAAATTATTTTCTAAATAGTAAAGTATAATTGATTTATAAATTTGATCTTTAAATTTAATTTAATAATTTTATTTAAAATTATATTTGGAAAATAATTTAATTTATATGGTTTAAAAGTTTCAAATTATAAGTTAATATATGGTTTTAAATGTAAATTTAAGATTTTAACTTATAATTTTGTTTAGTTTTTAAATATATAATTTAAAATTTAGTCTAAGAAAATATTTAATATAATTTTAAATTTAATTTAATATAATAAATATAGTTTTAATTTAATATAATAAATATAGTTTTAATTTAATATAATAAATATAGATTTTTATAATAACTTTAATAAATAAAAATTGTAAGAGTTTTGTAAAGAATTTATAAAGGTTGTAGAGATTTTATAATGGATTTTGTAAAAGGATATTTATAAAAGATTTTTTTGTACAGGACTTTTATAAAAGATTTTATAAAAGATATTTATAAAGGATTTTTATAAAAGATTTTATAAAGGATATTTATAAAAGATTTTTATAAGGATATTTATAAAAGATTTTTATAAAGGATTTTTATAATAGCTTTATAAAGGAGTTTATAAAGGTTTTAAAGGATTTTATAAAGGATTTATAACAGGAACATGTTTAAGAAGAAAAGTTGTAAATTATTTTGGGAATTTATAAATAGCTTTATAAATGGTTTTAAAGCATATAAATAGTTTATAAATGGTTTAGAAGAGATTTTTAAATTATTTTCAAAATTGATTGAAATAAATCTTCCTCGGTATTTATGAATATATTTATACTTTTGGAATAAGTATATGGATATCTTGATATGAAAGTATAAACTATTTCCTATATTTATTATTAAAAAATGTTTTAAATGACCACGGTGTGAAAAATATAACGATTGGTTGTTAAAGGGACCGAGGTCGGATATTGTCATACTCTCTGCCAATTTCGAAACCACATTAACAACTATGCATGTGGTGGAGAATCCACAACGAAGTAGGATGGTTTGGTGAACGCCACTGTATGAGGTATGAACGCAGCCCTGACCCCCCTAGGTCAGCTTGATATGACTAAAACAGGAGCTATACCGAGCCAATTGATGCCGCTCCTCCGATCGGGCACATTTCTTCGATATCATATCCATTACTTTGTGATTGATTTGGTGGCCACCCCTCGATTTGATTGTGGGAGTGTGTTCCGAGGTGGATGGTAGTAGCTGCTATGCGTTACCACCGGTCCGGGAGTGCAAAACGGTAGAATCCTACCCTGGGCATTGCTTCGTGTGCCTTGTCATATGCCTTATCGAGCCCACTACGATTTTGTTTTGTGTCATACCTATGGAGTGCTCCCTGATAGCCCACAGGTTTGGTGGAGTTTACCGTACTATATAGACTATAGCATTTATAAAAATGTGTTAAGTGGTATATGGATAATGCCTTAACGCTATTTTAATACTTTACTTTACTGATAGACATTATATCTAGCGTATATTACTAAATATAAATAGTTTAACGGATCCTTAGGAGATGGAAATCCCGAACATCTCTTAAGTTATTGCACGCTCGTTATACACTGGACAGGAGATGTAAAATCTCATAAACATCTCTGAAGTCGTTACACTCATATTTATTTATGTTGATTTAACTTACATAAGATCTTTTAGTTCTGACTCGAGTGTTTTGTCTTTTCATTACGCTCAGGTCAGCCTGAGCATTTCAGTGTTGAAGACTTTATTTCTGGAGGACGAAGACGGAGATTTGTATACTATTTATATATATATTCCACTGCATCATGTTGTTCCACTGCATCATGTTGTTCCACTACATCATGTTGTTCCGCTGCATTATCCTATTATACTTACTGTATGTATAACTCTGATATATCATAAAAGTGTAATCAAATGTTATTTGTAAAACAGCTTCATGAACTGTTTATTTAATTATTATATTTTTTCATTCCGCTGTGAGATTCTGTGTTTTGTTTTTTTCTTCCTTTCTCTTATTTTCTTATTTACCCCATCAACAATCCATCCTTTTGAATGGTTTGAGTTGACATGTGTGGTTTATTGTCAATTTAAACCGTTCAAAACGGTGGGTCGTTACATCATACAGCCGTCACAGAAGTCAGTAATACGAATGACCATTCAATGTTGATGGCGGTAATAAGAGGAATTGATCCAGAATCAGACTTTGGTGATTGGTTAGCTGGCAAACCATCTGCAACATTGGAGCATTTATATGCAAAAGCAGCCAAATATTTGAGGAAAGAGGAAGCTAGATGCTCTAGGAAGAAGAATGTTGTGGGACCAAGTGGAGAAGGAGTGCAGAGTAACATTGCAGTGAAATAGTCTAAAGAGAGTTCCAGGAAAGTTCAAGTAATTGTCCAAAATAAACCAAATTAGCAAAAGAAAGGCGGTGATCGAAATTCTAAACGAAAGAGGGATTTTGGAAGAGGAAAGTCTAGGACTCCAATGTATGATACTTACACACCACTAAATACATCTCTAGAGAATGTTTACTTGTCTACCTATAATACCATGTAGTACAGGAAACCACCTCTGAAAGAATCAACGGAGAAGCAAAAACAAACTAGAAAATATTGTCGGTTCCATGAATGCTATGGTCACAACACGAATGAATGTAGGCATCTCCAGGATGTTATCGAGAAACTGATTCGGGAAAGAAAATTACAGCAGTTTGTTAAAGCCCTATAGGATTGCGGGTAGGGGACATCCGACCCCAACTGAGGACAAGCACCGCACAGAGCCAAGAAGCCTACGTGGATTGGTGGAAGATTAGTGATCAATACAATAGTCGGCGGACTGCATCCAGCTGATAAGAGTTGGCACGAGATTGAGCGCTATGCCAGCGCGATCAAGCAAATGAATTTTGAGTGTTGTTCAAGCACTGAAGATGGGGCTCTAGCGAAATAGCAACGTACAATGGCAGATAACATTGTATTTAGAAACAGAGATGCAAATACGATGGACGTATCGATGATTGACCCAATCGTCATTTCGGCCATGGTCGGCCCTATGACGCCCCACCCTGAGACCCACATTAACAAAGAGTATTACTGGGTAATATTGTCTGCTAATGCGGAGAATAGGGCTGGTTTGGGGCGACCATCTATAGTCTTGTCTTAAATATCAATTGAATACGTCAATTAGTGCTCTATATTTTTTTTCCTTTCTCAAGTGGATCGACATATCCAATAAATGCTTAATATAAAACTACAGGTGGCTATAGGATCTATCAGAACAAATTACAATAACTCAAATGCATAACACATTACAGAACAACAAACAGATATATATACATATATATGCCGATATATGTCAATACAATACAAATAATACATCATAAGTGGTATGACGACCACAATATACACACGAGTTAAAACAATATACATATCAGAGCAACGACAAAAAGACTACAACAAAAAGGGCTAGCAGATAAGTCCTTGCGGAAGCAGAATAGGCTAAGTCCATAAGGGTATAACCTGAAACACCTCGGTCTGACCCGAGTATAAAATACACGGGTCAGTCTAGCTAAAAAATCAGTTTATAAGGATAAGTGATAATATGAGCATAAAGTAAAGGGTTAGATATCCTCTCGAATGAGAAGAAACAATAATAAGATCATGCCTCTACTTCAAATAATGTAATTACACTAAGTGTATGTCCTCGAAATAGGTAAACTCACCAAATAACACTAAGTATAATAAATGCCTCATATCATCGGCGAAATCCCAAAAGCCACTAAAATAGTTTCTATGAACCATATCTCCAAAATTGGAGAATCCCAAATCCCATACTCAAAACTCGCTATAAGTGGCAATCACAAAAATATTCTCTAAATAGAGAATTCTCAAACAAAAAATACGCTAAAATGGGAATCTCATATATCTCCAAATAGGAGAGTATAAATCTCAAATAAACGCCAAGTGTTGGCAAACCCAAATCTCAAATATAGAACTCGATATGGAGTTCAATTTCCAAAGATGTAATCGCCATATATAATATCTCGAATGGCTCAAATGGCCAATAATGTAAAGAGGTGATACACTTGGAAAATCACAAGGAAATCAATGAAATCATCTCAAAGATATAGCACGTGCTTATGGCCAAAGCCCGCCAAGTACGGTTCTCCCAAAATAAGGTGCCACGTCTCTTAGACAAACGTCCTGAAGGACAAATAAATACGTCTCTTAGACAAACATCCCGAAGGACAAATATGTCGAAATGACAAATGTCCCTTAGACAAACATCCCGAAGGACAAATGACCCGAAGGTCTAATACTGGCAAATACGTCTCTTAGACAAATGTGTCACAAACTCTCGGATAGGAACCCGAACAGTGTTAACGTGTGTCCCATACCACACATTCGCTCTAAACTGTTTACTAATCGCTATTAAATTTCACACTCAAAGTAGTAAAAAGTTTACCTCATCTCATCGGTAAACTCGACCCGCAGGTCAAAACGATCAAACGGACAAGTCGGGAATTAACCGATAAGGTAAACGCACGTGTCCCATACCACGTGCTTTACCAAACCGTTTAATTCTCCTTCTCATTCGCTCGAATAGTGCAAAAACGTGTATTTTATATGTAAAATAATTTACTTGAGAAAACAAGCTTTTAATACCAATTTTGAAAGCCATATTTGAAAATTCCCTTATTATCGAGAATAAATAGATTCTATATTTGAAAATACTTTAAAAATATCATATAATAATAATTTAAAATGCCCATTTATTTTAAAAATTATTTCAAAAAGGTTTGGAAAAATCCATGCTCGAAAACGAATAAAAACCCAAAAAATCACTTAAATCGATATTCGAATTCAATTCAAATTTAATCCCAAATTGGAATTTCAAAATCTCTAAAATTTGGCTAGTCTACCGATAGACATCATGGCCTCAAAACATTATAGAAATATCACAAAACATGAAGTAAAAGTCAAAAGGCGGACGGAAAAAGAACATAAAAATGCATTGGCAACACAATACCCAGGTCTGAAATCTTTTCTGGGTTCAACTTTTGGACATGAAACAGGTGGCCAAAAGACCTTTGATTGAACTAAAAAATTAGTGTGCACAAAGTAGAAAACTTCGGCTTTCAAACAAAAAAAGAATCGATGGATTCCGACTAGGAATGAAAAAGTTACGCTGTCTCAAACATGGACTTAGGCCATGTTTACAACAGTTCAAAAACAAAAATATGCCCAGGCCTGAAAACCACCTTGGGTCCAACTTACAGGCCTGAAACAGAGGACCAAACGACCTCATATTGAGCTGAAAATTGGTATGCACATAGTAGAAAACTTTATCTTTAAAAAAAAGAATCGATGAATTCCGACTGGAAATGAAGAAGTTACACTGTCTCAAACATGGACTCAGGTCATGTTTGCAACAGTTCAAAAAACTAAAAAATGTACAGGCCAGAAAACCATCTCGGGTTCAACTTCCAGGCATGAAACAGAGGACTAAATTACCTCGGATTGAGCTGAAAATTATGTGCATATAGTAGACAACTTTATGTTTCAAACAAAAAAAGAATCGATGAGTTTCAGTAAGAAATGAAAGAGTTATGCTATCTCAAACATGGACTTAGGCCATGTTTGCAGCAACTCGGAAAACAAAATTTCTACAGGCAAAAATTTGTGTTTGAGTTGATTTTCTACCACTGTTTTGAACATCCACATGACAATATTTTTCAACTAAAATTTGCAAAGATGAAGTTCAACATGCAAGCTACCAAATGCAAGAAATCCGGCAGCATTTCGTTGCCAGAATCAAAAGTTATAGGCTTTTAAAGAGGCAATATGAAACAGATTTCAAACAGAGAGACTACAATAAAAATTTATTAACAAAAGCTAAATTTTGATTTCTTTTGCAATTTTTTGAGCTTGGCTCAGCTAGATTATGTGAGTATTTCAACTCACCTATACAAGAGAAGAACAATGCATGCAAAAGAAAATTCACTGTAAATAAGAAACCACTTTCACAAATCAGGAATTTTTGATGAAATTAAGTGATTTGGAGTTTGATTACCTTTGATTTATTCACTAGAGTGAAAAAGGTAGCAATTTTCTTGAATTTAATGAAGAAATTTGCTTGAATTTGA
This sequence comes from Allium fistulosum, assembly GCA_030737815.1. Taxonomy (NCBI): domain Eukaryota; kingdom Viridiplantae; phylum Streptophyta; class Magnoliopsida; order Asparagales; family Amaryllidaceae; genus Allium; species Allium fistulosum. The sequence goes on along the minus strand of CM060908.1, from coordinate 941,053,759 downwards.
GAAAATGGTTGAGTGGTTTGCTGTATTTGTTTTTCAGGTAGAAGAAGAAGATGAGATAGTGAAAAGGAACATACAGAGAATTAGATTTCTCATTATCTCACCTGGTTAAGCACTAATGGGCTTTGGACCCATTGGTAAAAAGAAAATAAAATGGCCAATTGGTTAAATAATCAACACTTAACTAAAATGTGTACACATATCACATTATACACAAAACAAAAATACATATTTCTCTCAAGTTTTACATAAGAAAAATATGAAAACTTGTATACATATAAAATAAAACATTTTCTACATATAAAATGATAAATTTATATTTTTAAAACATTATTATTATTAAAATCTCTTATTTTACAAAAATGCGCTATTTTTACAATAAAATGCAAAAGTCTATATTTTTTACTTTTAAAATTTAACAAAAATACTTTTCTCGCTTAGAAAAATATTTCAAACCATTTCCAACCTTAATTTATAGCCAAAACATATTTTTAAACCAATTTCCACCTTTTTATTTAAATAAACCACCTTTAAAAATTACATAGTTCTTTTAAAAATTATTAAAAGAAGTAAATGGGCAATAATTAATATAATTATTGCATTTTCTCTAAAATAAGGTCATTTTCCATTTATTATCAACCCAAACAAAATAAAATAACGTTTGGAATTTTATTTTCTCATTTTAAATTCCTAAATTCATTGTTTATTTCAAATAAACAATTTAAATCTCCAATTTTAATTCAATTCACAATTACCATTATAATTTAATATTGACAGGTAATCTCCAAACCAGGGTTATTACAGGCCCCGCCTTAGTGAGGAGGATCTTGGTTGATTGTGGAAGTTCTGTAAATATAATTTTCAAAAAGGCTTACGATCAGATGAGGATGGAAGCCAAGGACTTGAAACTGTCTAAAGCCCGCATTCATAGCTTTAACGATGTTGCGACCGAAGCTGTCGGATATGTCGAATTGCCTGTGGAGTTGGGAGAAGGCGACTATAGGAGAGTATGGATTTTTCCATTTGTTGGCTTGGATGTTGACTCTTTATACAATGCTTTTCTAGGCCGACCATCCTTAGCTGAATTCCGTCCAGCTCTTGCCCCATGGTGTTTGACTTTGAAGTTCCCAATTGATAATGGTTTTGGAGTTATGCATGATGATCAGGAAACTGGACATGCCTTCTATGTAGCTGAGTTGAGAGACGCTTAACGGAAGGAGAAAGGTAAGGGTATGGACAAGTCTCCCCACATCCAAACCACCGAAGATTGACAACCAGCGCCTGAGCCTTGGATCGGGCACCACAGTCGGTTCTATAAAGATATAGATTTGAGGGATGATGAGGAGGAGCCCAAAGAGACCAAGATTACGCCGGCTAAGCTGACGATTGACATCACGATCAGTCATGATGACCCGTCATGGCTCCTAAAGATCGGATCACAGCTCAGCCCCCATGATGATGAAAGAACTTGCTAGTTTTCTCCGAGCGAATCTTGACATCTTCGCTTGGACTCATTCTGACATGTGTGGGATCTCACCTACCATTGCGAGCCACGCATTAAATTTCGACCTGAGGCACGTCCTGGAGAAACAGAAAAGGCGTGTCATAGATTCGGAGAGATCTGCTACCTTTAAAGAGGAGGTGGATAGGCTCAAATGCAATGGGTTTATTCACGACGCCCTCTACCCTAAATGGGTATGCAATCCTGTATTTGTGAGAAAGGCGAATGGAAAGTGGCGGATATGCATTGATTACTTGGACTTAAACAAGGCATGTCTAAAAGGTAGTTTTCCCCTTCCAAGAATCGACCGGCTGGTAGATTCAACCATAGGACACGAGTTGCTATCTTTCATGGATGCATACTCTAGATATAACCAAATCTCGATGCACATCCCTGACCAGGAGCACACCGGTTTCATTACCGACGTCGGATTGTATTGTTACGTCTTACGTGATAATACCATTCGGATTGAAAAATGCTGGAGCAACCTATCAACGCCTAGTCGACATAATGTTTAAAGATCAGATTGGAAAGATGATGGAGGTATACGTGGATGATATGCTCATGACGTTACGATGATCAAGCGAGCATATTAAAGACTTATTAGAAATGTTTGATATCCTCTGATATTACAAAATGAAGATCAATCCTCTGAAATGTTCTTTTAGCATAGCATCAAGAAAATTCTTAGGCTTCATCGTCAATGCTCGCAGAATTGAAGCTAATCCCAAGATGATTCGAGCAATTCGCAACATTCAGGCGCCAAAGACCATCAAACAAGTACAAAGCCTAAATGGGAAGGTTGCCGCCTTAATTCGATTTATTTCTTGAGCTACCGATAAATTCATTCCTTTCTTAGACTTGATTAGAAGAGGGAAAAGGAACTTTGAATGGATGTAGAATTATGAAGACGCATTTCGGGCTTTGGTGAACCATTTAGAGAGGCCTCACATCTTGTCAAAGCCGGTGGATCATGAAGACTTGTAGATCTACTTAGCTATGCTGATACATGCTATAAGTGTCGCACTACTTCGTGAGAAAAAATCGAATCCAGAGACCGGTTTATTATGTTAGCAAGCAATTAACAGGAGCTGAAAGGAATTACTCAAAGATAGAGAAATTGACGTACTACCTATTGATTGCTTCATGAAAGTCGCGTCCTTATTTTTAGGCTCATCCTATCAACGTTTACATCGATCAGCCATTACGATAGGTCTTACAGTGACCTGAGACATCTAGGAGATTACTCAAGTGGAACATCGAACTGAGCCAATTTGACATCACTTATCTTCCTCGAAGAGCCATCCAGGGACAGGAACTGGCAGACTTTATAGCAGAATTCACTGCACGGGATGATCTTCCAGAGAGCGATGGAACCCCAACCATTCGGTGGAAAATGTATATGGATGGAGCATCCAATGATCATTGTTCTAGAGTCGAATCATGTTAGTAACTCTAGAAGATCGATCAATTGCTATGCTTTGAAGCTTGACTTCCCTGTAACGAACAACGAAGCTGAGTATGAAGCTATGATTGCTGGACTCAAACTTGCCAGAGAACCGGAATAAAATCTCTTGAAATCTCTTGTGATTCTCAGTTGGTAGTATGCCGAGTCAAGGGAGATTACCAGGCTAAAGGACAACGACTTTCTCCATACCTTATACAAGCCCAAGAGTTATTGATTGGTTTTTAGTATTATGACATCACGCACATTCTATGAGATCAAAACGAAGAGACCGACTCATGGGCAAAGTTTGCTAGCACTAGGGATGCACAACAAATGTCTTGGTCAGTCGAAGTACTACACAATCCGAGCATAAACCAAATGGAAATCGAGTGGGTACTGGAAAAGGAGCCTGAGAAGGACTCATGGATGACTCTAATTAAAGACTATTTGCTACATGGAGTCCTTCCCGTACAGAGGAATGAAAGGAGACAAGTCCTCCGCAGAGCTTCACGATATATCATTCAGGAAGGAGTCATGTATAGAAAGGGTTTCTTCGTTCCCCTGCTCTGGTGTATCGTTTATGATGAAATAAAACGAGTCCTAAAGGAGGTTCATGAAGGGGAATGTGGCGATCACACTGGGGGAAAACCCTAGCAAAGAAAATACTCCGTTATGGGTATTCTTGGCCAACTATCAGCCGAGATGCTGCTGATTACGCTAAGCGATGCGATAAGTGCCAGATGTATGCAAAAGTTCCGAGAGCTCCATCGACGGAAATCACACAAATGGTTAGTCCATGGTCGTTTGCCATATGGGCGATAGATATTATCGGTTCCTTACCAATCTCTAAAGGTGGTGCAAAGTACACCATCGTCGTAGTTGATTACTTCACCAAATGGACCAAAGCGGAGCCTTTAGCCACAATCACGACAAAAAAAAGCAATCAACTTTATTGTCTGAAACAACATCTGTCATTTTGGCCTTCCACAAACCATTGTAACTGATAATGGGACTTAATTCAACAGCACTGAATTCAAAGACTTCTGTCGTCTGCATCATACTGAAAAGAGATTTGCGGCAGTTGCCCACACTCAAGCAAATGGACAAGTTGAAGCTGTGAACAAAATCATAAATTCCATTTTGAAGAAGAGTTTGGAAAAGGCTAGAGGCAAGTGGGTGGATGAACTCCCAACAGCATTATGGGCTTACAGAACCACCCATAAGTCCGCAACTGGCCATACTCTATTCGCCCTTGCTTACGGCTCCGAAGCCGTCATTCCTGTTGAACTCGAAGTCCCTTCTCATTAACTAACCTACTACAATCCAGAACAAATAGAGATCTACTTTTAGAATCTTTGGACTTTGTAGATGGGAAGCGCAAAGATGCTGATTTGAGGGCGGCTGCACATCGACATCGAGCCGCCCGATATTACAACACTAAAGTCCGACCTAGAAACTTTGAAATCAGTGACCTCATCTAGAACAGGTTTTTCCTACCCCATCACACATGAATCCTACTTGGGAAGGACCATATGTCAATGAACAGAGGTTTGGATAGGGAACTTTCAAGCGAGCGACTATTGATGGCGTCACGCTCCTAAGGGCATGGAATAGCGAGCATTTACAACGCTATTTCAGTTAGTTTATTCTTTTTCATTCTTTTTGAATTTGCTTTAGCATTTTATTTTCCAAATATGTAATAAGACAAATGATGTCATTCCTTTCCATTTGGCAAATAAAGTTTGAAATTTCCTTTATGTTTGTGATTGTTGTAGCATTACATATTAACTACGATACCCGAGTAACTAATATTGACATGTCCGAGCAGGTTTCCAAAGTTCGGAGCTAGCCAATTACATAAGTTCACGATTGAACTAAACAAAATGAGAATGGTCCAACCATTTATTTAATGATTCTCGTTCGTAACTCGATGGACGGAATACCTAACGAGGGATGGATGTGACCTGACCATCCAACAACCAAGTTAATCCTACCGTGTGATGTGATAGACATGAATCAAAAGCGATCGTGATACGATCGATCGCTTGCTAAGTTAAACCCCGGACTTGGAGGAAAATCAATCAACTAAGGAAAGTATGGTCTGATTATTTTTCGAAATAACTCTAAGTCCCAAGAGTGTGGACTAGAGTATAAACACGAATTTGGTGCGATCCGATCACCCGCCAACTAACTCTTATCCCCGGAATGTGGATATAAGTATAAACAACTAGATGAGTGTGGTTCGACCACTTATTACTTCATAAATTCTGACCTAACCGATGGAAGGAGTTTAAACTCGCTAAGCATGGTGTTCGACTATCCACTATCTAACTTCGCGAACCCGAAACTGAGGACAGGAGTATAATAACTTAAACCGCTGAATCCGACAGCGTAATACTAGGGCTTGATCCTAGTGTTTGATACAACCTAAGGTCATGACCACATGGAGGCCGTGAGTGAAAATTAATGGATAATTATCTGAATTAATGAGCAATGAATTACAAGTACATTGAATGAAAAAGTAGTAGCTTGACTACTTAAAAAAATTTACATAAAAGTTCGACATAAAATAAAGAACTTTTTTTGTACATTAAATTTGAAAATTGTGATACAAGTTTATTTAAAAGCGGGGGCCATACCCGCACAATCACGGCAAACTAAAAAAAACAGCTATACAAGCTATATACAAACTAAGCCGAAATGAAGGCTATTTCTTTTGCTCCTTTTCTCTTTTGGATTTCTTAGGAGTGGCACTACCCGAACTTTAACATGTTCTTCTTTTTGATCCTTTACTACCCTTGGCAGGAGAGCTTTCAAAGGTTGTAGGGAGTTCTTCGGGAACCAACCCATCGGGTGGAATGACTTGTAGTGGGACGAGATTTGGATCGTCGATGTCCACATCAGCGGGTTTAGCTTTAGCTTTTTTCTTCAATAACTCCTCTCCCTCGATGCATTCCTTCAGGCTGAGCTCGTCGGTTGGTTTGGAGGCACCAGTGATTACGACATCATCTGATTCACCTAGCAGTAGCCGGTCATCATCTTTTTCATCATCAAGTGCTCCAATAACTTGAGCATTGGCCCAAGAATGTCAGTGGCCTCTAGAATTTCAGTAGATGTCGATTGTTGCTCCACGGTGACACCATCTCCTGGAGTTTGGCTGGGACCCGGAAGACCTGCAGATTCGTGGAAACAAGAAAATAAGCCAATGACTATTGGGCATGAGGAACGAAATCTCTTGAATAATGGGGAATAAAGTGGGATACTTATGTTTGGTTGACTTTCAGTTGTCGCCGGAGTGCTCCCCTATAGAATAGGAGTCAGCACCTTTGATGGTCGGATCTGTCCGGATCATAGCTCGGATCCTTTCCCGGGCCAAGAGAAACTTACCCTTCCACTATTCGAAGTGAAGGGGGACCTTTGGGATCGAACTTTGAAGACTCAGCAATGTTTTTCCTTTTGTCGGAGGCTGCTACAGTATTAAAGTATCAGGGCCTCACAGCAGCAAGGTCTAAAGGTTCATCCCCGCGAAGAATCTCCCATACCAATTTCCCTTCATCTAAATCAGCTTCACCGAGGGCTTTCTTCTTCATTTCAACAATATATTCCCAAGCCTCGGTGGGAGATTTGAGGTAGCCCTCTCCAAGAAAACTCAAATTATGATGGATTAGGACTTTAGCATTATATTCAACAATTAAAGGATCGAACATGTCCTTAAGCTCATTCCGACCACCTTCTTTGGCATCTTCTAACTATGTGACGCCCCACCTCTATGCTCACAATAACAAAGGTTATTATAAGGAATAACGTCTGCTATTGCGAAGAATAAGGCTTGTTAGAAGCGACCATCCGTAAGTTATGCCTTAGACGAGTATTGATCACGTCGATAGGAGTTGTATAAATTACTCCCAAAGATATAATTTCAATCCAAATCTAAAACAAAACTACGGTGGCTAAAGAAAATCCAGAACAACTCATAATAACAACAACACAGATAGTATAATCACATCAGAACAGAAATATCAGATATATAGCGGAAGACAAGTCTGGAATACATGCTACAACAATCGATAGTTCACAACAACAAAATGTACATATACATATACATCGACATACATAAGATGAGAGTCAAATAACCAAAAGAACTCCTCGAAGGCTAGATAAAAGATGATGTGAGATCCTAAAAGCTGAAGCTGCTACGGAATCAGAGATAGAGGCTACCCTGAAATAACTCGGTCTGACCCAAGTATTATTTAAAAGAAAATAATAAACGGATCAGTCTAATTTATTCTTAGAAGTGAATGCATCGTAAATAACATCAAAGCAAAATAATAATAATCTCGAATGAGACTATTCAACATAAGAAATCAACATAGTTAAATGAAGAAATCACATCAAACTCCATCAAAATCAACTTTCAAATTCACAATTGAATTCAAAACAGAAATTCACAAAATCTAGAAATCAATAATAGATAACTAGAAAAATCAACATAAAAGTGGATCGATCCCATCATATGGCGAGTCTAAGCTACGCCGCACGTGCATCAACATATGGCCGAAGCCTACCAAGTACTGTCATCATAATTTTGGCGCCCAACATATGACCCGAAGGTCCAACATATGACCCGAAGGTCTAGTACTGGTATTTGACCCGAAGGTCCATCATATGACCCGAAGGTCCATCATAGTGGCTCGAAAGCGCACAAAATCATCAAAATCATCAAACAACAAATATTTCAATTAACGAGTCCGGATTTAACCGAAATAGTAAAAGTGTGGTTCCATACTCCGCACTTTTGCTAAATCGTTTAAATCTCTTCATCGTTTCCTTGAAAGTGCAAAATTGTGTATTTTATAAAAATACATTTTACGTTCTCAAACGGACAAGTCCGGAATTAAGCGAATCAGTAAAAGCAAGGGTTCATAGTCCTCAATTTTGCTGAAACGTTTAAGTCGCTTCCTCATTCTTTTGAAAGCGCAAACTGTAAAATTTTTGAAAACAATTTTAATTTAAAACGACTTTTAAAACACGTGATTAAAACAGCAACAACTATAGCAATTTCGACGAGGAAATTGCGTATCTCAAAACACCGTAAAAATGAATATCAAATCAACGTTGCGGGATAACCGCTTGCAAATCCACTTTAAAATTGACGGTTACTGAAGTCAAAACAACAATAAATTTGTTCTTCAAAAATATCATCAAAATAATACACATCAAATATATAGTACCGGTGTACAAATTCCATTATAAAAATAACGGCAACAAAATTCGTTTTAAACGTAACACCGGTTCAACGTAGATTAAATAGTGGACTGCACCACTATATTTTCATTAGAAATATTGCACTGTCTCAATATATACGTGCTCAATTACACGTAAGTAAAATATGAAATGAAGCTACCTGGCAACTTATATATATGTGTACTCAATATACATGTGAGCTAAAATATGAAGCTACCTGGCACTTGCATATATGTGTACACTCAATATGATGGCCACATGCTTTCATTTTATACTTATTGGTAAATACTTGCTATAAAGTGAAAATGAAGGGGACTTGCACGTATACTCACGTACAAAGTGGACATATTACCACTGACTTGGATTCATGCATTATAATATAACATGTACCAAAGATTTCGAAACATGCATTATAACTTAGCCTGGACCAAAAATTTGTGATGGCCGTATTAAAATGCAAATGACCTGGATTTGAGTTAGCACACGCATTCACAGTGAATAATATGAAAATGAAGTGGTGCATGCACTTTACTTTTTCACGCACGTTCATAGTGAATACTATGACCTGGACATGCAACGAAACGTGACAGAGCCTATCACTACAAAGTGTGTATGCACGCAGGTGGAAAAACACGCGGATGAAGGAAAGAAAAAATGTCTGGACACGTTATTTGATGTTTCCAACAATTTGTGCAACCTAGCCTATGTACGCATGAAACTAAATAAAAGGTGACCTGGGCAATGGTTTATTATTTTCAAAACATGCTTAATGCACATAAACTACATATTATCAGACACATATTTCACTGCCCTCTTGATTAAGTTTTTCATACATCGTCCTTTTATAGCTTCAAGGAATCACATAACCGGCTAAAATCTGAGGATGGAAATTCAGTGCAAAGTTTACTTTATAACAAGAGCTACCACATGAGCATAAATTTGTTTTCGTGCACTTTCTGGGCACCACAATTATTTTCCTTTTCGTGCAACACAACCACCCACGAAACCAAAATCACAAGATCTGGACATGAATGTCATTATACTTATTATTCATGTACACGGCATTGACAGCATGTATACTATTGTATAGTCTGGACCGGGTTTTGTACACATACTCACGTTCAAATGAAAAATGCAATTGATTTGAAATTATTAGAAGTGTGAGTTTAAAAACTCACCTCATATTGTCTCAACTCAGAAAGCAACAAAAATACCAGCTTTACAACCAGTTAGCCTCAAAATTGGAGTAGAGGAAGAGTGAACTTCCATTAACGCATTTCTGCAAAGCTACTCGGAAGAAGAAATGAATCCAAGAAAATTATGCAGCCTTTTTTTTCTCTTTTATTTTTATGTACACAAGTTAAAGTGGGAAGTGTGCTGGCAATATACTTTAGTACAAAAGCATTTATGTGGAAAACGTGCCTCTGAGAAAAAGGACACAACTTGCTTATAAGAATAGTGATGGCAGCAAAGAGAAAATGTTCAAACTTTTGCTTTGCAAAATTATTGGTGACCGTAAGTGTTCACTTTTGTGATAGAAAAAGGGTTTACAGCAAATACAAAGAAATGTTCCAACTTGCTTTAAATTGGACCAAGTCTTCATATACACGTGAAAGGCTAAAAATGTATTACACTTCATTTTCCAACGTGCATCTCTGGAAAGTATGCAACTAAATATGAAAATGATTTGCTAAATAATTTTTTTTTTCAAATCTTAAATTAAAATTTCCATTTTAAATATTTATTTCGACAGTAATAAAATCACGGTTGTTATAGACTCCCCACCTTATAAAAATTGCGTCCCCGCAATTTTCATACTAGAAGCTGTCTATAGCATAAATTATTCATCACAACAAGGATTAAAATAGAAAAGAAGAATAAAAATGCTCACCCCCACCCGAAGAGGAGAGAAAACCGGGATAAGAACGCTCGATGAATTCTTTGGTTTCCCAAGTGCAATCTTTGGGATTTGCGAACCATTGAATTTTCACAAGCGGGACTTCTTTATTCTGAAGGTGTTTAACCTTCGAAGCTAGCACACGAATAGGATTTTGCACCATAGACAAGTCGGGTAAGATCTCAAGATCTTACAACATATGAGGATCAATAATAGAATCTGATTCTCGAAGGAATTGACGAAGCTGGGATACATGAAATACGTCATGAATTCCTAAAAACTGGATAGGTAGCGATACACGATAAGCAACTGGGTCAATGCGTTCCGTAATAGGAAACGGTCCAATATAACGAGGAGCCAATTTCCCAGAGCTACTAAAACGCACCACACCCTTCATCGGAATAACACGAATGAATACGAGATCGCCAACAGAAAATTCCAAAGGCTTCCTACGATGATCGGCATAAGATTTCTGCCTATTCTGATTCTCTTTCATTCTCTGTCTAATAACATCAATCCTCTCAGAAGAATCACGAATATAATCGGGGTCGAGAACTAACTTTTCCCTCAATTCCAACCAACAAGATGGTGATCGACACGGCCTTCCGTAAAGAGCTTCAAAAGGAGTCATGCCGATACTGGATTGAAAACTGTTGTTGTAAGAGAACTCAACAAGAGATAAGTGGTCTTCCCAACTACCACCAAAATCAAGAACGCAAGCTCGAAGAAGATCCTCTAAAACCTGATTCACCCTTTCAGTCTGACCGTCAGACTGTGGATGATAAGTTGTACTGAGACTGAGCTTAGTGCCCAAAGCTTTCTGAAGACTCCGCCAGAAACCACTAGTAAAAAGTGGATCTCTGTCACTAACAATAGAACTAGGCACACCATGAAGTCGAACGACTTCTTTAATAAACAGCTTAGCCAACAAAGGAGCAGTCCGATTGGACTTGATAGGAATAAAGTGGGCTGATTTAGTCAATCGGTCAACAATCACCCAAATACTAGTATGGCCCGACCTCGAACGAGGTAGACCATCAATGAAGTCCATAGAAATTTGATCCCATTTCCATAATGGAATCTCAAGAGGCTGCAAAAGACCACTGGGACGTTGATGTTCTGCTTTAACAAGTTGGCAAGTCATGCAACGACTTACGTAACTTGCAACATCACGCTTCATACCTTCCCAATAGTATAAGCGTTTCATATCAGCATACATCTTACTACTACCCGGATGGATAGTATACTTAGAACGATGACAGTCCTCAAGAATGTCATTACTAAGATTAGAAATATCAGGCACGATCAATCTACCCTTCTTCCGGATACAACAATGAACATCAATATCAAAATCCCTTAGATCATCACTTTGGGATTCTGATTTACAACTCTGAATAAGATAAGCAATATGTGGATCTTGTTTCTGGGCATCAACAACATGATCCAACAAACTAGGACGAGCTTCCATGCTAATTAAAAGCACAAGAGAATCAAAAACTGAAGGACGGTTTCTAATATTTCAAAGAGATAAAGCTTCCACATATTCCACTCTGCTAGCATCATGGAAACAACACTTGCTGCTTGCGGCTAAGCGCATCAGCAACTCGATTACCCTTACCAGGGGTATACAGAATATCGAATCATATGAAGTAAGAAATTCGAGCCAACGTTGTTGTCTCATATTAAGTTCTTCCTGAGTAAATAGATGCTTCAGAGATTTGCGATCTGTGAAGAGAATAAAACGCTCGCCCAATAATTAGTGTCGCCAAATTTTTAGAGCAAAGACTATGGCGGCTAACTCCAAATTATGGATAGCATAACGAATCTCTTTAGGATTTAGTTGTCCAGAAGCATAGGCAACTACTAACTTTTCGCACGAGAACAGCACCGAAACCAACACGGCTAGTACTGGTACAAATAATGAAGTCTTGGTTCCCTTCGGGAACCACAAGGATATCGGAAAAGAGCTCTTTCAAATAATCTTCTTTCCTGAAAAGTTAAAACATCCAAAATTACAATTATCTTTATGAAATCATTTTCTAGAAAAATTTACTTTTTATAGGTCGATTTATTGTGTCAAATTGTCTCATCAAAGCGTTTAGGAGATTCCTATCGATAACGTTGATCAAGCGCATCGACCAGAATTCTTAAAGCACTCAATGGGCAATACAATCACAAAAACATCTTCTATATGATAAACACAAATCCAATTATACTTGTAAATAAATCTTACGAAAACGTTTTGCCAAATTTTAAATTGATGTTTTCATCCAAAATCAATAAATATACAAATGGAGTCATCGAGATATTCGTAGAATACTCGATTCATAAAATGGATGAAATAAGCTAGGCAAACTGAATGACATAATAAGTTACTCATAAGAATCATAACGAATGTAGAATGCTGTAAGAGGGATGCTATCCTCTGCCACTCGTAACTGATAAAAACCGGTAGCAAGATCGAGTTAGGAGAAGAGCTTAGCGCCACTTAATTGATTGAACATGTCATCAATCCTAGGTAATGGATACCTATTTTTGATAGTGAGCTCGTTAAGCTTGCGATAATCAATGCAAAGCCTAAGAGTACCATCTGGCTTCTTAACAAAGCCAACAGTGGCGCCCCAAGGAGATGAGCTAGAATGAATAAATTGCTTGGTTTCCAACTCAGATAATTGTTGCTTGAGTTCCTCATTATCCTTAGCATACATCCTCGTGGGAGGACGACTGATAGGATGAGCACCAGAGATAAGATCAATACGGAACTCAATTTCCCTATTCGGCGGCAAACTCGAAATAGGCTCGAAGACAACAGAAAAATTACAAACAATCGGAATATTTAGCTATAACAGCCTCCGATTTGAAGGAAGAAATGATAGCATTCGAAATATAATAGATAACTGCTCGATAGCATCGGAATGCTTGAGATATAAAGTTCTTTAGGGACATAGGATTTTGAACTTCATAACAGACGAGCCAATCCATTCCCAAAATCATATCAAAATCAAGATGATCCCTAACATGCAAATTTGCATGAAAGGAAAAACCACAAAGAATAATCTCAACACCAACACATAACAAGCCAGGAGTAGTGGATCCATCAATAGGATTCACAATCCTCAAAGGGTCGCAAAGACTAACAACATTCAAAGAAATAATATCAACAAGCTCCTTTGACATGAATGAATGCGATGCACCCGTATTGAAAAGAACTCTAATAGAATAGCCACGAAATAAAATAAAACTTTCCTAAACAGAAGGAGTAATACCTTTGGGCTGAGAAGAATCAACAGAAGCTTAAGCAACATTAAGTTTCCCAGATTTTAAACCCTTAGGGACAATAGGACAATCAGAAACCCACTGTCCTACTTTCAAATCTAATATTGAAAAGGAATTTAACAAATGGAATACTACGGCAATATGAGATATATTCCAAGACGTATTCCAACTTGTTAGAGTGGATAAAATTTTAAGAACAACGAAGGAATAGATTCGAAAGGCACGAATAAAAACCTCGAATAGTTGTAACACATGTTCCATTCTGCTTCTGTTATGTGTTTATTATATTTTGTTCTGAACCTCGGCTCTGATACCAAGCTGTGACGCCCCACCTCTATGCTCACAATAACAAAGGTTATTATAAGGAATAACGTCTGCTATTGCGAAGAATAAGGCTTGTTAGAAGCGACCATCCGTAAGTTATGCCTTAGACGAGTATTAATCACGTCGATAGGAGTTGTATAAATTACTCCCAAAGATATAATTTCAATCCAAATCTAAAACGAAACTACGGTGGCTAAAGAAAATCCAGAACAACTCATAATAACAACAACACAGATAGTATAATCACATCAGAACAGAAATATCAGATATATAGCGGAAGACAAGTCTGGAATACATGCTACAACAATCGATAGTTCACAACAACAAAATGTACATATACATATACATCGACATACATAAGATGAGAGTCAAATAACCAAAAGAACTCCTCGAAGGCTAGATAAAAGATGATGTGAGATCCTAAAAGCTGAAGCTGCTACGGAATCAGAGATAGAGGCTACCCTGAAATAACTCGGTCTGACCCGAGTATTATTTAAAAAATAATAATAAACGGATCAGTCTAATTTATTCTTAGAAGTGAATGCATCGTAAATAACATCAAAGCAAAATAATAATAATCTCGAATGAGACTATTCAACATAAGAAATCAACATAGTTAAATGAAGAAATCACATCAAACTCCATCAAAATCAACTTTCAAATTCACAATTGAATTCAAAACAGAAATTCACAAAATCTAGAAATCAATAATAGATAACTAGAAAAATCAACATAAAAGTGGATCGATCCCATCATATGGCGAGTCTAAGCTACGCCGCACGTGCATCAACATATGGCCGAAGCCTACCAAGTACTGTCATCATAATTTTGGCGCCCAACATATGACCCGAAGGTCCAACATATGACCCGAAGGTCTAGTACTGGTATTTGACCCGAAGGTCCATCATATGACCCGAAGGTCCATCATAGTGGCTCGAAAGCGCACAAAATCATCAAAATCATCAAACAACAAATATTTAATAGTAAAAGTGTGGTTCCATACTCCGCACTTTTGCTAAATCGTTTAAATCTCTTCATCGTTTCCTTGAAAGTGCAAAATTGTGTATTTTATAAAAATACATTTTACGTTCTCAAACGGACAAGTCCGGAATTAAGCGAATCAGTAAAAGCAAGGGTTCATAGTCCTCAATTTTGCTGAAACGTTTAAGTCGCTTCCTCATTCTTTTGAAAGCGCAAACTGTAAAATTTTTGAAAACAATTTTAATTTAAAACGACTTTTAAAACACGTGATTAAAATAGCAACAACTATAGCAATTTCGACGAGGAAATTGCGTATCTCAAAACACCGTAAAAATGAATATCAAATCAACGTTGCGGGATAACCGCTTGCAAATCCACTTTAAAATTGATGGTTACTGAAGTCAAAGCAACAATAAATTTGTTCTTCAAAAATATCATCAAAATAATACACATCAAATATATAGTACCGGCGTACAAATTCCATTATAAAAATAACGGCAACAAAATTCGTTTTAAACGTAACACCGGTTCAACGTAGATTAAATAGTGGACTGCACCACTATATTTTCATTAGAAATATTGCACTGTCTCAATATATACGTGCTCAATTACACGTAAGTAAAATATGAAATGAAGCTACCTGGCAACTTATATATATGTGTACTCAATATACATGTGAGCTAAAATATGAAGCAAAGCTACCTGGCACTTGCATATATGTGTACACTCAATATGATGGCCACATGCTTTCATTTTATACTTATTGGTAAATACTTGCTATAAAGTGAAAATGAAGGGGACTTGCACGTATACTCACGTACAAAGTGGACATATTACCACTGACTTGGATTCATGCATTATAATATAACATGTACCAAAGATTTCGAAACATGCATTATAACTTAGCCTGGACCAAAAATTTGTGATGGCCGTATTAAAATGCAAATGACCTGGATTTGAGTTAGCACACGCATTCACAGTGAATAATATGAAAATGAAGTGGTGCATGCACTTTACTTTTTCACGCACGTTCATAGTGAATACTATGACCTGGACATGCAACGAAACGTGACAGAGCCTATCACTACAAAGTGTGTATGCACGCAGGTGGAAAAACACGCGGATGAAGGAAAGAAAAAATGTCTGGACACGTTATTTGATGTTTCCAACAATTTGTGCAACCTAGCCTATGTACGCATGAAACTAAATAAAAGGTGACCTGGGCAATGGTTTATTATTTTCAAAACATGCTTAATGCACATAAACTACATATTATCAGACACATATTTCACTGCCCTCTTGATTAAGTTTTTCATACATCGTCCTTTTATAGCTTCAAGGAATCACATAACCGGCTAAAATCTGAGGATGGAAATTCAGTGCAAAGTTTACTTTATAACAAGAGCTACCACATGAGCATAAATTTGTTTTCGTGCACTTTCTGGGCACCACAATTATTTTCCTTTTCGTGCAACACAACCACCCACGAAACCAAAATCACAAGATCTGGACATGAATGTCATTATACTTATTATTCATGTACACGGCATTGACAGCATGTATACTATTGTATAGTCTGGACCGGGTTTTGTACACATACTCACGTTCAAATGAAAAATGCAATTGATTTGAAATTATTAGAAGTGTGAGTTTAAAAACTCACCTCATATTGTCTCAACTCAGAAAGCAACAAAAATACCAGCTTTACAACCAGTTAGCCTCAAAATTGGAGTAGAGGAAGAGTGAACTTCCATTAACGCATTTCTGCAAAGCTACTCGGAAGAAGAAATGAATCCAAGAAAATTATGCAGCCTTTTTTTTCTCTTTTATTTTTATGTACACAAGTTAAAGTGGGAAGTGTGCTGGCAATATACTTTAGTACAAAAGCATTTATGTGGAAAACGTGCCTCTGAGAAAAAGGACACAACTTGCTTATAAGAATAGTGATGGCAGCAAAGAGAAAATGTTCAAACTTTTGCTTTGCAAAATTATTGGTGACCGTAAGTGTTCACTTTTGTGATAGAAAAAGGGTTTACAGCAAATACAAAGAAATGTTCCAACTTGCTTTAAATTGGACCAAGTCTTCATATACACGTGAAAGGCTAAAAATGTATTACACTTCATTTTCCAACGTGCATCTCTGGAAAGTATGCAACTAAATATGAAAATGATTTGCTAAATAATTTTTTTTTTCAAATCTTAAATTAAAATTTCCATTTTAAATATTTATTTCGACGGTAATAAAATCACGGTTGTTACAAACTAGGCCTCGATCTTCTCTCTAACTTTGTTGTGGCCGTCTTCCTTTGCCTCCTCCATGAGGATTTCAATTTGACCAAGTTGCTTCTTAAGTTTGATTTTCTGTCCCCGAGCTTCGACGGCCTCTCTGCGATATCTTTGAGACTCCTTCCGAGCTTCGAGCTTTTCTTCCTTCTATTTTTTGAGGGTTCTTCGAGTTCCTCAACGCGACAGGCCAGAATTATTTTCTCTTTTCCAGTATATCTTTCTCCAAAGCAAGCACACCGCTGTAGTTGAGAGCAGCATCCGGCTCCTTTTTGTGAGCCATTTCCAAACGACTAACCGCTTTGGATGTTCCTTTAGCGCTTTTTCTGCCACGGTCAGCTTCGCTGTCAACTCCAAGATCTCATCATCTTGATGTTTAATTATGTCTTTATCACGGATCACCTTTAACTTGAGGCGATCAATTTCATGTTGTCTCTCAATAGACACATCAAATATTTTCTCGGTTAAATGCTGGAATTCTTCATGCTGCACAAAAACGTCATTGACGCATGCAAGGGAACCCGCTTTAGCACTCCCTCGAATTGTATGGATGGAAGGAAGGAACTTAAGCCTATGGAAGCAGATTTTTGGAAAATTGACCTTAAGTTCGGCCAATTTTTCTACCATGGAAGCCTCAAGAGCTACAGTAGTCAAAGCTGGATCAGAAGTAATAATTGGGTGTTTGCTCGAGCTACAATCGTGGGACTATTTGGAACCAGATGAACCTGAATAATGCTCAGGCGGCACAACAATTTGAGGAGCATGGGAAGAAGTCTAATCATTGCTATGTATAGTAAGCTTGGGCTGAACTTCCTGATGAGACGATTGAGATTGGGACTTATGTTTAGAAGATGAAGACTCCCTCGAATGATGACTTCTTTCCCGGCTATCACCTCTCTCTCGATGCCCACCCGAGTCTGGACAGTGGCTGGATCTATACTATGTTGAGGAGCCCCTGCACACTAAACAAGAGTGTAGAAGTGACCATCAAATAAAAGATAGACAAAAATTGTGCGGTGAAGTGTGCTTGATTGTGGGTGTCCTAGTGTCCTCTCGATGGATCGATTATTATAGCCTTGCTCATAGGAATGTTTTCCCCTTTACTAATGAGAGGAATATCATCACCACTCCAGGTGGGAGAATTAAGCCCTCCAATACTGATGTTGGGGAAGTCATAAGTCATGATATCATCAAGGATAGGGAGATTCAAGAACCATTCCATCGAACTTTCTAAATGTTGAGAGGAAGACTCTTCTTCAACAGAGGTGATGATAAACTCAAGCTCTTTAGCGGTTTCTCTCCGATGGAGTTTATATGCGAGCTTATTTCCTCTCCTTGTTGACATGTGAGATTGAGTGCCTTGTGCTGGTTTGACCATAGGCGCATTGCCCGAGCATGCATCAGCATCGCCCGGCTTGTTGGTTTCATCATCTCTAATTTCACCCTCTTCGGCTGTAACGACCCGAAATTTCAAACACTTCGTATTTAAATATCTGAATTATTTAAATATTTGTGTCCAAAATTTAATACGATTAAATATGATTTTATAACCTTGATAAACACTTTTTAATTAATAACTAATGTTAGAAAACTTATTTTTGAATGTGTTTACAAAATATACACTTTGGATAAACACTGAAAATGTGACCGGAAAACATTTTGTTAAAAAAATCAACTTTTTATTCAATACAAGTTGCGTAAACATATTGCAACTTGAATAGTTATCATGTGTAAACATACGATAAGAATTAAACGCATCTTTTCCTAAGCTAAAGATTAACTAAACTAAAGTATAAATTAGCAAAAGTAAGTGGAAACATAAGGACTAAAAGGACCCTTAAATCGAGGCACCAAACATGGAAAGCATGCTTGTGTAAGAGCATGGTATAACATGATTAACTTATGGCTAAGGAGAGGTTTATTCACACTTATCCATCCATTTCCTAACACTATAAATACACATGCATACACACTCATTTATTCACAAACCAAAAGGTTCCAAATCTTACATTCTTTTCATGTCTTCTCCTCTCTAACTTTCTACAAGTCTATGCAAATCAACGTCTTTCCCTTTCAAAGTTTCACAAAGGTCTTAGACCATCATTAGAACATGCTTTAGCTTCTCAAAGTGAGGAAATGATGGAGTTTTGGGAGATCCTCCCTTAAGGCCATGAGCAATAATGCCTCTCTAGGCATAGGCGTGAGCAAAAGAGAGTAGGGGGACGGCTTGGCCATGAGATAGGAGCAAGTGTAAGTTAGTGGAGAAGTGGTTGTTTGTTTGAATGTTGGTAGGAAGTATTAAGGTTGAAATAAAAGTGAGTTAATCTCACTTCAAATCAAGTTATTAACTTGATAATATTGCTTGTTATATCACTTGATAATTGTTTGTTAATCACATGTTAATATGCTTGCTATTATATATAATAATAGACACTAATTACTTAAAGTTATAAACTTTTATTACAAGCTTCCAAAAGCATATGATTTGTTAAAGTAGTTGCCTTAAAGAGAATGGGATTATGTTGTTTAAATTAAGCACATTTGAACATCTAAAATGGACATTATTATTAGTACATATGTTAATACATGTTTAGTAGTGATATGGTTTGAATTTGGAATCATATGTGTATTAAAGAGAATGACACAGGATATTAAATTGAATACAGAATTGTCCGTATAGCAATAGTCGTTATAAGCATACTTTGAATCCCTTGAACTATAACTTATGAAAATGGAGATTTAATGACATATCTTAATAATAACTTGTTTGGTTATTGTTTACACTTCTATCAGTGTTTAGAAAAGCAAAGGATAGGTTTTGTAAAGTTATAGAAGAAGTAAATCAAAGTAACAAAATATTGAAGTAAAAAGGTCGCTATAAGGATTCTTTTTATTTAGTGAAATAATAATATTTTTCTACAAACTTCTTTTGAGATTTCTTTTCATATAAGAAGTAATAATATATTATTCTTATTGGCAAATTTTTGAAACCTAATTCATTTGATAGCTAGTTGAACGAAATGCAAAAAGTTATAGCGAAATAGTCGTTGTAAGTGTAGTTCGGTAAAATACCCTGTTTTCGGGAAATTCTCTAAAATAATTAAAAGATATTCTTTGAGATATTTCTTCATGGTTTTCAAGTACCCAAAGTATAGTAACTACTGTAAAAAGAACGGATTAAAAATAATTTGTTAAGATGTCGAAATCTAGGCGCAAATTTGTAGCAAATTCACCTTAAATGACAGCCTAGGACTTTTAGAGCACTTCTGAATTGCTAACTTTGCTTCTGAAACACTTTTGAGCTATTGCAAATTATTTTGTAGCATTTACAGAAATGCTATGTTTGTTGTTTGAAACTATAATTTGTGTAAAAATGATATTTAAATTATGTATCTTTCTCTAAGCTATTTAGTGTTGTTTTCTAACTTATAATAAAGTTTTTTAAAATTGGTTTCAAGTTTAAATATATTTTTAACAATTTACTATGAAATTTTAAATTAAGTGGCTTTTAAAATAAAACTTGTTTTTCTATTTATTTTAAAATTCCTTATTGTTACATGGTATTCTATATAAATAATTATCAAATATTTTAAGTAGTTTTAAAAGTGTTTAAACATAATAATGAGTATTTAAAGATATTTCTATATAAGTTTTAAATATTAAATTAAGTATTTTATAAAAATAATAAAGGGAGTTTGTATTTTAACACTTGAGATAAAATAAATGGTTTTGAGGAATTACCTAAAAGTATATTGCCTTAATTAATAAGTGTGGGTATGCTTTGATCTTTAAATAAATGTTTAAAGTTATTAAGGATAAGTAAATAGTTTTTGGTTGTTGTAAATGGTGTTTTTAGCAACACTTGTTTTGAACCCTTATCATTAATTATACTTGGGAATATAATTAGATATTTGCTAATGGATATTTAGTAGAAAAATAAAAGTAAATGGTTTTTGGTTTGTTGTGACAATTGTTTTAGCAACACTTGTCTTTAACCCTTAAATGTAATTAAAACTTTAAAAGGAGAGTTTTAAATGATTAAATGAAATGGTTTTGAGTTTGTAGTAAACAATGTTTTAGCAACATTTGTTTTTAAACCCTTGAATTATATTTTGGAATAAATATTATAAATCTTTAACAATGGAATTTTAAAGATAATAACAAGTATTGGAATCTTTTATAAAGAGATAAAAAAATGTTATATGCTCAATTTATAAAAGAAAGAGAGTTTATTATAACAATGTTTTGGTAGTAATTATTTTAATCTCTTTGATTATATTTCAAGTAAGTAAAACTTGTTAAATGATTTGCGGATACACTTATACCATTGGAATACGTTTATGAATACTTTTTAAGTATTGAAATGAGTATGGATGAATAGTTAAATGTTTTTATACAAGAATATAGAGGAAGTTTTAATTAATAAAGGAGTATTAATTAATGAAGTGTTGGTTTATAAAAGAAGTTTTATTAGATAAAAAGATGGTTTTTATTAAGTAGGGTTTTTAATTAATAAAAGATAAATTAATTGGAAAGGGATTAAAAATCATTTATGTGACTTGACCATGCCTTGCATGAAATGATAGTGCTGGTATGTTACTTGCTTATGAGAAAGTATTCAGGCCTCAGTTCTCTTATGTGACCATTCTCATTATTATTGAATAAGACCAAATTCATCGACTCAGACTTGTAGAGACCGGGATTGGTAAGTGTTCTACTTATCAAAAACCACTTCAAGGTTGAGATATGGGTTCTCTAAGTTGGAAGTGAATGAAGGAAACCATGTGTGGTTCTAGAATTTGTTGAGATGATGGAATCCATATGGGATTCATTATGTGATCGAGTTTTGTGAAAAACTCGTTTGAAGATGCCGGACGTGACCTCGACATCGGAAATGACTAAAAACAGAGTAGGCCCATAGCCAGCGGGGTTTAGCTAACCTCAGAGGGTACTGATCAACCCTATTATCTAGAGTATGCTCATCGATTTTGCTAGCGGGAGTTGATCGTATTCGAGACACGTTTTCTGCATGAACCAGCTATGACTTCCTTATTTGGTATATTTTATTTAGAGATATATGGAACTTGGAAGGTACTTTCTAACCCTTGCCATGGGACTTGCCTCGAGGTACTAAGGACCCTCCAATGGAAAATCCATATACGAATGTGCCTTTGCAGTTTTGTTTGTATACCTAGATATGTTGTTAAATGTAACCAATGTAACCATTTCAGCTATGTTATATATTTATATTAAACACCCTAGACATTACTATAATATAACTAGACTTTCTATTAGAAATGGTTTGGTTATCGTAAGGTAAAAACCCCTCTGTGTTTATTTACGGTGTGGTCTTACGAGATACCTTTATTCATTAAAAGGATTTTACAAATATAGTAATTCAAATTGCTTGAGTTTCTCATGCTGGTTCACCAGACTAATCCGAATGTTATTTTTCTTATAATGCTCGAGTCATCCCCGTGTATATTTCCAAATACTATTGATGATTCATTGGAGCTCTTGAAGAGAGGAGTTGGATGGTTCCCTATCGTAGATTTTATTTCCGCTGCATTACTTTGTTTAGTTTTATATCAGCAATTGTGAGGATAGTTTGTTATAACTGTCCAGGCTGATGATAGGTTAGTTTGCTCTGATTATAGTATATATACAGTTTTCCTTTGTAAAATTATCATTTTGATATTATATGTCATCGTTCCGTGGTGAGGTTCTGATATTGTGTAATCTTCTTTCTTGTTTTTTTTCTTTTCTTCTTTTATTTTACCCTAACATTCTGCCTTTCTAGAACTTGGGTGCTCGGCATGTGAATACCGTAGATGTATTAGTGTCGACATTTAGGGGTCGAAAATGAGGACTTACATCGGCATCGTCCTGAGCCCCCTCGACTGGGGGCACAACTGGGCTATTAGTGTCGCCTTCTTATTCTGCAGCATTCCTTAATGGTGCAGCACTTCCTAGAAGCCCGATGTTGTGACCTTCTTCTAACAGCCGAAAAATAGATAACCATTCATCGGTTACAATGGATCTGATGTCCCTATCCTCAACTGGGGTGGCACGGATGTAGAAACCGCCCTTGAGAGACTATCGCCTTCTGGATGTTGATGAACACCTATAAATTTTCAAAGCATTAGTTAGTTCAGGATACGACTTGGGCTAAAAAAATGCGAATAAAGTGAAGACAACACTTACGTCCTTCCAACCATCGCCTCGCGAAGCTAGGTGAACAAGGAACGTAGAACCATTCGTGTTTAAAGATGCTGAGCTTGTTCCAAGCACCAGTTAGAACTTGACAGTTAGGCGAAGCCTCGAGGAAAGTGTAAGAAAGGCTTCATGCCCGTCGTTAGAAATTGCAGATAAACATGATGTCCTCAGGAGATGGGGAGCAGAACAGAACATCCATAAATAGCAAGAAAGTGCCATGAAGAAAAGCATAGTTGTTCGGATGTAGCCGATGGGAGGTAATCCTAGATAGTTTAGCAACTCTCAGATAAAAGAATTAAAAGGCGGCACACATCCGGGCCAGCACATGAATTTATTGCATGTTGTATATCCCTCCGGAGGCAAATGAGCCCTGTCATTCGGTGAAAGGACTAGAACATCTCCAAACAGTATCCATGTTTAGAGCATAGTTTGCGGAGAGCGGCCTATCCAATTCTAGAGGCTTGGAAATCCGTCGGGTTATCCAGAAATACAACACCTTCTGTAGTGTCGGAGGCCGGACTTATATCTTCCACCGGAAGGATGAGAAAATTAGAGAGAAGGTCGGCCAATGGGCTTGAAACCTCCGGTTGCTCAATTTAATGTCAAGAGAAAGTCTGTCGAATATAATTACAGAACTTGACTCGGCTCCGGGATTGCTATGTTTTGAAGATTATCCAGATGGCATTGCGGCTAAATGCTCTGAACGTCTGGAGCCCATATCAAATAAACTCAGTAGATAATCGAGATTATAAAAATTTACTTGTCCCCCCCCCCCGTGCTAAGTGTAAACATGTATGGTGCAGTGTTGTACAGTGTAGAGGTAAGCAGTTCAAAATTAAAAGCAAATGTAAGTGACGAGATTTTGAATTCCAACCAGAGTGACCGTCATCGTTAACCATCTCAACTGGCATTTAGATTGATTGGCTGTGTAAGCTTTGGGATTGACGATCGACATGTCGAAGTGTGAAGTCCATTATGAAAGTCCATATGTTAAGTTTTAGTTCATATTCTAAGTCCCAGGAGTTTGGTCATTCAATTTCGAGTTCGATATTGGATATGAAAGTTCTGTTGTTCATAATCGTCAATCCAGTTGTTCATAATTGTCATATGTTCAAGTTCATTGAGATGGAATTGGTTCTAACTTTTCATACAAGTGAATATGGTTTGGTTTGCTCAAATGTTCAAGTTCAATTCAAAAAGCTTAGAATAAGCTAAGTACCCATAGTCGATCCCTCTATCTAACATTAACCGATCCCTCTTATGAAGCAAAATAACCAATCCCTCTCGAAAAGCCTATGATCGATCCCTCCATCCTCAAACACACCTCCATTGTTCCCTTTACTCAGCCACATCCACACTTCTCTTAAAGAATATAACTGATCCCTCCATGCTCCATAAATGACCGACCCCTCTTTACTTCATGAACAACCGATCCCTCTCCACATCAGTAAACAACCGATCCCTCCACTTAATAATGCAACCAACCCCTTCATCCTTAAACTTCAATACTGATTCCTCTACTTCAACATTTCCACACTTCCCTCAAGCATTCACTCCGATCCCTCTCCTTCACCTACATTCCAACCAATCCATCGCTTAATCCATACGTCTCATCTTCCTCAAACAATATCGGCCATCTCCCCTCCATATAACTACAAAATTACGACTCCATACGCATCGAGCTCTAACCCATCCACTAATGTGATCAAACCCATCATCTCATCACAAATTAAAGGTTAAAGGCAAGAAAACCTACCTAAGTATATAGAATGCGAGTTGCTCGAGAGGAGATTTTTTATTTTGATTCAGATTGAAGATGGAGTGGTGGTCTGAAGCAAGAGAGAACAGTGAGTTCATGGATGGAGGTGGTTTTGGGTTCTAAGGGAAGGGGTTGGAGTAAAAGTTAAAGGGGGAGGGTTCGGAGGCAAGTTTGAAGGAAATGGGAAGAAGGGTTCGGTCGAGAAGAAATTAAATGCGAATCAAAAAGAAATGAAGTAAAGTAAAGCTTAGAGAGTTAAATGTTAGTTTATATATAAAGCTAGAGGGATCAGTCTGCCTTAGTTTCTTCACAAAGCTATAAACATGCAGTCTCCATTGTTGAGAGGGATCAGGTACGATCCCTACCCAAGGGGGATCCATCTGATCCTTATTAACGTGCATATAGAAAAAGAAGAAGAAGAGAGAAAAAGAAAGGAGGGATCGGCTAAAAGTACGTCGATCCCTATCTACATAACTGAAAGGGAGATGAAAAAGGGATCAGTTACGAACCCTATGTGCATGCAAACATGGACATGAAAATTATATAAAGTGCATATATATGTAAAATGCAATGAAATTGCATCTAGTTCAATGAAAATTAGCGATGACCCACAAGCATGCAAATGCATTCAGGAGCCAACAACAAGAACGTATGCCGAAACATGCACGTGAATGTTCTAAAAGTTCAATTTTTGAAATCGATAGAAATTGAATTCAAAGCTGAAGCTTTCAAGGTCGAGACTGGATCAGATAGCCAAAGCTTACTAGTCTTATCGAACCGGATATGGATATCAACTAACGGAATATAATCCTGAATTATATTATTGAAAATCGACTAAGTGTCATGACGATCAAAGAAAGATACGACACTTTGGGAAAATAATTCGACGGAAGAATAGACTGTTCAGAAAACTGGATGGATTTCTTTTCGACGACTCTAACTTGCTCTGATTCAAAGCACGTCATGTTCAACACAAGATGCACTTTGGGGGGCAAGTGTTGTCCAACATTTTGACTCGGCTATATCCAAACTGATTGGACAAGTTAGATTCGACCGTCGTTAAGGCTGGTGAGACCAGAGTGATGATTGTGGAGTCCAAGATCAAGTACAGATGATCATATGAAGCCGTAATCGAATGGAATTGAGAGATATGTAATGCAAGATGTTCAAAGTTTGGAATATAGTTTAACATAGAAAAGGGTCAGCTATAATCACTCTCAAACATAGGGATCGGCATATTTCAGCCAAACATGTGCAACTCAATGGAAAACAATCAATATCTCAAGATCTAGAAGTCCAATGCATATGAAATTTTAGGAACAAGATGTGGGGACCCTCGGAAGCCTACCCTAGGGATCGGACCTCAAAAGGATCAGGTAAGAGGGATCGGCTCTCTTCCCTCAATAGGGATCAGCCAGAATCAAGTAACAACTCACATTGCAGCAAAGATCGAGCAATAACTCAAGTTCTACTAATCCAATTGGCATGAAACTTGGAGGCTAAGAATATTACAATATAGGAAAGCTCCCATAGGGATTGCACCAAACCAAATTCCTCCAAAATAGGTATCGGCACCGATCCCTATTCCTTGGGATTTGGGTCATGTGATCCCTCTTATGAGTCCATACGGTTTTGGAGATCCTTCTATCGAATTTTCAAGGAGATATTTCACCATCTTCCTCTATAAATACAGGCTTGATTGTTCATTTTTGGGATTTTACGCTACTTGTTGCTTTGTACTCTACTAAGGATTTTCATCTGATCCCTATTGTACTTAGTATACAAAGTGATTAATAAAGCTATCTATTCAAAATGGATGTAAGCAAATAACGTCGAACCACTATAAATCATTGTGTTCTTGTTATTGCTTTGATTTTCTATTATTTAATCACTTGTTTCCTCTATTTTCATTTTATATTCTTCATTTATTTCTCTAGAAAATCTTCATTAGGTGTTTGTGCCAATTTTTGGTGCAAAATTTTTTTAAAGCCCCAATCGTATAATTGAAAAATACTTAGCAGGTTATGTTTTAAATTCCTAACTAATAAAACATTAGAAATAGTAGGAGTTTTAGAATTACCGACATTGTCGATGCTAATCGCATATCCTTTAGAGTTGTCTCTAAAATTGACCGATCCACCATCTTTTAAATAATATCCTTTAAGATCTTTGTATTTTCAGTCATGTGCCTCGAGCATCCACATTTGTTCATGTTCATCATTAGCCATGTAACACATTTGTTCCTACAAGTTATACCTTTTCAAAAGATCAAGTGGCTTTTCATAATTAATGGGTGCAAATTTATGAAACAATGTCATGTTTATTTTGCAAAAGTGCTTTTGAAAAATAGTGTTAAAAATATTATTAATAACTTTTGCCATTAAATCTTTTCAAAAATCAAATTATGAAATTTTTGAAAACCAATGCTATAATACCAAATGTTAGTCTGCGGAAGTAAGGATCTTAAGGCTAATTTAACAATAGAGGGAGGGTGAATAGTGTTTAATAACTTTTATGAATATTTTTCAATTCTTTTAAGATTATAGTTTAAACAATGCAAATTGACAATCACAAATGCAAAAATAGACATATATAAATGTAGTAAAAGTAAAAAGTAAAGTGTTGGAGAGACCACACCAGGATTTTTATACTGGTTCAGAGTTACCCTATATCCACTCCCGTACAATTTCTTATATAGATTTCTTTTCAAATATCAAAGTTTATACAATCTCGATTTCAAGGGTACGAGACATGCCTCCTAGTTTTCTGAGCTCTGGGTACACTCACTAGATCTGAACGGGACATCAGCATACCCATCTGGATTCAAACGGGATACCAAGCACATCCACTTGATTCAAATGGGATACAAGTACACCCACTTGGATTTTGGGAACACCAAGCACACGCAAGAGTATTTGAGAATGATTTGATAGAGTTTACAAAATCAATTTCTTGATCTTGAATACAAATAACCCGATAGTCTCTTGAATAGCACTTTGACCATGATTTGAGTGAGGGAAATGAGAGAGATCAGAGAGCAAACAATAGAGAATAAATCAATAGAGTTTGAATTTGATCTGATTCAATTTGAGAATATTTTGAGTGAAATTTCTTTTAGAAACCAATACAGTGAAAGAGAAGAGAGAATATAAGAAAGTAGTTAACCAAAATTCGTTAAGAAAACTACTATTTATGGAGACACAACAGTCATGTCCATTCGCAAAGAGATATGAAGAAAAAACACTTCCATTTAAAATTTGAATTTTGAAAATCTCTGACTATATGTCGACATATGGGGTCTATGTATGTCGACATATCCTTTGCAATTTTGAAAAATATTTAATAAAAATTATTTTGAAAATATTAAGTTTTGTAAAATATTTTGATACTTTATAAAATCATTTAAGCGTAGTTTATACACATTTTAACCATAATAAAACTTAAGAAAACTTTATAAAATAATTTTGAAATATTTTAATATATAAAGGATTTAAATATGAATTTCTTTTGAAAAATAATATATAGAGTATAAATGAATATATTTAAAATTAAAGTATTAATGAATGTCAAAATATACTTTAAATCATTTAGAAGACATAAAACCAAAATCTATAAATACAATAAATTAAAAGTATATACTAAAATATAAAATACTTAAAAACTTAATATAATAATTTTGTAAATAATAATTAAAAGGTTAGAAATCATTTTAAAGCTATTTTGCAAAGCTGTTTGAAAAATCATTTTGAAACAAGGATTCTTAAAAATCATTAAAATCGGAGAATATATTTTAAAAACCTTTTTGAAAAAATAAAGTGAGATCAAGAAGTGCTATTAGGGCTTTAACAAAATAATCTAAGACTTTATAACTTATCTTGATATCTTTAACCTTCAAACTCATGAGTCTTCAATCTCTAACTCTTGAATCTCTATATCAATCTCTTGAATCTACTCTTGATATTGTACAGTCTTCTTAATCAACACCTGTCCAATAACCTGCACAATATACTATATATAACTTGATAAAACATTAGTATCTATATTTTATATGATCTCATATGGTTGTTGTCATCAAAACCAAAACCTAAGGTACTAGTAAAAGTTGTAAAAGTTAGAAGCCAAATAATCGCTATAGAGATGCACTATGAAACTGTCTTGTATTGGGCAAATTTTAACACGATTTTGAAAAATATCCTTAAGGGTTTCTTTGCATAGTTATTAAGTAATTTAAATAAAGTACTTACTGTAAAAAATTTGAATTTTAAATGATTATTGTCTAGATGAAAACTGGTCAAAAATTTAGGAGTTTAAAACTGGCTTTGTAGTAAGAACAGGAAACTGCAACATTTTCCATCAGCAACACTTTGTGGGTGTTTTTAAACTTTTGGCAGAACTTCTGTTAAATGTTGTTGTATGTTGTTTAAGACTTTAAAATGTTTAAAAATGATATTTAAATATAGTATTTTTCTAAAATCTTTCTAAGGATGTTTAATAACATATACTGGAGTATTCTAAAAGTGGTTTAAAGTTTAAATATAATTTTAATAATTATTTATGAATTTTTAAAGTAAAGGTTTTTAAATATAAAACTTGATTTTTTATTAAATTCGAAATTAAAATTGAAATATAAAACCTATTTATAATTATGTTTATAGTATTTATATGTTAGTTTGGAACGGCAAGTTAAGTATTATATAAAAGGATAAAGTAGTTTTGTTATAACATTAAGCTAAATAAATGGTTCTGGGAAGTTATTAAAATGTACATTTCATTTTTAAACAAGTGTAGAGATATTCAGATCTTTAAAAACGATATTTTAAAGGTAATAATAAGTATAAAACGGTTTTGGGTCTATAGTAGCAATGTTTTTAGTGACATTTGTTTTTAACACATTTTAATATACTTTTGAAAATGTGAAATCTTGTTAAGAGATTTATGAATATTTTTATATGTTGGAGTTAAGAATATGAATATATTTTTAAGAATCTAAAGAGAAGAAATGAATAGTGAAATAGTAGTGTACATATATATATATGTATATATATATATATGTATGTATGTATGTATGTATCTTTTGTAAAGGTTTTTAAAATTATATACAAGTATTTACAAAGAAGTTTTAATTAATAAGAGAATTAATTAAATAGAAAGGGGATTAGAAATCATATATGTAACTTAATCATGTTTGGTATGTTTACTCATTTATGGAAAGTATTTACTCCTGTATTTAGCACTCAAAGCCGACAAAGTAGATTTATTCTATCTATGAGAGTTAAAAATGATGTTCGAGTAGGGATTAGAAGCAAACAATGCTCTAACCTACCGGTTTTACCCTTGACCGAGGGATAGCATAAGTTGAGAAGGTTGAAAGCTTGATAAGTATATGAAACTTGATTTCCATATGCGATCATTTTCATTTTTATTGAATTGGCCAAATTAACTTAGGAAGTATATAAAAGCTTCGCAACTTCATACGGTTTAAAATCCCCCAAGGAGGACTCATTATTATGAAACGTCTCTCGCTTTAAGAACACGCATGTGTGTGTATGAGATCCCCTGGAGAGAAATCCTTTATATCATTTTCTTACTTCTACGAGCACCGAAATTGAGTTTTGAAAATTCATCGATTTCATTTTGAAGATTTCAGGATCAGATAAGTATAAGTATGTGTTACTTAATGAAAACTACTTCAATATTGATATACGAGTTCTATCTTTTGGAAGTGGTTGTGGAGTGAAATGTTATAGAGTTGAATTGTCTATCCTAACGTTAAGTCCAAGAGAGAGGTTAGCATTAACAATTCAGACAAATGCTATAGAGTTGAACTGTCTATCCTAAGGTTAAGTCTAAGGGAGAGGTCAGCATTTGCATTCGTCGGACGACTTATGCTGGAATCCATGGAGGGGTTTGTCAACTGTTTGAGATGCTAGGATCCAGGGAGAGATTCATGATTTGTTTGAGTGATGAAGACTCAGGCGAGAGATGTTGGACGTGACTTCTCCATCAATAGTGGTAGAAATCAGAGTAGGGGAAGATTCAGGAGGTTTAGCTAACCCAAAGGGTACATCAACTCCAAATATCTAGAGATGCTTTCAGTTGTTGCTAGCGGAAGTTGTTGGTATTTGGTATCATGTGTTCGGGCATGGGCAGTTATGTTTTTCTTTGAGATATATTTTATCTAGAGATATGTGTAGTTTTGAAAGGTAGTTTCTGACCCTTGTACCTCGATGTACTAAGGAGACCTCCATGGAAATCCATATGTGAATGTGCCTTAGCGGTTTTAGTTATACTTCTAATATTGTTGTGTTGTGAGATGCAAGCAGCACAAATATTTTCTGATTTATTTTCTGCATCCAAAACTCTATTTATTATATCGCTATTTGTAATTATTAGACAGGTTTGGTTCTTTTGAGGGTGATTCAGGTGCTCTTGAAAAACACTATTATACATTGATCACATATTTCTTAAGTTTCTTACACCAGACTTATGTTTGACTCGTGGTTCTATCTTTCCCTTAACTCTAAGGTACTCTTTCGAGCAATTTGAGAAAAGAAGGTTTTCATTGATATTCTTTGGAGCTCAAGGAAACGAGCTGGATGCCTTTACCCACCATAGTATTTTATTTCCACTACACTATTATTATGTATATATCGAAAGCTGGTTGGATTATTGAACCCGGCGAAGAGATTACTGAAACATGATGCAATTAAGCTTAGGTTATGAGATGTGGGACCATAGAGTCGCAATAGCAAATGCAGAGAAGATAAAGTACATAAAGTAAATAACACCGAGACTTTTACAGTGGTTCGGGCTAAAAGTCTCTACGTCCACTGTATTTTCCTTATTTATTCACTCTTACCTAGCCAAGAGGCTTATTACCTCGAGTTTATATATTTCTGCCTCTAATATAGGAAAGTACAATATGATTTTATATCTCAATCCTTTTTAGCGCCAGCCCATTTACTTTGGCAGGCGGTCCTTTATTTATAGCAAATTTAAGCTTCTTCCACTGGTGCAGGTGCTTTTTCTTGGATTGATGACCTGGCTTGCTATGTGCGGCTTAAATTTGAACACTTGTCATCATCTGGTTGAGTGCATTTTGACGTGGATTGCTAACATGATGCTTTTATATATAGCTTCTTGGATATCTTCTATTTATCCTGACCGTTGGTCTCGGCCTGGGTTATATGAGCCGTTGATTGTTGATACTTGCTAAAATGCTTTTAGTTCAGGCAACTGCTGCCTTTAGCTAAGCTTCTTGTCTTAGCTGGGCAATGATCTCGACCTCGATCGGCGCTTTGACTCATGGTCTCGGATACTGAGTCAGGTGCTTAAGCTTTCGTTGAAAATCAAATAATGGGTCTTGGAATTACAAGCTAAGGAACTTTCCTCTTCAGTATTCATGATTTGTACTTTGTAGAAATTATGATATAACACATTCCTCCCAAAGTTCAACTCATATGTTTGATATGAGGTGGACTTTGGAAAGAATAATGTCATATCATGCTTAATACTTGGCTTGTTTGTTCCGTTCTCATCATGAAGTTGATCCTGACTTTTCAAGAAAGTAGTATTATGAGAACTTTCAGAAGCATTGCTTCACTAAGACAACTTATAAAGATCTAACCTCATTTAGGGGGTATTGAGAATAATTTGAAATCTAACCTCATCTAGAGGGTTTTGGAAATTGAAATTAGTGCCTAGAGGTGAAAATACTTCGATACCACGCTCCAGTCATCTAGACCTGGTCTTACGTAGGTATCGGCTATGACTCACTCTTTGCACAACACTTTTAGATGCGACTCACTAGGTGTGTTCGACATGGTCGTCTTTTCTATGACTCACTCTTTGCACTATACTATTGGCCATGTCTCATTATTATTGGGGATCTACCTAATATTCTAACCTCATTGGGAATCTATCCAATTTTCCAACCTCATTGGAAATCTACCCAATATTCTAATCTCATTAGGAATCTACCTAATATTCTAATCTCATTGGGAATCTACTCAATATTCTATTATTGTGAGCGGTACTAATTGACTATGGTTAACAACTATGCTTCTTAGCTTGAAATAAAAAGATTGCTAAGGGTTTATTTCTTGTGTGACATTGCAAGGTCATGGCTAAAAGTTATAAATTCTTACTTCATGTACTTTGCTTGGAGGCGGAACTATTTTTATGACCCAGAGGCAGAACTAAGTAATTCTCGAGAGGTGAAATCATTTACTTGCCCGGAAGCGAAAGCATGGCTCTAAAACTCGCATGATGCTACTTGATCAAAGAAGTATTATGGCTAAAACATTTTATGCACTTTTTGAATTTGCATGATATTACTTGATCAGGACAATTATTATGACTAAAACGTTTGATGAAATGTTTAAAACTTAAGAAGACTAGAGTCTAATGCGACATACTTGAGTCACAGCTAAGAGATTGGTTATTGTCTTGAACTTCTGATAAAGCATTTATTCAGGTGGCCGCCTCATGCTGTGATAATGTTTCAGATGCTCGGCATTCCAAGTTCGAGCCATTTGGCTTCTTTAATTTATTTGTACCCGAAGTGATGACGTCATGAATTATTAGGGGTCCTTCCTAAATCGGGTCGAAAGGTCCATCTGTCGGATCCTTTGTGTTTGGCATTATCATTCGGAGAAAGGTCTCCTTTCTCAAACTTTCTAGTCCGAACTCTATGGTTGTAGTATCGGGTAATCCTCCAAATATACTCTGCTGTCCTCAAAGCAGCTTGGTCCCGAAGCTCGGGTAGAAAATCCAATGACTCCTCTTGGAGCTCTATATTCTACTGTGTATTATAATAATACCTTCGTTGAGAGACGATTTTTAACTCAACCAGGAACATGGCTTCAAAGTCGTAAGATAGAGAGAATGAAGTGTGTCCTATCGAGGTCTTGGGGTTTGTTCTATAAGCCCACAAAATGAAAGGCAATTCATCTGCCTAGGTGCATTTTGCCTTGTTCAAACTTTTCTTCAAATAAGCCTTGATAGTTTTGTTGGCTACCTCTACGGCCCCATTTGCTTATAGATGGGCTACCAAAGAAAAACTCTTGATGATAGTGTGATCTCGGCAGTACGCTGCAAACTTTTGGCTCTCGAACTGAGTGCTGTTATCTGTAATGATCATATGCGGAAGACCGAATCTAAATACAATGTTCTTCATTACGAACATTATTACTTGATTGGAGGTTTTGTAGCTAAGGGTTCGGCCTCGACCCATTTTATAAAGTAATCAATTGCCCCTCCTTTAGTAGTTGGAAGGGGACTAATAAGATTGATGCCCTAAATATCAAAGGGCCATGGACTCATCATCGAGGTGAGCTCGTTGGGAGGAGCTGTCAGCACTTTTGCATAAAACTAGCACTTATCACATTTTCTTGCATGGTCTAATGCATCTTGATTTAGTATCGACCAATAGAAGCCTTGCTTGAGTATTTTGTTTGCCAACTTTTGGCCTCCAGAATGATCTTCACAAATTCCATCATGGGCTTCTTTCAACAATTAATGATCTTCCAGGGCCGTTACAAACCGAGAGTAAGAAGTTGAGAAACCCATCCTATAGAGTACTCCATCTTAATGCTGAACTTTGGAGCATTATATTTAATTTGCTTTGCTTCGGTGGCATCCTAAGGTAGAATATCCTTAGTCAGATATCGAATATATGGCGACATCCAATTCTCTTTATTTATTGCCGGTGTTGTAGATTCACCTCGGGCAGCTTGAGCCCGTGTGGTAACTAACACTTCTTTGGTACCTGTATGCAAGGTTTCTCTAGGATCTCGATTGGAATGAAATTAAACTCTCTTACATCCCTTGAGCTTACATATTTGCTAAGGCATCGGCCCTAGCATTTCGATCTCTAGGTGTGCTTTCTATATGATAACTCTTAAAAGCTCCAAGTAGTTGCTTTACCTGCTTAGCATAGAGAGCTAACCTCGGGGGTCGAGTCTGATAGTGACCGAGAACTTGATTGATGACTATCTGAGAGTCATTGTATATTTGAATCTCCAAGACCTTGATAGAAATAGCCATTCTTAATCCAATGATTAAGGATTCATACTCAGTTGCATTATTAGTTGCTAAGAAGACAAGCTTGATTTCACATTAAATTTGATGGTCGTCCAGGGTTACCAGGATATAGCTAGCACCTTCCTCTTGCTCATTTGAGGCTCCATCAACATAAAGTTGCCAAGAGAGTTGCTTATTCTTGTTTTCTTTTTCAGCTTCGGCTTCGAAACCAGTGCACTCAGTGATGAAGTCAGCTAGTGCTTGACTTTTGATTGTTGTCTTTGGCTCATATGATATCTCATACTGTCTGAGCTCTATAGCGAACTTAATCAACCTTCCCGCAGTCTCGGGTTTACTAAAAACTTGTCAAAGTGGTTGATCGGTAAGGACTTTAATATGATGTATCTGGAAATACGGACGAAGCTTTCTTGATGTGAACATTAAGCCGTAGGCAAGCTTTTTAATTACAAGGTAGTGCTTCTTGGCCGGACCTAGCCTTTTACTTATATAATATACAGGTCTCTGGATCCCACTATCATCTCTCACTAAGGCTGAACTTATGGCTTGATCCGTGGCAGCCAAATAAAGGAACAGCGTTTCCCCAACTGTCGGTTTAGACAACACTGGGGGAGAACTTATATGCTTTTGCAGATCTTCAAATGCTTTCTGGTATTCATCTGTCCATTTGAAAGCAATATGCTTCTTTAAGAGGTTGAAGAAGGGAATACACATGTCGGTCAATCGACTTATGAACCTGTTCAAAGCAACGATCTTTCCATTTAAGCTCATTAACTCCTTTCCATTAGTCATACCTTCATGTCGGTTATAGCTTTTATTTGATCCAGGTTTATCTCTATCCCTCTAGCACTTACTATAAAACCTAGGAATTTTCGAGATTGTATATTAAAGGTACACTTTTTAGGATTTATCTTCATCTGATACTTTTAGAGAATATCGAACGTCTCGGTTAGATCCGAAACATGACTTTCTGATTGTTTAGATTTGACCAACATGTCATCGACATACACCTCCATGTTTCAACCTATTTGATTGGTAAACATTTGGTCGACTAACTTTTGATATGTTGCCCCTGCACTCTTAAGACCGAAGGGCGTTACTTGTAGCAGAACAAACCCATGTTGATGACAAAACCGGTATGCTCCTCATCAAGCTTAAACATTGAGATCTGATTTTACCCGGAATAGACGTCCATAAACGAAATCAATTAATGCCCACGGGTAGCGTGTACTAATTGGTCGATTCTCGGCAAAAGGGACGTCCATTAATGAAAGAAACTGATGCCCACTTGTAGCATGTACTAATTGATCGATTCCCGGCAAAGGGAAGCAATCCTTTAGGCAAGCTTTGTTTAAATCCACAAAGTCAATGCAAGTCCTCCATTTCCCCTTTGACTTCTTTACTAATACCAGTTTAGCAATCAACTTCGGATAGTAGACATCTCAAATGAAATTATTCTTCAGTAACCTTTCGATTTCTTCTTATAGAGTCACATATCGGACCTTGTCTAAAGGCCTACTTTTTTCCTTGTGTGGGTAAACTTCGGATCTATATTTAAACAATGACAAATGACTGAGGGGTCGATTCCTACCATATCATCGTGAGTCCAAGCGAATACATCTTGGTTATGCTTGAGGAAGGAAATTAGCTCTTCTCGGACAGAAGGATGGAAATAAGTTCCTATCTTAACTATCTTAGACTTGTCATTTTCATCGAGGCACGCTCCTTTTAGAGCCTCGGCTGTTGAAGCCGTCTCGGCCTCTTGTCTCAGATCAAGATCGATTTCAATTTCTTCTTCCCTCGGAAATTCTTATACAACGTGAACAATCTTTCTCTTTTTCCAAGAAGACTTACTACTTTGCCCCCGTTCTATCTCATTTGTACTCTCTTTGATAGCTTAATATGTAAATTAATTCTCCGACAGCGGAATCTTCATGCCTTGGGAGAATTCTTAAGGGTTTCTTAAGGCTTCTCATTGATTTAAAACTCATGGTATTAACTGTTTCCTTAATTTTGAGAGGAGTGGGTTGGTTAACTTTGACATCGTTCTCATAAGATGAGGTTTTTCCTTTACTGATGTTGTTTAAGCTTGCATTATACAGTTGACTCGAGATCCACCGATTTCCCCTTACAAGCCTTTCACCCTTCTTGGTGGGAAATTTCGAAAGTAAATGCTTAGTAGATACGTACCCATCTATGACGTCAAGTGCCAACCTCCCGAAGAAGGCATTGTACACCGAGGGGACATCCATAACTACAAAAGTGGTTTCGAAGATCTTACAGCAAGGGTCACTTCCAACTTTGACTATCAGATTGCATTCTCCGAGAGGAATGGCTCCATCATCGTTGAACCCATATATGGGAGCTTGGTTGGGCTTGACTATGCTTTCGGGTAACCCCATCTTATTGAAAACGTGCTCGAAGATTATGTTAACAACGGATTCGATGTCTAACATTACCTTTGCAACCTCCAAAAGTCCTATTTGATCCGTAATTACAAGTGGATCATTATGGGGATGAAAGACACCCCGCTTATCAAGGTCGCTAAATGTAATTTCCGGCGCAATCTTCTACTTCATCTCAAGCCTTTTCATCTCATATGCCGAGGTGTTTCAATCTTTGGATTTATTAATATATCTCTTCCAGCTGCTATTACTTGCCCCTTCAATGTGGGGTCCTCCTAAGATAACACCAACAAAATTCAGAGGGGCTGGTAATGACCTTGAAGCCGGTGCCTGAGGCTATGCATTTTCGTTTCCTACTAGAGTGGAGGCTTCCTGAGTATGATCATTTTTTAGGAACTCGTTTAGCTTTCCTTCTCTGAGCAGCCTGTTGATGAAAGACTTCAAAAATCGACACTCTTCACCATTATGACCATTCTACTAATGGTAGCTACAATACTTTCCTCCTCGGTTAACTTCCGACACTTTCCCTCTTCTCGGAGGGTAAGAGATTTAGTCTTGAGTCATGGCGTAGACTTGAGCATAAGAATGAGTCAAGGGATAAGCTTCCACCACTTGAAATTCCTTCTTAAATCATTTGGTCAGGGTGAACTTCTTATTGTTGTTATTCCATTCAGGGTTCTTTTTGATAATTCCCTTAGATTCTTCAATTCAGATTTTCCCTCGAGCTCAGAAAAAGAAGTCATTTAGGGACTCACATTCCTACCTTAGTATATCATCCCATAATGGGAAATTCCTTCATAACCCTGAGGTGATAGCAACCAACTTAGTCTCGTCCGTCATGCCCTAGCATCGGGCAGCTAGTTATTAAACCTTTTACAGTAGTCCTTTAGAGACTCTCCTTTCCCATGTATAAAATCAATGAGTAGACTTAGTCCTATTATGGTATCATTTGGGGTGAAGAATTATGTCAAGAACTCCGTAGTCGGCTATTTCCAAGAGCTAATAGAATTCAGTGGATAGCTTTGGAACCATTTCAAGGCGGGCCCACTAAAAGTTGTAGGTAAGAATCTGCATTTAATCTCATCCGAAGCCCGAATAGCTTGCATCTGTATCTCGTGTAAAGCGACATGATCCTCGAGGTCGGACGATCCACCATAAGAAAGTTTCGAGATCCTGAATTTTGGAGGCGTAGGAGCTCTCATAATTTCTCGGGAGAAAGGTCGAACCTTTCGGAGCTTCATCTTGGCACCAAGGCTAGATCGATCCTCTTGCAGCTTCTATACTTGCTCTGATAATTTTATTAACAAGGCTTCCATTCCTCGATCCCCGTCGAGTCTTAGAGTTTCAGCTTTAACAATTTATGTTTTTGTCCTATTGTTGCCTTCCTCCAAAGTTTAACCTTTCACGACTTAGAGTTAAGGGCCTCTTGCCGCTCCTGCAGTCTCGGCTTTCTTAGCTGCTTCCCTTACCATTATGAACTTAGCTTCTAAGGTTTCATTAGTCATTGGAAATTTTCTAAAGTTTCTTCTGAAGGTCAAAGGATTCTCATCTTCTTAACGTATAGCAGAACCTTCTTCTCTAATTCAGCGAAAGTGCTTTTAACTTCGGTCTGATAATTATCTAACCGATGTGCCATGTCAGAAACGAATTTCAGCATCATTTGATGAAATTCACCTTCAATAAGGAATGGAGTGGCAGCTTCTTCAATAACAGCTTGATTTGCTTGGTTTGCCTGATATCCATCAATCATAGGCAATTCTCTAGTTCCTTCATTTGGGGTAGGAGAGTGAGGGGTCTTTCGAGAGGATGCTTTTGACTTCATGCTTGATTGAGAGTTTTCAATTGCTGAATTTGCTGGATTGGAAGAGAGCGAAGGTTCGAGCCCTCCTTCTAGCGCTAAAAATATTA
Source organism: Allium fistulosum (assembly GCA_030737815.1). Classification (NCBI taxonomy): domain Eukaryota; kingdom Viridiplantae; phylum Streptophyta; class Magnoliopsida; order Asparagales; family Amaryllidaceae; genus Allium; species Allium fistulosum. The sequence continues at coordinate 941,014,480 of CM060908.1, read as the reverse complement.
GTGCAAAATTTCGTGTACACTAACACCCCGAGGTCCGAAGATATAACTGGGAAGCTGGTTGGATTACTGAACCCGACAAAGAGATTACCAACAGATGATGTCACGTACCGAAATTTTCGACTTTCGAAAATTCGACATCGATACTCCCTTTATCGACTGTCGAGCAATCGAGTGCCGGAAACTCCAATAGTGAGGGTTTTAGAAAAAGAAAAAGGCAGAAGAAGAAGAAGATAGAAGAAAAAGAGAGAAGAAGAAGAACAGAAGAAAAACAACAGAAACAGAAAACAATATCAGAATCTTACACATCGCAGCGGAACAATATATAATAGATAATCACTAGTCTTTTAAAACAAAGAACTATATCAGTTTATACATACATCAATCAGAGTCAATATACGACTCAATACAACACAGCACATCAATGGACAGTTATATAAACTTGTCCTCATACAGAATACACAGCGGAATAAATAATATCAGATTCAAATACTACGTCTCGTCCTCCAGCTTATCTCCAAAGCTCCAGAATATCCTGATAACATAACTCTAGGCTGCCCGTGTGGAAATTAGTGGGCACCCAGAGTTTAGAAGGGAAACAATAAACTCCGAGTCAGTCATGGTGACTGGTGTGAGATCGTAAAATAGTTATTTTTCACAAAGAAAATAAAACAAATTCGCAATGCTTTTGGAAAATGAAACTACCATAAGACCTCCCGCCACACACACAATGCAAACGCAGAATTGGAGAAGATTTCTTCTTATGATAGTCAAAGATGCTTACTACGCAAAATCAAATCCTTTTTGATATTATTATTAGTGCATAGTGTAGAAAACATTTCAAAAATAGAATATAAATCTTAGCCAGCATAGGTACCATTATAGTATGCTTGCTATAGCTGCCATATTAGATGGCAGGTTCTACAACTAAAACCGTACAAGGCTCGTATTGTTTCTTTGGATTTCCAACAAATCGTCAGGCTAAGGAACTTCCTTTTCCACAATGGGTACGTCCCTGGAATAGACGACCCGAGAAATAACCTAACATTACGGTTAGATCTCTGCCAACACAAGGCCGGGTTACCTCTGCAAAAATAGGTAACTACTGACACGCGTATGCCATCCCCCGATCGTCACCGATCTTCCCGAGGATCCCCGATTCGCAACAACCACAAAGTAATAAATTTGCAGCAACCACAGAGGTTAAGTATCTGGGCTTCATACCATGATACCACCTTTATCCAGAAGGAATGACATACACTAAGGGGCGCTACTCCCTAGAACCTTGCCGCATCCTTCCTGTTTCGACCATTTCCGGGGTGTGAGGCTCGACGAAGTCTCGTCCACAAAGCTACGCTTTCTACAAAGCCATGCTTCGGGTCAAACAAATGATCAACCTATGATCACAAAGATATAAGATCAAACAAATGATCATATCGCAAATGATCAAACACTGATCATTTCACAGCAACACTCAGTATGCCACGTTACCAAATTGGGAGTATATCGCTGATAAATTTCAACTACATAACCTCTGAGCTCGTACGTCTCAAAGAAGGGTGTTAAGCTAAGAGAATAAATTCTCCGCCACCAACAGAAATGTATTTGAAAGGAATCAGCTTTATATCTCAAATTGTAACGTCAGACACACAATCCATACAAGTCTGTTCCGGGATCGAACAGAACCGAAGGCACTTCTCACGAAGCCCTTGCAATTCCGGATAATTTTCAATCACGTCAGGACTTCCCGTCACTAAGGGTGATAAAACCTCTAAACCGGAGATCAGCCGATGTAGAGTAACTCGACGGTAATCCTTCCGTTTTCAAAAATATCCGGTCTTCAACACCGGTCTTCGAATGCAATTCATAACGACGTATCACATATTCGGAATGGGTTATACGACCCCATGGTCCTTTCCCGGCTAACCCGAATAGTGAGCGATTATTCAAAAATAAGTGTGGCATTCAAATTCATCCAATTCACAACAAATACCCACTCAAGGTAATTATTGATAGTCGGTTATTTAACTATCAATAAAGATGCGCAACATCATCAGATTCCAAATAATTTTCCAAATTATTCATTTCCAAAAATATCTTTACTAGATATATAGTTTCCACACTTAACCGTTTGAAAACAAATTTTCAAATATTCACTTTTCAATCTATCTTTAAAAGATAAAATTTCAAACCCTTCGTTTCATATTGGGAAAGTAATTCCATACTTATTTAATAATAAGTAATTCACAAATCAATTTATTTTCAACATTCAAAAATATCCAATATACTTAAATCAAAATTAAGTATAATTCATTCTTTAAGGAAATCATTTACTTTAACAACATCTATTCGAGTCAAAACGAATGTTACGTAAAACATCGTTACGACGACTCAAAATCACTAGTATAAGGATTCGGATTTAGATAGATATATAAATCCCAATACTACATAAAAATATTTCCTTTTGGAAATCATTTACTATAACAACAGTGTTATAGTCCACCATTTCCTTATTTTTCGAAAACGTCTATTTCAACAAGAACTGTTGAAATCTATGCTTTCGATTCATAATACATTTTAAAACATCTTTAAAATGTTTAACTTCATTTTTAATATCACTTCTACAAAATAAATCCATTTTACTTAACAATATATTCACTGTCCAAAATCGTGAATATACTTCACTAACCACATTTCAATCTTTTCTACACATTTATTTCAAGGATAATTCGCTATCCAAAATCGCGAATATATCTCCTTTACCAACCTTCTATATTTAATCTATCAAATCCAATTGATTTCGAATTTATAAAACAACGTTTATAAATTCTATTTCTATTTTCTAACAACTTCAATTTAATAAATCTCCTTTATTAACAATTCGATTCATAACTCAAATCTTATACCAACAATCTATAATTATAAGTTAAATACTTATAATTCCTTTATTTTACAAAATCATTTCCATTTATAAGTTCCCAATTTATAAATTTCATTTATTTATAAATTCTTAAAAACGAGTTTTTACTTAAAAATTCATTTTTACGCTTATAAAAACTCGTTTTATAATACCAACATTTTAAAGTTATAAATATCAATCTTGTACATCTCTTACATACATCGTTTCTAATAATTCAAAAATTCCAATTAAAACCCTTTTATAAATTTCTTAACTATTTATTTCAAAAGAAATTACCTTTTGGTTATAATTCACAAACCTTAACTTTTATAACTTTAAAGTTTGAACGTTTATTAATCAATTCAAAAATTTCATAAAACGTATATTTTCAAAAATCACTTTAAAAATCCTTTTATAGTAAAAGTCGTTATTTTTAAACTTCAAAACTGAATCCGATGATGCAACGCACCAATTCGTCAATGACAACAACAAACATCATATATCAATATGATAACAGAATATACATCAATATCTGTAAATAAATAATTACTGGTGAGGAATCCAGTTGGATCCCTCCAACCTGTTTCCCTGCATCCACAGACGTTAGCACAATACCAATTCCACTTCGAGGTGGAATATCGCGGTATATGGGTTTTATAAAATCATCCGCTTACTAACGGCGCAATAGGGTCTCATCCGCTATACGAGGCGGGAATCAATCAATCCAATATATACATATGCCAATATGTATATATTGCTATATATATATAGATATATCCTACTATATCTAATATCACATCCAAACAGTCAAACAATCAATAACTGCAAAATAAACTTTGAGTGAGAAAAATCTCACCTTTGCTTTTAATTTGCCATCCATTTTTCATTTCAGCTTGTTTCTCCATTTCAGACCTTGTATAAACAATTTTATACAATTCGATTAATATTTGAAATAAATCGAACCATCCGTTTCCATTTAGTAAAATTTTATTTTATCTAATCAATTCAATTTCAAACAAATTTCCATTTAAATAATTTTAATCATTCAATGATTTTATTTTAACCTAGTTTTTCTTTTATAGATTTATAAATTGAAATTACATACATATTTTCTTCTTGAAATATCCATATTATATATATATATATAAATTAATTAAAAACTGCTTCTACATATATAAATCAAAAAATAAAAATAAAACAATATACCTTACTGCATTTACTGTCTCGAACTCGAATGTGCACGCAACCATGCCTTCAAATTCGCGACCATCCCACTGTCGAACTCGACCACCAACAAATGCTAGTGACCTCAAATGAACTGCACGCAACCCTTCTCCAATTCGAGCACACCATCGATCGCCACGAGAAAGACCCCACGCGCCTCGTCGACGAACTCGCGACTACTCCACTGTCCAGAATCGCCATCGCGATGTCGACATCCACCCACGCGAGCGCCTTCGACCCTGAGATTCGACTTCCCCTTCGTCGACTTCGACCCCAGCCTCACGCGAGACAATCGCGACCCCAAAAATCGAACGCGAGTATAAAGAGACTGTAGCAGGACCTCAAATCGGCAGTAGAGAATATCGCATAGGAGGCAAGGATGAGCCGCGATGGCTGATGGAATAGCCAAGTATGCAGCGATGATTATTATGAAGGCGTTGATTTTCGAAACCCTAGTTTCTCTCGGTTCAAGCATTGCGACATGGAGATTGCTATTGAACTGGTTAAGGGATGGAGGAAGGGGATCTTGAACGAGAATGAGAGAGGGATCGGGTGTTTTAAAAAGAAGAGAAGAGGGTGGGAGAGAGGTACGAAGGTATGGGGGAGGTAAGGTCGTGAACGTGGATTTGAACGTGCCCCTTTTCTTTTTGTTTATTATTATTATATTTTTCTTTTCTTTTCAAAATATCTCGAACTCAAATTTCAGCGTGTTCGCTTGTCGTATAGCCACGTATTAACTCTGAAAAATACGAAAATTGAAATCCGACAATAATGCAACGTTACGGACCCAATGGAACTGGTTTCGTCGAAATCCGAGACTGTGTGAAAATTGACTATTTTTAAATATCGATTCGAACGATTTAATTTTCAAAACTGAACAATTCAATTTCAAATTCAATTTTGAAAGTTCTATTATCTTCAGTATTATCAATATGAATTTTCAAAGCCTTTGAAATATTTTTCTTCAGCTTATGATTGAAGATTTAAATTTTTATTCAATTCAATAGATTAAATTTTATAATTTTAATCGCCAAATTCAAAGTTAAATCGGGGATTCAAATTAAATCATCGTTAAAATATTTAAAATTAATTAAATATCCTCAATTTAATTCATTCAAAATTCAGGGTCGTTACAGATGATGTAATTAAGCTTAAGTTATGAGATGTGGAACCGTAGAGTCGCAATAGCAATGCAGAGAAGGTAAAGTATAGAAAGTAAATAATGCCGAGACTTTTATAGTGGATCGAGCTGAAAGTCCGTACGTCCACTGTCATTTCCTTATTTAGTCACTCTTACCTAACCAAGAGGCTTATTACATTAAGTCTATATATTTCAGCCATTAATGAGTTTGTAAAGAGAGTTCTAATATAGGAAAGTACAATATGATTTTATATCTCAATCCTTTTTAGCACCAGCCCTTTATTGTGGCAAGTGGTCCTCTATTTATAGCAAATTTAAGGTTCTTCCATTGGTACAAGTGCTTTCTCTTGGATTGATGACCTGACTTGCTATGTGCAGCTTAGATTTGAATGCTTGTCATCATCTGTTTGAGTGCATTTTGATGTGGATTACTGATGTGATGCTTTTATATACAGATTTTTGGATATCTTCTATTTATCTTGACCGTTGGTCTCGGCCTGCGCTATTTGAGCTATTGATTGTTGATATTTGCTTAAATGCTTTTGGTTCACGCAACTGCTGCCCTTGGCTAAGCTTATTATCTTAGCTGGACAATGATTTTGATCTCAGTCGACGCTTTGACTCATGCTCTCGGACTACATGCTCTCGAATACTAAGTCCAATGCTTAAGCTCTCCTTGGAAACCAAACAATGGGTCTCAAAATTACAAGCCAAGGAACTTTCCTCTCGAGTATTTGTAATTTTTACTTAATATAATTATCCAGACAGATGATAGTACTTAGGATACTAACTCTAAAATGCTATGTATCTTAGAGTAATTCCTTATACTTTCGTTGTGATATTATATATTATCGTTCCGTTGTGAGATTCTGATGTCTTGTTCTTTTCTTTCTTATTTTTTTCCTTTCTGCTTTTTATTTTACCCTAAAAATCTGTCTTTCCGGCACTTGAGTGTTCGACACATGAATACCGTGGATGTATTAGTATCGACATTTGTGGTTCGAAAAGTTGGGTCATTACATCCTTGTTACAGTTAAGAACAACAATGCCTAGAGATGTAAGTTTATCATTTGGATTAGTTATCTCCGACTTCATTGAAAGATTATCTGTTTATGAATTCGTTTTTACTTTCAGGTTTTGTAAAATTTTAAAGTTTTTCAAAACCTCCAAGTTTCATATCCTTTTCATCATTAAGTACATTGAGTCTTTCGATTTCACCATCTAGACATTATTTTTCTTTAATTAACATTTCATTAAATATTTATAATCTATCTATCCATGCTAAATTATTTTTGTACCATTTTCTAACTATTTTATATCCTTTATACATATCATTTAAAACATTCATAATTTCTTCATTAGAATTTCATACATGGTCTATCATGAAGCACATGTTGTTTAATTTCTTAATCATTGTCACTTGATAATGTGTTTGAATCGTCCCTTGTTGCATTAAAAGTCATTTTCTCTTCTTCTTGAGTGTGTTGGTATTGGAAGAGTACTTTGATTTCCTCACATTTGGACAATCTCTTTTCAGATGACCAATTTTATCATATTCGAAATACTTAACAACATTTCTGTTTTTTAGAATTATCTGTGTAGATGTTAGTTTTTCGAAGTATATTAATTTATTTTATTTCAAGAATTTCTTGAAATTCTTGGCGATGAAAGTGATTCCCTCTTCATCCTCATCATCATTTGAACCATTATTATCATTTGTTGCACTAAATGTCAACGATTTTTGCTCATTTGTGCGATTTTCTTTTCTAGCCTACAACTATACTTCATAAGACTTAAGATTTCCAAGTAATTCTTATTCTTCTTTCATAGTACTTATATCATTTGATTCTTCAATGGCTAAGGTCTTCTAATCTCATTCACTAGAGAATGAAATTAAGTTCTTTATGACTCTCGCAACCCGCCTCTTTCGACCCTCGGGTTCAATGCCTGAACCAACATTGACACCTTAAAAACTAAAAAGGGCAAGTCATTAGGATATGATAACAAGAAAAAAAATACAGTTATAACTAACAACTTCTAGAATCTAATGGCAGAAAGAAAGAATCTAATCAACTCCAATCTATATACACAATCAAATCCCAAATCATTACACTTATTTACAATATTTACTATATATACAGTAAAGCCCATGTCTCGTGTTCCATCTCGACTCCGTGCTCCATTAACCTAGCAATATAAATAAATAGGAAAAATAGAAGTGGGTCAGATATAAGCATGATTAAGTGAGCCATACTTGCTCCACATATACTACAGAGATATCACTATAATATGATTGGAGTGTAATACCTTAATCTCACATCTCGGTCATGTCTCTATCATAAAAGGTCAAAGTACTTATCTAGAAAGTCATACTTGATGTCTACGGTATACTACCATGTCGTCAAATTAACTCAAACTAGTTATACGTCTTGGATCTGTCTTATACGCAATAGAACCGCTTAATGTCTATGTTTAAACCATGGAATGGACTCACATCTTGGACCCATCTAAATGTTACAAGACCGCTTAACGTCCACGTCTTAGTAATAAATGGACTTGCTTCCAAGAACCCGCCCCTTATGCGCTACATGTACACTTCACATCCCCTTCTCTCTGGACCCATCTTATTCATTGTAGGCGAACTAAGATCCTAGACCCACCTACTTATGCTATAGGATCCTCATCTAGGATGCCTTCTTAAGCCATAGTACCATTCATGCTCCTATCGACTTTGATATTTCTATCACTACTCAAAATACTCAAATCGAATCACATACTACGATCACAAATCCAATGTATTTCTCCATAGCTTTATAACATAGAAATCAACTTCAAAACAACTCCAATATGCTTCACAAAATCCAATAACAAAATTATGTTGAATAACATATGGCCTAGTTGGTTCTAGTTTCAACCTGGGTCAACCAACCAACGACCGGTCGATAGCATAGAGATGATCAGTCGACCAGTTAAGGAATTAGAAAAAAAATTTCTAGTTCGTGTTGTTTCGCAATTCTAACGTTCGTTCCCCCTCTGGTCGCCTCCATTCTACCTCTGGTCAACTGCTATCTATCCCTAACATCTAGTATTATGTTTCTATGTTGCTTTGGGGTTAGAAAACATCAAATCCCATGTTATATTTATTTATTTTGAAGAAAAGATTAATATTTAGATTCTTAGTTTAGTGTTCATAATTCCCTCCTAAATATCTTCTTTAATTCGTGAATTAATTAGATTAGCTCAATACCTACTCGATTCTAGACTATAAGTCATATATAACATTATCGGTGTATTGTACCAGGAGAAACTAAGAACCACTCATCGAATTGCTCTCCAATGTATCAAACCTCCACTATCCAATTTCATATGCATTTTTATAGAACGACACTCTGCTAAACTCATTTATGTCCAAGACACAAAATATAATATTCATAGCCTTTGGACTGTTGAGCGCTTGTGTTTTTTCTTTAATGGTCTATTGTGCGTAATCCATTTGGGGGCTCAATGTAATCTGTTTGTGTAACATTCCAAATATCTAACTCATTTGACTATAAATAAATTTTCATTTAACAAGGCCAATAAGCATAATTATTACCATTAAAGAGCGTGGTCTAGTTGTTGATTGACCCTCTATATAAGTGCAAAAAAGTATGTTATTATAATTACTGGTCATTTATTCTTTCAGTATTCAAATTATGAATCTTTTGAAAATTGTGCGCTTTAATACCAAACGTAGATTGTGTGGCACTCAAACACACAGATATATCATGGATCTTAAGGCCACTAATACACTAGAGGTGAACAGTGTATATCAACCATTCAAAACTTAATTTTTGAATCTAAAAATTATCTTCTTGAATCGGTAACAAATTCACAAACGCATGCAGTTAAAAAAATAGTAACTGCAACTTAAAGTAAAAGCAAAGACATTGGTATTTTTTATACTGGTCCAGATATCCAATCTTATACACCTAATATAGTAGTTCACCACCACTTCGTTGCTTATCATAGGTGATAAGAACACCTTTACAATCTTAAAATTCCATATGTGACAAGATACACCAACCTCTTGACTTTCTACGATTAGTAATCACACATTTCTCTTTACAGACAATAGTAAAGTATGAGCAAGTAGCTGCTAATAAAAATTCTTGCAGTTTTAGTACAATAATCCTATGGATATCCAATAATATACATCTTTGAATTCAAGAAGGAGTATATGAGACCACAGAGAGAATGATTGAGAATTCAAGTACATTCTCTATGATCTTGAGTGATTTACAAATCCTTGAATAATATGAGATAAAAAGAGTTCAAAATTACAAAGGGAGTGAAAGTATTTAAAGGAGTTTTTTTCACAAAATTATAGAAATGTAAGAGTAAGAGAAAATCATAAAATTATCGATCAAAATTCGTTGTAGACCCTTTGAATAGAAGAATAAAAGATGTGTCCATTGGTGAAGAGATGACGCCAAAATCATTTCATTTGAATTTAGAAAAACCAAATAGCTACCTCTATGTCGACATATCCCCTAGGAGTATGTCCACATACTCTAGTATAAATTACATTTTTTCTTTCTATTCAAATTGTTACTTCCTCGTTTTAAAAATCAGATTGTATGTTTGTATGAAGATGTGAGGGATTAAAATAGAGTTAGATAAAATAAGAATTTCAAGGATATATGCTATGGGGCCTTTAACAAATTCTAAGGCTCGGTAGACTTGCTGAACGCTTCCATTACCTTTGTCATTTAAGCACTTATGTTCCATTCATTTTGGTCAACTATACCTTTCATTTTCTTTGACAAATGTACATATTTATAACTCATTTGTTTGCTTTCATTCATTGAGTTTCTTGTTTATCTATGTAAAATATCTCCATAGTATATATGAAAATACTGGATAATTTGGAGAAAAGTTAGCAGTAATACTTAAATAGTTGTTGTCATGAAAATCAATACTCGGGGTATTAATACTAAATGGGTTTACAAAATAAACTAGATGAAAATGATGACATGATAAGAAATATAGCAAGGCTAGTTGCACAAGAGTATGATCAGGAAGAAGAACTTGATTACGATGGTACCTTTGCACCTATAGAAAGTCATGAAGCAATCAGATCTTATTAGCGTCTACTTAGTAATCGTAACTTCAAAATTTTCCAATTGGACGTTAAGATTGCATTTTTGAATAGTTTTATTAAAGAAATTGCATATGTTGAGCAATCACCATTCTTTGAGAATTGAAATTTTCCTGATTATGTTTATAAATTTAAAAATGCTCTATAAAGTTTGAAATAATCTCCAAGAGAATGGTATGATAAAAAAATTCATCTTTCAAATTTTGGACTTGATGTTGATAAATTAATCTAACAGTTTTCTTTAAAAAGGACAATAATGATTTATTAGTACCATGAATTTATGTTGATGATGTAATTTTTGGATATACTATTGAAGGATTATGTAATAAATTTGCTAACACAATGAAAAATAAATTTGAAATGTCACATATGGCTAAACAATTTTTTTTAGGGTTACAAGATAAGCAACTAGATAACAACACTTTTATTTATCAAGAAAACTGTTGTAAATAACTACTTAAACGCTTTGGAATGGAAAGTGCCAAGCATAAACCGACACCTATGATCATTATATTCACTTAAATAGTAAAGGGGTAGATCAAAAACTCTATCAAAATATGATTGTATCACTACTTTTTCTAACCGCAAGTAGCTCTGACGTCATGCAAAGTGTTTATCTTTCTGCTTGATTTCAATTGAACCTAAAGGAATCACATAACTGTGCGATTAAAAGAATTTTGAGATACCTAACAAGTACTAATGGTCTTTTCATTTAAAAGGTTGTCAATTTGAGCTAGTGTGACGACCCACATTTCGGAAGGTTTAAATCGACAATAATCCACACATGTCTAACTTAAACAATCCGAAACATAGATAATCAATGGGGATAAATAAGAAAAATAAGGCAAGAAGAAGAAAACAAACACGGAATCTCACAGCGGAACGACAAAATATAATAATCAAATAACGGTTCACGAAGCTGTCTATATTATACATTTGCTTATAATCTATACCACATTTAACAGAGTTATATATATATACATACACATCAGGGATAAATAAACAATGCATTAGAATAGCATAATGCAAAAAATAATAATAGTATTAATATACCAAATCTTCGTCTCCGTCCTCCGGAAAATGAACTTCATTGTGCTGGAAAAAAACTCAGGGCTTACCCGAGCATAATGAAAAGACAAAACACTCGAGTTAGGACTAAAATACTCTTATGTAAGTCAAATCAATATCAATAAATATGAGTGTAACAACGTCAGAGATGGTTACGGGATTTTACATCTCATATCCAGTGTATAACGTGCGTGTAATAACTTAAGAGATGTTATGTGATTTTCCAACTCCTAAGGATCCGTTAAACCATTTTTATATAAAATAGTATACGCTATAGTAGGTAATGTCTATCAGTAAAATAAATATCAAAATAGCGTTAAGGCTTTACATTGATCCACCTTAACACATTTTTATAGTACTAAACCAAAGTCGTAACGGCTCGCATAAGGATAAATATGACAAGGCACATGAGGCAATGCCCAAGGCAGGATTCCACCAGTTTACCCTTTTTGGCTGGTCGTAACCCATCCGTGGCCGACCCCGACAATCAATCCGAACAAAAGGGTGAACCCATCGAGTACAAAATCACGATAGTAATACGAATGATCAACGTCGCTAGAGGTAGCTAACCTCATTGGCCAGACATAGGCTCCTGTTTTAGTCATTTTAATTATGACACAAGTGTCAAGGCTATCCATCATCGTTCTCTTACTTCATTCCAGTAAACATTCGTCAATTCAACCACTACATTCTGGATATCATCCACCACGTACGCGGTTGTCAAAGTGGTTCCAATATTGACAGAGAGTATGCCAATAAGAGGCCCCGGTCTCTTTAACAACCAAACGTCGTTTTACACACCGGTTGGTTCTTTTACATTTTGAAAAAAATTCGTACTTGATATCAAAATATCATATTCACTTCAAAATCAAATACATTTCGAAGTCACCATATTTACTCAAAAATCATATTCAGTTCGATACGTCATTGCCACTTGAAAATATCATTTCACTCCAATATCTCGATTTCGCCTTTAAAATTATTTCGAGCTTCAATTTAGATTATAACTTCATTTTTACCCATTTCGTATTTAAATCCAAGATTTAAATAAAAACATTCCACCCTTTTTAACCAATTTGAATTTTTAGAAAATAGTATAAATAGTTTTAAAATAGTTAAATAGTTTGAATATTAAAAAGGTTTATATAGTAAAATAGTTTGAAAATCAAAATAATTTGAATATTTAAAGAAAATATATTTTAAACGGTTTATACTAAAATAATTTATTTGAAAATAGTTTCAAAGTCAAACTGATTCAATTCCTAATTTTCCAGTTCAAATCAATTCCAATTTCCATTCTGACTTAATCGATTCAATTTCGATTTCAATTCAAATTTTACATCGATTCCAATTTCAATTCAAACAATTCGATTTTGATTTCGAATCGCTTTCAATTCCAACTGATTTCAACTTCAATTCCAACTAGAATAAATTTCAATCAATCCCAATTAATTTCAATTTCAATTCCAAATTAATTTCAAATTCCAATTCTAAATTAATTTCGATTCCATTTTATCTGATTCAATGATTTAATTTCAACTCAATTCTCAAATTTAAACCATTTCGATTTATATAAATTTCGAGTTTGATTTTTGAAATATCGATTCAAATCACTCAAATCAAATTAACTTTCAATATTCAATTTAAAATCCAAATCTTCAAATATAATTCAATTCCGAACTCAATTTTGAAATATCGTTTTATATTACTTTTACTTAGCAATATCCAAAGTTCGAATAAAAGTCCAATCTTTTAAAACAAATCAATTTCTGAAATTCAAATCATATTTCGATTATAACTTCAAATCTCAACTTCGATTATTTAAACAATTTCGTTTACCAAATTTAAATTTCAACATTTCGAGCTCTAGTTTGAAAATAACTCGATTTCCATAAATTCGATTTTATTTCTCAAAAATCAATTTAAATAATTTCAAATCAAAATCTTAAAATCATTTAATTTAACTAATTGGGTGTCCTTATATAATTTTCTGTCCTATGGCCAAGTGAATCAATTATTCCAATTTAACTCAGGGATGGATATATATCATTTCAATCCAAAATAAATGTCATAGGTATATATCATTTCGACCTATTTCTTAATTTATTCGAAATAATGCGATTTATAGTTTTATATACTATCAATAATATACGGGATGATAACATGATATATCAAAATAAATAAACATCCAGTCATTCAAATATCAACCAATTTTCATCCATCACGATCAATTGTCCAAACAATCAATAATTCACAACAATTAACCAATTATTAATAATCGTGAATTTTACTAGCAGTTTAATTCTAAATTCAATTTAACTGTTAATTCAAAATTCTAACATATAAATTTCTATATCGATTTCCATGACAGTTAAATTTTACCAAAACAACAATCAATAATTTAAATCACTTCAGAATTCCAATATAACTAACATAAAAATAATTTAGCCAATTGTGAGCGAAAAGAACACTCACCTTTTTATTTGAAACTGAAAACATTTCAGCTTCAAATAAAATTCCAATCCGATCCCATGCTGTAGACGACGTCTCTACGGTCGCAACATAATTCGTTTTACTCGAAATGGTCCTCGTATGCAAAAGCTAAGGTTTAATTACATAATGATCTACATAAACTAAAATTAACAAAAATAAATTAAACAAAAAAAACGGCCTTCCCTCATGCTCGAACTACAGGCTCACGCGAAACCCATCCACTGTTCCGCAATTTCATCATCTTCCTATTTTCTTCATCGCGTTGTAAAATTCACCACGCCGCCGTTCTTGCTTCGGCCGACCTCGACTCGCTCAAAGGATCGCCTCGACTCCGAGCTCGCCTTGGCCACCGGTCGCGATTTCCGATAGTGGCCTGAAGCTCACCGATTTCTCCAAAACCCAAAACCCCTTCAAACCTTAAACGCGCGACTTTGGCCGCCACTCGCGTCTGACCCATTGCCATGGTCGACCTCGCGATATGATTCCGTATACATTCTTTTTTTATCGTGCTTTTCCCCCTTTTTTCTTTTTTCGGCTGATTTAGTTTGAACGAGAAAACAGGAAAGAACGAGTATAGGGGAAACCAAAAGAAACGTGGGGTTTGTACGAGATGGAAGAAATATATATATATATATATATATACACACATATGTATGTATGTATGTATGTATGTATGTATATTTTATTATATTAGAAAATATCTAACCGCTTAACGCCTGAAATTCTCGAACTCCAAACAAAGCGTGCCGCCTAGCGTTCATAATGGTTCATCCCCATTCCGAACGAAATGGAACTAGTCCCGAGGCCTAATTCGAATGTATGCGGAAAATAGCTTTTCAAAATCAATTAATTTTAATTAACTTCCGAAATAAATTTCTACGCGTTTCAAGTTCGCACGGCCAAACAACAAGTCCGATCGCTACGAAATTTGAAATCCTACAATAATTCACTATTACGGATCCGATGAAACTAGTTTCATCGAAATTCGAGATAGTGGCCAAACTGGCTATTTTTACTTGTTAATTAAAACGAGAAATTCCCAGAAATTTATTTACTCACTTTAAATTCAATTTTAAAAGTTAACAATCTTCATTGTCATTTAAATAAAATTTAAATCAACTTTAAAAATCATTTTCATTCATATAAAATTCGGAATTCAATTATTCAAATAATTTCCAATATTAAATTTAAACAATTTAATTATCTCATAAATCACCATATTTCAATATAAGTTATTTAACTTATAAAATTCGACTTTTAAACCCGAATTCAAATAATAACAACTACTTCCATTTTTTTTAGTAATTCACCATTTATTATACAATTCCAACTATGGATTATAAACACGTTCAATATATAGAATTTCGTTTCAATATTTATTATCGCCAAAATCTTCGAAATTGTTTATCTCAAAATTTTATTCAAGTTCATATTCAATAACTACACTAATAATTCATTAAAATTTTATTTTTAACCATTTTTATTCAAAAATTATATCAAATTCTATAATTTAAAATAGTTAACAATACGGGTCGTTACATACTTCCCCACTCAAAACTTTTCGTCCTCGAAAAGTCGTTAAGTACAGAATTATATATTTAATTCAAACAATCAACTTGTAAAACATTAAAATCATATTTACAGAACCATTACTACGCTTATACTACGCCGTTATGATATCAGTTTTACAGAAACTACAATTTATTTTATAAAACAAGTTATAAAAATTTTAAAACCTCAAAATTTTTCTAACTCCCGGATTTACGGAAATTTTCGGCAGAGTCTCCTTTGTGCGTCATAAATTTTTTTACAATATAATATATCACACAAATATATCCAATATATATCAAATATACATCTCATCTCAATGATGAGGCATCCCGAAGGGCAAAAATATAAAATCGTGGTATGTAATCCGAGATACGTACCTTATTATTAATAATACGAGCGAGTTCGCTCGTATTAAGCAAGCTAAAGCAACACAATACGTAATCAAGCTCCAAAAGCTAGCATACGCCATCCATACCTACTAAACACTCATTAAGCAAATGAGAATATATATATAAAGAGTAAAATCGATATATAACATGGAGTATGCAATAACCAAAAACGAATATAGCAAATGCAACAAACAAACATCCAACAAACAATATCCATCCAATCTCATTCACAACAATACCAATTCACACTTCCTAATGTCAATATTCAGTTTATTATACTTTCATTTCCTATTAAATATTAAATTGATTTATTTTTAATTCATTGACATTTATTTCATCTATATAAAATTTTGTTTGCTTTCAATTTATTCACATGGATTTCTTTCAAATTTAATTGGTTAACCTTAAATTTATTCACGTTCAATTGATTAACATTCATTTCCTTAATCATTCAATGGATTTATATTCAATTCATTCGCTTTTAATTTTACATTCAACTAATTTGGTTTCAATCCATTTTTATTCAATCAACCAATATTCATTGTATTCACATTTGATGGATTACAATTTAATGTATTTACATTTAATCGATTTACTTTTAATTGATTATATTTATTTTAAGGACATTCATTTTATTTATCATCCAATGAATTTTCATTTCATTTAACCTTATTAAGTTAAATTTATTTCATTATCACTTAGTATATCCTCTTTTTGTTTTTTTATGCTAGCATCATTTATAAATCATCTAAGTTTATTATAAATATTTTATACAACATAACTCACGTTTATTATTATTCCATAACTTAAGTTCATATTAATCCATTGATTCACTTAATTAGTTTATTCATTGATTCAAACTCATATAATAAATTTACTTAAGTAAATTTTATTCTATAACTCCAATTCATATTAATGTTTTTTTGTTTTTTTATCACCATCAATTTTATTCAAATCCTCTTAACTTACTTCATATTCAATCAGTTACCATTCAATTTTATTGAAACTCATTCTATTTGAATTTAATTTATTTACATCCAATTTAAATTAAATTCAATTGTTCATATTAATTTTACTTACACACATTTATTTTTTTTATTTCTTTCACACTTTAAATTACATTTCATTTTAAAATTCAAGTTTGTATTCATTTATTAATTCATTTTATAGCTCAAGTGAAAATAATTCACTTTACTAATTCCTCTAGTTCAATTCAAATCCAACTCAACTCATTTAATCTTTGTTAAGTGAAATTCTATTTCATTTAATCCATTTCTCATTTTATTTCACTCTCTTTTAAATATTTTCTTCTTATCATTCACATTCAACCAAATTTAGAATTTGTTTTTAGCTTAATATTCTCAAATCTATAAATTATACAATTTATTCATTTCATTTTATTATTTTATCTAATTTACACTACAATAAAAAAACCGTTTAACAACTAAGAAATAATGTTGTTAAAATACTTTAATAACGTTTTTCATAACGTTGTTATATCCATAGTTGTAAAAGGGTTTTAAAAAACTTACAATATTTGTGAAAACGTTGTTAAAAATGTTGTAAAAGCATTTTCTACCATACTTCATAAACATTGTGAAAATTTATAAAAATGGTAACCAACCTTAATGCAATATCATTTAAGTGTTGTAATGTGTAGATTTGACTACATTTCTTTTTTGTTGTTACACCGTAAAATGTTATCTATATCATTATTCACAATATTTCGTGTTATGTTGTTAATGTAATAATAACGACATTCTGCAATATTGTAAATATAATTTAGAGATAATATAAATTCTGTAAACTACATTAACAACATACACAAAATATTGTGAATGTCGTTATTAATTACCAATGCAATATTGTTAATGCAAATATTGTAAATAGTTCAATGCAATATTGTAAATATAATTTAGAGAACATTATCAATGAAGTACGAAGAAATGAAATAGTGCATTGAACTATAAATTATCACATATTTATACATTCATAGTTGTTACAAAAGTTATCAACAATATAGTATAAATATGAAATATTTCATGAACATGGTAATAAACTATTACAACAAACATGGTATACACCTACTAAAAGGTTTGCTTGCCCAGATGAGAGCTTTTGTAGGATAGAAGTAGCCCACTCCGCTTATGGTGATGTGTTCGATACTTGAACAACTTGTTGAAACATCAAGAAGTCCAAAAAAGAAAACGTAGCTCTTTCTATTGTCCCTGAGAATAATATATTTGTCACCTTAGAAAATATATGCATGTTCTAAACAATACGTATATGATTATCACAGTATGTTATTAATATTACAACACAAAGATAGAAATCAATTGTTGGTCTTATTTAATATGCAACTGAGATAACCTTAGGAATTTATAGGCCTATGATTGCCAAATGCTTTGAACAAATAATATAAAGTAGTTTATACCCACGTATGTAAAGGTAAAAGTGGAAAATTCAGCCAACTTATCTAAAATAACAAAGTCGAACCATTCGTATGCAAGTTTATTCATCTAAAATAACAAAATTTAACCAAGTGGTAAACCCATAACAATTGGACATCATAGTGTCTCGTAAAATGAGACCGATGTTCTTCTTTTTATGGCCCTCTTATTAAAGAACACATAAAGTAGTTGCAGCCTAGCATAAAGGATATCAGTGCAATCATAATTGAAATAGATAACAATCATCTGCATAATCGTCGAGTGCATAACCCAGTTGCAAACGATGTTCTCTCATACTCTTTATAAATAAAGAAATATGGGAGAAGAAGTAAATATAATATCAATTGTTGTTTAAGAAGATAAACAAAGGTAATACATGTTTAACATAGTTGTGGTTAACTTGGATGTTGTTCATATAACATGGGTTTTTTTATCGACAGCCGAAACTCCATATGTTACCATATTTTCTTATAACGAGCTTTAGAACCTGATCATGTATAAGTTTCTCAATGGGGTCTTTAGCTCTTGGTTATTATAGAAAAATTTGAAGTATGATTGTAACAAACAGCCTAGGCAGCACCTAGCGCTAGACAAGACTATCCATTTTGCCTCGATTTGATGACCTAGCTAGTAACTGGGTCCACCTATGCTGACTTAAAATCGCGCTTAAAGCATTTTAGTATTTATATTACTTTGTTACCAACCAATTTTAAAAGGCCAATATATACACAAGTCAATTAAAATTATATGATATTTCAGCCCCGTCTTTCACAAGTCTTGCTCTCTAAGCAGAAAAAGAGATGAAGCTATTGGCACGCTGGTGTTTATATAGGCAATTCAGTATGGGGTATAGCCAACGTGGGACTAAAGAACCTAAAATTGGACTACTAATCAATACAAGTGCTCTAATTCGTACGCCGGATCATGCAAAGAGAGAGAATTTATTTTAATTTGCTTCCACAATCTCACATCATCATAGGCAATGAAAACGATATGAAATAGAAACCTTAAAAGAAACAATAGTGTATTTTTTGATCTTCAATATATATAACAAATCATGTAATTGTACTGTAACGTTTGCATAATCTGTTTTTAAGTTCAGCAACTTAAATAAAATCAAGTTGGTGTAATATCATGGATGATAGTCAATTGCTTATTTTTTATAATTTGGCAATCAAAGTTATTATTTTTAAGGTTGCTAAAAGTGCCGAATGATAAAGAAAAAAGTGTACGTACCAGTAATAAAACCATTATACTCCATGATTGCATCAGTAAAGCCTTGCATTCACTTAATTTTTGAAATCTCTTATGTAAGACATGCTTCAACATCCATATTGCTTTGTTCCAATCCTTAAGCATAGATTTTTGCACTTCTTGGAACTCATGTGTTGCAGCATTGAGCTCTTCCACACGTTCATTACATACGGCAGCCTTTTTCTAATATCTGTTACAAGCAACTTTTAAGCAAAACGGATGGGCAGTATATTTCTAAAAAAGCAAAGGAAAACAAAATAAGAGGCATACTCGGCGATTGAGTCTAAGTTAGGGTTCATGTTTTTTAAATGTGCTTCAAGCAATGCCACCATTTCGATAGCTCGTTTCATGTTGCATGCATCATTTAATGTGGTATCACTAAGCGTCTATTGAACCTTTTCAGGATCAACTGCATCCTTTTGAATCCTAAAAAATGTACTCGAACTTAGAAATATATCCAGTGAGAGAAATATAGAGATATTCCATTGTTACAAACAAATAAAACTTACTATTCCATGTGTTTCACAAGAGCTGACTGTATTTCCTCAAGTCTTTTATTGAATGCTTTTACCTTCATCTCCCATTCCTTTCATAGCTTCTTCATGTCTTGCAACTTGTACTGATCATCAACCTGACAAAGCCACTTGATTAGTAATAATATGTAAAGGTGTGGCATTTTGGTTACTGGAGAAATATTGATTATGAGAACCTCAGAAGCACGCAACTCCTCCATGGTTTTCTTCAGCTTGTTGTATTCAGTTTTCGTCTCATCCAGCACAACTTTATGACTGTCAATAAGCTGCAGGAGAAATTTATACTTTCAGAATGACATCAAAGAACAAAGATATGCACCAGAAACTCGTAATAGATGTGTACCTCTTGTGTTTTCTTGTAATTTTCTTGAACAGCTAAAGCCTTTTGTTCAATTTCTTTAAACACAGCTGCCATTTTCTCTTTTTCCGCATTTTCTTTTTCATTGTCTGCTTTCGCTTCCTCTATGCTTTTGGTCAGCTTTTTTATCATCTTCCCATTAGTAACTATCTTCACTTTGTGACGGTTGATTTCTGTGCTGGTTTTATCAATATCCTACCAATACCATAGAAATTTTTTATCAAGGACACCTAATTATGAATTTATATTATTATTTTTTGAAAATACTCCCTCCCTGATGGTAGCTTATCTGGATAATCATTGAGATGCCAATGATAGTTGCTAGTGACGAAATTTCAACAAAGGTATTAAATCTATTTCCTTAGGAGATTATGGCTTGTGTCCAATTTACACAGAAATTCAGAAGGAAATTTTTTCCATAAAGTACTTACTGCTTGGATCTTTGTGACCTTTGCTTTTTGATTTTTTAGCTTTTCACCACCAGCGTTATCTAGTTTCTATCGCCATTAGACCTGCAATTAGAAAAAAAAATTCCTCATCTGCCCTTTGGAAACCCATCTATCGGTGAAATAAGATTCGACTTCCCCCTTCAATTCATCATGACTCCTCTGCCCCTAAGTAATCATCAAACATTTATGTGATCGGATCTTAAAGCTGCGTAAGTTCATACCATACAGCCATATCAATAAAACATTTAATAGAGAGGAAACTTAGATAATTTGCTGGAAAACTCGATCGATGTGAACCAACAAATGATTAGGAATTGGAAGTCAAATTAGGGTTTTTGCAATTTAGGAAAGAAGAAGCAATGGAGAGCGAAAGGATTACACGGCCAACCTAGGTTTTTTCTCCACACGTCACTCGCGATTTATCTTTTATGTAACTAAGAGCTAATATCCACCGTTTAATATAATCGAACGATTCAAAATAGTTATCTATGTCATGGTGTTATGTTCATTTCAGTACATGGCATGGATCGCTAATTTCAAATATAGTGATCTAAAATGATATATTTCTTGTTGTGATTGTTACAAAAAATTACAATATCAAGTTGAAGTTGTTAAACATACTATTTTTTATAATATTTACATTTGTTATCTTTATTAAGACCTTGAACAATACCATACAAAATTTATAAAACATACTTATGATGAGGTTAATAATGTATTATTGAAATATGAGAATTATCAACATCAACCAAAAGTTGTTAAATACAACGTCAGTAGTAATCCAAACTAAACATTGTCTTAAATATTAATTATGATAACATCATGCAAATGTTGTAAAATAAAAAAATACATAGAATTTACAGTTGTTGTTTTTTATTGTTTTAACTTTAAGTTCACAACTTTTGATAAATATTGTTGAATACTACAAGTTACAACTTTTAATAAACGTTGTCTCGTTTACATATTTCAACAACATTACCTATATGTTATGAAAAAACAAATATAGTACAATGTAAAATAATCGTTGTGAAAAATTGTTTTCTACGACATTTTAAGAAAACATGGTAGATATTTTTTATTTTACAACATTTGTACAAAGAACGTTGTTTGGAAATATCTATTAAAACATTTTTCTTAACAAATGTTATGAAATATTTACCATTTTTACAACACTTCGGTGAACTGTTGCAAAATCAGTGTTGTAAAATGGTATTTTTGTTGTAGTGTTATTTCAATTACATTTCATATTTTATTTAAGCTTTCATGAGTTAAACTATATTTTATTTACTTCATTTCACTAACTCAATTTATTTAACATTTCTTAGGTTAATTATTTTATTTCGTATCTCAAATTCAAAATTTTCTTTTGTTTGCTTAACCATAAATATTCAACAGTTAAAGTTTAATTTTACTTTCCAGTTCAAATTTATTAGTTATAAACTTATTTCTTATATATACTACTTCCAATTTTTAAGTTCAAAACTATTTCCATACATTTATTAAATCATACTTAGAATATATTTTTTTCATCACAATCAAAACTTGTTTTGATCGAAAATAAATTTCTTTTGGTAGAAATTCTCACTTAGAAACTCGAAAATGAATACTAGCGATGCTGCAGTCATCCCTAGAATTATTTCCCAACGACCAAAGCGAGTTTAATGCTTTTGTTTTCTTCCAAAAATCTTTTCAAAATATTTTTCTAATCAGAACTCTTTCAAATAATATTAATATTAATTTTGAAGGCTTCGAAAAAAATTTGAAAACAAAAGGATTTTAAATTCTCAAATTCTCAAATTTTCTTTTCTTTTTTTTTCTATACAAATTTCCTTACCTCATTACCAAACTAGTTCATTAATTTACAACTAAGTCATTTTAAC
Organism: Allium fistulosum; assembly: GCA_030737815.1. NCBI lineage: Eukaryota > Viridiplantae > Streptophyta > Magnoliopsida > Asparagales > Amaryllidaceae > Allium > Allium fistulosum. The sequence goes on along the minus strand of CM060908.1, from coordinate 940,991,654 downwards.
CAATTCTTATTTTAATTGATTTCAATTCAATTTAATTATTGAATGCTTCGTAAAATAAAATTTACAAAGTATCCATCTTATTTTAATTCAACCAATAATCGATGATAACTAAATATTATCATCTTCTAACAACTTCATTAATAATTATACAGGCTTATGAAAGTTATAAATTTATATATAAAATATAATTTAGGTAAAATTATTACATTTACTCGATTTTAAAACAATATTATGTCGACTTGCCTCGTTTAAGTGTTTAGAAACCCCCATCAATAACATGGCGTCTCACGCATTGACCAGAATTCGTAAACAACTCAACGGATAAGTAAACATAATATAAAACATTTTATAACACTAACAAGTATGCTCTTTCATATATATACACCTAAACAGACTTATTCTAGGGTATTACTACCCTATTTCTAATGAGTCAAACCCTACAAAGCCAAGGTTAACGCTAAACCTAAGCTCTGATACCAACTGTGATGATCCACATTTCGAAAGGTTTAAATCGACAATAATCCACACATGTCCAACTTAAACAATCTGGAACATAGGTAATCAATGGGGATAAATAAAAAAATAAGGAAAGAAGAAGAAAACAAACACAGAATCTCACAACGGAGCGACAAAATATAATAATCAAATAACAGTTCATGAAGCTGACTATATTATACATTTGCTTATAATCTATACAACATTTATCAGAGTTATATATATACATCACGGATAAATAAACAATGTAGCAGAATAGCATGATGCAGAAAATAATAATAGTAATAATATACCAAATCTTCATCTCCGTCCTCCGGAAAACGATCTTCATTGTACTGAAAAAAAACTCAGGGCTGACCCAAGCGTAATGAAAAGACAAAACACTCGAGTCAGGACTAAAATACTCTTATGTAAGTCAAATCAATATCAATAAATATGAGTGTAACAGCATCAGAGATGGTTACGGGATTTTACATCTCCTATCCAGTGTATAACGTGCGTGCAATAACTTAAGAGATGTTACAGGATTTTCCATCTCCTAAGGATCCGTTAAACTATTTATATATATAATAGTATACGCTATCGTAGTTAATGTCTATCAGTAAAATAAATACCAAAATAGCGTTAAGGCTTTACATTGATCCACCTTAACACATTTTTATAGTACTAAACCAAAGTCGTAATGGCTCACATAAGGATAAATATGACAAGGCACGTGAGGTAATGCCTAAGGTACTAGTTTACCCTTTCTGGCTGGTCGTAACCCATCCATGGCCGACCGCGACAATCAATCCAAACAAAAGGGTGCACCAATCGAGTACAAAATCATGATAGTAATACGAGTGATCAACGTTGCTAGAGATAGCTAACCTCATTGGCCAAACATAGGCTCATGTTATATTCATTTTAATTATGACACAAGTGTCAAGGCTATCCATCATCGTTCTCTTACTTCATTCCAATAAATGTTCGCCAATTCAACCACTACATTCTGAATATCATCCATCGCATACACGGTGGTCAAAGTGGTTCCAATATTGACAAAGAGTATGCCAATAAGAGGCCCGGTCTCTTTAACAACCAAACGTCGTTTTACACACCGGTTGGTTCTTTTATATTTCGAAAACAATTGGTACTTGATATCAAAATATCATATTCACTTCAAAATCAAATCCATTTCGAAGTCATCGTATTTACTCAAAAATCATATTCAGTTCGATACGTCATTTTCACTTGAAAATATCATTTCACTCCAATATCTCGATTTCGCCTCTAAAATTATTTCGAGCTTCAATTTAGATTATAACTTCATTTTTACCCATTTCGTATTTAAATACAAGATTTAAATATAAACATTCCACCCTTTTTAACCAATTTGAATTTTTAGAAAATAGTATAAATAGTTTTAAAATAGTTAAATAGTTAAAATAGTTTAATAAAAAATAGTTTTAATATTAAAATGGTTTATATAGTAAAATAGTTTGGAAATCAATATAATTTGAATATTTAAAGAAAATAGTTTTTAACGGTTTATACTAAAATAATTTATTTGAAAATAGTTTCAAAATCAAACGGATTCAATTTCCAATTTTTCAATTCAAATCAATTCCAATTTCCATTCCGATTTAATCGATTCAATTCTGATTCAAGTCAAATTTTACTTCGATTCCAATTTCAATTCAAACAATTCGATTTCAATTTCGAATTAATTCCATTTCGCTTTCAATTTCTATTGATTTCAACTTCACTTCCAACTTGAATAAATTTCAATCAATCCCAATTAATTTCTATTTCAATTCCAAATTAATTTCAAATTCCAATTCTGAATTAATTTCAATTTCAGTTTATCAGATTCAATGATTTAATTTCAACTTGATTCTCAAATTTAAACCATTTCAATTTATATAAATTTCGAGTTCGATTTTTAAAATATCGATTCAAATCACTCAAATCAAATTAACTTTCAATATTCAATTTAAAATCCAAATCTTCAAATATAATTCAATTTCGAGCTCAATTTTGAAATACCGTTTTATATTACTTTTACTTAGCAATATCCAAAGTTCGAATAAAAGTCCAATCTTTTAAAACAAATCAATTTCTGAAATACAAATCATATTTCGATTATAACTTCAAAATCTCAACTTCGATTATTTAAACAATTTCGTTTACCAAATTTAAATTTCAACATTTCGAGCTCTAGTTTGAAAATAATTCGATTTCCATGAATTCGATTTTATTTCTCAAAAATCAAAATCAATTTAAATAATTTCAAATCAAAATCTTAAAATCATTTAATTTAACCAATCCGGTATCCGTATATAATTTTCTATCCTATGGCCAAGTGAATCAATTATTCCAATTTAACTCAGGGATGGATATATATCATTTCAATCCAAAATAAATGCCATAGGTATATATCATTTCAACCTATTTCTTAATTTATTCGAACTAATGCAATTTACAGTTTTATATAGTATAAATAATATACGGGATGATAACATGATATATCAAAATAAATAAACATCCAATCATTCAAATATCAACCAATTTTCATCCATCACGATCAATCGCCAAACAATCTATAATTCACAACAATTAACCAATTATCAATAATCGGGAATTTTACTAGCAGTTTAATTCTAAATTCAATTTAACTGTTAATTCAAAATTCTAACATATAAATTTCTATATCGATTTCCATGACAGTTAAATTTTACCAAAACAACAATCAATAATTTAAATCACTTCAAAATTCCAATATAACTAACATAAAAATAATCTAGTCAACCGTGAGCGTATAAAACACTCACCTTTTTATTTGAAACTGAAAACATTTCAGCTTCAAATAAAATTCCAATCTGATCCCATGCTGTAGACGACGTCTCTACGGTCGCAACACAATTCGTTTCACTCGAAACGGTCCTCGTATGCAAAAGTTAAGGTTTAATTAACATAACGATCTACTTAAACTAAGATTAACAAAAATAAATTAAATAAAAAACGACCTTCCCTCATGCTCATACTACAGGCTCACACGAAACCCATCCATTGTTCCGCAATTTCATCTTCTTCCTATTTTCTTCATCGCATTGTAAACTTCACCACGCCGTCGTTCTTGCTCCGGCCGACCTCCGACTCGCCCAGAGGATCGCCTCGACTCCGAGCTCGCCTTGGCCACCGGTCGCGATTTCCAATGGTGGCCTGAAGCTCACCAATTTCTCCAAAACCCGAAACCCCTTCAAACCCTAAACGCGCGACTCTGGCCGCCGCTCGCGTCTGACCCATCGCCATCGTTGACCTCGCGATATGATTTCGTATACATTCTTTTTTTCAATCATGCTTTTCCCTTTTTTTTTCTTTTTTTTCGGCTGATTTAGTTTGAACGAGAAAAGAGGGAAGAGCGAGTACAGGGGAAACCAAAAGAAACGTGGGGTTTGTACGAGATGGAAGAAATATATATATATATATATATTAGAAAATATCTAACCGTTTAACACTTGAAATTCTCGAACTCCAAACAAAGCATGCCGCCTAGCGTTCATAATGATTTACTCCTATTCCGAACGTAATGGAACTAGTCTCGAGGCCTAATTCAATCGTATGCGGAAAATAGTTTTTCAAAAGCAATTCATTTTAATTAACTTCTGAAATAAATTTCTACGCTTTTGAAGTTTGCACGGCCAAACAACAAGTCCGATCGCTACGAAACTTGAAATACTACAATAATTCACTATTATGGATCCGATGAAACTAGTTTCGTCGAAATCCGAAACAATGGCCAAACTTGCTATTTTTACTCGTTAATTAAAACGAGAAATTCCCAGAAATTTATTTACTCACTTTAAATTCAATTTTAAAAGTTAACAATCTTCATTGTCGTTTAAATAAAATTTAAATCAACTTTAAAAATCATTTTCATTCATATACAATTCAAAATTAATTATTCAAATAATTTCCAATATTAAATTTAAACAATTTAATTATCCCATAAATCACCATATTTCAATATAATTTATTTAACTTATAAAATTTAACTTTTAAACCCGAATTCAAATAATAACAACTACTTCCATTTTTTTCCAGTAATTCACCATTCATTATTCAATTCTAACTATGGATTATAAACACGTTCAATATATAGAATTTCATGTCAATATTTATTATTGCCAAAATCTTCGGAAATGTTTATCTCAAAATTTTATTCAAGTTCATATTCAATAACTACACTAATAATTCATTAAATCTTTATTTTTAACCATTTTTATTCAAAAATTATATCAAATTCTATAATTTAAAATAGTTAAAAATACGGATCGTTACAGTTAGTATCTTACAACGATGTAGATTATGGTTGTTGTAAGATGGATCAGAAAAGCACGAGTAGTACTTGTCATTTTCATGGTAATTCTTTATTATCATGATTCAGTAAGGTTTTTCTTTTTTCTTTGACTACCACAGAAGATGAATATATCTATGCTTCCTTGGCATGCGTTCAAGTTGTATATATGCAACAAATGTTAAGAGACTTTTGAGTAAAAATTACTAAGTCTCTCGTTTAACATCTCATTCGATCCCCTCCACATCCATCAATGATTGGAATGCTCTGCCTAAGGTGAGCTGATTATCCCATTTGCATAGCAAAACAAGGTGAGAGTATTTGATATCATAAGTATCATGTAGATAAATTCTGAACCCGTTAATGAAGTATGTCATTTTCTCATACACCTATATTTGGTGCAACAAAAAGCAGCCATCAACGAATCTTTAGCTTTCAAGATTTGTTCATTCAAGGATTTGTTTCCAGTTGGAGGAAGCAGATGAAGAAGAAGCCACTTATTTTTGGAAGTATTGGATATTTTTTTACTCGGTGTTTTTGATTGATTTTGAATAGATTAAATTAGAGGAAAAATGATACATCTTACGTATCAAAGATCCATCTTACGTATAATTTATGTTGTACCCAACCATTGTAATCTTTAAAGACGAAATACTTCTAATAAATTCACTAACGTAACCTATATGTATATCGTATTACATACACGTCAGGTGTATTTTCTATGAACCATTTTTTCATTAACAAATTGTGCGTGAGTTATTATTTAGTGAAAATTAGGATCAACCGCTTATTTTCAAGTTTCGTACGTGAAACACCATTCTAAAAAACATATTTAAATTACACAAATATTATCGTCTTTCATAAGATTTGTTTTTTTTTCAAAATTAAATCTAAACTTTGACTGCTTGTTTCTATAATCAACGCTATTTTTTTTTTTTGAAAAAAATTACAAATATTTGTAGATTTTTCTGCAAATATTTGTTCTTTTTTTTAGATGTTTGTAGTTTTTTCAGCAAATATGCTGCAACTTAGAAACAGATTTTTTTTTTTTTTTAAATAAAACCTTGTTTATGAGAAAGGACAAATTTATGTTTTACAAAAGTTTCCTTTTATTTAAAAAGCTGATAATATTTAAAAGTAGAATGCACTGATTGTTTTATAGCCTGAGGCCTCCAAATCAATCGCAGCCCAAACCCATAATGCTTGACGGTTCCGTACCCATTAAAAGGAATATGAGAATTCTCCATCCATCACTTAGCTACGAAGTCTTCGTGATTATTTCAATTCCATCTTATAATCATTTTTCCCCCAAATTAAGCTAAAATTAAAATCAACAAGGGATGGGAAGCGAATCAGAACCAGCAAAGTTACTCCTTCCCTTTCTTCAGCGAGCAGATGAGCTTCAAAAGCACGAACCGCTCGTTGCATATTACTGTAAACAATCTGTAACTTTAGCTCTATTTTCTTTCTTTCTGATTTGTCCTCATTTCTGGGACTTTGCAGTTGATTAATTCGATTTTTTATATTTGAAGGCCGATTGTATGCCATGGAGAAAGGGCTTAATATTCCGCAGAAGGATCGGACTAAAACTACCAGTTCTCTTCTGGTATCTCTTATGAATCAGCTTGAAAAGGTATTTTCAGCAACAAAAGTGAATAAAAGAACATCATAATAAAGCTTGTGCGAAGAATTGGGATTGAAATCCTAATTTTGTCTATGTCATCAGTTATATAATCGGACTTGAAATTCTTTATATGGTGTTATTGTTAGGATATCTACAAGTTCAGGTATTAGACAACTCAAATACACACACTGAACTCTAATACAAAATCAAAACAAATATACGTAATGCTTCAGCTGCACTACATGCAGTAGCTACATGTCCTTAATAAATAGGAATGTTATTAGCAGAATGAGTAAAACAGTAACAATCCTATCAATCCTTCCCTTAAACTAAACCAAGTTCATTTTACTTTTGAAACTTGACACACTCTCACATCAAACGTTGCTTTTCAAACATGTCCAGCTTAACGGGCTTAGTTTGAACATCAGCAATTTGCTCTTGGGTGCCACAATGGAGCAATTCAACAACTCCATCTCTCACAAAGTCACAAAAAAAGTGAAATCATACGTCAATGTGTTTGGACCTGCCATGCATCACTGGGTTCTTTGATAGCTTAATCGTCGAGCTATTGTCACAATAGATTTTTGTACATTCACCTCCATCATGGCCAAGTTTCACTAAAACTCTCTTCATCCAAACAGCTTATGCACATTCTGCAGCTGCGACAAATTCAGCCCCTGTGGTGGACAATGAAACGATGAGTTGCTTCCTTGAGCTCCATGCGACAACTGTTGAACTAAATATGAACGCATAATGATGTGCTCTTCCGATCTTCTAGACATCCTGCATAATCGCTGTCTGTAAAGCCAACCAACTACTTGTTTCCCGCCATTTTGTACATAATGCTGAAATTCACAGTTCTCTTTACATACCTTAAAATCCTCTTAGTAGCCATATGATGCAATTCAGTTGATTGTACCATGTATCTTCACACCAAACATACTGCGTACATCAAGTCTGGTCTTGTGTTGGTTAAGAACATTAAACTCCCCACAATTTGTGTGTAATGTTGCATCAACTTGAATTCCAATCTCATCTTTTGAAATTTTGAATCCTGAAACAATGGGACTTAACACCGCCTTGCTATCCTTCATCCTAAACCTTCTCAAAACATCCAAAGCATACTTCTTTTGTCCAATAAAAATGCTATCACTAGAAAAAAGAATATCATTCTTTCTAAATCCGACATCTCAAACTCCCTTATCATGGATCTTTTAAACTCTTTGATCATCATCGCATCATTACCGATATAGATTAAATCATCAACATAGAGACTGACAATCAAATTTGTACCTCTAATATTCTTGGTGAAGAGGGTAGCTCATTACGACATCTTCTGAACCTCTCCTTCAAGAAGTAGACTTTCAATACAACTAAACCAAGCTTTAGGTACTTGTTTTAGGCGGCACAAAGCTTTCTTCAGCTTACACCTTATGAGCCTCTCCTTCCTTCACATATCCCTTAGGTTGTTTTACGAACGCGTTCTCGGTTAATTCTACTTGTAAGATGACTGATTTTACGAACAATTGATACACAATCCATCTCCTTTGCGCCGTAAGTACCAAAATCAACCTCACCGTATCTATTCTTGTGACGGGGCAAAAGCTTCTGAGTAATTAACTCCACATTCTTGAATGTACCATTTTCCAACCAGTCTGGCCTTGTGTTTCTCAACCTCTCCTCGCTCATTTATTTTTTGTTTTATAGACCACTTGAGACTTATCTTTTTGCCTCCAGCAGGTAAATATGTGAGTGTTCATGTCTCATTCTTCTCAATTGATCTGATTTCGGAATCCGTTGCTTTCTTCCACTCATTGCTTTGTACTCCTTCCTCGAAGTGAAGGATCAACACTTGCAAGCAAAGCTAAGTTGATATCAACTTCTTCATCTAATATTCCTCATCCACCTATATAGTCATACATCCAAACCAGAGCCTTTCTAGGTCTTCTTGTTACTTCAGAATTTGAACTTCACAACGTTAGGAATCCCTCATGTGCCTCACTTTCATGCACATCGCCTTCATTATCTTTAACCCCCCTAGCTCAACTACTTCTTGATCGTCACGTTTTCATGCCAGTTCTACCCACACTTGTTCACTAAATGAGTTATCCCAATCCCATTGTTTGTCTTCCTCAAAAAAACATCTTTACTCACCACGTTCTTGGCAATTGGATCATGCAGCTGATATCCTTTTGATTCTGCACTCATACCCAAGGGAACACGACAGAGAACACAATTGAAACTCTTGTCATCGAGCTTAGCCCTTCTAGCTTTAGGTACATGAACATGACAGATGTAATCAAATACTTTGAACTGCCCCACTGAAGGCTTAACATCGCTCAATGTTTCTTTTAGTGTCACTCATTTCACAGCCACCGTTGGACATCGATTTAATATATAAGCCGTCCATTTTGTAGCTTCGGACCAAAATGTTTTGGGAAGTTCCTTATCAGACGACATCGATTTCACCATATTCAATATAGTTCGATCTCTTATCACTGCAACTCCATTTTGATGTGGAGTATAGGCTGTGGTGAGCTAATGTCTATTCCATTCTTTTTGCAGAACTCGCTAAACTCCTGTGACGTGAACTCTCATCCACGATCAGTTTGTAGACACTTGATGGACGTAGTTCTTAAAAAATGTGAAACCATAAAAGCTTCTGCCATTTTCTTGAAATAACACAAAAACTTTCTGCTAAAATCATCTATAAAACACAAGTACCTCTTGCTACCGTTCGAAGTTGGAGTGATCAGGCCGCACACATCAGCATGGATTAGTTCAAGTGCTTCCTTTTGGGGCCGCTTCTTTGTACTGCTTTCCTATCAAGCAGTCAGTGCACACCACATCAGAAATAGGTAGATTAGGTAAAAGAACCATGTTTTTCTCTATCATTAAGTGGGTACTTTTTTGACTAACGTGGCCAAGTCTTCGATGCCAGACATATGTGACATCTTGTGCTATTATTTGAAAGCAGATTTCATGTTTAAGCAGTGAATAGCTTGCTGAAGTTTAATCTGTTAATACGAAATCCAATTGGCCGTCATGTCTATTTGAAGAACAAAACCTCTTTGTGGATGATAAATTCTACATTGACTAGCTTGAATAAGAATGGTGAATTGACTGGCTTAAATAAGAATGGTGAGACCTTGCTCTTGTAGTTGACCCATGCTTAGCAAGTTGTTTCTTAGTTTAGGAACAAAGTATACATCAGTAACAACCAATGTGAGTTTGTTTGTTTGCAGTTTAATACTTCTTTTACCCTTAACCTTCAGTCTTGGGTCATCCCTAGTTATCAAAGCGCTCGCCTATGCACGCCTAGGCGTCAAAAAGCCCTAGACGCTAGTCTAGGACTTTTCTGCTTCTCCAGGCACCAGCGATGCACAAGGCGCTGAAGCGTCGAAAAATCAAAGCGTATGAAAAAACACGCTTTATTATTAAATTGTTTTTCCTAAGAAAATTAAGGGCTTCGGCCCACGATTGAGCTCAATTAAGGCTTATTTGGCAAATATCGATCAAATTAGGGCATAGGGCATTGTCGACATTGACTATTTAGGGCATAAAAATGTCTCTTCTTTCAAAACTTACATTTACCGCCATTGACAAACTCGATTCATCACCACCGTTGAATTTAAGCTACTGCCTATCGTCTTCATCTACTCGCATCGACGCATCAATCTTTGCTCCTGTCGAAAAAGTGATGCTCAAGCCGTCTTAAAAAGCCCTAGGTGCAAAAAAAGCGCTAAGCGCCAACCTGAGCTTTTTCGCTTTGACAACTATGGTGTCATCATCGAGCTTTACTCTTTGTTTAAAACTCACATCCAATTCAGAAAGCTTTGATTTGTCACCGTACATGTATTTACTGCATTCAGAATCCAAGAACCATGTATTTTCTGGCTTGGCTTCACGATTCATCGCAAACGCCATCAACAACAACTCTTCATGATCATCTACAACTGCATAATTCACCTCCTTCCCCATATTGGGCATTCATATTGATAATGTCCGAGTTGGTGACATATGTAGCACTCAATCATGGATTTACTGAAAGGTTGACGCCCCCTACCTCTACCTCTCAACGATGCTCCTCTTTCTGGTGCTCTGCCGCGTCCTGTTCCACTTTCAAATGACACTTTGAAGGCTTGTTCTTCTCTACTTAGCTTTTGAAATTTCCGTTCATGAGTGAGCTCAGTAGCTTATCAATTGATAAGTTTTCTACATCCTTAGACTTTTATTGAATATAATATATAATTAAATCTATCACTCGAAGACCTAAGGATCTTCTCAACAACAATATCTTTCATTGTTTCACCATGTATACACAGTACATCTTTATTTGCCACTGCCATTACTTTAGAAAAATATGCAGTTACCTTTTCACATGATCTCATATCAAGAGTTTCAAACTCTTTGCGTGATCTTTGAAGGACCGATCTCTTCACTCTCTCGTTTCGCGTATACTTTCTTCTTATGGAGTCCGAAATATCATTTGCGGTGTCTTTCAAGATCGTCTCCAGAATGGTCCGATCAATAGCGTTTCGATCGATAACCTGGAATAAATAATGGAATAAATAATTCTTCACATTGATATCCTTAAGCGTCATCTCATTAAGCCTTTTCCGCTGCGCCTCATTTGACACAGCTCCAACTTCTACTTCTGCAGTTCCGGTCTCCACAAGTTCCCAATACTCCTTGAAACAGAGGAAATTCTCCACCAGCATACTCCAGTGGTCATAGTGACAATCGAAGCAAGGGATTGCTGATTGGTCGAAATTCGATTTCTCTTTGCTCATCTTTCTTCACACAAGTAACTCAAAGTTGTGTCTTTCTCTGCTATCTCCAATCCAGTGACGGCTCTGATACCACTTTGTTAAGGTCTCTACAAGTTCAAGTATTAGACAGCTTAAATACACAAACAGAACTCTAATACAAAATCAAAACAAATATGCGTAGTGCTAATGCATCACAGCTGGACTACATCCAGTGGCTACATGTCCCTCGTAAATAGGGATGTTATTAGCCGAATGAGTGAAACAGTAACAACCCTATCAGTTATAAATCTAAGCATGAAAGTTGGATTTTTGAATTTCACGTTTTCATTTTCTAGATGGAAGTTATCATCCATACTTACATTGGGCAGTCAAGTATGTGCTCTTGAATTAATACATTAAAATAAACTAAAAATTCGATCGATCCTTGCTATGTTAGTTTGGTTTTAGTTTCAAGATTCTCCGTAATTTCATTAGATTCTCATTGTGATTATGGATATGCATAAACTCTTTTGTAGTGTGAAGGATGTTCAAAGCTTATTTGGAACTATATTCCTATAAATTAGTTGGCTTTTACTAGTTGTCGTGTTAATACTGCTGAAAGCCTTGAGGAATGTTAGTTATATGTTGTAGTATAATGATAAAAGCGTTTTGTACTAGCTTTATAGTACAAAATGATTGCCTTTCTAATTTGATGCATCTGAATGTACTTGGTTCTATTAACATGATGGCATCGATTTGAAAATATTTTCTATGATTTTATTATTTTTGGATATTTCATCCATAGTGGTTTTATATTTGTTGCGGTCAATATGCCAAGTGATCCCTTTGCTTTAATTGTCTTGCTCGTTGGTACCGCAATATTATGCACCTTGCAGTGCTAAGCACTATGCTCTCTGATAATTTGTCATCGCTGATATCATATCATAATTGGTATTGTTAGCCATTTTTAAGTGGAAGTCATTCTGGACACTTAAGTTAACTATGCTGTCCAAGATTCTACCTGAGCACCATTAGACTCCAAAAAAGCTTAGTTTTGACCTTTGGCTTCTAGACCAGTGTTAATGGCTTTGTCTCTTCTTTTATAGCATCGCTTTTTGGCGTCTTTAACTTTCACAAACTACAGCGTTTGGCTCTATGCATTGCTCATAATAACAAAGAAAGTTAGCAAACCAGAATAATTATAGGAGCCGGTACAAATCTGAGATGTTTTAAAATCTAGGTTTATTATGCCTTCAGCAGTGAACTGATAAATGTATAGTTTGGATATCTTAGTTAAAATACTCAAGTAATATAAGAAAGATCAAAACACAATGCCGAAGGCATTAAAAGTTCACTAGGTTATGAGCAGAGGACATTGAGAACCAAACTTTCGTTATGAAATAGATAAATAAGTGTCAACTAATGGTATGCTAAGTGATCAAACTGAAATTTTAGTTTATTCTGTATGCTACCTGATTCTGGTCTTAGAGATTAAGCACAGAATAAAAAAACGTGGTGAATGGCACTGTAAGTTTAACAGTATGGTCGGATTCTTTTGAAAGCGATCTGCAGTTTGAAACTCCCGATTTTAATGCACAGTGTTGTCATGTCAATTCTTTTGATCCTACACTGGACTTTGGTAACATGTTTTTGTTAAATCATGGTTTTTGTTACTAGGTAGCAGATGATGTGCGTGGAGTGATCATTTTATCATATAAACCTTACATTGTGATATCATAAGTTATTTAACCATATACATATTTCCCTATTACAGGATAAAAAATCAGTGAAGTTAGGACCAGAAGATAATCTTTATATTGAAGGGTTTGCCTCAAATATTTTTGCAAAAGCCGATAAGCAAGACCGGGCTGGGCGAGCTGACCTGTATTTCACGATCAACCTTTTACAATTATCACTGTATCTGCTTAGTATCTAACATACATGAAACTTTATGTTACAGGAATACTGCAAAAATATTCTATGCTGCAAGTATCTTCTTTGAGATATTGAGCCAGTTTGGCGAACTTCAGCCTGACGTTAGTAATATTTTCCTATGATTTTCTTTTTCCAATTTGACTTTGGTTTTGATGAAAGAAAACATGTAATTTTACTGGAAAATGTAAGTAGCTCATATCATTGTACAGATTGAACAAAAGCTGAAATATGCTGTTTGGAAAGCTGCAGATATAAGAAAAGCGTTAAAAGAAGGACGGCGGCCGGAACCTGGACCTCCTGGTGGCGAGAAAGAGCTACCAGCAACATCAAGCTCTCCAAAAATCTCAGATGTATGCCTTTTGACTTTGTTTTCTTATATTGCATAGAGATTCATTCCCATCAGATGATCCTTATAAGCTAGAAACATTGCAGAAAGCCACATTTTTTTAAAAATGAGAACCACACCTGGATGTTTCTTATTTAAGAATTCGAGGGAAACACACTCCAAACTTCATTGAAACACGTTTTTTATGAAGTAGATGAGTGAACATATTTCTGAATAAGATGATAACTTCCTGAAACATTATCAATATTTCAAATGAGAGGTCCGCAAGTGTGGTGCAATGGAAAAGGGTTTTTTTTTTTTTTTGATCAACAAAAAGAATTCTTGATTTTAGTTGACTTTAATGCATCTCACAATGAAAGAACTGAAGTAAAAAACACAATACACCTATTAGTTTAGAATATGTATGAATTAAAACATATTAAATAAACTTGTAGAATACTAATACGTACTTATTTTTTACATATTTATAGTAGACATACAAATTAACTATATTAAAGAATATAACAAAATTTATTTGTATAATTTTATTAACAGTGTTTATAGATATTTTGTTGTTAACTACATCGTGCTTCATTCTGGGCGAAAAGGTTAGGTCATCCGCATGGTGATCTGGGCGTACAGGTTGGAGTCCGGAGACAGCCTCTTCGCAATGCGAGGGAAAGGCTGCGTACATTACCGACCTCCCCAGAGTCCATTATCGTGCGGAGCCTCGTGCACTGGGCTCCGCCTTTCCTTTCTTTACATTATGTTTTATTCTCATTGCCAACTTTGACCTTTTTCTTAAAGTAACGTTTCCTGTTTTACATGTTTTCGTTCCCGTATCTGATGTATGCTTATGCTTTTAAGAGGTGACTATATTGACTTCTTTTACTAGTGACCACCTGATCCACCATTAAATATCAAGGCTTTCTATAATTGAAACCATCTCCATTTGAACTTTTGGGTGAAAGGTTACTTCTCATAAGTTTTAAATGAAAGGGCGGTCATTTGTTAGGAAACACAATCTTACGTAAGAAAGGAACCATTGTGATTATACATGGAAATTAGAACCGTGCAAACTTTCAAATGCATCTTAATTAGATTTTTAACACCTGTCTTGAGACTGGCTAAGAAATCACTTGTTAGTTAAATAATTAGTTCTTGTTTAGGGATACTGGTACAATTATTAAATTGTTTGTTGGTTTCCTTTAGCCAATTACTGGGTCGCTAGAATGATTTAGGCTTTTTTTTAGGTCCATGAATATAAGATGCACTATTGTCACGTAATTAAAGTTTGTCAGCTGAGATGTTGTTTAGACGGATACATTTCTGCTACTGCTCTAGTTTTAAATTAAGCTTGTTTTATGATTAGTAATTATGCTTATACAACTAGTTGTAGTATGCATATGAATTCTTACTTGACTACAGGATGAAACCGTATCTTATTCAAGTTTGGTTATAATAGCCTTGTTTGTATGTTTATTCCTTAAAGGTTGGTGGTACAGTTCCGTTGTCTTTATCAAGATCAATTCACTCATCATACAAATCATAAAGTATGACATACATAATAATTATAATGTAGTTAAAGAACATACAGCCATTAAATTTAAAGTACAGCTATCTATTCTGGTGACATTAAAAACCATTAGAAAAAAAGGTATTCTGCCTATATCCCTCACTGTATGTACGTGTAATTATATAAACTTGGTTATTATTTTTGAATTGTGTTGGTGTATGAGTGTTCCTAAAAAGTGTTCATTATTTCCTCTAGGAATTGGGACATAGTGATAGCTTTTCTTCTAGCCAGCCACCTGCTGCCACATCACCTCGGCATGTAGAACAGGTAAAGCTTGCACATATTTTAAAAGCCATTTCTTATATTACACACACAGAAATGATAATCGTCAAATTAAATCTGTTCGTGCTTCAGGATCTTAGAAGAAGTGAAAACTTCACCAACAACTACCCAAGCAACAACAACACCACATCACCACAATTTCCCGATCGTGCAAATTCTTTCAGCACATCTCCTCCACCCCCTTTGCATCCTTCATACCAACATAGTAACAATGATTACCCTCAAGGAGATTATCATCGTCATCAAATTCCCCCTTCCAACAACACCCCTGAAAATCCCTCATATTCACAGCACTACCACTCTCAATCCTTCTCAAATGATCATCAAAGTCCTCCAATGTATCAAGAAAACCCTACTAATAATAATATTAATAATGCAAATGCTATCCCACCTCCTCCATACTCTTACCCTAATTTCCAGTCCTATCCGAGCTTCCATGATACTACTCTTCCTGCTGCTCCTACCCATCAACCATCCTTTTACCAGCATTCTGATTCTTCTTCTTCTTTCCCACCATCTGGGCCGTCCATTTCAGGCTACACTAACTATGATGCTAATAGCAGTGAAAATGTTATGAACAATCATATTGTAACAGCACCTCAAGCACCAGTACCTGCTCCTGCTGCTGTTGCTGTTCCTACTAGTTATGCATATGATAGCAGTTATCAGCCATCGGTGGAGAAGATAGCAGATGCTCACAAAGCTGCTAGGTTTGCTGTTGGTGCACTTGCGTTTGATGATGTGCTCGTCGCTGTTGAATTTTTGAGAAAATCGCTGGAGCTTTTGACTAATCCTAATGCTGAAACTCACTGACCGACTCATTGGCATGGGCTTCAGTTTCTTCTGTGTATGTGCCTATATTTGCGAGATCTATGCTTGTTTGGCTACGGATTTATAATATTTAGTGTGAATTTTTGAAACATTAATTATGGTGTTTTAACCTGGTAGTTTTATTTTGATGTTGATATCCATAAGGTGTTTTGCGTTTGAGTTACTGCACCAAATGTGGTTCTATGAGATTCGACATTATGTTGCTCTGTATAGATATGAGTCGTTCTTTCTGGTGATTTTGTTTATCGGTGTGTTGAAATATGAAATGTTCATGTGAAGTTATTATGAGTTCATCACTACTGCTTCAGGAGGGTGGGTTTGTATCCATTTGCTGTCAAATTGGTGCATAATGCATAGGTTGAGAGTTGATTTTACACCAGAACAGACGTAGCTCTCCATGTGTTCTCAATTTGACCGCATATGCCATCAATTTGTCTGAATGTATGCCCAGTCTAGCTACAGCATGGGTGGATGCGGACATCGAAGACACTTTTAACGGCAACTGAATTGAGCTCTCCGCTTCAGTTCATTTTTTGAGCGTCCACAGCGGGCGTCCATTTTTTGGTTCAAAAAGAGGACAACCAACCTATATACCTCATCAATTTTTATCCCCTTCTACCGTCCCAACGATTATTAAATGGCCAGTTTTTCGTTCTCTATTTAAACGGTTAATACTTAGTTCATTTTCGTTCGTACTGAAATTATTCTTTACAATTTTTCCTTCACATCAAACTTTCAAACTTACAATGTCTTGTCTTTTGGTTCGTTTTCAAATACCATTACATCGGATAATTTTACTTTTGAAGAAGAACCTATTCAAAGTGGAAATTCTTGAATCAACCATAGCTCGCCTTCGTGGGCTTCTGAAGAATATTACGATCTCTAATATTCATGTTGTCACTTCTCTAACGACTCGGTTAGACATAACGATCAGAATGGAGAAATATTTTGAAAAAAAGTAATGGATGACAAACATAACGCAAGACGCGTTTCATTAAGACGATCCAAAAACGATTTAATCGAGAAACTCGGTTCTTTGAGTCGCAATTGTACAAAATTTAGAAAGCAAAATCCTGGTGGCATGGGTGGAGAAATCCATTTGATATGTTTACGTTTAATTAAAAATGTTCTAATGTTTAATTTTGTTATGTATTTATTGTAGAAAATTTTGGCAAACGAACAGTACTTGAAGTTGTTTCGAAAAGAAAATGATCGTAAAAAAGCACATTTGTAATACCTATAAATTTTAATAATAAATTAAATATTAATAAGAGTAAAATTGTAATTTTACATGAAAGAACAAAATAATTAAATTTCACAAACGTTGTAATTAAGCCTCGTGACCTATTCTATTACGTCTGAAACGTCGTTTACAATTAGAAAACATATATATCTTTTTAAATTTAATAACATGGGTCAAAATTAGGTAAAATTATAACTAGTGACATTTTTATAATTATTATTTTCTAGATTTAATCAACTAACACTATTTTTCAGCTATGAATTAGACTCTAACCTTCACTATTTCTTACTTCAAACCCTAACCATCATCTTCTTATTCTGTACGTACAATCATTCTTTCTCTTCTACAGAAACTTCTCAATTCTAAAATAAAATTCGTATTCTCTTCAAAAAATTCTACATAAAAATATAAATATAAATAAAGAAAAAACAAACTAAAAAGGGAGAACCAAATTAGAGGAGAAAAAGAGAAGGAAATGCGAACCAATTGAGCTTGGAGGAGATTCAAATCAAGGCTAGAAGGAGGAAAGCTTTTTAAGGTGAATGACTTGATTACGATGTTATATTGATCGTAAAATTAAATTCTTTTGTTATTCAACATGATCTAAAAATATAATCTTTGAATTTGGAATGAGAGTTTCAAAAGTTTATTTAAAATGATTAATTCCAACTATGAATCTTAAGTCTAGAAAAGGGGAAAAGATAGACTAGATTAATTCATTACATGTTCTATGGACACAAACCCTTTTAGGATAAAGTTGGTGAGAATCGATGAATAATTGGTTTGATTTGAATAAATGAAGTGTAACGACCCGGATTTTCTGTCGTTTAATTTTGAACATTCAAATGATTTTAAATATTGAAGTTGGAATATAAATTGATTTTGAAAATGAAGATTTAGTTGAAATTATAGGATGAATTTAAATTTCAAATATAGCGATTTATCGAAAAACGAAAATGGTAAATAATCGAATTGGAGTTGAATATAAATCGAAAACGATTTCTAATGTTGATATAAATTCTATTGGAATTATAATTGGGTTAATAAGTTTTTAAAACTGAAATTTCAAGTGATTTCGAAAATTTTGGAAATCATCGATTTAATCGACGCGTTAAAATAGCAATCCAAGGCACAGTTTCGGAATTCGACGAAATCAGTTCCATTAGATCCGTAATAGTGTATTATTATCGGAGTTCAAATTTCGTAACATTTGGATTTACTGGTTGGTCGTGCGATCTGAAAACGCCTAGAAATAATTTAATTGAATTTAATTCAAATAGTCGATTTAAAAAACTATCTTCCACATACGATCGAATTAGATCTCGAGACTTGTTACATTGGATTCAAAATAGCGGTATAATATTAAGAACGCCAAGCGGCATGCCTTAATAGGAGTTCGAAATTTCACAGTATGTAATTCGAGATATTTCGAAAAAAAATATAAAAGTAAAATCAATCACAGTCTCGAGCCACCCTACCTTCTGAAACATGCCGTCCTACCCTTCTGAACGAGCCGCCTGCCTTCGTTCTTTTTAAATCGAGACTGCCTTCTCCTTTTCAAATCGAACTCAACCGTCTCAGGAATTTTTTTTTAAAAACGAGATCGAATTCGCTGAAATTGATTCGTATATAAAAAAATCAAATCGCGATCTCGTTTGAAGGCCGAAGGGATCGGTGGTGATCGTCGAATGGAGAGCGACGTGATCTAGGCGATTGGGCTGATAGTTTTGGTGGTGCGATTTTGGGAGATCGCGAGCATCAGGTCGCGAAAGTTAGGGATAGGAGTAGCGCGCGTGACTATTTTGATGAGGCGTATCGAAGGGCGAGGGCACGTGGAGGGTCGTGAAGACTGGCGTTCGATGGGGAAGAATTCGCGGCCAGTTATGGGTTAGACTTCAAGCAATCGACAAGGCTAGGGCTAGGGCACGCAAGTAAGTCGCATTCGTTAGGGTGTGTGCGGACATCAAGTGATTAGCGCCTCAGGTGTCGTTGCTCCGCGAGATGGATGAAGGTGGCAGCGCCTGTTTTCGCCACAGTAGCTCAAAGCAGGGGTGGTGCTGTGTACGTTTTAGTGGGTTGAGGCCTTGTACATGTTCAGTTGAGTGAAATTGGGAGAGAAGGATTAAAGGGGAGATTAGATATATTGAAGGTAATTCGTTTATTAATTTAAGTTGATTAGTAAATTAATCAACCGATTCGTATTTAATCCATATCTCTTACGCGAGGTTAAATCGCACGGGATCAGTCGTATAGGATTCGAAGTTGCAGAATCTACGCAATAGAATTTATTTGGATCGATCAGCAAATTAATCAATGCGAGTAAATCTCACTCAATTTGATTGACTGCAATTAATTTATAATAATTTAAATTGATTATTGGATGATTGGTTGAATTGATATATTATTATCAGTTTGGATGTTATATATATGTAGTAGTATATATACTAGTAGTTTGATATATTTCCCACCGTTGGAGCGGATGAGACCCTATGCGCCCCGCATAATAGCGGATGACCATATATTACCGTGATATCCCCCTCGAAGTGGGATTGGTATTTTATGTTATCTAACATCTATGGATGCAAGGAAACAGATTGGAGGGATCCAACTGGATTCCTCACAAATGTTGAATTTTATTTTTATATATAGTGATATATGTTGGAATTGAATAATCTGTTATTGATTGTTGTGTGATTTGAATGTTGAATGCTATAGTAGCACTGGCCTTAATTTTGGTATTTTAAATACCATAAATATTATTTTTGAATTTGAAGGAATTAAAAGGAGATTTTGAATATAAAATATTTATATCGAAATTTGGAGTATTTTAAAGAAATTGATTTGGATAAAACAACAATTAATTTCGGGTTGTACTTAACTATTCATAAAAATATTTAAATAGAGGTTTTAAAATAATTTTTATAGGGAATTTTTAACAATGAATTTTAAAATGATATTTAAAAAAAATAGTGATAAGAAGCTAAAAATCCATATTTAAAATAGATTTGGAAAATAAATGGGATTTATAAGGTAAAGATTTAAAATGAAGTTATAAATGAGAATGTTATAAACAAGTGAAATCCGAATGAGTTATCAGTTATAAACGGGGTTTATAAATAAAGTAAAAACGATTTTCATTGATAAAGTGAAAATATAAATTCACAAGAGTGAATGTATAACGAGAAGTGAAAAATCGTTTGGAAAAGAAATAGTGGAATCTATTTTGAATGTGAGAATGATTATGCAATTGAGATGTAATCGATGTGATATTAATCGAGAGGGATTTATAAATTGAAATTGGAATATCGGATTTTTAAATAAAATTTTGTCGAGAAATTAAAATTGTTTTAAAATGAGTTTCTTATTTATTTAACTATGTAGTTTAAAAACTATTATTTAGATTTTAATATTTCGGAAAAGCTAGTTACTCAAATATTTAATATTAATTGAAATGAATTCTAATTTTTATAATAATCTTTGTAAATCGATTAGTTTTATTAAAAATGATTTGAAAATAAGTTATCGATGTTTATTTAAAGTGTTTTAAATATTTTAAATAATTACTTAAACATATTTTTTTTTAAATAAATTATTATTCTTTAGAAATACTTATTATGTATATAGAGTTTCGAAATGATTGTAATTTATTTATAAATGCTCTCGAGATTGGTAAATGGGGTTATTTAACGGATATGATTTTTATAAAAGAAATCTTATGGTGGAATTCTAGAAACTTAAGTAAATTTCCGAATAGATGAAATAAAAGAACTTTGAAAAGATGAATTAGAATTCTTAAAAGAAGTTGGAAATGGGTAAGTGAAACCAATTTTGGAAAGTTTAAAGGAAGTTAATAAAATCTCAGAAATTTATAGATTCAGTTATAAATGAGTTAAGAAATTTACAATTAAATTGTAAATGATTTTGGAGAAATAGGAAATAAATGAAATATTTCTTAAGTATGGTAAATAAAAGGGTTTTGGAAAATAACTGGTTATATCTTTCTAAGCATTGGAGTGGAAGGTTTGGTAGTATATCAATTACGGAAGGAATTATATAAAAATATTTTGAGTAGTGGATTATAAATTTGAAATTTGAATTACCTCTAAGTAATGATATGGTTGGAAATATCGTGGTATGGATATAGTATTTGAAACTGTTTTCAAAATACTGAAATATTGAAAGAAATTGAATATATATCTTTGAAAGATATTCTGAATAAATATTTTGGAAAATTTATAATATGGGCCTAGTGACTGCTTATGTGTGTAATTTGATAGTTAAATAACCAACTATCAAATCTATCCAAATTCGTTGATCGTTTCGAAGAGACCGGGATCAGATTTAATTATTTGAAAACCACTTCGATCCGGTTTGTGCGCTACGAATTGTGAAATCAAGAAGCTAATGGAGACAATGATTTGGAGATTCAGTTTGTTCAGACCCAAAACAACTTGTATGGATGGATGCTATCATTTGCATCGTTGCCCAGAAGGCAGTCTTAGCATTCCAAGTATGAATTCTATACTAAATGTAAAACGTAGCCTCAAGCCGCATCAACCGAAAATGACTAAAATAGTGGAGATGCACCAGGGCTAAGTGGGTCGCACCCAAGTAGGGTATGTTATCACCTTTTTAGATACCCTCAGATATATATTATAAATTATGGATATGGTTGTGCATGAAAAAAGGAGCGCTCGATAAGGGTGGGAACACCCGGGGTGATAACATATTCGATACTATCCACTAAGGGGTAGGCCGATCCTGTGTTGGTAGGGATCGTTAGGTACGATCTCGGTACATTTTTCTAGAGGTGTACTGTGGCAGGCGGTACCCCAGTAGCCTATTCATTGTATGGAATCCAATATCCACTACGAGCCTGTACGGTTTTGATTGTGCCCAACTATGTTGAAACGTGAGATGCAAGCATTTCAGCTATTTTCTAATGTACTTTCTATAGACCCTATTATAATATCAGATGATTTTGATATAAATGATTTTGGTTATCGTAAGGTAAAAACCCATCATGTTTATGTGTGGCGTGGTCTTACGAGATACCTTAGTTTTTTAAAGGATTTTGAAAATAGTAATAATTCAAATTGAGTGTGTTTTCTCACATTGGTTTTCCAGACTGACTCGGGTGTTATTTTATTATAATGCTCGGGTCAAACCGAGTATTACAAATTCAGGTTAAAGTGCTTTGGAGCTCAGGGGGACGAGCTGGAGGATATCAGACGTATATCACGTACTTGATTATATTCCGCTGTGTGTGTAGACTGTATAATCAGCACTAGTGAGGATAAGTTATAATAACTATTCATATTGATGTATTGATTGATTGACTCTAATGATTGTATATATATTGACAGTTATAGTTTTTTGTATAAAAATCTGTTATTTTATATTATATTTTGTTCCGCTGCGTTTGTGAGATTCTGTGTTGTTGTTCTATTTTCTTCTTCACCCCTAATGATCCATATTTTCGTTCAGTTTGAGTCGGTCATGTGTGGTTCGTTGACTGCTTAAATTGTACGAAAAAGTGGGTCATTACAAAGTGGTATCAGAGCTGAAGGTTAAGCGAGAACCTTGGCTTTGGTGGGGATTACTCATTAGAAATAGGGTCAGTAGTACCCTAGAATGAGTCTGAGTGTATTAATAGGTATGAGCGCATATTTGTTAGTGAATATAAATTTTTTTATATTGTGTTTATTTATTTGTTGAGTGGCATATAAATTCTGGTCGAGTAATGGGACGCCACTAAATCGATAGGAGTTTCTAAACACATGAACCAGGTAAACCGACACAGTATTATTTTGAAAAGGGTAAATGAAATAATTTTACCCAAAATTGTATTTTGATATGAAAAAAATAATTTTCTAGAAATTATTATAGTATATTGAGTGTTTGGTTGTTATTATTATAATCCAAACAAGATTATAAATTTGAAATGGTTATATATAACCAAATAGAAATTGTATAAGGATGAATTATACAAATGAATTATAATTAAAATGGTTGTAAACTTGAATTCAGAAATTTAAATCCTGGAAGGTTTGGAAAATATTTTTAGAACTCTATGGAAATGAAATTGGTGTTATTTTGGAAACGTTTTTGAAATAAATAATGGCAATATTATTGTGAAATGTTTTTGAATAGAAAATGTTTTAAAAATGGAATTTTGAAAGTGATAAAGCACTGAACTCACTATAGTCGCTGGAAAATAATTCTGGTGATGACGGCCGCATCATCAGTCTTCATTTTTGATTTTTTAAGCGACGGATTGCAACCGAAATAATTTGATTTGGAGATTTTTGTTGAAAAACAAATGTTGTTTTAGAAATTCCAAGAGAATTTATTTTGGATAAAACCAAGTTTGAGTTTAAATTTCCAAGGAATGGTTTGTTGAAACAAAGATTTATATATATGTATATATTATGGTTTCAAATGATTTGAAATAAAAAAAACTGGGTTTTTGAATTCTGAAATTTTAATTTAAATGTAGGGAAAACATTAGGAAATAAGTTATGAACTTATAAATTGAGAATGATTTTAATAAGAAAGAAAAGAATGAAATTTGAATTTGGGAAATAAATTTTAACTTGAGTAAGTTAAAATGAATAAAATTTAACTTAAGTTAAATAAAAATTGAATTGGAATTGGAATTATATCAAATTGAATTAAAATATAAAATTTGGGTTGTGAAATAGTTATATGATTATAAGTTATCATTATTGAAAGGAAACTTGAATTTAATAGAGTTGGATGTATAATTGAGATGAAAAAATGAAATGAATATAGACTTGAATTATGGAAGTCAAATGAATGGTGAATCAAATTGAATTTGATTAAAAATGGAGTATAAACTCAAGTATAGAAATTTTGAGAATGCGAAAAGTAAGTGTGTAACATCCTGAAATTTTCAACCATTCGCATCCACACATGTCGGATTTGAATTGCTCAAAATATCAGATTGTTTATTTAAATTTGGCAAAACTCAGCATATACAGTAAATAAAGATCATAGAATCATAGACACGGAGTAATATAACAATAATGCAGCGGAAACAAAGAATAGTAGTTCATGAAGCTACTATATATATATATATATATATAACAGAGTTAAACAAAATACAACAGAAGTCACAAATACATAGATGTCTCAATACAATAGTCAAATACAAGATCTGAATACATCACTGGAATCAACTGAATAACTGCAAGCTGAATAGATATAGCTGGATCTCCAAGCGAAGCTCCAACTCCAAAGGTGAGTCTCGAACACTGAGCCACTCAGTCTGACCTGAGCGTAAACCAAAACACAAAGCACTCGAGTCAGGATTAACATTCTTACATCAATAAATCCAACTCAAGTGAAATATCAATTGAAATACAAGTAACTCAAAGGATGTTTGGGATAAACATCCTCTAAGGATCCGTTAAACTATCTACTATGTAGTAATATACGCTATTATAATAATGTCTACAGTAAAGTATACTATTTAAAAATAGCGTTAAGGCTTTACATTTTCCACCTTAACACATTTTTAGGTGTGCCAATAGTCTATACAGTACCGTAATACCCCATAAACTGGGGCTACCAGAGGATACTCCATAGGTACGACACAAATCAAACTCATAGTAAAGCACGCTAGGGTAGGTGACACGGCACAACTAGGCAATGCCAGGGTAGATATATCAATTACACTTCCGGGCCGGTGGTAACGCAGAGCCGCAGCAATCGCCCATCTCGAGCCACACTCCCGAATCAAGGGTGCGCACCAAATCAATCACAAAGTAATAGAATGGCATACGATGGAGTGTGTCAGATCAGAGGTGCTACCTCATTAGCCCGTCAATTGCTCCTGTTTTAGCCACCTTATGCCAACTCACGGGAGTCGAATCCATGTATATACCTAATATAGGATCGTCGCCACCATCCTACTTCATTCTGGAATCTCCACTGCGTACACAGTTGTTAAAGTGGTTTTCGGTATCGACAGAGAGTATGCCCATATCTGATCACGGTCTCTTTAACAACCAATCGTTATTATAACACCGCGGTCATTTCAAAATAGTTTATGCTTCAAAACCAAAATATCATTTCCATTTCAAAAACACATCAATACGATATCATTTCCATTTCAAAAATATTCACTTCCAAAATCATATCACTTTCCAAAGTTATAATGCTTTCGAAATCATAAGTCTTTTAAAATCAAAACACTTTGGAAATCAAAACCTTGAAATTCATAACGCTTTGAAATCATAGCTTGAAATCATAACATTTTGGAATCCATAACACTTTCCTCTTAAACGGTTTAGATATTAAAATTAGTATGTATAGTAAAAAAATTTATAAAATAAAAATAGTTTGTATAAAATAGTTATAAGTTAAAATAGTTTATAATAAAATAATTTATATGGAAAATGATTTATATTAAAATAGTTAAAATAAATTATAAAGTAAAATATAAATAGTTTTAGATATTGTTTAAAAATACTTTATATAAAAAAATAGCTTCCTCAAATTTCACAAATCGATTCAAATCAACTCGAATTCCAAAATTCAAATTTAATCAAATCTCGAATCATCAATTTCAACTCGATTCAGTTTCTCAATAAACCATTTCAAATTATCGATTTTCAAATACATATTTGAACCATAAAATAATCCATTCAAATTTCAATATATTTCAAAGTCAATATATTCAACATTTCAAAACTAAATTCGATAATTTTATATATATATGTATATATATCAAATTCACTTTACTATTATTTATTTTTGAAATATCTACTTAATCATTTCAATAACATTTAAATACAACTTCAATTTACAAAATATCCCATGTAAATTTATATGAGTTTGAAATATTCATTTAAGTCACTTTTAATCAAATTTAAGTTATAAAACATATCTTCAAAATTTCAAATTTAATAAATTTCAAATCAAACCTATTTAAGTAAAATCTTAAATAAATATAATTTCAAATCAATTTCAAATTTGTCTTTCCAACCTGAATCATTATAAACTTTATATTTAAAATATATATTTTAAATAAATACTTAAACATATTATATATCAACTTTATTAAATCAAATTTAATAAATCTTAAAAAATCAATATTTATAAAACCATATATTTCTTTTCAAAACCATAGAAATCATTTTCAAATTTTTTATATATATAGACCAACGGTGTCTGTATATAATTCTCTACCCTATGGTCAAGTGGTACGGATATTTATCATTTCAATCCGTAATTTATATATATATACGGGGGTATATATCTTTTCAACCCGCAATCCCAAATTCAATTCAATGAAAATCGCTTGGGTTTATCATTTCAACCCATAACGATTTTCTCCTATTCTACAGATCATTCGGGTGTGTATCATTTCAACCCATAGTGAATTCTATACTAACAGGGAACTTGCAGAGTGATAACAGATATGAAAATAATATAACAATCAGTAACAGGCATAAATCATCAGTGATAAATAACAAATAATGGTGTTAGATGTCATAAGTGAACAGATACAGATAATGGCATATATATAGCAATATAATAACTAACAACGGCATATTTCAATTGTCGTTTCAATAGAAATCAAATTTAATAAATATAAGAACGTTAATCGAGAGTGATTGCTCACCTTTCGAGGCTAGAGAGTTTGGCAACAGAGCAAGCTACAAATTCCAAAGCAAAAATGAGATGGCACGAATTCGATGAAGAAGCAGGCACGATGAACAAAAGCTGATAAATGGGAATCAATGAGAACCAAGATAATTTACATATATTTAAATTTTCAAAAAAACAACATATATACGTAACCAAAACTAGTATAACTGGACACACATAAAATTATAAGTAAAGTATAAAATTATGTCGTGAACAATACACATATAAACGTCCTTATAATTATATATATATATAACAATCACATATAAGCTAAGATAAACTTATATACATCTTTATCTATATACTATAATCTATAACTTATATATATATATATATACTGTAGCATATAAGCTAATATATATATAGACATATCTAAAACTTCAATATAAACATTTATATATTACTAGATAAACTTAATAACAAATTTTTATTATATAGTCTAAAATATTTTATAAAACACTGTGTATGTAACACAACAACTGTACTACTAAATTCTCTCTATATTAATAATATAAACATATGTAAACATAGTTTGCATAGATATATGTTCGGACGGCTAAATGTCTATCGAGTTAGAAAATAGCCGAATGAATTTTGAAATAAAAATATAACCGCAAGCGCACGGCATACTATTGAAGTGCGTGGAGAGTACGGGGCGATCCGCAGAGAATTGTTGATTTAAATCTCTATTCGCTCAAATTAACCAAAGTTGAAAATGTGATTAGCTAAAAATGTAGAAAACTAGCAAAAGAAAATCGATAAAAATATGAGAGTGTGAAGGCAATTTAGAGGCAATTACCACTCTCTAGATCACATAAATCAACAAAATAAAGTTATGATCTCTCTTTTCTTGTCATTAGTGTAATTAGTTGATGTGCTTATCATAAGTATGGTATATTTGTGCTATTAATTAGCACAATATAAACCATCAAACTATAACACAACCACTAATACACATTTAACTCTCATGAAATATGACAACAAAGTTAAAAGCAAAATCTATTTTAAGCATGGCCTATTAACTATTGTTTAGAAATATAGGCCATCAAATTTTAATTTCAACAATCACTTTATTATCATCATCATATGTAGATGAAGAGGTAATCATTGTTTGTGATTGTTTAAGCATAGCCTATTTGGTGTCAACAATATAGGCTATCAAATTCACATCAAAAACAACAAGTTAAACCACTTCAAATGATTCATTAAGCACAAAAAGAGAGCATGAACATCAAAATGCTGCATCTACATACTAGAGAGCTTCATTACCCCTAAATTGTAGGGATTAGCCTCTCATATTTGTTATCATATGAACAAATGTAGAAAGCAACATGAAACTAACAAGAGGAAAAAGAGAGCAAAATGTAAGGAAAACTATTCTAATTGCATAAAAGAAAATCTACACTACTAGCATGAAAGGAAATGAACATGTAAGTAAAAGGAAAAACTATTAACATTGCATAAAAAGAAAAGAAAATTACATAAAATAAAAATGGCTAAGTAGCCATGAAAAGAGAAAGAGAGCTTTATTTTATTTGATCTAAACTAAACTAAAGAGAAGGAGGCCTAAGAGAGACTAAGGGAGGAAGAGCAAGTTACATGAAGATATGGGGTATTTATACAAGTGTTAAACCCTAATTCATATTTTTGGGGAATACCCAAATTGCCCTTGAGAAAGTGTGGAGGCCAAGTAATCATTAGCTTCTACTAATCATCATTTAAGTGTACATGAAGCCATTAATTCCATAAGCATGTGCATTAGCCTCTAATTTGTACATAAAGAGAGGTGGGTAGGTGGGGTCCTCCATTATCATGCCTTTGAATTATTTTCATCTTCATTCCTTTATCTTCACTCTTGTGCATGCATATATCTTCATGAAACCACTTGTATATGAAGCCAACTTCCTATAAAAAAATATAGAAATTTCCAATTAAATTTTCCCAAATTAACATATGCACAAAAATGACCATTTTGCCCTTGGATGAAGATGAATATGTGACGTTTTGAAAATAATATGAATTTTGGTTTAAACAAGTTAAAATGCCCGATATGATCACTTATTTAATTTAAATAGATTAAATATGGTCGTAAAAATATGCACATTTACGTGCACATCAAATACCCCCACACTTATCTTTTTATTCGTCCTCGAATAAAGGAAAAACTAAGATAAATCCATTTTCGTAAAGAGCACGATTGCATTGAGCATATGCAACAAGCCGTTAAACATCTGGGTGTCCCCAGTAGGATGAGTGTTGTCTCGTGAGGGTTTTCAGCAAATACTACCCACAAAATCCGAATGCAGGATGAAAATATTTACAAAATGCAAGATTTATTTACAAAGAGATGAATGCGAGTTTTTGAAAATATTTACGAAATTAACACAAATAAGTTAAATATAGGTTTGGTTATTATCTTGAAAATTTAATTCATTTACTTGTCAAAATTTCCAACAAAAATTAAGTTATTATAACAAATAGACTATAGTTTAACTCGTTGTTTTGGTTGATAACACAGTGTAATTTGAAATGGATCCTTAGTTGATTATCAAAGTTTTTCAAAGTGGTATTTTCATTTCTTTTCAATAACAAATCAAATCAAATAAGTTTAAATAGTGCTTGGATTTCATTTGCTTACTCTCTCCATTTTTTCTTTTGAAAAATTTGTTGATATTAACAATATTTACATATGCCTAACTCAAATAAACTGAGGCCAGATATATTACCCATGCACTGCCTTGCGGACTGATGTGAGGGGAATACAGAGCATGGCGAATGAACACATGAGTGTGAACACCTATTGACTGTAGGCGTTATTAGTAAAAGAATTTTTATATACATACACCTAATTCAGATAAACTGAGGCCAGATATACCGATCGTGCACTGCCTTTCGGGCTTACGTGAGAAGGGTACAGAGCATGGCGAGTGAACACACGAGTGTGAACACATGACTCTAGGTGTTTATTAAGAAAATATATACATATATACAAGAATATTTTTTCTGTGTTTTTGTTTTTTTAGGGAGAGAGTTTCGCAAAATCATCTTAGCATTATTTAACTTAGAAGACAAAAAAATGTTATATCCTTTACTTTTAAATCAACCACTTTTTAAAACAAAGATTTTCAATTAGGATATATTTCATAATTATCACGTATGAATCTTCCTATATACTAGTTAAACCATTTTAATTTGTAATCAAACTTCAATTTTGTTTTTGTTAAGACAAATTAAATTTCAAAAATTTCAATTTAATAAACCAAAACGATATATTTATCCTATAGTGTTTCTTTAAAAATAAATCAAAATGTTTTTTTTATTTTTTTATTTTTTGAGATTTTTTTTTGTATTTTGGAAAGAAAATAAAAATAAATAAACCATGAAAAATTAAAAATGATGATGAGTCTCCCCCCACACTTGATTTTGACTGTGTCCCCACAGTCAACCCAAGTGGAAGGAAACATGTAAATAAAAATAAAAATGGCCTTTATTTATATGAAAATGAATGGTATTTACACGAGATCAGAAAGTATATCGTCAAAAAGTAAATAAAACGGTCTTCCAAAGACTGATTCATTTGTCTCGTCAAGTATACGAGACAGCTTAAGCTCGAAAAACCAAACCGTAAAAGATTTCGAAGTTGAACGTTGATTTGGAAAAACGAATGTCGTTTTATTAAAAATCGTACGAGTTGTTTTATTTTCGATGATTTTTGGGGTCGATAAAAAAATTGCTTGAAGTTCAAGTTTATTTTCACCAAATTGAAATTCAAGCTCTTCATTGAAAAATTCTTCAAAATTATTGATTTCAAAATCAAAGTGGTGATTTAAATCTTCCCCGTCGGAATTTAACAACTCGTCATCCAAAAGTCCAAGAAAATTGTGTTCAATAAATTCGTCTTCCTTTGTTGGATTATCAACAACTTCATTGCGTATCTCAAGTTCAAAATCCAAAGTTGTTGTATTCAAATTTTCGAAATCAAGAAAAGGAAGATCGAATTTTAAATTTTGTTCCACACCCTTAAAAGATTTGAAATTCAACTCAATTACCGTGTTTTCAACAACTTCATTAAGATTTTCGTTTTCAATTTCAAAAGTTGTTATTTGAAAATCGTCGATTTGGGTAAAAGATGGATTATTGTTTGATTCGTCCCACGTTGGGATTTGGTTTTGTTGTTCACGTTGTTTCATATAAGTTTCAAACAACGAATCCGTGTGATCATCGTAAATTTCGTTCATTTGTTCAACAAAATCCAATTTATAATTATTAGCTTGAAGGTTTTCGATTTGGATTTGTTGAGAACAAAAATTTTCACTTGCATCATAGTCGAGATTATTCCCATTGCCAAAATTATTTGAAAAGTGGATCACATTTTCGTTTTGATTTTGAAATTCATGTTGGAATTCAAAATTGAATTGGCATGGGTTATACTCGAAGTCATTTGAATTTTGAAATGAATTCAAATTTTGATTATTTTGAAAATTTTGACTTGAGTTATCACACAAATAATAATTACACAAATCATTTATCATTTGATTTTGTTGTGTAGAGATTTCAAGTAGAGATGAAATGCTCTTTTCAAGATTTGAGGGTTGGTCAATGTTTTGAAAATTTTTGTGGTTCAAAATTTGAATCATTTAAACAATAGTTGTTGTTAAAATATCCATACGAATTTGGAGTGAAATCATATATATTATATTGATTTTCATAACTATCGTAAAATTCAAGTGAGTGGCAAAACTCGGACATTTTCAAGAATGTTTTTGGGTTTTTTTTATATAAAGGAAAAATATTTACAAATAAAATTTATTCCTTTCAAAAGGGAAATTGATTTTTGTTTTGTTTTTTTTTAGTTTTTTTTCGGTTTTTCTAATTTTTTCTTTGTTTTTGAAAAGGTTTTATAATTTTTTTTGGATTTTTGAAATTTCAAAGAAAAAGGATTTAAAAATTTCAAAGGAAAAGGAAAAGGAATATTTACATTTTTTTAGTTTTGGATTTTGAATTTTTTTTTTAAAAAAATATGCATGAACTAATGCAACTAAATGAATGCAGGGATTAATTACAAATGATTTATCCTAAGTTAACCCAAAATTGTATAATCACACTCTGTCTTAAATCAACAAGATAGTTCTCAGTCAGGTAACGGGCAGAGTTATCGGTGCACCATGAATCACCGTAGCAATGCAGCCGAAGATTTAAGTACCTTCAAAGAAACAATTCAGTATAATATTTACGATTCACCGCAATATTTATAACTGATTATTGCTCTGCCGTAGCCTAGACACCAAAAAATTAAATTGTCGAAAGAGGACAAATTGTCAATATACAATTAAGTGTTATTGGTATCTAATTGTTTTTATTAATCAAAATCTAGGATGAAATGCAAAGCAGAAATTAAACGTGTATTAACAATGCAACTATGAATGAAATTTTTGTTTTTGTATTTTGGGTTTTTTTTTGTTTTTGTTTTTTTATTTTTGATTTTTTTTTCTAAAATGCAAGCAAACAACAATGCAAGGAAAATACAAACTAGAGATGAAAGCAAAAAAAAAATTTAAACAAGCAAGCGGAGCAGTTTTATAGCAGCAGCTCCTCTTCTTTAGAAATTCTGCTTTTTCAACCTAAAATAAAAACAAAATATATACAATTTTTTTATATCAAAGAAAGACTAAAACAAATGAAAAAAATAGAACAAACTAAACCTAAACAAATTCACAACAACCCCACCTTTTTTTAACAAATTCCAAAGTTTTTTTTTAAGGAAACTTAAAAGTGAAGTTTTACTAAAAAAAAAAATTAATGCCAAAGAAGTAACTAAAACAAAGGAAAATCTAAAGAAGTCAAACAAAACAAAGGAAACTTGTTTTTGTTTTATATATATACAAAACTAAAACAAAAGAAACTTGTTTTTGTTTTATATATATACAAAACTAAAACAAAAGAAACTTGTTTTTGTTTTATATATATACAAAACTAAAACAAAAGAAAACTCTTTTTTCTAAGATAAAATGAAAGCAAAAGCAAATGATTTAAACTAGAAGCCCACTTCAAAGCCTACTATCAAAAACAAACTAAATTTTCTAAAACAAAACAAGAACCTTTTTCCTTTTTTTTTTCTTTTTTTTAAAGGATGGTCTAAAAAAACAAAAATAACAAAAAACTTAATAAAATAACAAAAGAAAACAAATTCACGAACCCGGCCCACTTTCCTAATTAAAATCAAAATGAATTCCCAAATCACTCAAAATCAAACAACCGCTTTCTTCAGTTTTTTTTTCGAGCAAACTTATCACTCTATTAACTTTTCGAATCAATTCTCAATTTTAATTTTTTAAATCAACCCAAACTCACAATTCCGCAACCAGAGGTTGTTCGGAGATCGCGATGGTAGGGAGAGGCGATTGGAGTGTTTGAATAGGGGATTCTGAGTGAGTTCGAGTAGAGATGATTTTCGTTTGAAATGATGGCTGCGAGGAAATTGTTAGAGTTGATCGTGGATGATTGTTCGATTTTCGAGTGGAGCAATGAGTGGTCTTTGAAGCTGCTGTGATGGGGTCGCAAACGATGGAAGGTGCTGGAAGGCACAGAGGCTGTTTTGGGGTTTGAAAGTTTCGGGCTTTGGGAGATGGTGAAGGAGTTGGAGGCAGTGAAGTTTATGGGGTTGTGGGTTGTTCTTGTCGCTGCTTTTGCTACTGCACGATGTTAGTGGGTTGCGTATGGTTGAGGAGGAGGTTGACTGGAAGTCTGATTTGATTTCGATTGGGTTACAGAAGTATCGATGTGGTCAGTTTCATGGATTGGTCAGGAGTTAGGCAGAGGATGTTGCGGGAGAGGATTGTGGTGAAAGGGGTTGAAATGGGTTGTAGTTAGGAAGGACTGTCAGAGGCAAGTTTGAAATGAAATGGTATTGTACAACAGTCTCTTTATTTTTTTCTTTTTCTTTTGGGCACTTGTTTGTTTGAGTGAGGAGATGGTTGTGGGTATGTGAGAAGTGATGATGTTTGTACTGTGTTGGCAATGGAATGTAACAATGGTTACAGTAAGTCAAGGAGGGTAGTTAGGCAGAAATGTGGGTCAATAAGGGGTTTGGATTGTAGATGGCTGCTGTAAGGCAAGTAATTGCAGAAGGGATGGTGAATGACGGGGGGTTGTGTAGGAGTTGCAATGATGGTGAAATGGAAGTTCTGCAATGGAAAATCTGATGTGCAGATAAACTTGTTGTCGTAAATAGTAGACGGTGGATGGTGAGAGGAAGAAATGAAGCAGTGGATAATGTTGAACTGTTAAGTGATGGTTATATGATTTTGGAAGCGGGCAGAAGTGGATGTGGCCTTGGCAATGTTGAAGTCTGAATTGTAGAAGTGTGGGTTGCAGTTCTGTGATGTTTGGGAAGCTGTTGGCTTCGGATTTGCAGAGCACAAGGAGGTTGTTGTATAAAGGGGTAGTATGTCTGCAGTGGAAGGTATGTGACAAGCCGTGGCTGTGGATGATCACTGTGAGGCAGGGGAGTGAAGTTGTGGCGTGCACTGCAGTGATCACGGTGACTAGTTAAGTGTATGGTAGTGGTGAACTAAAGTGTTATGCAATAGTTTGAAGGCTGAGGTTGATGGTGGATGGCAAATGTAACAGGGATGAAGTATGGTGATGGGGTGTGTATGCTGATAGGCTATTGTATGGGAAGATGGTGGCAGTGGTAGCTCAGTTAGCTGGAGGTATGGAGTTGCAGAAGGAGTAGATGAATAGGAGGGTGATTGTAGATGGTATTGCAATGCAGCGGTGTCGATGGCTGATTGTTGTAAGCGGTGGGGATTGTATGTGTAGAGGATGGCAGTAGGATTGAAGTATTATGGGGCAGTTTTGAAGTAGTTGTCGGAAGAGGTTTGTGCAGTGTTTACTGGTGATGTGAGGCTGAGGGAATGATGATAAGCAGTTGTATGTGACAGAGGTGTGGATGGTTTGTCTCTGTTGGGTAGATGTGTAGTTAGAAATGAATAGAGAAGTATATGTAACGTGATGTGCAGAAGTTGTTTGATGTGCACAGAGTGATACACAGAGAATGAGAGTAACAACAGTGATACATAGTGAACAGTAAGCACTGTAAAACAAAAATTTTGTAAAAGAAAAATGATAAATGAAATGAATTTTTTTTCTTTTTGAATTGTGTATGTTTTTTTTATATAAAAATATCAATGCAAATAAAAAAACAAATAGAACACTACACTCACAAATCAAATGCACAGAAAACAAACACACAAACATACAATTTTTTTTTAATATGCAAACAAACACACAAAATACACACACAATAAAATCAAACAACACTAATCCGAAGAATAGAAAATTAAAATCAAAACACTCCCTGGCAATGGCGCCAAAAACTTGTTCGGACGGCTAAATGTCTATCGAGTTAGAAAATAGCCGAACGAATTTTGAAATAAAAATATAACCGCAAGTGCACGGCGTACTATTGAAGTGTGTGGCGAGTACGGGTCGATCCGTAGGGAATTGTTTGATTTTAAATCTCTATTCAATCAAATTAACCAAAGTTGAAAATGTGATTAGCTAAAAATGTAGAAAACTAGCAAAAGAAAATTGATAAAAATATGAGAGTGTGAAGGCAATTTAGAGGCAATTTCCACTCTCTAGATCACATAAATCAACAAAATGAAGTTATGATCTCTCTTTTCTTGTCATTAGTCTAATTAGTTGATGTGCTTATCATAAGTATGGTATATTTGTGCTATTAATTAGCACAATATAAACCATCAAACTATAACACAACCACTAATACACATTTAACTCTCATGAAATATGACAACAAAGTTGAAAGCAAAATCTATTTTAAGCATGGCCTATTAACTATTTTTAGAAATATAGGCCATCAAATTTTAATTTCAACAATCACTTTATTACCATCATCATATGTAGATGAAGAGGTAATCATTGTTTGTGATTGTTTAAGCATAGCCTATTTGGTGTCAATAATATAGGCTATCAAATTCACATCAAAAACAACAAGTTAAACCACTTCAAATGATTCGTTAAGCACAAAAATAGAGCATGAACATCAAAATGTTGCATCTACATACTAAAGAGCTTCATTACCCCTAAATTGTAGGGATTAGCCTCTCATATTTGTTATCATATGAACAAATGTAGAAAGCAACATGAAACTAACAAGAGGAAAAAGAGAGCAAAATGTAAGAAAAACTATTCTAATTGCATAAAAGAAAATCTACACTACTAGCATGAAAGGAAATGAACATGTAAGTAAAAGGAAACACTAAGTAACATTGCATAAAAAGAAAAGAAAATTACATAAAATAAAAATGGCTAAGTAGCCATGAAAAGATAAAGAGAGCTTTCTTTTATTTGATCTAAACTAAACTAAAGAGAAGGAGGCCTAAGAGAGACTAAGGGAGGAAGAGCAAGTTACATGAAGATATGGGGTATTTATACAAGTGTTAAACCCTAATTCATATTTTTAGGGAATGCCCAAATTGCCCTTGAGAAAGTGTGGAGGCCAAGTAATCATTAGCTTCTACTAATCATCATTTAAGTGTACATGAAGCCATTAATTCCATAAGCATGTACATTAGCCTCTAATTTGTACATGAAGAGAGGTGGGTAGGTGGGGTCCTCCATTATCATGCCTTTGAGTTATTTCCTTCTTCATTCCTTTATCTTCACTCTTGCGCATGCATATATCTTCATGAAACCACTTGTATATGAAGCCAAATTCCAATAAAAAAAATATAGAAATTTCCAATTAAATTTTTTCAAATTAACATATGCACAAAAATGACCATTTTGCCCTTGGATGAAGATGAATATGTGACGTTTTGAAAATAATATGAATTTTGGTTTAAACAAGTTAAAATGCCCGATATGATCACTTACTCAAATATGGTGGTAAAAATATGCACATTTACGTGCACATTAATATATATATTTCTGATCCCAATACAGCAAAAGTAAAACAAAGTATCAATACAAAACCCACATGTATAGTCAGAGTCATATTGTAAAGTAATATATAGTAATAGGTAAAACTATATTATGCAGACATGACTTATGTCTAAAATATATATGCAAATATGTGACTAACGTACATATATATACTGTACCACTTTGTGTATTTACTAAAATTTGCATACATCACTTAAACACATCACATTATTGTATATTATAGTTATCAAACAGATCAAAACATATCACGTTATAAGACCAACCATGTATATGTATGTTAACCATATATATGCTCTACTGTACAAAAATCTATACATAACATATACGTAATGACCCTCTATAAAATATATATATATATATACATATTATCATAACTTTAAAGCCCAAATAAACCATACAGCCTAACCCACCCATATATATATATATATATATAACAGCAAAATCAATATTTTGTTACAAACAGTCAATATAAACTTATATATATATATATATATATATATATATAACAGCACATACTATATATATGGTTATACACTATAACATCAAATATATAACAAACCACTTTATATATATATATATATATATAAAACGCACACAGTATAAAGCACACAGTATAAATTTATATACTTTATATCCAACATACAACTTGCATATATAACTTATAATATTTAAAACTCACCATATATAAACCACATACATATACCTTTGTACGTACGAAAGAAGGAGTGAAGATGCTAGCAGGCTTTACTTTATAATATACATATATATAACTAGCATATGTATTATAATCAAATATAGCTTGCGCAACATACAAATTCATATTTACACATATAAACTGCAATATGAACCACTACATATTATAACTTGGTATACTTTATAACAGATTCTATTATATAGCATAAAATATTTATATATAAAACTATATAACACCAAGTATATTATAAAGTACAGTATAATATATATATAAGCGACTGTAAACAACATACGGCAATTAGATATATACGTGACCTACATATACATTAAATAAAATCAACAATATAATATATACTGTCATATAAAATTCAACTTAATAAATCATATACAGCAAAGACATTTATATTATAAACAAGTCATCTATCATATAATATATATAACTCTTAAAATATAATACACGGTACAAAATTTAACAGCACAACTCATAAAACTCCATATATATATATATATATATATATCACCTATATAAAATGCAAACTAACACACTTTAGATAACTCATAGATTTGCATAATGTGGATATACAAAATTTTACATATAAAAGAGGGGAAGGTGGCAGGTGAAATACCAGCAGAGAAGCTCGGTGATGGGTTTTATGCCCGGGTTCGAAGGAGGTAGCAGGCAACAATGAGTTCAGAGGCGAGTAGGGTCGGTGCGGCTCACATGGGGGTGGAGAGGAGAGAGGAGAGGCGAGGCCGACAGCTGCTTGCGTGGATTGGTGGTATGAGCTCGGGGAAAGGCGAAAGTGAAATAGTGGATAGAGGAGGATACAGGGTGGGGAAGAGAATTGTTCGCATATTAGTTTTTTCTCTCTTTTGAAATGAAGAAGCCAAACAAATGATTATTAAATTTCAATAAACGAACAGTGAAGTTAAAAGGTCCAACAGTAAATTTTCTCGAAATATTAATAGTTACAGACTATTGGTTATCTCAATAAACGAATGGACAAGGAACTCAAAAAGGTCACCAGAACCAAAAGTCACAAAATCCAGTACCGATACGGGTGATCGTTTTACGGTTTCTGCTGCGTACCAGACCTCAGAACACAGAATTGAATATACCACAGAGATCAGCACGACGAGACGATCAAAACGGTATACAGATATCAGTGGCACGATCATCCTGTCAAAAGTCGATAATCGGGTACCAAAGAATGCTGCTAATTTGCCAGAAATAAGATAAACGGAGCAAAAAGCAGTCCAAATTTGACGAAACGAAATATGACGTCTCACTCAGAATATGATTTACAAATTTTCTATAGAAAAATATTCAGGTTTGGAAAACATTTTATTACCATCAAATATTAACTGATTTAAATTGAAATAAACTTACACATCGAAATAGACTTCCGTATTATCAGATGAAAATTTACCATTTGCTATGTTTAAATAGACGTATTCCAAATATTAAATTTTTATTTCCAAAATTTTATTATTTAAGATTTCACAAAATTCAGTTAATTACGTTATTAAAACAGTTAAAATTTACGGGTCGTTACACTCTCCTCCATTCAAAACTTTTCGTCCCCGAAAAGGAACGAGGTAGGAGAATAAAACAACCAGAAGAAAATAGATTGAAAAACAAAATAAAACAATTAATTTAAACCATATAATTTCAATTTAAATTAATTAATATTCGATATTTGATTTTTAAATTCAAGGTATTTCATTAAGTTGATTTTATTTCAATTTTTTTTTATTTGATACAAAAGATTTCTTTCAAAGCAAAATTTTCAATTTGTCTCATTTACTATTCAATCAACTTATTATTCTATTTATCTCTATTAACATTTTATAATTAAAAGTCAAGTGTATAACATTTATTATAAACACCCAAATTTTATTTATAAAATCATTTATATTGTATACTATTCAATTACATTTCTAACTTCTGAATAATTTAGGTAAGTTATATTGGAATGCAATTTAGTATTAAACAAATAAAAATTTTCCATTCAATTATTTCAAATTTAAATATTTATTCAAAAATTTAAGAGTTAGATTTCGGATTTCAATTTAAACCATTTAGATATAAGTATATTATATTTTCAAATCAAATTTATAAACATATCTCTATATATATACATTATAAATCAAATTATGCCCCAGAAATTCAAATCAAATCCAATTTAATTTCCAAAAATAAAAGTGTAGCAAAGCTACAAAATGGTCTCTCCACTCTGAAACTCGTAAATGAATGTCGATGATGCGGCCGCCATCACCGAAATTATTTTCCAGCGACAAAAGAGGAGAGCACTGATTTAAAATTCTTTGGAAACAAATTTCTATTCGAAAATGCTTTAAATAATATGCATTTTAAAACTTTAAAACCATAGTTCGAAATCATCGGAAATTAAATTCTCATATTCTTAATTTAAATTCATTTCAAATTCTAAATCAGTTTATAATTTCCCTTCTTTTTATTTTATTTTATTATGGGACAATAATCATTGGCTTATTGAATGAAAATCAAGTATTATCATTTTAAACAACCAATTCAGTTATCTTTTAATTTCAGGAAAATTATACTTATATATATATATATAATATAATTATACAAAATTTATTTCATTTACCAAATTGGAACCATATTGTGTCAGTTTGCTCTGTTCAAGTGTTTTGGAATTCCTATCGATAGCGTTGATCAGACGAATCGATCGAAAATCCAAATCAAGATTAACAACTCAAACAACACAATATATAAAACATTTTAATATTAATTACAAATACACTCACTACTAAAAAAGGCTAATATTCCGGCAGCACGTAGTGACGGCTTCCGACGGGCCGTCGGTGGCCGTCGGAAGCCGTCGAAAATTCGCGAATTACAGGCCCAGCCGAGCCTTCTTCTTCCTCATTTTGCAGCACGAATTTTTTTATCAAAAACCCTTAAATCCCTCCTATAAGCTTTCAATCTCCAATTTCGAGCTTCCGGATCCTCCACGGCTGCCTAAGCAAACTCTATTGTTCTCAATCTCAGGTATAATATCTTAATTTGGGCAAAAATCTAATTTTTTCCCTAAATCTAGATTTGCATAAGATGATAAATTAGAGCTAATTAGTGATTGCAATTGTTTCCAATTGCGTAATAATGGTTTATAGCATCCCATGCTATACCTATTTCATATGTTATCGTGAAATTTTAAAGAGTATTTATAATTTGTGATTGTGTGTATATAGTTAGTAAAACTGTATTTTTTCGTAAAATGCGCACATTTAATTAACTAATGTCCCTTAGAGAGTTTTTGGCCTTGTCTGACGAGTGTTGTACATGATCGTTATATAAATAGTCGTTTTTTTCAAAAAACGACCATTTATATTCATTTGGTACAATGTTTGTTGGATTTGTCCCTGTATTGGACAAGTTATGAACACAGTAAGCATTTACATTTTGTATACTACTTCGTCTCAAACGGTTCATAAAATTTCGGCCTAACTTTTCTTTTTTGTTTCCTACGTATATGCATTTGTGTACAATGCAGGGAACAAAAGGGAAATGCTGTCGAAATTTTGTTGAATCGTTTGAGACGAAGCAATATACGAAATGTAAATGCTTATTGTGTTTGTAATGGGAAGTAGGATACGTGACCATGGAAAAATATCTTTTTGTACAAAATTTTGTATCGATACGTTAAAAAATAAAATGTGTCATATTTGAAAATATTTTTTAATTTGTGAAATAGTTCTTTAAATTTAAATATTATACAACCATAAAAATAATCTTTTTCGAATTTGTATTCTTGAAAATAAATATTAAATTTTGAACTTGTGACTCATTTTCTCAAATAGGATAAATGATTGATTATTTTGTTGATCGAAGTAGATGGATGTACCAAAGAAAAGGACTGAGAGGCTCAATAAAAGAAGATTTTTATAATGGTATAAACGTATTTGTTGAATTCGCTTTAAGTAATAACGGAAACGATCCAGAAATTCATTGTCCGTGTAGTAGGTGTAGACATTTGAAGTATTTGTTACCGGATATTGTGAAAGTTCATTTGTGCCAAAACGGTTTCGTACCCGAGTATTATGTTTGGGATCGGCATGGAGAAGTTATAGCAAATACTTTGTAGAGTCTCAAAGTGTCGTCAATGAAGTAGTTACGACGACCCGTATAGATGCAGCACGATCAATGTTTCCTATGGTTGAAGTTGACGACGATGATGGAAATGTTGAAGAACCAAATATTGAAGCAAATTTTTTTTATGATTTACTAGATGTTGCTAAGAAACCTATTTGGGATGGTTGTAAAAGTGGCACTCAACAGTCAGTAATCGCAGAATACATTGCGATGAAGTCAAAATACAACATCACAGAAGCTGGGTTTACGGCTGTTGTACAAGCTGCAAAAAGACATATGCCGCCCGATAATCTAATGTGTGAAAATCACTAAGAAGTTAAAAAACTTATGTCGGCTTTTGGTTTACCTTATCAGAAAATAGATACATGTTTAAAAGGCTGCATGTTGTTTTGGAAAGAAGACGCAAACCTTAAAAATTGTAAAATTTGTAATCAGGAGAGATACAAACCAAGAAAAAAGAAGGGGAAGGAAGTTCCGTACAAGCGTATGCATTACTTACCCATCACTCCAAGGCTTCAAAGATTATATGCATCTTCTGTAACCACATCTAATATGAGATAGCATAGTGTGAGAACGGAGGAAGATGGTATGTTGACACATCCGACCGATGGAGAATCATGGAAGCATTTCGATAAAACGTATCCAAATTTTGCAGCGGAGAGTCGAAATGTTAGATTAGGATTATGTACGGATGGTTTTTCGCCATTTTCTCAATTTGGTTCTAAATATTCATCCTGGCCCATTATCATCACACCGTATAATTTACCTCCATGGATGTGTATGAAAACGCAATATATGTTTCTTACTGTTGTCGTTCCTGGCCCCTACGATCCGACATAAGGAATCGATGTATATTTACAACCGTTGATTGAGGAGTTA
Source organism: Allium fistulosum (assembly GCA_030737815.1). NCBI lineage: Eukaryota > Viridiplantae > Streptophyta > Magnoliopsida > Asparagales > Amaryllidaceae > Allium > Allium fistulosum. The sequence continues at coordinate 940,948,896 of CM060908.1, read as the reverse complement.
AAAATACTGTGGAACGAAGGAGTAGGAACATACGATGTGTCCAAGAAGAAAAATTTTCATATGTTTGCTTCTTTGTTGTGGACTATAAGTGATTTTCCTGCCTATGCAATGCTTTCAGGATGGAGTACTGCCGGTCGTCTAGCATGTCCATATTGCATGGATGAAACACGAGCGTTTTCTTTACGTCATGGTAAGAAAATTTCATGGTTTGACCGTCATCGATATTTTCTCCATGTAAATCATCCCTTCAGAGGAGACAAGAAAAACTTTTTAGCTAATAGAGTAGAAACCAGACAACCACCGACGATATGGTCAAGCGAAGACATATATGAACTTGTTAGGGACTATCCAAAGATATATGAAACTGAAGTGCAAACAGAAATTGAAGGCAAATCGATTGTTCATAACTGGTGCAAACAAACTATTTTTTGGGAGTTGCCGTATTGGAAACATTTTCTGCTTCATCATAATATAGACGTGATGCACAATGAGAAAAATGTATTTGATAATGTTTTTAACACAATTTTGAATGTGAAAGGGAAGACGAAGGATGATTTGAAATCAAGACGCGATATAGAAGAATTATGCAAATGTCCTGAGCTTCATATGAAACCAAATGACAATAAAAAACCCAAAGCATGTTACGAATTAGATAATAATCAAGTTAAAGTTGTGTTAAAATGGGTAGAAGTGTTAAGATTTCCTGATGGGATATCATCAAATCTTCGTAGATGTGTTGACTTTAAAAACGATAGATTGAGCGGAATGAAAAGCCACGACTGTCACATAATGATGGAAAATTTATTTCCCGTTATGTTCAAAGAACTACTGCCGTTAAAAGTTTGGAAGGTAGTAATGGAGCTTAGTATGTTTTACAAAGAGCTTTGTTCGACTACTTTAAAAGTGCAACGTTTACGTAAACTTGAACTAGATATTCCTATATTGCTCTGCAAATTAGAGAAAATATTTCCGCCAGGTTTTTTTTAATGTAATGGAACATTTACTTGTTCATCTCCCATCTGAAGCACGACTTCGAGGTCCTGTCCAATATGGATGGATGTATCCATTTGAGAGGTATGTAATATGTTATCACATAATTTAATTGCATTTCAAAGATGAAGTTAATGTAAATTAATTTTGCATAGATATCTAAATCATCTGAAGAAAAAAGTGAGGCAAAAAGCACGAGTTGAAGGTTCGATATGTAAATCTTACATCGAAGAAGAAGCTTCGTTCTTTTTCTCTCACTATTTCAGTGACCATGTGAATATATCATTTGAAAGTGTTCCTCGTAATGACGAAGGCGACGAACAAGAGTCCTCTCAAGCAATGTTATCTATTTTTAGACAACATGGTCGGCCTTCTAGAAAATATGTAGAAATATGGCTAGACGTTAGAGATCTTCATGTAGCACACACTTATATTCTTCTAAATTGTGCCGAGGTTGCACCGTTTGATCTTGAGAAAAATAATGAAATAATAATTACAGACGATCATACAGATATTGGTCCTTTGATCGATGAATCAAGTGTTTTGGTAGAAGCGTTTGTGTAACGACCCGGTATTTTGGACCATTCGCATCCGCACATGTCGGACTTGAATAATTCAAAATACCGAATTGTTAATTTAAATTGGCAAAACTAAACATATACAGTAAATAAAATAATCACAGATCACAGACACAGAGTAATAATTGCAGCGGAAATAAAAGAGATAGTAGTTCATGAAGCTACTATATAAATATATAAGTTACATCAGAGTTAAACCAGATACAACGGAAGAGTAACACGATACATTAGATACAAATCAGAATACATCACTGGAATCATCGAATACTGAAAGCAGAATAGATGGCTGGATCTTCAAGCAAAGCTCCAACTCCAAAGGTGAGTCTTGAATACCGGTACACTCAGTCTGACCCGAGCGTAAAGCAAAACACAAAACACTCGAGTCAGGATTAACATTCTTATATCAATAAATCCAACTCAAGTGAAATAGCAATTGAAATACAAGTAACTCAAAGGATGTTTGGAATAACCATCCTTTAAGGATCCATTAAACTATCTACTATGTAGTAGTGTACGATAAGTAGATAATGCCTATCAGTAATATAAAATATCAAAATAGTGTTAAGGCGTTACCATTATCCCCCTTAACACATTTTATATAAGCGTTATAGTCTATACAGCACTGTAAACTCCACCGTAAACTAGTGGGATATCAGGGAGTACTCCATAGGTATAACACAAAACAAATCGTAGTGGTCGCATATAGGGATATAAGTATGACAAGGCACATGAGGCAATACCCAAGGTAGTGAAACTACCGTTTGCCTGATCCGGACTGGTGAGAACGCATCGCCGCAACGACCGCAACACCACGAAACAACACTCTCAAAATCAAGGGTGCACCAATCGACAACAAGTAATGAGTAGTTTTCGAAGAAGTGTGTTCGCTCGAGGCAGCTAACCTCCATTTGGCCCGGCACGGCTCATGTTTTAGTCATTTCCAATTTGACACAAGTGTCAAGGCTATCCATTATCGTTTTCTTTCTTCGGTCATCACGTACATCATTCCAACCACTTCATTCTGGATCACACTCCGCGCATAGTTATTAAAGTGGTTTTCGGTTTAGACAGAGAGTATGTCCCTAACCGATTCCGGTCTCTTTAATAACTTTCGCAATTATTACACCGATTGGTCGTTTATTTATTTCAAAACCAAATCAATTTCAATCACAATTAGAATTTGTAAACCAACATTTCATTTGTCTTTCTAAATCAATTTCCATAATTTACGTTTCAAAACTTCCACATTCATAATTTCAAAATCTTATAATTCAATTTCAATTTCTATTTAAACAATTCAGATATTGATTCAAGTTCGAATATAAGTTTCAATTTATTTAATTTAACATTCAAATCAATTTAACTTCATTGATCAATTTTACTTGATATTCGTTAAGTAAATTTGTCATTCAAACAATTTCTATTTCATTAAATCAATTACTTAAGTTTAACTTCATCATGTCAAAACTTCGAATTGAATTAAATTAGATTCGTCAAATCAAATTCTTTAAATTTCAAGTCTTACATTAATTTCAAAAATCACATTTGCATTTCTTGATAAAGAAATTCAATTTCACATATTCATTTACTTAGTTACAATTTCAAAGCTCAATTAAATAAGAACTAAATTTCACTAATTAAAAGTTCAATTTTAATTATCAAAGGATTCAATTTCATTTAATTATTAAATAATTCAATCTCATTAAATTATTAAATAATTTCAAAACTTAATTAAATCATTTCTTAAATTAAACAACATTCTTCCATCAATTTCTTTATTAATATTTTGTTTCAGATTATTAAATATTCACATTTAAATTTCATTAAAATTCAATTTCCAACTTCGTTTCAAAACCATATTATTTATTCAAATAAAATCTTCATTTTATTTTTAAATCAAATTATTGACCAATCGGGTTTTTATTTAATTCTCTATCCTAGGTCAAAGTTTAATTTGGGTATTTATCATTTCAACCCGATTCCAATTCAATTCAAAATCAAAGCATAGCAAAGGGAACTTGCAGTGTGATAACTGGGATGGTGTCAAAGTAAATAAACAAGCAATAACAACAATCAATAACAATTCAATAATCAATTCAAATAATCCCGAAATAATCGTATTAATTTACATTGTTGTTTGTGCAAATTAATATAATTATTTCTAGAATCTACATTATCATTTCATGTAGATTAAAGATTATTACAATATTATTTATACGGTTCTTCACTTGTCATCTATTTACAATTTCATACATCATCAGTTTAAACAACATACATTCGGTGGTTCAAGGTGTAATTAACTAAATCCTACGTGTCAATTATTAACATTCAAAGGGGTCATATTATACAAATGTCATTTAATCAAATTTACACATATGTTGTTTCAAATTTTAAACTATCCTACATCAAATTAAATTGCATAATATTTATCACTTTATACATTTCAATTTACATCCAATATAAACAACAAACAATCAATCAATCATCAACCAAAACTGGATTATCATCATATAATTAACAGATAATGGTGTCAGATGTCATAGGTGAACTGATACAGGTAATAGCATATATATAACAGTGCAAATAACTAACAACAGTATATTTCAATTATCGTTTCTATTGAAATCAAATTAATAAATAAAAGAATATTAATCATGAGTGATTACTCACCTTTCAAGGCTAGAGATGATCGAGAAGACGACATGGATACGGACATTGATACAGATACTGAATCGTGAATCCAAGCAAACAAGGTTGGCATGAATTTGACGGACAAACTGATAGATGAAATAATCAGAACATATTTCATATATAAATACTCTTATTAAAATGCGCGATATTCGTGCATTATATCTTAAGATCAAATGTTTAATTTATAACACCTTAAAATCGAAATCTTTATATATTATTATTGTATTATTTAAATCAATGCTCCATTTAAAAATACACATAACCAGTTTATATAAATATTTAAATTAAAATCAAAACATATATTGGACATATTTTGCTTTGCTGACTATTATATATATATATGCAGACCCAATGTATAATAACACTAAATGTACTATGCCAGCAAATATGTGTATATGAAAGCTACAAACTAACCCAGACTATACATGCACACAGTGTATATGTACGCAATCAAAAAAAAATCAAACTTATATATTACACTTTTTTTTAAACAAATAAATAATATGGTATAGCATACTTTTTATATAAACAATATACAAGGTAACCATCTATATACATCTTTCAAAACAACCTACATTTATAACAGACTTTATAAAGTAACATATACAAAAGTTATGCAATGTAAACTAACCCTTATATGACTGACAACATATGTATTCATATAATCCTTGCATGTGCAACTGCATAAACCTATTTTATTTTAAATTTTATCTCACCTATACATGCGAGCCACATACCTTAATTCTACATATACAACTAAACTCATATGCATTTTGAACAACAGCTTTATATGTATAGTCTTTATAAAATCAATTTACAAATGTAGACGTCCCCTAACGGCTACAAATCACTTACGGTGACTATATGCAAAACCCAAATATTAAAACCAGCTATATTACTAAACCCTTTGTGTTCTCATTTTGTTTTGAAATTTATGCGTGTAACATTTTTTTTTCTTTTTTTTTTCAAAACCTGCTGTTAATTTTTGTATTCTAATTATACATCTTCAGTAGGAAACTAAACACTAACCTATGTAGCCTAAACTTGGAACACATGCAGACACAGTCACATGTTTGTTATAACATAAATAACTTACAGGAAATACAAAATCCAAACTAACTACAATATACAAACACATATAAATTATATAACTAGTATAAATAATACTACATATAAAACGGCCATACCAATTCGAAGAAGGAGCCTAGCTAAGGAATAGAGGTGCCACAGGTGGAGACAGACGTGGTCGTAGGTGAAGGGGATCGGGTTGCTGCGGCAAAGGAGGATCTCGACGGATCGGTCAGGAGGGATGGCTGACGTGTTTAGGGTGGTCAAGGGACGGCTGCGGCCATCAGGTGATGCTCGGCCACTGGGAAGGGGAGATAAAGGCGTAGGGTCGGAGTTTTTTGCGGCGAGGCGGGTTTTGGGTCGTGGCCATGGCCGTGAAGCTGCGGAACGCGGAGGAGGGGAGGGGCGCTGTCGACTTCGGTGCAGGGTGAGGCCGACACTGATGAGGTGGCCTGGGTTGGTGATCGGCAAGAGGAGGTGCGTGCTTGCGACACGGTAGAGGGAGGAGAGAAGGCGTGTAGCAAGACATGAGCAGCTTAACGTTCTCATTAGTTTAAGATAGAAGCTATGAAACGAAGCACAAGTTTTAGATATACATAATATTTTATGGCGGAAGAAAGAACAGAGAAAAGAAACGGGGTGAAAGTTGAGCTCGGTTACAGGAAAGGGAAGAGCATGCATTCATTCGCTTTTGCACTCTATTTTTAAGCAGAGAACAGAGAGAAGAAAACAGTGATATTGGAAATATAAAATGTGTTGGAACAGAGAACAAAAAAAAAGGAAGGCAGAGGAATCCAAGCAAATGAAACGAAACAAGGAAAAAAATTAAAGGTTGGAAATAGTAAAGGTCAGAAGGTTAAATGACAGTGGGATACGAAGAGTTAGGAAACCAAAAGACACAAAAGTCGGTACCTATACGGTAGGTGTTTCGCAGTTTCCACGGCTTACCGGACCTCAAAACACAGAAGTGAATATACCGCTGAGATCAGCACAATGTGACGATCAAAATGGTATAAAGATATCAGTGGTACGATTGAATTATAAAAATTCAAAATTTTCTACTACGGAAAATGCAAGAAAAACGCTGAGAAATAAGATCGACGGAGCCAAAGATGTCCGAATTTGGAAAAACGACAAACTGACATCTTGCTCAGAAGATGATTTAGAATTTTCCTAGGTAAAAATATTTAGGATTCGAAAACATTTTATATCCATCGCTTTTTAACTGATTAAATTGAAATGACTTTTACGCGCGAAATAAACTTTTATATTTTCGGACGAAAATTTACCAGTTGCTATGTTTAACTAGACACATTCCAAATATTAATTTATATTTCAAAATTTTATCATTTAAAATTTCATAAAATTTCGACTAATTACGTTACTAAAACAGTTAAATCTTACGGGTCGTTACACTCTCCCCCACTCAAAACTTTTCGTCCCCGAAAAGGAACGTGGTAGGAGAATAGAAACAACCAGAAAGAAAAACAGATTTGAAATACAAAATAACAATTAATTTAAACCATATAAATTCAAATTTTAAATTAGTTGATATTCAATAATTGATTTAATCCATTTGATTTCACCAAACTCAATCTCAACTATTTCTAAATTCATTATCTTATTATCCAATTATCTTCAATTTACAATTTCTAAAACCATAAATTTGAATAGTCTTTTATTATAATCATATTTTTTTCAGCAATTTAAATTCTTCTTTATTCCAAATTATTATTAAATTTATTCTACTTAATATATCTAATCATATATATTTAACCCATATAAATTAATTTAAACCATATAAATTCAAATTTAAATTAATTTTTTTTTCAATTTGGTTAAATCCATTTATATTAAATCAATAAATAGTTATTCGATTTAAATTTGTTAGTTAAACTGTTAATTCTAATCATATAAATTTCATTTTAAATCAATTAATATTCAATACTTGATCTTAATTCAAGGTATTTCATTAAGCTGATTCAATTCAATTTGTTAATTCTTTCAGAACAAAATTTACTTAATTTATCTCATTCAATTAACTTATCATTCTATCATCTTTATTAGCATTTTCATAATTAAAATCTAAGTGCATAGCATTATAAATACTCACATTTTATTTATAAAATTATTTTATATTGTATATTCTCCAATTACATTTTAACTTCTGAATAATTTAGGTAAGTTAATTATTTTGAAATGCAATTTAGTACTATACAAATAAAATTTTCAAATTCAATTATTTCAAGTTTAAATACTTATCCAAAATTTAGCTTTATTTATAATTGAAAACACCCCTTAACATAATTTTAATAATTAAATTTCTGTTTAATTTCAAACCCTTTAGAGATAATTATGTATATACTATATTTATTAAATCAAATTAAATTTAAAATAATATTCCCATATATATATAAATCAATTCATACGTAAGAAATTTCAAATTAAAATATTTTCCAAACAAAACCGTAGCAAAGCTACAAAATGGTTTCTCCACTTCAAAACTCGAAAATGAATGTCGATGATGCGGCCGTCATCACCGAAATAATTTTCCAGCGACAAATAGAAGAGCACTGATTTAAACATTTAAAAATTCTTTGAAAACGGTTTCTATTTGAAAATACCTTCAATAATATACATTTAAAATTTTTAAAACCAAAGCTTGAAATCACTGAAAATTAAATCCTCAAATTCTAAATTTTAAATTCATTTAAATTTCTAAATAATTCTATAAACCAACTTTTATAATTCCATTTATTTTTATGTTGGAATAATCAATGATTTACAAAACAAATAGTGAAAATCCAAAATTACCTTTTTGACAACCAATTCAGTTAACAATTCAATTTCAGAAAATTTATACTTATATATAATATAATTTTACAAGATTATTTTATTTACCAAATTTTGAAAACAATATTGTGTCAGTTTGTTCTGTTCAAGTGTTTTGGAAATCCTATCGATAGCGTTGGTCAGACGAATCGATCGAAAATCCAAATCAACATCAACAACTCAAACAACACAATATATTTTTTTAAAACATTTTAAATATAATTTTACAAATACAATTCCTCGCTCGACGATACAAGAATAGATTTCAAAATAAGTAGAGGGATTCAAATTTTGATGGACTCAAATCAAAGAGAATTTCGATTCGAAGATAAGTTCGAAACAAAGATAAGATAGTTTGATTAACATAATCGGGAGATGGATAAGCTTATTTAATTTACGGGCAACCTTAACAGGATCGACCGTGACTTCAATAATAAGATCGATGCTGAATTCCGAGGTAAATCAACACTCGATCTCAAGAGATGGAATTCAGGTATAGCAGGGAATAGATAGCATCGTAAACCGAGGATACAGAAATCTCCGGTAAATCGATGCTATTGTAAAGGAGTTTTCACTCCTTTTACAAATAATTCGAAGATTGGCGAGACCGCCGATTCATCGTAAAGATCATTCGAAGTGGAGTTATGAGATACTCCGGAATTAAAAGAAGATGAAAAGTGAGGGACACGAATGAATTTAGAAACCGAGGGAACGTTCCAAAATTCAAAGGAATCGAGTTAAAAGGAAGAGATTGAAACTCGAATGAGAGTGGTTCTGTAAATACATTTACCCTATATGTTAAGTTTTGCCTAGAGCTACCAAAGCTCTAATACCAACTGTAACGACCCGGTATTTTGGACCATTCGCATCCGCACATGTCGGACTTGAATAATTCAAAATACCGAATTGTTAATTTAAATTGGCAAAACTGAACATATACAGTAAATAAAATAATCACAGATCACAGACACAGAGTAATAATTGCAGCGGAAATAAAAGAGATAGTAGTTCATGAAGCTACTATATAAATATATAAGTTACATCAGAGTTAAACCCGATACAACGGAAGAGTAACACGATACATCAGATACAAATCAGAATACATCATTGGAATCATCAAATACTGAAAGCAGAATAGATGGCTGGATCTTCAAGCAAAGCTCCAACTCCAAAGGTGAGTCTTGAATACCGGTACACTCAGTCTGACCCGAGCGTAAAGCAAAACACAAAACACTCGAGTCAGGATTAACATTCTTATATCAATAAATCCAACTCAAGGGAAATAGCAATTGAAATACAAGTAACTCAAAGGATGTTTGGAATAACCATCCTTTAAGGATCCATTAAACTATCTACTATGTAGTAGTGTACGATAAGTAGATAATGCCTATCAGTAATATAAAATATCAAAATAGTGTTAAGGCGTTACCATTATCCCCCTTAACACATTTTATATAAGCGTTATAGTCTATACAGCACTGTAAACTCCACCGTAAACTAGTGGGATATCGGGAGTACTCCATAGGTATAACACAAAACAAATCGTAGTGGTCGCGTATAGGGATACAAGTATGACAAGGCACATGAGGCAATACCCAAGGTAGTGAAACTACCGTTTGCCTGATCCGGACTGGTGAGAGCGCATCGCCGCAGCGACCGCAACACCGCGAAACAACACTCCCAAAATCAAGGGTGCACCAATCGACAACAAGTAATGAGTAGTTTTTGAAGAAGTGTGTTTGCTCGAGGCAGCTAACCTCCATTTGGCCCGGCACGGCTCCTGTTTTAGTCTTTTCCAATTTGACACAAGTGTCAAGGCTATCCATTATCGTTCTCTTTCTTCAGTCATCACGTACATCATTCCAACCACTTCATTCTGGATCACACTCCGCGCATAGTTATTAAAGTGGTTTTCGGTTTAGACAGAGAGTATGTCCCTAACCGATTCCGGTCTCTTTAATAACTTTCGTAATTATTACACCGATTGGTCGTTTATTTATTTCAAAACCAAATCAATTTCAATCACAATTAGAATTTGTAAACCAACATTTCATTTGTCTTTCTAAATCAATTTCCATAATTTACGTTTCAAAACTTCCACATTCATAATTTCAAAATCTTATAATTCAATTTCAATTTCTATTTAAACAATTCAGATATTGATTCAAGTTCGAATATAAGTTTCAATTTATTTAATTTAACATTCAAATCAATTTAACTTCATTGATCAATTTTACTTGATATTCGTTAAGTAAATTTGTCATTCAAACAATTTCTATTTCATTTCCAATTCATTAAATCAATTACTTAAGTTTAACTTCATCATGTCAAAACTTCGAATTGAATTAAATTAGATTCGTCAAATCAAATTCTTTAAATTTCAAGTCTTACATTAATTTCAAAAATCACATTTGCATTTCTTGATAAAGAAATTCAATTTCACATATTCATTTACTTAGTTACAATTTCAAAGCTCAATTAAATAAGAACTAAATTTCACTAATTAAAAGTTCAATTTTAATTATCAAAGGATTCAATTTCATTTAATTATTAAATAATTCAATCTCATTAAATTATTAAATAATTTCAAAACTTAATTAAATCATTTCTTAAATTAAACAACATTCTTCCATCAATTTCTTTATTAATATTTTGTTTCAGATTATTAAATATTCACATTTAAATTTCATTAAAATTCAATTTCCAACTTTGTTTCAAAACCATATTATTTATTCAAATAAAATCTTCATTTTATTTTTAAATCAAATTATTGACCAATCGGGTTTTTATTTAATTCTCTATCCTAGGTCAAAGTTTAATTTGAGTATTTATCATTTCAACCCGATTCCAATTCAATTCAAAATCAAAGCATAGCAAAGGGAACTTGCAGTGTGATAACTGGGATGGTGTCAAAGTAAATAAACAAGCAATAACAATAATCAATAACAATCCAATAATCAATTCAAATAATCCCGAAATAATCGTATTAATTTACATTGTTGTTTGTGCAAATTAATATAATTATTTCTAGAATCTACACTATCATTTCATGTAGATTAAAGATTATTACAATATTATTTATACGGTTCTTCACTTGTCATCTATTTACAATTTCATACATCATCAGTTTAAACAACATACATTCGGTGGTTCAAGGTGTAATTAACTAAATCCTACGTGTCAATTATTAACATTCAAAGGGGTCATATTATACAAATGTCATTTAATCAAATTTACACATATGTTGTTTCAAATTTTAAACTATCCTACATTAAATTAAATTGCATAATATTTATCACTTTATACATTTCAATTTACATCCAATATAAACAACAAACAATCAATCAATCATCAACCAAAACTGGATTATCATCATATAATTAACAGATAATGGTGTCAGATGTCACAGGTGAACTGATACAGGTAATAGCATATATATAACAGTGCAAATAACTAACAACAGTATATTTCAATTGTCGTTTCAATTGAAATCAAATTAATAAAAGAATATTAATCGTGAGTGATTACTCATCTTTCAAGGCTAGAGATGATCGAGAAGAAGACACGGATACGGACATTGATACAGATACTGAATCGCGAATCCAAGCAAACAAGGTTGGCACGAATTTGACGGACAAACTGATAGACGAAATAATCAGAACATATTTCATATATAAATACTCTTATTAAAATGCGCGATATTCGTGCATTATATCTTAAGATCAAATGTTTAATTTATAACACCTTAAAATCGAAATCTTTATATATTATTGTTGTATTATTTAAATCAATGCTCAATTTAAAAATACACATAACCAGTTTATATAAATATTTAAATTAAAATCAAAACATGTATTGGACATATTTTGCTTTGCTGACTATTATATATATATATGCAGACCCAATGTATAATAACACTAAATGTACTATGCCAGCAAATATGTGTATATGAAAGCTACAAACTAACCCAGACTATACATGCACAGTGTATATGTACGCAATCAAAAAAAAATCAAACTTATATATTACACTTTTTTTTAAACAAATAAATAATATGGTACAGCATACTTTTTATATAAACAATATACAAGGTAACCATCTATATACATCTTTCAAAACAACCTACATTTATAACAGACTTTATAAAGTAACATATACAAAAGTTATGCAATGTAAACTAACCCTTATATGACTGACAACATATGTATTCATATAATCCTTGCATGCGCAACTGCATAAACCTATTTTATTTTAAATTTTATCTCACCTATACATGCGAGCCACATACCTTAATTCTACATATACAACTAAACTCATATGCGTTTTGAACAGCAGCTTTATATGTATAGTCTTTATAAAATCAATTTACAAATGTAGACGTCCCCTAACGGCTACAAATCACTTACGGTGACTATATGCAAAACCCAAATATTAAAACCAGCTATATTACTAAACCCTTTGTGTTCTCATTTTGTTTTGAAATTTATGCGTGTAACGTTTTTTTTTTCTTTTTTTTTCAAAACCTGCTGTTAATTTTTGTATTCTAATTATACATCTTCAGTAGGAAACTAAACACTAACCTATGTAGCCTAAACTTGGAACCCATGCAGACACAGTCACATGTTTGTTATAACATAAATAACTTACAGGTAATACAAAATCCAAACTAACTATAATATACAAACACATATAAATTATATAACTAGTATAAATAATACTACATATATAAACGGCCATACCAATTCGAAGAAGGAGCCTAGCTAAGGAATAGAGGTGCCACAGGTGGAGACAGACGTGGTCGTAGATGAAGGGGATCGGGTTGCTGCGGCAAAGGAGGATCTCGACGGATCGGTCAGGAGGGATGGCTGACGTGTTCAGGGTGGTCAGGGGACGGCTGCGGCCATCAGGTGATGCTCGGCCATTGGGAAGGGAAGATAAAGGCGTAGGGTCGGAGTTGTTTGCGGCGAGGCGGATTTTGGGTCGTGGCCATGGCCGTGAAGCTGCGGAACGTGGAGGAGGGGAGGGGCGCTGTCGACTTCGGTGCAGGGTGAGGCCGACACTGATGAGGTGGCCTGGGTTGGTGATCGGCAAGAGGAGGTGTGTGCTTGCGACATGGCAGAGGGAGGAGAGAAGGCGTGTAGCAAGACATGAGCAGCTTAATGTTCTCATTAGTTTAAGATAGAAGCTATGAAACGAAGTACAAGTTTTAGATATACATAATATTTTATGGCGGAAGAAAGAACAGAGAAAAGAAACGGGGTGAAAGTTGAGCTCGGTTACAGGAAAGGGAAGAGCATGCATTCATTCGCTTTTGCACTCTATTTTTAAGCAGAGAACAGAGAGAAGAAAACAGTGATATTGGAAATATAAAATGCGTTGGAACAGAGAACAAAAAAAAAGGAAGGCAGAGGAATCCAAGCAAATGAAACGAAACAATGAAAAAAATTAAAGGTTGGAAATAGTAAAAGGTCAGAAGGTTAAAAGACAGTGGGATACGAAGAGTTAGGAAACCAAAAGACACAAAAGTCGGTACATATACGGTAGGTGTTTCGCAGTTTCCACGGCTTACCGGACCTCCAAACACAGATGTGAATATACCACTGAGATCAGCACAATGTGACGATCAAAATGGTATAAAGATATCAGTGGTACGACTGAATTATAAAAATTCAAATTTTTCTACTACGGAAAATGCAAGAAAAACGCTGAGAAATAAGATCGACGGAGCCAAAGATGTCCGAATTTGGAAAAACGACAAACTGACATCTTGCTCAGAAGATGATTTAGAATTTTCCTATGTAAAAATATTTAGGATTCGAAAACATTTCATACCCATCGCTTTTTAACTGATTAAATTGAAATGACTTTTACGCGCGAAATAAACTTTTATATTTTCGGACGAAAATTTACCAGTTGCTATGTTTAACTAGACACATTCCAAATATTAATTTATATTTCAAAATTTTATCGTTTAAAATTTCATAAAATTTCGACTAATTACGTTACTAAAACAGTTAAATCTTACGGGTCGTTACACTCTCCCCCACTCAAAACTTTTCATCCCCGAAAAGGAACGTGGTAGGAGAATAGAAACAACCAGAAAGAAAAACAGATTTGAAATACAAAATAACAATTAATTTAAACCATATAAATTCAAATTTTAAATTAGTTGATATTCAATAATTGATTTAATCCATTTGATTTCACCAAACTCAATCTCAACTATTTCTAAATTCATTATCTTATTATCCAATTATCTTCAATTTACAATTTCTAAAACCATAAATTTGAATAGTCTTTTATTATAATCATATTTTTTTCAGCAATTTAAATTCTTCTTTATTCCAAATTATTATTAAATTTATTCTACTTAATATATCTAATCACATATATCTAACCCCTATAAATTAATTTAAACCATATAAATTCAAATTTAAATTAATTTATATTTTTTTTCAATTTGGTTAAATCCATTTATATTAAATCAATAAATAGTCATTCGATTTAAATTTGTTAGTTCAACTGTTAATTCTAATCATATAAATTTCATTTTAAATCAATTAATATTCAATACTTGATCTTAATTCAAGGTATTTCATTAAGCTGATTCAATTCAATTTGTTAATTCTTTCAGAACAAAATTTACTTAATTTATCTCATTCAATTAACTTATCATTCTATCATCTTTATTAGCATTTTCATAATTAAAATCTAAGTGCATAGCATTATAAATACTCACATTTTATTTATAAAATTATTTTATATTGTATATTCTCCAATTACATTTTAACTTCTGAATAATTTAGGTAAGTTAATTATTTTGAAATGCAATTTAGCACTATACAAATAAAATTTTCAAATTCAATTATTTCAGGTTTAAATACTTATCCAAAATTTAGCTTTATTTATAATTGAAAACACCCCTTAACATAATTTTAATAATTAAATTTCTGTTTAATTTCAAACCCTTTAGAGATAATTATGTATATACTATATTTATTAAATCAAATTAAATTTAAAATAATATTCCCATATATATATAAATCAAGTCATACGTAAGAAATTTCAAATTAAAATATTTTCCAAACAAAACCGTAACAAAGCTACAGAATGGTTTCTCCACTTCAAAACTCGAAAATGAATGTCGATGATGCGGCCGTCATCACCGAAATTATTTTCCAGCGACAAAGAGAAGAGCACTGATTTAAACATTTAAAAATCTTTGAAAACAGTTTCTATTTGAAAATACCTTCAATAATATACATTTAAAAATTTTAAAACCAAAGCTTGAAATCACTGAAAATTAAATTCTCAAATTCTAAATTTTAAATTCATTTAAATTTCTAAACAATTCTATAAACCAACTTTTATAATTCCATTTATTTTTATGTTGGAATAATCAATGATTTACAAAACAAATAGTGAAAATCCAAAATTACCTTTTTGACAACCAATTCAGTTAACAATTCAATTTCAGAAAATTTATACTTATATATAATATAATTTTACAAGATTATTTTATTTACCAAATTTTGAAAACAATATTGTGTCAGTTTGTTCTGTTCAAGTGTTTTGGAAATCCTATCGATAGCGTTGGTCAGACGAATCGATCGAAAATCCAAATCAACATCAACAACTCAAACAACACAATATATTTTTTTAAAACATTTTAAATATAATTTTACAAATACAATTCCTCGCTCGACGATACAAGAATAGATTTCAAAATAAGTAGAGGGATTCAAATTTTGATGGACTCAAATCAAAGAGAATTTCGATTCGAAGATAAGTTCGAAACAAAGATAAGATAGTTTGATTAACATAATCGGGAGATGGATAAGCTTATTTAATTTACGGGCAACCTTAACAGGATCGACCGTGACTTCAATAATAAGATCGATGCTGAATTCCGAGGTAAATCAACACTCGATCTCAAGAGATGGAATTCAGGTATAGCAGGGAATAGATAGCATCGTAAACCGAGGATACAGAAATCTCCGGTAAATCGATGCTATTGTGAAGGAGTTTTCACTCCTTTTACAAATAATTCGAAGATTGGCGAGACCTCCGATTCATCGTAAAGATCATTCGAAGTGGAGTTATGAGATACTCCGGAATTAAAAGAAGATGAAAAGTGAGGGACACGAATGAATTTCGAAACCGAGGGAACGTTTCAAAATTCAAAGGAATCGAGTCAAAAGGAAGAGATTGAAACTCGAATGAGAGTGGTTCTGTAAATACATTTACCCTATATGTTAAGTTTTGCCTAGAGCTACCAAAGCTCTGATACCAACTGTAACGACCCGGTATTTTGGACCATTCGCATCCGCACATGTCGGACTTGAATAAGTCAAAATACCGAATTGTTAATTTAAATTGGCAAAACTGAACATATACAGTAAATAAAATAATCACAGATCACAGACACAGAGTAATAATTGCAGCGGAAATAAAAGAGATAGTAGTTCATGAAGCTACTATATAAATATATAAGTTACATCAGAGTTAAACCAGATACAACGGAAGAGTAACACGATACATCAGATACAAATCAGAATACATCACTGGAATCATCGAATACTGAAAGCAGAATAGATGGCTGGATCTTCAAGCAAAGCTCCAACTCCAAAGGTGAGTCTTGAATACCGGTACACTCAGTCTGACCCGAGCGTAAAGCAAAACACAAAACACTCGAGTCAGGATTAACATTCTTATATCAATAAATCCAACTCAAGTGAAATAGCAATTGAAATACAAGTAACTCAAAGGATGTTTGGAATAACCATCCTTTAAGGATCCATTAAACTATCTACTATGTAGTAGTGTACGATAAGTAGATAATGCCTATCAGTAATATAAAATATCAAAATAGTGTTAAGGCGTTACCATTATCCCCCTTAACACATTTTATATAAGCGTTATAGTCTATACAGCACTGTAAACTCCACCGTAAACTAGTGGGATATCAGGGAGTACTCCATAGGTATAACACAAAACAAATCGTAGTGGTCGCGTATATGGATACAAGTATGACAAGGCACATGAGGCAATACCCAAGGTAGTGAAACTACCGTTTGCCTGATCCGGACTGGTGAGAACGCATCGCCGCAACGACCGCAACACCACGAAACAACACTCTCAAAATCAAGGGTGCACCAATCGACAACAAGTAATGAGTAGTTTTCGAAGAAGTGTGTTCGCTCGAGGCAGCTAATCTCCATTTGGCCCGGCACGGCTCATGTTTTAGTCATTTCCAATTTGACACAAGTGTCAAGGCTATCCATTATCGTTTTCTTTCTTCAGTCATCACGTACATCATTCCAACCACTTCATTCTGGATCACACTCCGCGCATAGTTATTAAAGTGGTTTTCGGTTTAGACAGAGAGTATGTCCCTAACCGATTCCGGTCTCTTTAATAAATTTCGCAATTATTACACCGATTGGTCGTTTATTTATTTCAAAACCAAATCAATTTCAATCACAATTAGAATTTGTAAACCAACATTTCATTTGTCTTTCTAAATCAATTTCCATAATTTACGTTTCAAAACTTCCACATTCATAATTTCAAAATCTTATAATTCAATTTCAATTTCTATTTAAACAATTCAGATATTGATTCAAGTTCGAATATAAGTTTCAATTTATTTAATTTAACATTCAAATCAATTTAACTTCATTGATCAATTTTACTTGATATTCGTTAAGTAAATTTGTCATTCAAACAATTTCTATTTCATTTCCAATTCATTAAATCAATTACTTAAGTTTAACTTCATCATGTCAAAACTTCGAATTGAATTAAATTAGATTCGTCAAATCAAATTCTTTAAATTTCAAGTCTTACATTAATTTCAAAAATCACATTTGCATTTCTTGATAAAGAAATTCAATTTCACATATTCATTTACTTAGTTACAATTTCAAAGCTCAATTAAATAAGAACTAAATTTCACTAATTAAAAGTTCAATTTTAATTATCAAAGGATTCAATTTCATTTAATTATTAAATAATTCAATCTCATTAAATTATTAAATAATTTCAAAACTTAATTAAATCATTTCTTAAATTAAACAACATTCTTCCATCAATTTCTTTATTAATATTTTGTTTCAGATTATTAAATATTCACATTTAAATTTCATTAAAATTCAATTTCCAACTTCGTTTCAAAACCATATTATTTATTCAAATAAAATCTTCATTTTATTTTTAAATCAAATTATTGACCAATCGGGTTTTTATTTAATTCTCTATCCTAGGTCAAAGTTTAATTTGGGTATTTATCATTTCAACCCGATTCCAATTCAATTCAAAATCAAAGCATAGCAAAGGGAACTTGCAGTGTGATAACTGGGATGGTGTCAAAGTAAATAAACAAGCAATAACAACAATCAATAACAAATAATCAATTCAAATAATCCCGAAATAATCGTATTAATTTACATTGTTGTTTGTGCAAATTAATATAATTATTTCTAGAATCTACACTATCATTTCATGTGGATTAAAGATTATTACAATATTATTTATACGGTTCTTCACTTGTCATCTATTTACAATTTCATACATCATCAGTTTAAACAACATACATTCGGTGGTTCAAGGTGTAATTAACTAAATCCTACGTGTCAATTATTAACATTCAAAGGGGTCATATTATACAAATGTCATTTAATCAAATTTACACATATGTTGTTTCAAATTTTAAACTATCCTACATCAAATTAAATTGCATAATATTTATCACTTTATACATTTCAATTTACATCCAATATAAACAACAAACAATCAATCAATCATCAACCAAAACTGGATTATCATCATATAATTAACAGATAATGGTGTCAGATGTCACAGGTGAACTGATACAGGTAATAGCATATATATAACAGTGCAAATAACTAACAACAGTATATTTCAATTATCGTTTCTATTGAAATCAAATTAATAAATAAAAGAATATTAATCGTGAGTGATTACTCACCTTTCAAGGCTAGAGATGATCGAGAAGACGACACGGATATGGACATTGATACAGATACTGAATCGCGAATCCAAGCAAACAAGGTTGGCACGAATTTGACGGACAAACTGATAGACGAAATAATCAGAACATATTTCATATATAAATACTCTTATTAAAATGCGCGATATTCGTGCATTATATCTTAAGATCAAATGTTTAATTTATAACACCTTAAAATCGAAATCTTTATATATTAATATTGTATTATTTAAATCAATGCTCCATTTAAAAATACACATAACCAGTTTATATAAATATTTAAATTAAAATCAAAACATATATTGGACATATTTTGCTTTGCTGACCATTATATATATATATGCAGACCCAATGTATAATAACGCTAAATGTACTATGCCAGCAAATATGTGTATATGAAAGCTACAAACTAACCCAGACTATACATGCACAGTGTATATGTACGCAATCAAAAAAAAATCAAACTTATATATTACACTTTTTTTTAAACAAATAAATAATATGGTACAACATACTTTTTATATAAACAATATACAAGGTAACCATCTATATACATCTTTCAAAACAACCTACATTTATAACAAACTTTATAAAGTAACATATACAAAAGTTATGCAATGTAAACTAACCCTTATATGACTGACAACATATGTATTCATATAATCCTTGCATGCGCAACTGCATAAACCTATTTTATTTTAAATTTTATCTCACCTATACATGCGAGCCACATACCTTAATTTTACATATACAACTAAACTCATATGCGTTTTGAACAGCAGCTTTATATGTATAGTCTTTATAAAATCAATTTACAAATGTAGACGTCCCCTAACGGCTACAAATCACTTACGGTGACTATATGCAAAACCCAAATATTAAAACCAGTCATATTACTAAACCCTTTGTGTTCTCATTTTGTTTTGAAATTTATGCGTGTAACGTTTTTTTTTCTTTTTTTTTCAAAACCTGCTGTTAATTTTTGTATTCTAATTATACATCTTCAGTAGGAAACTAAACACTAACCTATGTAGCCTAAACTTGGAACCCTTGCAGACACAGTCACATGTTTGTTATAACATAAATAACTTACAGGTAATACAAAATCCAAACTAACTACAATATACAAACACATATAAATTATATAACTAGTATAAATAATACTACATATATAAACGGCCATACCAATTCGAAGAAGGAGCCTAGCTAAGGAATAGAGGTGCCACAGGTGGAGACAGACGTGGTCGTAGATGAAGGGGATCGGGTTGCTGTGGCAAAGGAGGATCTCGGCGAATCGGTCAGGAGGGATGGCTGACGTGTTCAGGGTGGTCAGGGGATGGCTGCGGCCATCAGGTGATGCTCGGCCACTGGGAGGGAAGATAAAGGCGTAGGGTCGGAGTTGTTTGCGGCGAGGCGGGTTTTGGGTCGTGGCCATGGCCGTGAAGCTGCGAAACGCGGAGGAGGGGAGGGGCGCTGTCGACTTTGGTGCAGGGTGAGGCCGACACTGATGAGGTGGCCTGGGTTGGTGATCGGCAAGAGGAGGTGTGTGCTTGCGACATGGCAGAGGGAGGAGAGAAGGCGTGTAGCAAGACATGAGCAGCTTAATGTTCTCATTAGTTTAAGATAGAAGCTATGAAACGAAGAACAAGTTTTAGATATACATAATATTTTATGGCAGAAGAAAGAACAGAGAAAAGAAATGGGGTGAAAGTTGAGCTCAGTTACAGGAAAGGGAAGAGCATGCATTCATTCGCTTTTGCACTCTATTTTTAAGTAGAGAACAGAGAGAAGAAAACAGTGATATTGAAAATATAAAATGCGTTGGAACAGAGAACAAAAAAAAAGGAGGCAGAGGAATCCAAGCAAATGAAACGAAACAATGAAGAAAATTAAAGGTTGGAAATAGTAAAGGTCAGAAGGTTAAAAGACAGTGGGATACGAAGAGTTAGGAAACCAAAAGACACAAAAGTCGGTACCTATATGGTAGGTGTTTCGCAGTTTTCACGGCTTACCGGACCTCAAAATACAGAAGTGAATATACCGCTGAGATCAGCACAATGCGACGATCAAAATGGTATAAAGATATCAGTGGTACGATTGAATTATAAAAATTCAAATTTTTCTACTACGGAAAATGCAAGAAAAACGCTGAGAAATAAGATCGACGGAGCCAAAGATGTCCGAATTTGGAAAAACGACAAACTGACATCTTGCTCAGAAGATGGTTTAGAATTTTCCTGTGTAAAAATATTTAGGATTCGAAAACATTTCATATCCATCGCTTTTTAACTGATTAAATTGAAATGACTTTTACGCGCGAAATAAACTTTCATATTTTCGGACGAAAATTTACCAGTTGCTATGTTTAACTAGACACATTCCAAATATTAATTTATATTTCAAAATTTTATCGTTTAAAATTTCATAAAATTTCGACTAATTACGTTACTAAAACAGTTAAATCTTACGGGTCGTTACAGTTTGATAGTGCAGAGGAAAATATCATAGAAAACGAGACTGAATCTGAATCAGAAGACGACGATGATTGATAAAAATCCAAATCTGATTTTTTTGCAATTGATGTAACTATGTTGAATTCTTGATGTATTATGAAATTGATGTAACTATGAAACCGAATATGTACGTTTACCATTGTTTACATGTTTTATGTCATTTCCATTTGTCATTTATTTAGCAATTTTTATTAAAAATGCAATGTAATCTGCTTATCGTCGGAACATGAGACCCAGTATGAATCAGGTATAACACACTTCCATTTCTATTTCCATTTCAGTTATTAATTTAGCAATTTATACCGTTGATGTCATTTACGTATGAAATATATTTCATTATCATGTTATTATTCTCTTTTGAAATGATGTGTATATATGTCACAGGTTTATCGTAATGTCATCTAGAGGTAGGAGCTCTTCCCGATCTTCAGGAGGCGATGGAAGTGGTCCATCGCAAGCATCATAACGTCCTGTAGTTTCTTTAGTACCTAGAGCAGAGGGGCAAGAATTAAATTTTATTCAGCATCTTATTTTTTTTGATATACGTACGTACTTATCTGTATCATATTTAAAAACATGTGGTTCGACCTACTGCCCTCGAAGGTTGTGTTGGATGCTTCTAGAGCTTCTTACCGGAGTAGGATGAGTGCGCGTTGGCCGAAGTGGGATAACATCCCTCCCCACATAGTAGAGTGTATTTGGCAGGATGTCCTAGTAAGTGTATTTTTCTGTTTTCCATTTTTAATTCGTTTGGTCGTTTTTTTACTGTTTATCATTTACAGTTTAATATTCTTTTTGCTTTTTATCGTGAAACACGGACTGAGATGGACATTCAGACAGACGATATGCAGTTGGTACGAGAATATTGGATAAAGAAAATGCGTAAAAACTATAGGGACTCGATATCCGAAATCAAGAAATCAAGTAAGAAACCACGTTGGATGGGGGAGAGCATATGGCAAGCATGGTTGGGATACTGGGAAACTGACGAGGCGAAGGCAAGTATACTAATTTTTTTAAAATTATTTGACTGGTAATAAATATCAAAAAATACATGATCGATAAATAATGTTTCAAATTTTGAATGTACAGGCAGAGTCGGAAAGAAACTCTGCAAAAAGAAATAAAAATCCCGTCACTCATCGCGGAGGGTCGAAGTCATTTCAGCAGTATTGGCAGGAGTTGGTAAATTTACTGAATGCAAATTGTAAATAGTTTGTGCTATATAATTTTAAATGTACAATAATTGTATGTAAAAATCAATTTCAGGAAGTTGAGGCACATGGTCCCGTGGGCTATATGGACGTGTTTACTCGTACGCATGCTGTCGAGCATGTAAATCCGGACGGGACAGTTTCATATACATGGCAGGACGATAAATCCAGCAAGAGCTATGTGAGCATATTTCATTTTATGCAGTATTAGTAATTGTTCTACTTGTTAAAATATAATGAAATAAGATATGATGATATTAATTTGTTAATGCAGGAAAAGTTTATAGAGCAGCGCCAGAAACTCCTTGCTGATACGGGTCGAGATCAGCTGACGACGGATGAGGAGGATGCTATTTTTGAGTCAGTTATGGATCCATCAGAGCATGGCAAATGATACGGATTTGGCAATCAAGTGGTAAGTAAATAATATATTGGGTATCATATAAGTTTTCAAATTCAGTACATTGGTTTTGAGTCACTTCGTTATGAAAGCATTATGCATTACCAAAATATATTAATTCGTTACTTGAATGTCATTTCAAAAACAAAATAACGAAAAAGACATCTTATTTAATTTAGTTTGCCTGATATATACTGTACACATGCATAAATTTGTCACATTTACTGTTAAAGAGATCAAAAGCAGTGATATCTCGTAATGTAACGTACTATTATTTTTGTTAATAAATGGTTGAATCACAATTTAAAAACGGCCAAAAGAACATATTTTCAAATGTATACATTATACATGCATAAACTAAATTAAATAACATTATCACACTGCTAATCATTCACATACCTACACATACACTTACATAAACATGCATAAACTAAATTAAATAACATTATCACACTGCTAATCATTCACATACATGCACATACACTTACAGAGATCACACAGCTAAATTAAATATTTACTACAGGCCAGCAGTTAGAGACGGGGTAGGCAGACTAGAGCTCATATCGATCTAGAAGAGATCGAAGATTTGCGGGCTAGAGTGGCGCAGCTGGAGGAGCAGAACCATCGGCAGGCCATACAGACCACACAGTTGCTAGACCAGCGTATCGCCGAGTACATGCAGCAGTATGGTGGCCGCTTCCCTTCCTCTGCTGGCTCTGGTTCTGGAGGAGATTGATTGATTGCTTTGGTCGGTATGTTTTTTTAATGTTTTGTATGATTTGGTAGATGGTGGAGGTAGTTGTTGATTTATGTACTATGTTATGATACACTTAACTGTTTTGTTGTATAATTATGTGGATGTTGGGATGTTGGGTGATGATTATGTGTTTTGACTTAATTTTATGTATTTTTTTTGTTTGGTGAATTGTGTATAGTTTGGTTTTTGATATTTGGTTGGAATATTATATATTGGATTCTGCAGAATAGTGTTTGTATGGGAAATGTGGATGGACTATATTGCAGCAGAAATATAAAAAAAAATTACAGCAGATTTCTGACGGCTTCCGACGGTTTTCGAAAGCTTTCAGGTTATATTTTTCCAACGGCTTTCGACGGATTCCGACAAGTGTCGGAAGCCGTCGGAAATACGAACGACGAGATGTGTCGGAAGCCGTCGAAAACACTGCACCCTAACGCCTTATTTTCCTACGGCATTTTCTGACGGGTTCCGACGGCCGCCGACGGTTTTCTACCGTCAGAAAATTCCTTTTTCCTTGTAGTGACTCCCTCACTCGATAATACAAGAAGGGATTTCAAAACAAGGATAGCGATTCAAATTCAGAGAAATCCTAACCAAAAGAATTCAACTGGAAGATAAGCTCGATAGGGAGATAAATAGATTTCAAATAGAGAAACGAATGGATAGACTTATATAAATCGCGGGCAACCTTAACCGGGTCAACCGTGACTTCAAAATAAGATTGAGGTAGAATTCTGGAGCAAATTGACTTTCGATTGCTAGAGGTAGAATTCGGGTATAGCAAAAGATAGCAACATCGTAAACCGAGGATACAGAAATCTCCGGTGAATCGATACTGATTGTAAAGGAGTTTCACTCTTTTACAAATCATTCAGTGGAGCTATGGGGTGCTCCGGAATCAAGAAAACACGAATAGGGAGAGACGAGAATGGATTTCAGAACGAATAGGGAGGTTCCAAAACCCAAAGGAAACCGAGTCAAAGGGGAAGAGGTTTAAGCTCGAACGAAAGTGATACTGTAATCAAATTTACTGCATATGCTAAGTTTTGCCTAAAACCAGAGCTTTGATACCACATGTAACAACCTAAAATTTTCAACCATTCGCATCCACACATGTCGGATTTGAATTTCTCAAAATATCAGATTATTTATTTAAATTTGGCAAAACTCAGCATATACAGTAAATAAAGATCACAGAATCACAAACACAGAGTAATATAACAATAATGCAGCGGAAACAAAGAACAGTAGTTCATGAAGCTACTATATATATATAATAGAGTTAAACAAGATACAACAGAAGTCACAAATACATAGATGTCTCAATACAATAGTCAAATACAAGATCTGAATACATCACTGGAATCAACTGAATAACTGCAAGCTGAATAGATATAGCTGGATCTCAGAGTGAAGCTCCAACTCCAAAGGTGAGTCTCGAACACTGAGCCACTCAGTTTGACCCGAGCGTAAAGCAAAACACAAAACACTAGAGTCAGGATTAACATTCTTATATCAATAAATCCAACTCAAGTGAAATATCAATTGAAATACAAGTAACTCAAAGGATGTTTGGGATAACCATCCTCTAAGGATCCGTTAAATTATCTACTATGTAGTAATATACGCTATTATAATAATGTCTACAGTAAAGTATACTATTTAAAAATAGCGTTAAGGCTTTACATTTTCCACCTTAATACATTTTTAGGTGTGCCAATAGTCTATACAGTACCATAATACCCCGTAAACTGGGGCTACCAGAGGATACTCCATAGGTACGACACAAATCAAACTCGTAGTAAAGCACGCTAGGGTAGGTGACACGGCACAACTAGGCAATGCCAGGGTAGATATACCAATTACACTTCCGGGCCGGTGGTAACGCAGAGCCACAACATTCGCCCACCTCGAGCCATACTCCCGAATCAAGGGTGTGCACCAAATCAATCACAAAGTAATAGAATGGCATACGATGGAGTGTGTCCGATCAGAGGTGCTACCTCATTAGCCCATCAATTGCTCTTGTTTTAGCCACCTTATGCCAACTCACGGGAGTCGGGTCCATGTATATACCTCATATAGGATCGTCGCCACCATCCTACTTCATTCTGGAATCTCCACCGCGTACACAGTTGTTAAAGTGGTTTTCGGTATCGATAGAGAGTATGCCCATATCTTATCTCGGTCTCTTTAACAACCAATCGATATTATAACACCGCAGTCATTTCAAAATAGTTTATGCTTCAATACCAAAATATCATTCCATTTCAAAAACATATCAATACGATATCATTTCCATTTCAAAAATATTCACTTCCAAAATCATATCACTTTCCAAAGTTATAATGCTTTCGAAATCATAAGTCTTTTAAAATCAAAACACTTTGGAAATCAAAACCTTGAAATTCATAACGCTTTGAAATCATAGCTTGAAATCATAACATTTGGGAATCCATAACACTTTCCTCTTAAACAGTTTAGATATTAAAATTAGTATGTATAGTAAAATAGTTTATAAAATAAAAATAGTTTATATAAAATAGTTATAAGTTAAAATAGTTTATAATAAAATAATTTATATTGAAACTGATTTATATTAAAATAGTTAAATTAAATTATAAAGTAAAATATAAATAGTTTTAGATATTGTTTAAAAATACTTTATATAAAAAAAATAGCTTCCTCAAATTTCACAAATCGATTCAAATCAACTCGAATTCCAAAATTCAAATTTAATCAAATCTCGAATCATCAATTTCAACTCGATTCAGTTTCTCAATAAACCATTTCAAATTATCGATTTTCAAATACATATTTGAACCATAAAATAATCCATTCAGATTTCAATATATTTCAAAGTCAATATATTCAACATTTCAAAATTAAATTCGATAATTATATATATATATCAAATTCACTTTACTATTATTTAGTTTTGAAATATCTACTTAATCATTTCAATAACATTTAAATACAACTTCAATTTACAAAATATCCCATGTAAATTTATATGAGTTTGAAATATTCATTTAAGTCACTTTTAATCAAATTTAAGTTATAAAACATATTTTCAAAATTTCAAATTTTATAAATTTCAAATCAAACCTATTTAAGTAAAATCTTAAATAAATATAATTTCAAATCAATTTTAAATTTATCTTTCCAACCTGAATCATTATAAACTTTATATTTAAAATATATATTTTAAATAAATACTTAAACATATTATATATCAACTTTAATAAATCTTTAAAAATCAATATTTATAAAACCATATATTTATTTTCAAAACCATAGAAATCATTTTCAAAATATTTATATATATAGACCAACGGTGTCTGTATATAATTCTCTACATTATGGTCAAGTGGTACAGATATTTATCATTTCAATCCGTAATTTAAATATATATATATACGGGGGTGTATATATTTCAACCCGCAATCCCAAATTCAATTCAATGAAAATCGCTTAGGTTTACCATTTCAACCCATAACGATTTTCTCCTATTCTACAGATCGTTCGGGTATGTATCATTTCAACCCATAGTGATTTCTATACTAACAGGGAACTTGCAAAGTGATAATAGATATGACAATAATATAACAATCAGTAACAGGCATATATCATCAGTGATAAATAACAAATAATGGTGTCAAATGTCACAGGTGAACAGATACAGATAATGGCATATATATAGCAATATAATAACTAACAGCAGCATATTTCAATTGTCGTTTCAATTGAAATCAAATTTAATAAATATAAGAACGTTAATCGAGAGTGATTGCCACCTTTCGAGGCTAGAGTTTGGCAACAGAGCAAGCTAAAAATTCCAAAGCAAAAATGAGATGGCACGAATTCGATGAAGAAGCAGGCACGACGAACAAAAGCTGATAAATGGGAATCGATGAGAACTAAGATAATTTACATATATTTAAATTAAAAAAAAACAATATATATACGTAACCAGAACTAGTATAACTAGACACACATAAAATTATAAGTAAAGTATAAAATGATGTCGTGAACAATACATATATAAACGTCCTTATAATTATATATATATATATAACAATCACATATAAGCTAAGATAAACTTATATACATCTTTATCTATATACTGTAATCTATAACTTATATATATACTGTAGCATATAAGCTAATATATATATAGACATATCTAAAACTTCAATATAAACATTTATATATTACTAGATAAACTTAATAACAAATTTTTATTATATAGTCTAAAATATTTTATAAAACACTGTGTATGTAACACAGCAACTGTACTACTAAATTCTCTCTATATTAATAATATAAACATATGTAAACATAGTTTGCATAGATATATATATTTTTGATCTCAATACAGCAAAAGTAAAACAAAATATCAATACAAAATCCACATGTATAGTCAGAGTCATATTGTAAAGTAATATATAGTAATAGGTAAAACTATATTATGCAGACATGACTTATATCTAAAATATATATGCAAATATGTGACTAACGTACATATATATACTGTACCACATTGTATATTTACTAAAATTTGCATACATCACTTAAACACATCACATTATTGTATATTATAGTTATCAACCAAATCAAAACATATCACGTTATAAGACCAACCATGTATATGTATGTTAACCATATATATGCTCTACTGTACAAAAATCTATACATAACATATACGTAATGACCCTCTATAATATATATATATACATACATACATATTATCATAACTTTAAAGCCCAAATAAACCATACAGCCTAACCCACCCATATATATATATATATATATAACAGCAAAATCAATATTTTGTTACAACAGTCGATATAAACTTATATATATATATAAAATAGCACATACTATATATATATGCTTATACACTATAACATCAAATATATAACAAACCACTTTATATATATATATATAAACGCACATAGTATAAATTTATATACTTTATATCCAACATACAACTTGCATATATAACTTATAATATTTAAAATTCATCATATATAAACTACATATATATACCTTTGTACGTACGAAAGAAGGAGTGAAGATGCTAGCAGGCTTTACTTTATAATATACATATATATAACTAGCATATGTATTATAATCATATATAGCTTGCGCAACATACAAATTCATATTTACACATATAAACTGCAATATGAACCACTACATATTATAACTTGGTATACTTTATAACATATTCTATTATATAGCATAAAATATTTACATATAAAACTATATAACACCAAGTATATTATAAAGTACAGTATGCTATATATATAAGCGACTGTAAACAACATACGGCAATTAGATATATACATGACCTACATATACATTAAATAAAATCAAAAATATAATATATACTGTCATATAAAATTCAACTTAATAAATCATATACAGCAAAGACATTTATATTATAAACAAGTCATCTATCATATAATATATATAGCTCTTAAAATATAATACACGGTACAAAATTTAACAGCACAACTCATAAAACTCCATATATATCACCTATATAAAATGTGAACTAACACACTTTAGATAACTCATAGATTTGCATAATATGGATATACAAAAAATTTATATATAAAAGAGGGGAAGGTGGCAGGTGAAATACCAGCAGAGAAGCTCGGTGATGGGTTTTATGCCCTGGTTCGAAGGAGGTAGCAGGCAACAATGAGGTCAGAGGCGGGTAGGGTCGGTGCGGCTCACATAGAGGCGGAGAGGAGAGAGGAGAGGCGAGGCCGACAGCTGCTTGCGTGGATCGGTGGCATGAGCTTGGGGAAAGGTGGAAGTGAAATAGTGGATAGGAGGAATGATACAGTGTGGGGAAGAGAAATGTTCGCATATTAGTTTTTTTTCTCTCTTTTGAAATGAAGAAGCCAAACAAATGATTATTAAATTTCAATAAACGAAAAGTTAAAAAGTCCAACAGTAAATTTTCTCGAAATATTAATAGTTACAGACTATTGGTTATCTCAATAAACGAATGGACAAGGAACTCAAAAAGGTCACCAGAACCAAAAGTCACAAAATCTGGTACCGATACGGGTGATCGTTTTGCGGTTTCTGCTGCGTACCAGACCTCAGAACACAGAATTGAATATACCGCAGAGATCAGCATGACGAGACGATCGAAATGGTATACAGATATCAGTGGCACGATCATCCTGTCAAAAGTCGATAATCGGTACCAAAGAATGCTGCTAATTTGCCAGAAATAAGATAAACAGAGCAATAGCAGTCCAAATTTGACGAAACGAAATATGACGTCTCACTCAGAAGATGATTTACAAATTTTCTATAGAAAAATATTCAGGTTTTGTAAAACATTTTATTACCATCAAATATTAACTGATTTAAATTGAAATAAACTTGCACAACGAAATAGACTTCCATATTATCAGATGAAAATTTACCATTTGATATGTTTAAATAGACGTATTCCAAATATTAAATTTTTATTTCCAAAATTTTATTATTTAAGATTTCACAAAATTCAGTTAATTACGTTATTAAAACAGTTAAAATTTACGAGTCGTTACAAAGTGTATATTTACAAATTGGAAAAATGGAATGGTAAAACCAAAAATAAAAATGGTTTGGTATTTTGATGAAGAAATAAAAATCCAAACTTGAGTTATAAGATGAGTTTGAACTCAAGTAAATTAAATGAAGTGATTTTTGATATAAAAATATAATTGTGAATTATAAATTGGAAATGAACTAATTAGATAAATTTACATGAAATGAACTAATAAACTAAATTTGTGAATGGAATTGGATTTACTTGGAAATGAATTAAAGAAGTGGATATGAACTCGAATATAAAAAAAAAATTCGCCTTAAGCATAAAATGAGTGGAAATGTTTTTAAAATATTGATTGATAAGCATTGAAATATGGATTTAAAATGGAAATATGTGTAATGGATGTAAATATAAATTGAATTCAATTGTATTGTTGTGAATAAATTTAAAATCGAATAAATGGTATGCAAATCAATCTGGAAGTGAATGAATAAATGTTAGAACCTTATGATTATTGATAAATTCAGCCTATAACTTGTTTGGTTATGAAATCTATGTGTTTGCGCTAGTGAAATAAATGAAATGTTATTAAATTTTCGTGTTATGGAACTTACGTGCTTTAATTGAGTAAGTACAGGTACAAAGAGGTTATTGGGCCAGATTTGGGTTGCGAAATTGCATATAAACTAAGCTCGCTTGCTTAAAAACGCTAGATAAAGGTACGTAATCGTATTAATCACAACGATAATATAAATATTGATATATATATATTGTGTTTTCCGGCCATGAAAGCCGATGTAGATATTTTTATCATTTTTGTCATATTGCAAAAGCCTCTCCGTACAAGGGAGACTTTGCCAATAAATTTCAAAAATTTAGGGTGCTAGAAATTTTTTGGAAATATTTGAAATTTTTTTGTTAACTAAAAAGCTGATTTTTGAATTATAATGAAAATAAAGGATTTTGGTTTAGAAATGAAAACTAATTGTTTTGGTTGAAACTAAAAGATTAGAAAAGTGAAATACTGAATTTTAACTAAGTGGGTTTCGGAAAATTAATGGGTTTGGTGCAATTCTTCTACCTTGGCAATTTCGGGGACGAAATTGTTTTAAGGGGGGGACAAATGTAACAACCCCGATTTTTTGTCGTTTAATTTTAAATATTTAAATGATTTTAAATATTGAAGTTGGAATATAAATTGATTTTGAAAATGAAGATTTGGTTGAAATTATAGGATGAATTTAAATTTCAAATATAGCGATTTATCGAAAAACGGAAAGGGTAAATAATCGAACTGGAGTTGAATATAAATCGAAAATGATTTCTAATATTGATATAAATTCTATTGGAATTATAATTGAGTTAATAAGTTTTTAAAACTGAAATTTCAAGTGATTTCAAAAAATTTGGAAATCGTCGATTTAATCGACGCGTTAAAATAGCAATCCGAGGCACAGTCTCGAAATTCGACGAAACTAGTTCCGTTGGATCCATAATAGTGTATTATTCCCGGATTTCAAATTTCGTAACATTTGGATTTACCAGTTGGTCGTGCGATCTGAAAACGCCTAGAAATAATTTAATTGAATTTAATTCAAATAGTCGATTTAGAAAGCTATCACATATGATCGAATTAGGCCTCAAGACTTGTGCCATTGGGTTAAGAATAGCGGTATAACATTAGGAACGCCAGGCGGCATACCTTAATAAGAGTTTGAAATTTCACAGTATGTAATTCGAGATATTTTCGAAAAACAATTATAAGTAAAATCAATCATAGTCTCGAGCCACCCTACCTTCTGAAACACGCCGTTCTACCCTTCTGAACGAGCCGCCTACCTTCGTTCTTTTTAAATCGAGACTGCCTTCTCCTTTTCAAATCGAACTCAATTCATCTCAGGAAAAAATTTAAAAACGAGATCGAATTCGCTGAAATTGATTCGTATAAAAAAAGCAAATCAAATCGCGATCTCGTTTGAAGGCGGAAGGGCTCGACGGCGATCGTCGAACGGAGAGCGACGTGATGCAGGCGATTGGGCTGATTGTAACGACCCGATATTTTCAACCATTCGCATCCACACATGTCAGACTTGAATTGCTCAAAATACCGCGTTGTAAATAAAAATTTGGCAAACTCATCATATACAGTAAATAAATAATCACAGATCACAGACACATAGTAATATAATGCAGCGGAAGTAAAAGAGATAGTAGTCCATGAAGCTACTATATAAATACATCAGAGTTAATTAAGATACAATAGGAATACCAAGATACAACAGGAGTAACAGTATGAAAATCAGGTACAATTGGAATCAACTAGATAACAAAATGAATAGATATCTGGATCTTCAAAGCAAAACTCCAGCTCCAAAGGTGAGTCTCTAATGCTGTATCACTCAGTCTGACCCGAGCGTAAAGCAAAACACAAAACACTCGAGTCAGGACATACATACTTATATAATGTAAACCAACTCAAGTGAACTGTAATAAAGGTACAAGTAACTCAAAGAATGCTTGGGATCGCCCATTCTTTAAGGATCCGTTAAACTATCTACTATGTAGTAATATTCGCTATTATAATAATGTCTAATAATAAAATAAAAATACTTTTAAATAGCATTAAGGAGTGACCCAATATTCCCCTTAACACGTAATAGTCCCAGTAGTCTATCCAGTATTAGCATACTCCCAAAATGGGGGCTACCCTCGATACTCCACAGGCTACGGGAGAAATCACAACTCGTAGTAAAGCTCGCTATGGTAAGTTACATGGCACAACTAGGCAATGCCAAGGTAGATATACCAATTACGCATCCGGACTGGTGGTGACGCATAGCAGCCACTACCGCCCACCTCGAACAACACTCTCAAATCAAGGGGTGCACCCAATCAATCACAAAGTAATAGAATGGTATCGAAGAAGTGTGTTCGATCAGAGGTGCTACCTCATTGGCCCATCAACCGCTCCTGTTTTAGCCACTTTATGCCAACTCACGGGAGTTGGATCCACGCATATACCTTTAGGATCGTCGCCACCATACTACTTCATTCTGGAAACTCCACCGCGTACACAGTTGTTAAAGTGGTTTTCGGTATCGACAGAGAGTATGTCCATATCCGATCCCGGTCTCTTTAACAACCAATCGTTATTATAACCCGTGGTTATAAATTTCAAAATAGTTTATGTTTCAAATCAAAATACATCCTTTAAACCATTTCAAAATCATTTCATTTATTTCAAACTAATACATACTTTCAAACCCAAAACATATCTATTCAAAACCAATTCAAAAATATATCATTTCCATTTCAAAACCAATTCAATAATATATCATTTCAATAAAACCCAAATTTCAAAATCACTGAATATTTCCTTTAATTTATTAAACTTGAAATCTTCCTTTAAATTATCATAGCATTTTGGAAATGTAACCTTAAGGACTCATAGCATTTTTGGAATGTAATACTTTCCAATTTAACATTTTATATAATCAAAGTATTTATATACTTACAAATTTTTAACATGGTCATTTTATCATAGCCTTATAGTTAAATAAACTTTGTTACTGTAATATCCAATTTAATGCTGAAATTCTTATGTTAAGTTAAGAGTACCTTATTAACTTACATTATCATTACAATAAAGAAACTTTATTATTTTAGTCATTAAAATATGTCATTTACATTAATTAAAACTTACATATTAAATGTACTTTTTAACTTACATTTCTATTACAGTAAAGAGCATTTATCATTTAATCAATATTACACTAATTAAACTTACATTATCAAATGTACGTTTTAATTTACGTTTTATTACAAAGAGGGCATTTATTATTTTAATCAATATTACACTAATTAAACTTACATTATCAAATGTACGTTTTAATTTACGTTTTATTACAAAAAGGGCATTTATTATTTTAATCAATATTACACTAATTAAACTTACATTATCAAATGTACGTTTTAATTTACTTTTTATTACAAAAAGGGCATTTATTATTTTAATCAATATTACACTAATTAAACTTACATTATCAAATGTACGTTTTAATTTACGTTTTATTACAAAAAGGGAATTTATTATTTTAAATCAATATTACACAAATTAAGACTTACATGTTTCTTTCATTAATTAAGACTTTACATGTTTCTTTCAGTAGGTAAAACTTTACATATTTCTTTCATTAATTAGAACTTTACACGTTCTTTCATAAATTAAACTTTACATATTCTTTCATCTTTGTTATTGCAGTAAAGAACATTTCTTATATTAATCAATTAAAATATTAATTAAACTTACATCTCACATGTGTGTTTAACTTACATTTTTCCATTTTAAAGTCATAGCTATTTATCTTACAAAACATAACATTTCACAAAAGAATATTTTATCATAGTTAATATAGCAATCAAATTCTTTACAAATTTATTCCTTTAGACATCAATTCCACTATGATTCCAAAACTTATTACAAGATGTCCCATAAAAATATGTATTTCATTTTATTTATTCAAAAATACATTAGTTAATATACAAAATATGTCCATCCCAGGAAACAGCCTTTATTACAATTACTAGGTTATATTTAAGATTCCAAATTAAATCAAACTTAATTATTAAGTTATTTATCATAAATAAGACTCTTTAAATTCCATTAATTAAAATTTCATGTCAAATGTTCATTTTTAACTTACATTTTATTTTCACAATAAAGAGCATTTATTGTCTTAATCAATATCACATATTTCCAAATTAGGTTATATTTCCAATCACAAATTTCCATTCATTTATTTAACATTTTTAATACATATGAAATCATTTTTCACTTTATTAAATCATTTTAAAAACCAAATTTAAATTAAAATATCAAAATTTACATTTTCAAAATACTTAAAACTTCCAGAAAAATTTATAAAATAACCACAGGTCTGTATAATATTTTCTAACCTAGGTCAAGTGATACGGATAATATATCATTTCAATCCGTAATTTACAAAGATAAATCCGGGTTCTATCATTTCAAACCCGCAATCCCCAAGTTAAATAAAATAAATAAAAATCGCTTAGGCTTATCATTTCAGCCCATAACGATCTTTCCCTATTCTAAAGTCCGTTCGGGTATGTATCATTTCAACCCATAGTGATTCTATTCTATAGGGAACTTGCAGTGTGAGAACAGAATATAAATAAACAGTAAAATAAAATAAAATATAACAGATGATGTAACAGGCATATAAACAGTATTTAATATCATATAAATATATCACAGGCATGTATAACATAATATAATTATTTCTACACTTTCACTTGCTATCAATTCACAATAATATAAGTATGAATGTCAGGTGTGATTACTCACCTTTTTACGCTGAAGTTTGCAAAGTAAACACACAAACAAAAATCCAGAAAGCACGAAAGCACGACTAGACACAATTCTGATTTGAATGGATGGAGAGCCAAGATATTGATCTTATATATAACAAATACACATATCATAAGAATAAGATTCAAAACAACAAAAGATGAATTAAACTATGCAATTACGAATCAAAGAACATAACCTTGCTTTCAACCACCAAGTGGGCTTTGCCATGGTCTAATAGTGAGGAGGAGGTTATGTTGTAGTGGTGGAGGCTGAGCTATGCAAGGAGAAAACAAAAGGAAAAAAGAGGAAATAAAATAAAAGTGGAAAAAAAGAGAAGGAAGCCATGGAAATAACCTAGAGCTTGTTGTATTTTCTTCACGCAAATGAAAATGAGAGGATGAGAACTTGTACGTGAATAAGAAATAAAAAGAAGGCGGCTAGGGTTTCAAGAGATTTGAATGGCTAAGATGTAGGGTTTAGAAAATGAAAGGCTAGCAAATAAAAAGGCTAGTGAATGAATGGGATTTATTTCCTATTTAATAAAAGAAACTTACTGTAAAATATTTCAATCAGAAGAGGCAAATGAGGAACTGAGATATTGAGAAGATTTTTATGTGATTTGATAGAGTAAAATGCTAGGAAAACAAAGAGACAAGAAATAAAGAGAAAAAAAAACTTATACATATATTATTCCTAAATGCAAGTGAAATATGTGAGCATAATGGGAAATAAATTTTGTACGTGTATGGAAAAAGGAAATACACGGCTATAGAAGAGAAAAAAAAAGCTAAGGAGTTATGAATGCTAAGGAAACGGAAAGGCATAAGTTAAAGAGAAAGAAACGTACATTATATTTTATTTTTAAATGCAAATGAAAAATGAGAGATGGAAAATAAATTTTGTACGTGAATTTTCAACTTGATATGCAAGGCTATGAGTAGAGTAATTCATGGCTAGGAATAAAAGGTAAGAAATAAGGAGAAAGAAACACACATACATACATATATATATTTATATATATATATATATGATTCTTAAATGCAATTGAAAAGAGGATATTTTGAGATGTTTGTACGTGATTAATAAGAGCAATTCACGGCTATGAACGGTGAATGGCTAGGGTAAGTAATAAAGAGGGTAGGTAAATAAAAAGGCAAGCATTAAAGAAATGTAACGCATGTCTCCTTGATTTCTTCCAAGCCTTTTATGAAAAGATACACACACAAGTGAAATCCAATAAATAAAGTTTAGATATACAAAATAGAAAAATAAAATAAAATAACATAGAAAATAAAAATATAGAAACGCACATAGAAAACTAGAAATTGAAATACAGTAAATAACTGCTTATAAAACGCTGTAATTTATCTGATTTAAAAAGTATAACTCAGAATTTAACGAAACGAAAAGCAGAACAGATATCATAAAAATATTCTGCTTCAAAGAAAAAGATTAAAATTTAAAATTCAATTTTTTTTATATTTAAATTGAAAATTCAAATTTTGACCAAAATATAAAATTTACAAAAATCGTTTATTTATTGCATTTGGAAAATAAATTACAAACAAATTCCAAACTTACATTGGAATAATTCTAAAAATTCACTTTTAAATGATTTAAAAATCAAAATTTCAAATAAAAATTTAATTAAAAATATTCACAAAATTATGGGTTGTTACACTGATAGTTTTGGTGGTGCAATTTTGAGAGATTGTGAACATTAGGTCGTGAAAGTTAGGGATAGGAGCAGCGCGCGCGACTATTTTGATGAGGCATATCGAAGGGTGAGGGTGCATGGAGGGTCGTGAAGACTGGCGTTCGATGGGGAGGAATTCACGGCCAGTTATGGGTTCGAATTCAAGCAATCGACAAGGCTAGGGCTAAGGCATGCAAGCAAGTTGCGTTCGTTGGGGTGTGTGTGGACATCGAGTGATTGGTGCCTTAGGTGTCGTTGCTCCGCAAGATGGATGAAGTTGGCAGCGCCTGTTTTCGCCACAGTAGCTTGAAGCACGGGTGGTGATGTGTACGTTTTACTGGGTTGAGGCCTTGTACATGTTCAGTTGAGTGAAACTGGGAGAGAAGGATTAAATGGGAGATTAGATTTATTGAAGGTAATTAGTTTATTAATTTAAGTTGATTAGTAAATTAATCAACCGATTCGTATTTAATCCATATCTCTTATGCGAGGTTAAATCGCACGGGAACAGTCGTATAGGATTAGAAGCTGCAGAATCTACGCAATAGAATTTATTTGGATCGATTAGCAAATTAAAAACCAATGTGAGTAAATCTCACTCAATTTGGTTGACTGGAATTAATTTATAATAATTTAAATTGATTATTGGATGATTGGTTGAATTGATATATTATTATCAGTTTGGATGTTATATATATTGTAACGACCCAGAATTTTTGATAATTAAAATTCGAATATTTAATTGATTTTAAATATTAATGAATGAATTTAAGAAGTCGAATAATTTATTATTCGAATATTGGATTTAATTTGGTCAATTAAATCGATAATTTAATGATTGAAATTCCAGAGATAATTGAAAATCGTGTTTAAAATGATTGAAAATGATTTGTAAAATTTTATTTAATCATACTGGAGTTGTAGAAAGGTTATAGAACTTTCAGAATCGAATTTGGAGTTAATTTGTGAAAATTGAATATTTTAATATTTAATTATCGACTGTAAAAATAGTAGATTTTCGAACAGTCTCAGAATTTAACGAAACCAGTTCCATTGGATCCGTAATAGTTAGTAATTATCGGATTTCAATTTTCGTAGCAATCGAAGTTGTCGTTTGACCGTGGCAGCTCCGAACGCATTGAAATTGTTTTAATATTAATTTGGCGAGTTAAAATAGTCATTTTTCAAACGGTCTCGGATTTCGACGAAACCAGTTTCATCGGATCCGTAATGTGATATTATTGTAAGATTTCAAATTTCGTAATTTTTGGATTTACCGTTTGTCCGGTACAAATTAAAACGCCTCGAAATCGATTTAAATCGATTAAATTTAAATTGATCGTTTAATTCCATATCTTGCACAGACGATCGAATTAGCTTCCGAAACCTGTTCCATTGAGTCCGGAACGCGGGGTAAACCCCAGGAACGCTAGTCACCGCGCGTAAAACGGAGTTTGGAAATTCCGGATGAATAGTGTTTTTCCGGTGAAATTCTATAAAAGGAACCCTTGCCCTTCATTCAACCCAAACCCTAATTCTCCATCACCAGCCGCCATTTTTAAAATCGAAGGCCAGGAATTTCGCACCTTTCTCCTTTAATCTCTTCTAATCCGCTCACCTTCATCAGAAATCATCAACTACAAAATGATAGAGCGTAGTGTGGCCTTCAAATCCATACGGATATGATAGGGTTTCGAGTATCGTACGAAGTGGATTTGGGGTGCGTTCGTCTTCAGTTTGGCACGATTTTCGTGGTGCCTGGCACCACCGCGCGTGACCGGTCGGTGGGTGAGGGTGGAGCTCGACGTGAGCTTCGAGGTGAGGGTCTCCGATCATGTTATAGGCGAGTGTAGTGGCCTCGAGCTTTAGGGTTTTGGGGCGGCAAATCATGGGTTCGAATACGTGGATTTCCTGGTAACGAGCAGGAAGGAGGAACACGCGCACACGGTTTTGATTTCATCTCCAGAACGAACGGCCACGATTAGTTAGGTTTGAAATTTAAAAAGAATTGTAAAATTTAATTATAATTTTAATTCGTATAACTTTAAAAATGCATATCTTTTTGCTGCGAGGTCGGAATGGAACGAAACGAAAAGCGTTGGCTTCGTTTTGTCGAGCTCTTCGCTATGGAACTGAATTGGAGCCATTTGGAGCTAGTTTGAATTTCGGGTAAAATTAAACGCCGTTTAATTTTATTCGAAATAAACGCTGAAATCAGAATTAAAAATCACGATGAGATCTTCTCACTCAAATGAAAGTGGATTTTCTTTTACAGTTATTGATTGATGATTGACTGTTTGGATGTGATATTAGATATAGTAGGATATATATCTATATATAGCAATATATACATATTGGCATATGTATATGTTGGATTGATTGATTTCCTGCCTCGTATAGCGGATGAGACCCTATTGCGCCGTTAGTAAGCGGATTTTTATAAAAACCTATATACCGCGATAATTCCGTACTGGAGCGGAATTGGTATTGTGCTAACATCTGTGGATGCAGGGAAACAGGTTGGAGGGATCCAACTGGATTCCTCACCGTATTGATTATTTACAGATATTTTGATATATTCTGTTATCATATGATGATATATGATATTTGACTGTTATGATGGACTGATTGGTGTTGTTGCATCATCGGATTCAGTTTTGAAATGTAAAAATAACGACTTTTACTTTAAAAGGGTTTTTAAAGTGATTTTTGAAAATATACGTTTTATGGAATTTTTGAATCGATTTATAAACGTAAAATTTTAAAGTTATAAAAGTTATAGTTTTTAGTGAAATATAACCGAAGTGTCGTTTTTGAAATAAAAGTCGATTTATTTATAAAATGGTTTAAGTTGGGATTTTTGAATAACTATAAACGATTTGTCTAGAAAGATTTATAAAATTGATATGTTATAAATCAAAATATTGGACTTATAAAACGAATTTTTATAAGTATTAAAAAGAAGTATAAAAGGATTTCATAAGTGAATGAAATTAATAGATTTATATCGTGAAGTTATAAAGTGAATAGATGTTGTAGAATAAACGATTTATAAGTAATTTACTTATAAATTAGATTTTTGCACTTAATTGGGATATAAATAGAAATTGCTAAATGAAATGATTTCATAAGTTGAAATTGTTATGAAGTATAAATGTGATTTATAAACGTTGTTTATAAATCTGAAATCACTTATTTTGATAAGTAATTTTAGAAGTTAATAAAAGGAGAATTTTATAAATCGAAGTTGTTAGAAAATATAAAGGTGAATTTATAAACGTTGTTTTATAAATTCGAAATCAATTGGATTTGATAAATTAAATATAGAAGGACATTAAAGAAGATATATTCGCGATTTTAAATAGCGAATTTTTATTGAAATAAAATGTGTAGAAAAGACTGAAATGTGATTAGTGAAGTATATTCACGATTTTGGACAGTGAATATATTTTTAAGTAAAATGGATAGGGTTTTGGGAAAGCGACATTATGAAATGAAGTTAATTGTTTTAAAAGATGTTTTAAAACGTGTGGAATATCGAAAACATAGATTTCAACATTTATTGTTGAAATAGACGTTTTCGAGGAATTTAAGGAAATGATGGACTATAACACTGTTGTTATAGTAAATGATTTCCGAAAGGAAATGTTTTTATGTAGTATTGGGATTTATATATCTATCTTAATTCCGAATCCCTATACTAGTGATTTTGAGTCGTCGTAACGATGTTTTACGTAACATTCGTTTTGACTCAAATAAATGTGTTTAAAGATAATGATTTCCTTAAAGAATGAGATATATACTTAATTTTGATTTAAGTATATCGAATATTTTCTAAGTGTTGAAAATAAATAGATTTGTGAAATACTTATTTTTAAATAAGTATGGAAATGCTTTTCCAATATGAAATGAACTGTTTTGAGATTTTATCTTCAAAGATAAAATGAAATGTGAATGTTTGAAATTTGTTTTCAAATGGAAGTGTGGAAATTTTATATCTAGTAAAAGATATTTTTGAAGATAAAATAATTTGGGAAAATTATTGGAATCTGATGATGTTGCGCATCTTTATTGATAGTTAAATAACCGACTATCAATAATTACCTTGAGTAGGTATTTGTTGTGAATTGGATGAATTTGAATGCCACACTTATTTTTAAATAAGCGCTCACTATTCGGGTTAGCCGGGAAAGGACCATGGGGTCGTATAACCCATTCTGAATATGTGATACGTCGTTATGAATTGCATTCGAAGACCGGTGTTGAAGACCGGATATTTTTGAAAACGGAAGGATTACCGTCGAGTTACTCTACATCGACTGATCTTCGATTTAGAGGTTTTATCACCCTTAGTGACGGGAAGTCCGGACGTGATTAGAAATTTATCCGGATATGCAAGGACTTCGTGAGAAGTGCCTTCGGTTCTGTTCGATCCCGGAACAGACTTGTATGGATTGTGTGTCTGACGTTACAATTTGAGATATAAAGCTGATTTCTTTCAAATACATTTCTGTTGGTGGTGGAGAATTTATTCTCTTAGCTTAACACCCTTCTCTGAGACGTACGAGCTCAGAGGTTATGTAGTTGAAATTTATCAGCGATATACTCCCAATTTGGTAACGTGACATACTAAGTGTTGCTGTGAAATGATCAGTGTTTGGTCATTCGTGATATGATCATTTGTTTGATCTTATATCTTTGTGATCATAGGTTGATCATTTTGTTGGACCCGAAGTAGGGCTTTTTGAGAAAGCGTAGCTTTGTGGACGAGACTTCGTCGAGCCTCACACCCCGGAAATGGTCGAAACAGGAAGGATGCAGCAAGGTTCTAGGGAGTAGCGCCCCTTAGTGTATGTCATTCCTTCTGGATAAAGGTGGTATCATGGTATGGAGCCCAGATACTTAACCTCTGTGGTTGCTACAAAATTTATTTCTTTGTGGTTGTTGCGAATCGGGGATCCTCGGGAAGATCGGTGACGATCGGGGGATGGCATACGCGTGTCAGTAGTTACCTATTTTTACAGAGGTAACCCGGCCTTGTGTTGGCAGAGATCCGGTTAGGTTCTCGGGTCGTCTATTCCAGGGACGTACCCATCGTGGATAGGAAGTTCCTTAGCCTGACCATTTGTTGGAAATCCAAAGAAACAATACGAGCCTTTACGATTTCAATTGTATAACCTGTCTCCTCAGGAGGCAGCTATAGCAGGCATAATATAATGGTACCTATGCTGGCTAAGATTTATATTATACTTTCGAAATGTTTTCCACTATGCACTAATAATAATATCAAAAAGGTTTTGATTTTTGCGTAGTAAGCATCTTTGACTAACATAAGAAGAAATCTCCTCCAAGTCTGCGTTTGCATTGTGTGTGTGGTGGGAGGTCTTATGGTAGTTTCATTTTCCAAAAGCATTGCGAATTTGTTTATTTTCTTTGCGAAAGAATAACTGTTTTACGATCTCACACCAGTCACCATGACTGACTCGGAGTTTATTGTTCCCTTCTAAACTCTGGGTGCCCACCAATTTCCACACGGGCAGCCTAGAGTTATATTATCAGGATATTCTGGATATTCTGGAGCTTTGGAAGCAAGCTGGATGACGAGACGTAGTATTTGTATCTGATATTATTTATTCCGCTGTGTATTCTGTATGAGGACAAGTTTATATAACTGTCCATTGTTGTATATTGACTCTGATGATTGATGTATGTATAAAATGATATAGTTCTTTGTTTTAAAGATTACTGATTTATCTATTATATATTGTTCCGCTGCGATGTGTAAGATTCTGATATTGTTTTGTTTCTGTTGCTGTTCTCTTGCTCTGTTGTTGTTCTTCTTTCTTTTTCTTCTATCTTCTTCTTCTACCTTTTTCTTCTTTCTTAAAACCATAACTTTTCGGGTTTCCGGCATTCGATGGCTCAACAGTCGATAAAGTGAGTATCGATGTTGAATTTTCGAAAGTCGAAAATTTCCGGGATGTTACATTTGGTATCAGAGCATATGGTTAAGCGACAACCCTGCTCTGTTGGGTGTTACTCATTAGAGATAGAGTCAGTAGTACTCTAGAATGAGTTGAGTGTAATAATAGATACGAGTGCGTATTTGTTAGTGAATATAAAATTGTTTTATATTGTGATGATTGGTTTGTTGAGTGGTATATGGATTCTGGTCGGTATTGTCCGTACAACTCTATCGATAGGGATCTCTAAACACTTGTATAGAACAATTCGGCACAGTATTGTTTTAAATAGGGTAAATGAGATAATTTTGCCCAAAACTATTTTTGTATAAAAAAGAAATGTTTTTTATATGAATTAC
Source organism: Allium fistulosum (assembly GCA_030737815.1). Lineage (NCBI taxonomy): Eukaryota > Viridiplantae > Streptophyta > Magnoliopsida > Asparagales > Amaryllidaceae > Allium > Allium fistulosum. Next base: position 940,904,882 of record CM060908.1, on the reverse strand, counting down.
TATAGTATATGGTTGCATGGATGTTAGGAAAGTGATAATATTGAAATGTTATCATTATTATTGAAATTGAATAAGAAATTCAAATCATAACTCAAAAGTTAAGAAATGAATCCATATACAAGTGAAATTAAAAAAAATGTAAATTATAAATGTGAATTGTAATTTGAAACGGAATTCTAGAGAAGTTTTTGGAAATGTTTTGAAAAGAATTTGAAAATTTTGGAGATTTGGAAAGTTTAAATCCTTTTGATTTGAAAATGGATTTCAAGGGTTTTGAAAAAATGTTTTGAATGAATGAAAAGCTCTAAACTCTTTTCGGTCGCTGGAAAATAACTTCGATGATGACCACGGCATCGTTGGTGTTCATTTTCGGGTTTCCAAAAGAGAAATTGCTGCCAAATTGTTTTAAAAAGAAGTTGTTTTGAGAATTTGGATTTTGTTTTAGAAAATTCAAAGGATAATTTGAATTGTTTTCAAAATGGCTTTGAAATGTTGGTAAACTCTGGAATGCTATATAAAGATATTTATGAAATATTACTAAGTTGATAACTTATACCAATTGAATTTTGGTAGAATAAATTTAACTTAAAAGAATGAAGTTAAATCAAAGCAAGTATAAGTGAATCAATTAAATAAAAATGGAATTCCAGATAGATATTGGAAAATTTAAAAAATTCATTAATGAAATGAATTTGTAATATGAATATATAAGTGATTATATAAATCGAAATGAAAATAAGTTGATAACTTATAGAATATTTGAAATCTGATTGGAATGAAATTCAAATTGAAGACGAATGAATTAGTAATTGGAACTAATTTAAAATAGTGCAGTTATGAATGAAAGATAATTGATAAATTCAATATTTCAGAATTAAAGATAAATTGAATTCAAGTAGAATTGAAATTGTGAATTAAATTCAAATGAAATTTGAAATGTGAAATTGAATGAATATGAAACTGCAATAGCGAACTGAAAGATGATATAAGCAGTTATATTGAAAATTTTGTAATTGAATGTACGAAATGGTTTGAATATATGTAACTAGATATAATGGCTAGTAGATATACAGGTGTAAAGGAATTGGAATTTTGATTTCGAAGATAATTTGAATTGCTCGACAAAAGGTAAGTATTTGAATTCGAATATGAGATTTGATGACTTATTTCTCTAGCCGCTTGGCTTTTTCTTTTTCTTTTTGAAATCTGAGAGTCCGTAGGGACGTTTTGTAGTCGTACCGTATTAGCCGCGCAAAGGAGACGCTGGCGAAATTTTTCGAAAATCTCGAGTGTTAGAAAATTTTTGAGAAATTTTGAAAGTTTAAAATTTGAATTTAAACTCGAATTTGAATTGAGAAGTAAACAATGTTGTTTGGAACTTATAATTGAAGTTAGAAAGCTAGTTGAATGATAACGAATCTTTATTAGAAAGATTTGTTTTGAAAATTTGAGAAAACTATTGAATTGTGAAAAATAGTAGACGAGTTAAGGACCTTTCTTCCTGACTTGTAATTTCGAGGACGAAATTCTTTTAAGGGGGGAAGTCTGTAACGACCCAGAATTTTTGATAATTAAAATTCGAATATTTAATTGATTTTAAATATTAATGAATGAATTTAAGAAGTCGAATAATTTATTATTCGAATATTGGATTTAATTTGGTCAATTAAATCGATAATTTAATGATTGAAATTCCAGAGATAATTGAAAATCGTGTTTAAAATGATTGAAAATGATTTGTAAAATTTTATTTAATCATACTGGAGTTGTAGAAAGGTTATAGAACTTTCAGAATCGAATTTGGAGTTAATTTGTGAAAATTGAATATTTTAATATTTAATTATCGACTGTAAAAATAGTCAATTTTCGAACAGTCTCAGAATTTAACGAAACCAGTTCCATTGGATCCATAATAGTTAGTTATTATCGGATTTCAATTTTCGTAGCAATCGAAGTTGTCGTTTGACCGTGGCAGCTCCGAACGCATTGAAATTGTTTTAATATTAATTTGGCGAGTTAAAATAGTCATTTTTCAAACGGTCTCGGATTTCGACGAAACCAGTTTCATCAGATCCGTAATGTGATATTATTGTAAGATTTCAAATTTCGTAATTTTTGGATTTACCGTTTGTCCGGTACAAATTAAAACGTCTCGAAATCGATTTAAATCGATTAAATTTAAATTGATCGTTTAATTCCATATCTTGCACAGACGATCGAATTAGCTTCCGAAACCTGTTCCATTGCGTCCGGAACGCGGGTTAAACCCCAGGAACGCTAGTCACCGCGCGTAAAACGGAGTTTGGAAATTCCGGATGAATAGTGTTTTTCCGGTGAAATTCTATAAAAGGAACCCTTGCCCTTCATTCAACCCAAACCCTAATTCTCTATCACCAGCCGCCATTTTTAAAATCGAAGGCCAGGAATTTCGCACCTTTCTCCTTTAATCTCTTCTAATCCGCTCACCTTCATCAGAAATCATCAACTACAAAATGATAGAGCGTAGTGTGGCCTTCAAATCCATACGGATATGATAGGGTTTCGAGTATCGTACGAAGTGGATTTGGGGTGCGTTCGTCTTCAGTTTGGCACGATTTTCGTGGTGCCTGGCACCACCGCGCGTGACCGGTCGGAGGGTGAGGGTGGAGCTCGACGTGAGCTTCGAGGTGAGGGTCTCCGATCATGTTATAGGCGAGTGTAGTGGCCTCGAGCTTTAGGGTTTTGGGGCGGCAAATCATGGGTTCGAATACGTGGATTTCCTGGTAACGAGCGGGAAGGAGGAACACGCGCACACGGTTTTGATTTCATCTCCAGAACGAACGGCCACGATTAGTTAGGTTTGAAATTTAAAAAGAATTGTAAAATTTAATTATAATTTTAATTCGTATAACTTTAAAAATGCATATCTTTTTGCTGCGAGGTCGGAATGGAACGAAACGAAAAGCGTTGGCTTCGTTTTGTCGAGCTCTTCGCTATGGAACTGAATTGGAGCCATTTGGAGCTAGTTTGAATTTCGGGTAAAATTAAATGCCGTTTAATTTTATTCGAAATAAACGCTGAAATCAGAATTAAAAATCACGGTGAGATCTTCTCACTCAAATGAAAGTGGATTTTCTTTTACAGTTATTGATTGATGATTGACTGTTTGGATGTGATATTAGATATAGTAGGATATATATCTATATATAGCAATATATACATATTGGCATATGTATATATTGGATTGATTGATTTCCCGCCTCGTATAGCGGATGAGACCCTATTGCGCCGTTAGTAAGCGGATTTTTATAAAAACCTATATACCACGATAATTCCGTACTGGAGCGGAATTGGTATTGTGCTAACTTCTGTGGATGCAGGGAAACAGGTTGGAGGGATCCAACTGGATTCCTCACCGTATTGATTATTTACAGATATTTTGATATATTCTGTTATCATATGATGATATATGATATTTGACTGTTGTGATGGACTGATTGGTGTTGTTGCATCATCGGATTCAGTTTTGAAATGTAAAAATAACGACTTTTACTTTAAAAGGGTTTTTAAAGTGATTTTTGAAAATATACGTTTTATGGAATTTTTGAATCGATTTATAAACGTAAAATTTTAAAGTTATAAAAGTTATAGTTTTTAGTGAAATATAACCGAAGTGTCGTTTTTGAAATAAAAGTCGATTTATTTATAAAATGGTTTAAGTTGGGATTTTTGAATAACTATAAACGATTTGTCTAGAAAGATTTATAAAATTGATATGTTATAAATCAAAATATTGGACTTATAAAACGAATTTTTATAAGTATTAAAAAGAAGTATAAAAGGATTTCATAAGTGAATGAAATTAATAGATTTATATCGTGAAGTTATAAAGTGAATAGATGTTGTAGAATAAACGATTTATAAGTAATTTACTTATAAATTAGATTTTTGCACTTAATTGGGATATAAATAGAAATTGCTAAATGAAATGATTTCATAAGTTGAAATTGTTATGAAGTATAAATGTGATTTATAAACGTTGTTTATAAATCTGAAATCACTTATTTTGATAAGTAATTTTAGAAGTTAATAAAAGGAGAATTTTATAAATCGAAGTTGTTAGAAAATATAAAGGTGAATTTATAAACGTTGTTTTATAAATTCGAAATCAATTGGATTTGATAAATTAAATATAGAAGGACATTAAAGAAGATATATTCGCGATTTTAAATAGCGAATTTTTATTGAAATAAAATGTGTAGAAAAGACTGAAATGTGATTAGTGAAGTATATTCACGATTTTGGACAGTGAATATATTTTTAAGTAAAATGGATAGGGTTTTGGGAAAGCGACATTATGAAATGAAGTTAATTGTTTTAAAAGATGTTTTAAAACGTGTGGAATATCGAAAACATAGATTTCAACATTTATTGTTGAAATAGACGTTTTCGAGGAATTTAAGGAAATGATGGACTATAACACTGTTGTTATAGTAAATGATTTCCGAAAGGAAATGTTTTTATGTAGTATTGGGATTTATATATCTATCTTAATTCCGAATCCCTATACTAGTGATTTTGAGTCGTCGTAACGATGTTTTACGTAACATTCGTTTTGACTCAAATAAATGTGTTTAAAGATAATGATTTCCTTAAAGAATGAGATATATACTTAATTTTGATTTAAGTATATCGAATATTTTCTAAGTGTTGAAAATAAATAGATTTGTGAAATACTTATTTTTAAATAAGTATGGAAATGCTTTTCCAATATGAAATGAACTGTTTTGAGATTTTATCTTCAAAGATAAAATGAAATGTGAATGTTTGAAATTTGTTTTCAAATGGAAGTGTGGAAATTTTATATCTAGTAAAAGATATTTTTGAAGATAAAATAATTTGGGAAAATTATTGGAATCTGATGATGTTGCGCATCTTTATTGATAGTTAAATAACCGACTATCAATAATTACCTTGAGTAGGTATTTGTTGTGAATTGGATGAATTTGAATGCCACACTTATTTTTAAATAAGCGCTCACTATTCGGGTTAGCCGGGAAAGGACCATGGGGTCGTATAACCCATTCCGAATATGTGATACGTCGTTATGAATTGCATTCGAAGACCGGTGTTGAAGACCGGATATTTTTGAAAACGGAAGGATTACCGTCGAGTTACTCTACATCGACTGATCTTCGATTTAGAGGTTTTATCACCCTTAGTGACGGGAAGTCCGGACGTGATTAGAAATTTATCCGGATATGCAAGGACTTCGTGAGAAGTGCCTTCGGTTCTGTTCGATCCCGGAACAGACTTGTATGGATTGTGTGTCTGACGTTACAATTTGAGATATAAAGCTGATTTCTTTCAAATACATTTCTGTTGGTGGCGGAGAATTTATTCTCTTAGCTTAACACCCTTCTCTGAGACGTACGAGCTCAGAGGTTATGTAGTTGAAATTTATCAGCGATATACTCCCAATTTGGTAACGTGACATACTAAGTGTTGCTGTGAAATGATCAGTGTTTGGTCATTCGTGATATGATCATTTGTTTGATCTTATATCTTTGTGATCATAGGTTGATCATTTTGTTGGACCCGAAGTAGGGCTTTTTGAGAAAGCGTAGCTTTGTGGACGAGACTTCGTCGAGCCTCACACCCCGGAAATGGTCGAAACAGGAAGGATGCAGCAAGGTTCTAGGGAGTAGCGCCCCTTAGTGTATGTCATTCCTTCTGGATAAAGGTGGTATCATGGTATGGAGCCCAGATACTTAACCTCTGTGGTTGCTGCAAAATTTATTTCTTTGTGGTTGTTGCGAATCGGGGATCCTCGGGAAGATCGGTGACGATCGGGGGATGGCATACGCGTGTCAGTAGTTACCTATTTTTGCAGAGGTAACCCGGCCTTGTGTTGGCAGAGATCCGGTTAGGTTCTCGGGTTGTCTATTCCAGGGACGTACCCATCGTGGATAGGAAGTTCCTTAGCCTGACCATTTGTTGGAAATCCAAAGAAACAATACGAGCCTTTACGATTTCAATTGTATAACCTGTCTCCTCAGGAGGCAGCTATAGCAGGCATAATATAATGGTACCTATGCTGGCTAAGATTTATATTATACTTTCGAAATGTTTTCCACTATGCACTAATAATAATATCAAAAAGGTTTTGATTTTTGCGTAGTAAGCATCTTTGACTAACATAAGAAGAAATCTCCTCCAAGTCTGCGTTTGCATTGTGTGTGTGGTGGGAGGTCTTATGGTAGTTTCATTTTCAAAAAGCATTGCGAATTTGTTTATTTTCTTTGCGAAAGAATAACTGTTTTACGATCTCACACCAGTCACCATGACTGACTCGGAGTTTATTGTTCCCTTCTAAACTCTGGGTGCCCACCAATTTCCACACGGGCAGCCTAGAGTTATATTATCAGGATATTCTGGATATTCTGGAGCTTTGGAAGCAAGCTGGATGACGAGACGTAGTATTTGTATCTGATATTATTTATTCCGCTGTGTATTCTGTATGAGGACAAGTTTATATAACTGTCCATTGTTGTATATTGACTCTGATGATTGATGTATGTATAAAATGATATAGTTCTTTGTTTTAAAGATTACTGATTTATCTATTATATATTGTTCCGCTGCGATGTGTAAGATTCTGATATTGTTCTGTTTCTGTTGCTGTTCTCTTGCTCTGTTGTTGTTCTTCTTTCTTTTTCTTCTATCTTCTTCTTCTACCTTTTTCTTCTTTCTTAAAACCATAACTTTTCGGGTTTCCGGCATTCGATGGCTCAGCAGTCGATAAAGTGAGTATCGATGTTGAATTTTCGAAAGTCGAAAATTTCCGGGATGTTACATATATGTAGTAGTATATATACTAGTAGTTGGATATATTTCCCGTCGTTGGAGCGGATGAGACCCTATGCGCATAATAGCGGATGACCCTGTATAACCGCGATATCCCACTCGAAGTGGGATTGGTATTTTATGTTATCTAACATATGTGGATGCAGGGAAACGGGTTGTAGGGATCCAACTGGATTCCTCACAAATGTTGATTTTTATTTTCATATATAGTGATATATGTTGGAATTGAATAATCTGTTATAGATTGTTGTTTGATTTGAATGTTGAATTCTATAGTAGCACTGGCCTTAATTTTGGTATTTTAAATACCATAAATATTATTTTTGAATTTGAAGGAATTAAAAGGAGATTTTGAATATAAAATATTTATATAGAAATTTGGATTATTTTAAAGAAATTGATTTGGACAAAACAACAATTAATTTTGGGTTGTACTTAACTATTCATAAAAATATTTAAATAGAGATTTAAAATAATTTTTATAGGGAATTTTTAACAATGAATTTTAAAATGATATATTTTTTAAAATAGGATAAGAAGTTAAAAATCCATATTTAAAATAGATTTGGAAAATAAATGGGATTTATAAGGTAAAGATTTAAAATGAAGTTGTAAATGAGAATGTTATAAACAAGTGAAATCCGAATGAGTCATTGACGGAGTTTATAAATAAAGTAAAAACGATTTTCATTGGTAAAGTGAAAATATAAATTCACAAGAGTGAATGTATAACGAGAAATGAAAAATCATTTGGAAAAGAAATAGTGGAATCTATTTTGAATGTGAGAATGATTATGCAATTGAGATGTAATCGATGTGATATTAATCGAGAGGGATTTATAAATTGAAATTGGAATATTGGATTTTTAAATAAAATTTTGTCGAGAAATTAATTTTTTTTTAAAATGAGTTTCTTATTTATTTAACTATGTAGTTTAAAAACTATTATTTAGATTTAAATATTTCGGAAAAGCTAGTTACTCAAATATTTAATATTAATTGAAATGAATTCTAATTTTTATAATAAGCTTTGTAAATGGATTAGTTTTATTTGAAAATGATTTGAAAATGAGCAATTGATGTTTATTTAAAGTGTTTTAAATATTTTAAATAATTACTTAAACATATTTTTTTTAAATGTATTATTATTCTTTAGAAATACTTATTATGTATATAGAGTTTCGAAATGATTGTAATTTATTTATAAATGCTCTTGGAATTGGTAAACGGGGTTATTTAACGGATATGATTTTTATAAGAGAAATCTCATAGTGGAATTCTAGAAACTTAAGTAAATTTCCGAATAGATGAAATAAAAGAACTTCAAAAAGATGAATTAGAATTCATAAAAGAAGTTGGAAATGGGTAAGTGAAACCAATTTTGGAAAGTTTAAAGGAAGTTAATTAAATCCCGGAAATTAATAGATTCTATTATAATTGAGTTAAGAAATTTACAAGTAAATTGTAAATGATTTTGGAGAAATAGGAAATAAATGAAATATTTCCTAAGTATGGTAAATAAAAGGGTTTTGGAAAATAACTGGTCATATCTATCTAAGCATTGGAGTGGATGGTTTGGTAGTATATTAACTACGGTAGGAATTATATAGAAATATTTTCTGAGTAGTGGATTATAAATTTGAACTTGGAATTACCTCTAAGTAATGATATGGTTGGAAATATCGTGGTATGGATATAGTATTTTAAACTGTTTTCAAAATACTGAAATATTGAAAGAAATTGGATATATATATCTTTGAAAGATATTACGAATAAATATTTTGGAAAATTTATAATATGGGCCTAGTGACTGCTTATGTGTGTAATTTGATAGTTAAATAACCGACTATCAAATCTAGCCAAATTCTTTGATCCTTTCGAAGAGACCAAGATCGGATTTAATTATCTGAAAACCACTTCGATCCGGTTTGTGCATTACAAATTGTGAAATCAAGAAGCTAATGGAGACAACGATTTGGAGATTCGGTTTGTTCAGACCCAAAACAACTTGTATGGATGAATGCTATCATTTGCATCGTTGCCCGGAAGGTAGTGTTAGCATTCCAAGTATGAATGCTATCCTAAAGGTAAAACGTAGCCTCAAGCCTCATCAATCGGAAATGACTAAAACAGGGGAGATGCAGCAGGGCTAAGTGGGTCGCATCCAAGTAGGGTATGTTATCACCTTTCTAGATACCCTCGGATATATATATTATAAATTATGGATATGGTTGTGCATGAAAAAGAGAGCGCTCGATAAGGGTGGGAACACCCAGGGTGATAACATATTTGGTACTATCCAGTAAGGGGTAGGCCAGTCCAGTGTTGGCAGGGATCGTTAGGTACGATCTCGGTACATTTTTCTAGAGGTGTACTGTGGTGGGCGGTACCCCAGTAGCCCAGTCATTGTATGGAATCCAATATCCACTACGAGCCTATACGGATTTGGTTGTGCCCAACTATGCTGAAATGTGAGATGCAAGCATTTCAACTATTTTCTATTTTACTTTCCTATTATAATATCAGATGATTTTGATATAAATGGTTTTGGTTATCGTAAGGTAAAAACCCGTCGTGTTTATGTATGGCGTGGTCTTACGAGATACCTTTGTTTTTCAAAGGATTTTGAAAATAGTAATAATTCAAATTGAGTGTGTTTTCTCACACTGGTTTTCCAGGCTGACTCGGGTGTTATTTTATTACAATGCTCAGGTCAGATCGAGTATTACAGATTCAGGTTAAAGTGCTTTGGAGCTCAGGGGGACGAGTTGGAGGATATCAGATGTGTATCACGTACTTGATTATATTCCGCTGTGTGTGTAGACTGTATAGTCAGCACTGGTGAGGACAAGTTATAATAATTGTCCATATTGATGTATTGATTGATTGACTCTGATGATTGTATATATATTGACAACTACAGTTTTTTTGTATAAAAATCTGTTATTTTATATTATATTTTGTTCCGCTGCATTTGTGAGATTCTGTGTTGTTGTTCTATTTTCTTATATCGTTTTCTTCTTCACCCTTAATGATCAATATTTCCGTTTAGTTAGAGTCGGTCATGTGTGGTTCGTCGACTGCTTAAATTGTACGAAAAAGTGGGTCGTTGCATGAAGAAATCAGATACCCTTTTATTTTACCTTGAATTGATTATAATTTGAAATATACGTAGACGTTTCATTTGAAAGCATATAATTGTTTATAATAACCAATTGAATTTGTGTAAACAAGGGGACAGGTTATGCACAAAAATTGGTTAAAACTAAACTTTAAATCCATACTCGAATCAATGAAGATGATAAACGAAATAAACAAACATATAAAAATCTGGATAACACCCTAACCAAATGTCTGAAACATTAATCAGAAGTCCAATTTAAGGTTTAGAAGTCTGATTTATGGTTCGGACATTTGGATTTCAGAAAATCTCAACTCGAGAGCAACTAGTTCAAATTCGACTTAATTCTGATGTTTGAATCCTTTTTCGAACGTTTGGAATCCCAGACGTTTAAGGAAGGAAGTCAGAGTTTGAATACCTGGAAATTATTTTTTTATATGGTTAGACGTTTGGATTGCATTTTCAGACATTTGAATTGTTTCAGCAAGCGCAGGTTGAACCTAGATCTGGTACATGCCAAGTAGGGCAAATATAGGAACTTGTTCCTGATAAAGTTAGGGGCATGTCCTGGGAATATTATATAATTCGTTACATATATCTAACTCATTGACCAATCTTGTTAGAAATAAATGTGTTTTCTTTCTATTATATACCTGATAGAATGTATGATATTAATTAATTAATTTAATTAAAAGTATATATAATAGAAAATCCATAAATTATATATTCTGTGATAGTAATTACAAAGTGTTGTAACCATGAACAATTTATCACAATGAAAATAAATATACATTTTAATTGTTTATAGTCAAGATGCATCGAGATTGGATATCGATGTATCCATTGAGACTATAGTACGTAACACTCTTCAAATGTTAGGTAGTGTATTACTCATGTCTACTGGTGGGCACCTGGGGGTTACGTATTGATAATTATTGGATAAATACGGAACGACTCATTCGATAGTTTTATGTTGGTTAATATAACTAAGGTCAAACTAAAAATATCGATGTGACTGATTTACACAGTTCTCTCAACTTGAGAATACCGTGGATCTTTGATATGAAAGCTCTACTTTGATTAGAGTTAAATCATGGCACGAAGTTCATCGAGTGACTATAGTTGGGGCGAGTGGAAGTATAGGAAGTGAAGCACTATTCAAAAGAGGATTTATCTTCTCGGTTGTATGGTGTTAGCATCATGGTCAACTCAAGTCAACTCAAAGCCAAAGTTTCTTGCCAGAGAATTTCGGTTAATAATTATTATTATCGTTGACTCAAGAGTTTTGTGTTTGGACTGTAGAGTTGAATATGGATGATAGTGGAATTTTGACCGTTAACAAATTCCATAAGTTAAAAGTGATATAGTTTTGACGAAGAGAATTGGTGTAAATAAATGTCATAACCTGGTAATGCTTAATAAAATGAAATTGGATTTTACCAAAACTAACTAAGTGATAAATTTGACCAAAATATCACACCACCTGCTAAATGACGTGTGAACATTAACATTCGAATAGTTCAATGTTAATCGCTGACCAAATTTACACTTGATGAGTCACACAACCGAAATAATGAATTCTCTTTAGACCAAACGATTTAGTTAGTTTATAATTGTTATAAATTAATTAATATTTATGAAATATTCATTATAAAATTTGAATATGATTTGAGAAATAAATATTATTTAATATATTTATAATAGTTATAAATATATCAATCTATATGTGATATCGATAAACAATCAAATAGATTTAGTTAATAATATTTATTTGGGCTTAAATGAGATATTGGCCCATGATGATAGGTTGATAAGTTCGACTGTAATGAGGACTATATAGGGTGACTAAAATATGTTAGAGATGTTAGAATTGGATAGCTTAGATTTAGTTAGAAATTGGTATGTAATATGATCCATTATTTTCTCTCTCCCATCCACTATTGAAACACCTCAAACATAAATTAAAAAAGGTCTTTTGCTGCCACTATCATTTTCCATTGCTGGCCGATTTTATCCCCTAGGAGCTCAAGCAATTCCAACTCAAATCAATTCAAAAGACAATCGTTATTAGATAGTCAAAGGTCTACAATTTAAGAATTAACAGTCCGCCCAATCTAAAAACTTTCAAAGAAGAGAGAACTCATCATCATTAGGTGTGCTTCAAGACATTAGTTTTATGTATGTTTTTACTGTATTATATAGTTTATAATTTCTGAATAATATTTTAATATTCATATATATTATTATGTTGTTAGTTAAGTGGCGATTTTTATATGTATTGATGTTGTCGCAGCTTGGTTATATATATGTATTCATTTTTTTAAATATTTTTTTTTACATATTGATCAGATATGCATGGCCAAATATATTACTTATAATAATAATAATTTTATTTATTAATATACACAATATTAATATGTCATTTAATTATAATTATATGGTTTGTATTTAATTATATCGTCATTTCATGCTACTACTTGGACATATATTTTATACATGTATATTTACATTAACTATAATTTTCAGCAGCTATTTAATTAATTTTTATGATTATTTACTTTTATTTAATATTACTTAAATTAATAAACTATCTAAATAATTATATAAAATAAAATTTGTTATAAAATTAAATTTTATAAAATATTTTATCATGAAATAAACTCTCGGCCTGAAAATGAGAATTTAAAAATAATTTTTTATATTTTTAAAAATTATTATAATATACGACCAAAAACAATCAATTAATAAAAAATAAATTTTGACCTAGAAAAATTATGAAATTTTTTCAAAACCTTAGAATATCATGCTAGATTTTTTGAAAATTTAAAATTCTAATAATATGTTTTGAAAATATTTTTTATTAATATTTTATTGCTTTTAACTATGTAATCAATATATATATTTTATTATAATAAATTTTTTTGTGCTATATATACAACCTGGAAGTTTTTAAAAATTAAAAATAAATTTTTTATTTAATTTTATATTTATGAATATATATATATATTATAAATATGTTTATATATATAATTATTTTTTCTTTGTAGTACATATACATATATATATATATATATTAGTTCATAATTAAAAAAAGACTTTTATATTATGTGTGTGTATAAATTATTTTAATATTTATTACAATAATACATACAAACACGCGCGCACACTCATATATATATATATAATATTTTACTTATATATTTAAGTTTTATATATACATATATATATTTATATATACGTAGATTTATAATATTTATATAAAGAACAAATTTACATACGTATATATATTTGGACAACATACAATACATATCAGATGAGCTAATATGTTCGTTGCGATGTAAATCTCAACATCTATTTACGGGCAAGTTACGGGTTACACATGCGTGCACACACATATATATGTATATGATACATATGTGTATTTATATATACCTAGTATATAAATTATATAAAATTGTATATAATTTACAAATTTAAATAAAACAAGTGATTCTATTTAATAAAATTTAGAAATGTTCTAAAGAAATTAGACTTCATAAGCCCAATATAGATCTAATAAGGGAAATTTTTCTTGAAATTCATCCATAACTTCCGCTGCGGACTGGCCCAGTTCCAACAATGGTATCAGAGCCTAATAGCCCATGCGGTCTAAATTTATATTAAAGTTGTCTATAATAGGAAAGATCCAAATTTGAATTAGGCTTTGGGCTAATTTTCAAAATTATTTTGAAATTAAAAATAAAATTTTTGAACTTAAAAGTTAAATTTAAAATAATAAAAACATTATATATGTTATAATATAAATTTTCAAATTATTTTGAAAATTGAAAATATAAGGTTTTTGAATTTAAAAGTTGAATTTAAAATATAACATATATATATATATTATAAATGTTATAATATGATGAAAATTTTCAAAATGATTGTTGGCGTCAAAATTGACCACTAACACCCAATTATGTGAAAGCCCAATACCTAATTAATATGTCATTTAATTAAAATTATATGGTTTATACTTAATTATATCATCATTTCAAGCTAATAATTGGATATATATTTTATACACGTATATCTACATAAAGTATAATTTTCGAAAGCTATAAATTATTTTTTTATAATTATTACTATTATTTATTATTATTCAAATTAATACACTATCTAAATAATTATATTAAATAAAATATGTTTCTAAAATTAACTTTTAAATTTTATAAAATTATTTTATCTTGAAATATACTCTTGGTTAGAATATAAGAATTTAAAATTAATCTTTTATATTTTTTAAAATTATTATAATATACGGCTAAAAACAATTAAAAAATAAAAAAATAAATTTTGACCAAAAAAAATAATGGGAAAATTTTCAAACCTCAAAATATCATGCTAGATTTTTTGAAAATTTAAAATTTGAATAATATGTCTTAAAAATATTTTTTATTATTTTTGACTATTAATCAATACTTTTTTTTTAGAAATGGGTAAGAATTTTATTAGGCATTTCTACCCAGAACGTTTGCCCAAACTTGACCCATTACAATGTACTTACAAAACCAACTTTCCACTGACAACATAATATACTAACACTTTCCAGAAATAGCACGACTTCCTTTTCTTCCTCATTCGAGCTCATGAAGTCATGGCGACTGAAACAAATAGCTCGTACTTGGGTTTCCTACCAATGGAGAGCACAGATCCACTCCTGCAGTTCGAATTGCTTCTCGTCCCAACTTGGTAAGTGAAATTTTTTAATTCTCCTTTGTACTAGATGCATGTCTACTTTCGCAAGCTTACTGACCTCAAAATGATTTCTTTGTTTGTTTTGAAACACGTGACGGTTCCTCTCTTTCCAAATGCTCCAAACAGCTACGGTTATGGCGATTTTGCTCAATTTGGCTTCCAAATCTTTGCTGTGACCTCGCCGGATCAGGTAGTTGACCTCTTCTTCTAAGTAATTTGACTGAGAGGGGCAATTAATCATATTTTTACACGAGTTCCACACCGATTTCGAGAAATTACATTCGAAAAACAAGTGTTCATGTGATTCGGCAGCTTGGTTGCACAAGACAAAGTCAGTATCACATATCACTCCCCATTTTAACAACCTATCTCTTGTAGGTAATCTTCTCAATATAGCTTTGTAGGTAGTGAAAGCCATCTTCAGATTATTGACATGATCCCATATATTTTTGCCCCATAAAACCTTACTATCTTTTTGTCTTAGCTCACTCCATGTAGACTTTGTAGAAAATTCATTGCCAGTAGGTTTCCACACCAATATGCCATTCTCTCTCCCACTGAATATTGGCATAAATTGAATTTGTTGCTTTTTAACTTGATTCACTGGTAGGGAAGAGCAGTTCCAAGTATTGTTGTTAATCACATCTTGCACACATTTATCTGGGCATCCAAAGTCAGAGAATGTATTAAGACCCAAAATATCAATCAGGGATTCACCTTGAATCCAGGGGTCTCTCCACAAGTCAGTATCCCTCCCTGTAGCTATTTCATGAGTGCAACATGAGGCTAAAATGCTTCTTGCTCTCAGAATTGCTTTCCAATTAGCTGATGCATTATTATCTATAGACATTTGCCAAAAATTTGTCTCATCCATCTCCCCCATAGACCCTTGCCATTGATAATTCTCCAAGCTTGTTTCAGGGTGTAAACTAGTCTCATGTCTTTAAGTCTTCTAAGACCCACACCTCCTTCATCTTTGGGTCTGCATAATTTTTCAAATTTGATCTTGTGAAGACCACCCTTCCATATGAAGTCTACACAAACTTTTCAATTTTGTGTATGGAAGCATCAGGCAGATTAAAAGTTTGCAGCCGGAAATTGACTTTAGAGTGGATAACAGTATGAACCAATTCAATTCGACCAGCAAGAGATAAGAGTTTGGAGCTCCAACCCTGTAGTTTGTCTCTAATGGAAGATATCAAAACTACACATTCTCTGTCAGTGATCTTATTGAAAGAGATAGGAACACCTAAATATTTTACAGGAAGTATACCTTCCTTCACATTTAAGAAATCCAAAACTTTAGCTTTTCTATTACATGATTTGTTAAAATAGCATTTGGTTTTCTTCTCATTCACTTTTAGACCAGTGTATCTTTCTAGATTAAGAAAAATATCTTTAACTACTATAGCTGATACACAACTGGATTTTATACAGATGAGCAAATCATCTGCATAGAGTAAGTGACTCACAGTAGGCTGGATGTTAAAAATAGGCTGAATAAGCGTGTGATGAATAGCCAGCTCCATTTGTAGCGAAAAGTATTCCATGGCAATTGCAAACAAGTAAGGGGAAAGAGGATCGCCCTACCTGATACCTCTATTGGAGCCTATAAAACCTTTTGGTATGCCATTGACCAGGATAGAAAAGGTAGGTGTAGAGATACATTCTTTTATAAGATTCACAAACTTTGTTGGGAACCCCACAGAAGTAAGCATATCAATTATAAAATGCCTGTTAATTTTGTCATATGCTTTGTGGAGGTAAACCTTTAGACAGAATTTGTCAACACTTGGTTTATTGAAGTTCCTAATCAGTTCATGTGCCATGAGAGAATTTTTAGAAATACTTCTACCCTTGATGAATGCACTTTGACATTAAAAAATGAGGTCAGGTAAAATAAGCTTTATTCTATTGCATAAGATCTTGCTTAGAATTTTGTATATCACATTGCAGCAAGCAATAGGTCGGTAGTCCTCAATTTTTGATGGATTGTTCGTTTTAGGAATAAGGCAAATGAAGGTGTGATTGATTTCTTTTACAAATTTACCACTTTGAAAGATGTCTTGCATTGCTGATATGATAGTTTCTTTCAAGTCATTCCAATGGATGTGGAAGAATTTGGAGCCGAGACCATCTGGCCCTGGGCTGGAGTCAATATGAATGGATTGTAAGGCTTCCCACACCTCCACTTTAGTGATTTGTTTGGACAACATTCTTCTGCCCCTGGAATTTACCTGCCTTCTGTATTTAATGGCTGGTAAGTTGGTGTTGACTTCCCCATTAAACATGTCATTATAGTACTTGATTGCTTGACCCTCAATATCTGTTGTATTGGTTAGAATATTACCATCCTAATCAATAAGATGAAAATTGTTATTAGTATTACTTTGAATTGCCATTTTAGTATAAAAAATTTTGGTGCACTCATCCCCTTCAGTAATCCATTTTTATTTGGCTTTTTGCTTAAGCTCGGTTGCTTTAATCCTGAGAGCCTCTTTTAGATTTCCCTGAGCTTGATAGTACTCTCTCCATGTGTCATCATTAGCAGTACCATTGTCTATCATTAACAAAAGTTCCTCACATTGTTTTTGCAGGGAAGAAATTTGGTTACTGCCTTTAAGTCTACATCTATTCCATTCTTTTATTTTATTCTTAGCTGTTTTGAGAACTTGAACTAACTTGCAGTACTGAGTGCCCTCCTCCAAAGGTATATTAATAATTTGTAGAGCCTCATTGTATCCATCTAGTTCATGCCAGTAATTAGCGTATCTAAATGGTTTTCCCTTGTCATTCAAACATTTTTCAACTAAATTTACAAGGATAGGGCAGTGGTCACTAGTAGATGGAGGAAGAATATTGAATCTAATGTTAGAAAATAGATTAATGCAATTCACATTAACTAGAGCTCTATCTAGTTTACAAGATATTTTCTTACATTCTCCACTTCTCCATGTAAATTTTAGGCCATAATGGATGGGTTCGAGCAGTCCAGCTTCAATGATGCAGTTGTTGAATTCTTCAAGTTGGGAGACTCTCATGGTAAGTCCTCATTTTTTCTCTTCTGCCCAAAGCACAAAATTGAAATCCCCCAAGACAATCCAGGAATCTTTGATATTTTTACCAATACTCTTAATAGCTTGCCAAAGGTGGGTTTGATGAGAAGCCAGGTTACTGGCATAAACACAGCTCAAGATTAGTTTGAACCCACCCACATTAGTAGCACTAACAGTAATTTGTTGGTCATCCTTATCCAAAAGGTTGAAATTCTAGCTTTTTTTATTCCATAGGAGTAATATACGTCCTTTACCTCCAACATCATTATTATGGATGTAGTTTCACTCATCAGCTAGTGAGTCAGTAAAGAAATTTAGTTTTTCATTAGTGAATTTATTTTCAAGAATACTCAAAATGAAAGAAGAGTGAGCTCTCCTAAGATTTAAGAAGTCTAAACGTCTAGTGTCATTGTTTAGACCTCTTACATTCCAGCTAATTATAGACATTTCGAAGGTGGAGGTCGACTCCTCAATTTCATAGGAGACACTTCTCGGCTTATGCTCGCCTTTCCTTTAGCTTCTGATTTCTTAAATTGATTTGTATAGTCATGATTGGACTTTTTGAACTTGTTTAAGCTGCTATTTTCTATGTCTATATCTGAGTCCAAGCTATTCAAAACTACATTATTAATTTCATTCTCTTCTTCTGGTGTAACAAATGCTCTCTTTGATGAAGGCTCGGCTGAGTTATGGACAGGTTCAGTATCCCAGTTTTCGTACCCTGTAACGACCCGTAATTTTCGATAATTAAAATATAGTTAATTTAATTAGATTCTATGATTTAATATTGGAAGAAATAAAAATTTGGGATTTATGAATGAAATAATAACCAAAATGAAATGTAACAATATTAAGTAAGGTTAATCATTAACAACTTAAATGAAATTCCAATCAATGGAAATAATGTAAATGTTATAACTTGGTTATAAATTCAATATAAGGGAACAAATGTAAATATTGAATTAATGTATGAAATAGGATAATAAATGGTAATTGAATAAAAGCAGTATTATGTAAGAAATGGTAGCACTTGTTTGTAAATAATAAACTTATGATGTGATTTAAAAGTTAATGGTAACAATTAGTATAAGTTACCTATTTGATTAGTCTATATTATTTAATTGGTAATCAATTGAAATTAAACGTAAATAAATGTTACATTAGTGTGAGTTAAGACAATAACTGTAAATTGTGAATGTAATAAAGTGAATAGAAATGTGAATTATGTTCATATGGTAACAATTGATTTAATAGAATAGTGAAATCAAGATAAATAAATCATTTGGGATTTTAAATTTTAATTAATGTGTGAAATGGACCAAAATTCAATAAAATGGAGATATAATTTTTAATACAAATAAAAGATGGAAATTGGAGTATATTAATGTAATGAAATGTAAAACAAATGTTAACTATGTTATTAGATTTATAATTGGTTGAATATAAAGGTTGAAATCAAATTACAGCAATTTTTGGAAATTAAATTATAATTAATTTGGATTTAATTACAAATTGAAATTGAACACTGCAATCAGTGAAATTCTAAACACTGAATTGATATGTAAAACTGTTTTAAATTATTGTAATGGTCCTGGTAATCAAGATTGATGAAATTTGTTAACTATTAAATTTGAAATGGAAAAGTGATTTAATTAATTTAATATTAATTTATTTAATTAATGTGAAAATAGCCATTTTGGCCACTGACTCGGATTTCAACGAAACTAGTTTCATCAGATCCATAATGGTGAATTATTGTAGGATTTCAAGTTTCGTGTCGATCGGACCTGTCGGTTGATCGCACGGGCTCGAAACGCCTAGAAATCAATTTAACTGAAATCAATTTGAAATAAGCTGATTTTAGCATAACTTCTTCATACGATGGAATTAGGACTTTAAACATGTTCCATTGAGTTTAAAAATATTGAAAACATCTATTTTGATATATAGGATGACCCATTTTCGTTCCGGAGTCAGAACGGGCTTTTCGGGTCGTTTGTCGTTCAACTTTCAATCCAAATCAAGCTTGTCCGTCCTTTCTATTTTTAGCCCTACCTATAAATAACCTGTTATAAACCTTAGCAGCCTTTCTATTCCTCATTTCTGTATGTATAGAAATTTCTGTCTGCTCCTACTTCTCAATGGCAGAAACCAATTCAAATTGTAAACCCTCAATCAAATTCCAAAAAAAAATTCAAATTTCAAACCCTCCAAACCCTATCATATGTTATATCACTTCGAAACTCTCAACGAGCGTAATCCACTGCAATGATTCGTTTTTCAATTTGAATTATCGTTTGATCAGAAATGGACGAGGAAGCTCGGCCGTCCGTTGCTAGGGTTTCTGAGTGGACAGTGGATCTTCAACGTGATGGCGATCGGGTGGTACCGGAGTGTAGAGGGTGTCAAGGGGCTTTGATCTATATGGTTGGTTCGTGCTAGAGGGGTCAAAAATCACCAGGAATCAAGACCATAGGCGGCAGCGGCGGACTTCGCCTGAGGTGACGGGGGTTGTGCGCGCAGCCGTGGTGGGGTCGGCCTGACCCAGTGGAGACGGCGGTAGGGTCTGATCTAACCCCAGGCAGTTGGCGTGGTGGCTAACGACGAGGAATAGTGGCGGCTGCAACGTTGTTGAGCGATCGAACGAATTAGGGTTCGAATCCGATGCCATGAAGGTGCTAACGCGGCGGCTTCTAAGTGGTGCGTTGTTTTGTTTATTTATTTATTTATTTTCATTTCAATTTCATCCATTCTAACTCGAATAACCTTTACATACGAGGTCCGATTTATGCGTGGTTTGTTCCGCTGGGATCGTATCGAAATTCCAGACATTTTGACGCTTGTTTGGTTGAATTCTGAGACTGTTTGAATTTTGGGCTTAAATTGGATTTTAATTCGATTTAAAATCAAAGGTGAGTGATTTGACCCACTCACAACTTCTAAAATTTCTTATGTTTGTTAAATTAAATTTATGATGTGATTGGAAATTTATTTATGGTTGTTTGGTATATTTTAAATCGTCATCTCAGTTAATTTGAATTTATTTGAATTGAATCGTTATTTAATTTATTATTAAATTTAAATTGCTAGTTAAATACCTGTCATTGATTTATCAATTATCTATTGATGGTTATTGATTGATTTGGATGATGATTGTGATGGATGTTGATTATTGATATTGGATGAATGGATGTTGTATTTTATATCATTATAAACTGCAAGTTCACTATGGGTTGAAATGATACATACCCGAATGATCTATAGATTAGGGAAAAATCGTTATGGGTTGAAATGATAGACTCGAGCGATTTTATGGACTTTAATATTAAATTCGAGATTGCGGTTTGAAATGATATATAACTGTAAAATTTTAAATTGCGGATTGAAATGATAAATATCTATATCACTTGACCCTAGGGTAGATAAATATATACGGACACCGGATTGGTTAAATTAAATAATTTTAATATCCTTAACTTTCGAATTTAATTAAATGATATTTTGAAATAAAATTTGATTTATATAAATTGAATTATTATCGGAAAATCAAGTTTTATGTTGAAATGTGAATTGGTTTAAAGGGATTGTTTTAAGAAATTAAATTGAAAGTTTAAAGTTAAATTTTTAAGTATAAATGAAATTCTATCGGAATTGAGCTATTGAATTTGTTTGAAATATAACTTTGAAATATTTTGAAATTGGAATAATTCGAATGGATATTTGAACATGGATTGAAAACGATATGAAATTCAATAGTTTATTTAAATTTAAAATTTAAAGGTTTGAGATTTGGTTGGTTGAGTTGGAAATTGAAAATGGTCCAAATGTGTTGAAATGAAATGAATAGTTTAATTTGATAGTAATTCCAAATTCATATTTTAATATAAATTGTTTTAAAAATATATTAATTTAAAATTTCTAATTATTAAGATTTTCAAATTTATTAAACTATTTTTAACTTATATTAACTATATTAAATCAATTTAACCTATTTTAAACCAATTTAATTTATTTCAAACTAATTAAACCATTTTAATTCATTTTAAATCTAATTAATCTATTTTAAAGCTAATTAATCTATTTTAATTATATTTAATCTATTATTAAATCTATTTAACTATCTTAATCAATTTAAAAAAATATTTTAAATTTATTTTAAATATCTTAGAGTATTTTGACTATTTAAAAATCTATTTAAACCATTCATAACTACCTAAACTATTTTTAAAAAAATTCAAACTAAGTAAAGTTGATGTGTTATATTCAAATTCCTTGATATAAAAGCTAATACAGCTAAATGATGCTATAACCTAAGTTGGGATTTAAATGTTATAACTAATTGAAAATGATGATTTTGAGGTAAGGATTTAACCTATTTTGGAAGTATGATTTTTGAAAGAAATTATGATTTCGGAAACGATATGATTTCAAAGGTAAATATAATTTCAAAGTGAATATGATTTCGAAAGTATTATGGTTTTGAGAATATGATATTTTGATATAAATTGTGAATTGACTTTTGAAATGTAAAAGAACCATCCGGTGTGTAAAAACCAATTGGTTGTTAAAGAGACCGGAATCAGATATTCATACTCTCTGCCAATACCGAAAACTACTTTAACAACTGTGTACGTATTGGAGATTCCAGAAATGAAATAGGATCGTTTGGTGAACGATTTCTGTATAGGTATGACGTGACCCTGACTCCCGTGAGTCAGCTTAGATGTGACTAAAATCAGGAGCCACGCCGGGCCAAGTGAGGTCATTCCTCCGATCGGGCACACTTCTTCGATACTATATTCTGACTTTGTGATTTGATTTTGTGGCCACCCATGATTTTGATTTGGGAGTGTGTTCCGAGGTGGGCGGTAGTAGCTGCTGTGCGTTACCACCAGTCCGGATCCGCAAATGGTATATCTACCTTGGCATTTCCTCGTGTGCCGTGTTCACATGCCCTAGCGCACCTTCTACGAGTTTGTTTTGTACCATACCTATGGAGTGCCCTCTATGTAAACCTCTCGGAGGAGCGTACAGTACAATATAGACTATGGGAATATATAAAATGTGTTAAGGGGGATATGGGTAATGCCTTAACACTATTTTAATACTTTTACTTTACTGTAGACATATTATAATAGCGTATTGTACTACATAGTAGATAGTTTAACGGATCCTTAGGGGATGTAAATCCCGAACATCTCTTAAGTTATTGCACTCACGTTAGACACTGGATATGAGATGTTAAACCCCGTAAACATCTCTGACGCCGTCAAACTCATATTTACTGTGATTTAACTTACATAAGATCTTTTAGTTCTGACTCGAGTGTTTTGTCTTTTTAATTCGCTCGGGTCAGCCTGAGCATTTCAGGGTTGAAGACCTTATTTCTGGAGGACGAAGATGAAGATTTGTACTACTATTATATATGATATGTATTCCACTGCATTTATGATTTATCTATTCATGTTTCTGTAACTCTGATTTTTGTGTTGTAAAAGAATAGTCAAATGTATTTATAAACAGCTTCATGAACTGTTATTTGATTATTATATTTTGTCATTCCGCTGCGAGATTCTGTATTTGTTTTATTTCTTTCTCCTTTTCTTATTTACCCCATAACAATCTGCCCTTTTGAATGGTTTGAGTCGACGTGTGTGTTTGCTTAAAATGTCCAAAAAGGCAGGTCATTACATACCCAGTGATGGGGCAGCTTCCAAGTCTTCATCCTCCGGGACAACATGACTTTCCTTTTGGTTATTAGTCACTGCAACTACATTAATTAATCAATATACGTACATACATATATATATATATATATATAATGTGTATATGATTTGGAAGTGTTTCAAAATTTAAGATAACTTTTATATTTAATTTTATTAATATATATAAATATATAAAGAAATATATATTTTGATATTATAAATATGCTTATATATATAATTATTTTGTCTTTGTAACATATACATACATACATATATTAGTTCATAACTAAAAAAGACTTTTATATTATGTGTGTATATATATGTATATAAATTATTTTAATATTTATTACAATAATACATACACAAATATATATATATATATATATATATTTGTGTATTTGTGTGTGTCGATTTCTAATATTTATATAAATAATTTTTTTACATACATACATTTGGACACATACAATACATATCAGATGAGCTAACATATCTGTTGTGATGTAAATCCCAACATTTATATACAAACATGTTATACCGTACAAGGGTTATCATGTTACACATGCACACATACATATATGAATATGGTACATATATGTACTTATATACACTTAGAATATAAATTAAATAGAATTGTACGTAATTTATAAATTTAAATAAAATAAGAGACTTTATTTAAATAAAATTTAGAAATTTTCTAAATAAATTAGACTTCATAGGCCCAATATTGATCCCAATAAGGGAAAGTTTTTTGAAATTCACCCATAACTTCCACTGCGGGCTGGTCCAGTTCCAACAGTCTCTACTTTCTCAACTTTAGGCAGTTCATGTAGCTGCATTAAGTGGGTGTGACGGGAAGTATCTATTCTACACTAGATGGTGTATTTGGTTTCACACTTCATGGTGGGCATCGCATGAACTTGACAAGGCGTGTGATAGCAGAACAAATAGAAGCTCTTATTATTACCTGGGAAAACTAGGTCACGTGTTAAACATGTAGGAACTAGAAAATGGAGACAGAGGCATCTGTAATAGTAGGGGTACATTGTTGGGCAGTGGTTGGACCTACGGGAATTGCTATAGTGATTTCTTTAGTTTTAGGTTGAATGATAAAGAGCATATGAAAGGTTTGCCATTGAAACGGTGACACAAATGCTTAGGTAGGCCATAAATCATCGAGGTAGTATAGTCGACGCGAACCTAGACATTGCAATGTTTGCTCATGTGTAAGTGCAATATATGTTGTTCATCATTGGGAATGCTAACCTAATGTTGGGTAGGAAGTTTATTAGCAGGATTACATACTAAGAATTGACGTGGAGTTATTGGTTGTAGATTGTTCAACCCTCGATTGGAAACCTTCAAAGTTGTTTACGGATGTAGGTGTAATTAGAATTATGCCTTTGATTTGTAAATAACCTATCGTTTAAAAGTAATACTCGAACACAAGTGGATAACTTAGGTTATTGTACGGGCTACATTATATGGAGACTATCATCTAATTTGCTTAATTTTAGTATTTATATTTTATTTCCTTCCGTTATGGGATATGAAAGTGTAGAATGTTTAAAATTTCATATTAATCTCTATACCATGTAATGTTCTAAAATCCTGATGACTTATACTTCTTGGTATGGTGGGAGTTCGAAAGTCATTTTAGGCTTTGAATCAATGTGTTTAGAGGTACGGGTTGTCACAACACTATTATGAATTCATGAATGTCTACGAACTTTTTACTAGTAATCAAAAATGGACTTCAAGAAACACACAGAACTTGTAGGATGTTCAATCCAAAGGGAAAGGGAAGAAGGCTAGATTCCAATCTAGTTCAGAAAATTCATTTGGTCGAGATGTTGCCTGCGATGTTGACACAGATGAGGATTTGTGCATTTCGTGAAAACACTCCATGATCGCCATGTTGTAAAGCTTTAAAGAAGAAGGGAAAGTTACATCAAATTTGGAACTCGAACAACTTGCTTTGCAAGAAAGACATGTGAGATTGAATGAATAGAGAAAGGAAAAATCTATTGAGAAGTTGGGGCTCTTGAAATGGTTTGCCAATAATATGGAAGCTAAATTGACCCTACAACATCAACAGAACGAGAAGGAGGTATTAGAAAAGGATTTGACATGTATTTTGGAAGCCAAGTAAAACTATTGTTAGGCCATCTAAAATCAAATAATGAGAAGTTATCAGTTTCTGTCTCAGTAGTTTGAATGTATGTTTTAACTTTTAGGCTTAAGAAAGACTACCATTTGAATATAACATAATGCATTCCATTTCATAAAAATAGAGTATAACAAATAATAAAGAAAAAAACATAAATTTTTTTACAACAAACGATATTTTCTGCTGATTTCCATAAGCATTCCAAATATAATCCATTAGATCATGTTCTAGCCTATTGTGAAGTATTGTGTTTCGGTATGTCAATTGCTGGTTCATGTGAACTTCTGGAATGAATGTTTGAGAATGGAAGATGTCCAGAATTTGGTTAATATTTGTAATGTATATGATCTATATTTCATCTTTCATGATCATATTATGCAGAATTATGCAAGTAAACATGATTTTTGTCATTTGTAACATATGTCAATGTCTATGTGGATAGTAATCATTGCAAACCTCGATTGAAGGACTCCATTAAAACATGATTGAACTGTAAGTTGGATGTGGTGCAAAGTAGTCCTTCGTCAATGTTTTATGAAATATCTCGATTGATAAGGAAAGACATTATTTAAGTAGTAAGATAGAATGCGAATTATTTTTGGTGTGAAGAAGATGGTGGATGCTAGGTTTCTTATATAAGAATTAATGTTGTCTAGTATGATGCGAGTAGCAGTAAGCTGTCTAATCCAGGAATGGTTTGTTTCCATTCTGTTAAATCAACTTTGTCTTAGCGTACGTTTGATGCTCACTTTAAAAGATACTTGTCTATTCCGGTACAAATTCTTATAAGTGCTGCAATTTCAAGTTTGTCTCAGTGTACGGTTTAGCAGAGAGTTTTCTAATCTATTACAATAAATTTCTATTATGTCAAGTCAACTTCATGCCAGTGTACTTTCGACGCTCGCTTTAGCAGAGGCTTGTCTAATTCGTAAAATTATGTAATTTCAAATCTAACCCAAAAAACATAGAGGCACAAAATATCAAATAGGGCGTCTAACTTCTAAGCACCCAAAATATAGGTACCCAGTTGTTTGGTAAATCATTCGCATTCAATCCTTTGGATTTTCAGGGCTGAAGCTATTAGAGATGCCCTTAAACAAAGGGATAATGATTCCATATGGCATGGGTAGGAATTTATGCAACAAATAAAAAGATAGTTTTATGGAGGTTGCTTTAAGTTTGAATATAAAAAATTCGAAGAAAGAAACTATAGTAAAAATGTTCAGACGTCTTTTTTACATTGTTGTTAATAGCAAACATCCAAGATTAAATTAATAAGGACTCTACTTTTGCCATATCAGCTAAAATTAACTATGTTGGAGGAATTTTGTTTGATCTTGACAAAAAAACAATGTAATATCATAAAATCTTTATCGTTGAATAACATAAAAATATATCAACAGAAAATAAATGAACACCACAGTTTACAGCGATTCGTCCATAAATCGTACCTATGTCCCCTTTGCTTCTCTTTTCAATGTAAACTAGTGTGAATCCGTGCTATGCGCATGGTATGAAAATAATAATGTTAATTAAAATGATTAATTCATCAATGTAACATTTTGAAATGGTAATTCCAAAGAATAAAAAAATCATGTTAAATAGTAACAGTATACAATGGTACTGTAACATTGAAAATATATCACTAAATGAACTTTGGATATTAATATGCTCAGATGTGACTAAATTATAGAAAGGAAGTCGGTGATTAGAAATGTAAGGGAAAACTCATTATTCCAAAGTTAACGATGGTCGAATAAGAAGAATCACAAGTTCTTTCCAAAATGAGTGTTGATAGATCATACTTGTCCAAATAGAGTAAAATGAAGAATAGATTTCACTTAGAATATTTATATTCAATCTATCTTGCAATTTTTGTGAAAAAATAGGGATGAAAGAAAGAGTGAAATAAGAAGAGTAGAGGTTAAATAAGGTAAAATAAGGGAGTGGATATAGAAAAAGAAAGATAGAAAGAAATTTGTCCTTTGGTAGACGAACGAATTCTTAAAGCTTGAGTTGCCTTTTAACTTTTTTATTAGAAAAAGGAGAAGCTTGAATTGTTATGTAACAATGAGAAGTTTGGATTCTTTTAAAACAGCAAGAAAATTATATAAGTTAGGTTGAGTCTAAATTCATATAATATATAATATTATATCCCATCTTCTTTTTTGTTGTATCATATAAAACTGATTGTATTCGATTGACAGAATCAAAATTAATTCATTCAAAACTTCATATTTATCTTATATGTTAGTTTTAAATGAATGTTAGAGTCCACAAGATGAATTAAATGAGTGCAATTTATATCTCATAGTGCATTTTATATCTCATATATCAGTAAAATGACAATGATAGTTCAATTAATTTGTTTCCTTTTAAAATAAAGTGAATGAAAAAAAGAGAGGTTAAAATGAGAATTATTGCTCCAGGCCAAGTAGATATCCAGAATTCATGATCATTATGTTTTATAATTAATATTTATTCTATAATTAACTTAGAATCAATGAAATTCGAACAAAGATCATGCTTAACTATTTAAAACAACTGCAAGAAATAAGGTCATTTCAGTAATTTAATTTGGATAAACCGAGGTAATCCATTTATCTTATATATATTACATGAGATTGTTGGTTTAATCAACAAAAAATTTAACATAAAACTATAGTGCTCAATACACACACACATAGATATATATATATATATATATATGTATGTATGTATGTATGTATGTATATATATATATATATATGTATGTATATATATCACTATGCTTTTTTAATTAATATTTGGAAAACTCTTCCCAAAAACAAGTTTCACGAATTATTCATGTCAAATTTTCCAGCAACATATGCATTTTAAACTATACATACATACATAGATACATACATATATATATATATATATGCAGTTAGAACTGCAAATATTTGCAGTTCTAGCTGCATATTTTTGTATAATGAAAATTTGCAATTCTGGCTGCAAATATATGCAGTTTAAAACTATATATATTTTCACTAGAAATGTTGACAGGGAAGTTTCGTGATATATTTTTTAAGAGGGGCGGAATTGAATTTTGAAACTTTTTTTGGGTATTTGAAAAAACATCCCTTTGAAATATATTATATTCTTAAAGGAGTTTATATTTCAAAGGATAAAGTCAACGAACATGAATAAGGACCGTGCTTAGTGAAAATAACTACCAAATATAAGATAGTAGAATTTGAGCTTAAATTTTGATTGATATTTAAGTAAGAAAGAATACAATAGGAAAAAATGAAGGTTTTAAGTGAGCTAAGTGGTTCCAAAACATATTAGATAACATGAGATCAATAGGATTCGAACTTGAGTGCTTGGGAATAAAGTGGATTGAGGGATGGAATTATTCTGATTTATATTAGTTATAAGTGTGGTTAATGTGATTTGAACTTGTGACTTCTTGGGAGTATACTAAATCAAGGAGAGATGAGTATTTAAATATGAGAAAAAAGAAAAATCTTTAGTGAGATTCAATTTTAATATATATAGAATTAGGCAAGTCTTTGAAATATGTTATATTCTCAATGGAGTTTATATTTTAAAGATTATAATCAACGAAATTGGAATAAAGATTGTGCTTATTTATTGAAAATAGCCATAACATATGTGACGACCCACTGTTTTGGATAATTTAAGTCGACAATAAACCACACATGTTTGACTCAAACCATTCAAACCGGTGGATTATCAATGGGGTTCAAATTCCAAAACTTACTCCAATTAATTCATTTCAATAAACCTAAATATACACATATTTATTTCATTTAATTCTTTATTAAAACATTCATTTTATGTTAATATATGTGCATCCTCCATTAACGCAATCAATCAATTAACAATCAATCAATCAATTAATCAACCAATCAACCTATATATTTATTTATGTTACTCAAACCAATTTTATTAATTTATGAATATATATATATATATATCTATCTATGCACTATAAAAATGATTAACTTTTTTGGAAAAAGGTACTTTATAAACTAATATAGTGCGCATATACTTCCATAATATGCCTCATTAAAACCTTGCAACCCCACTAACCTAAATGGGTGCCTTGCCAGGAAAAAGAGTACATATCATGTCCATATATAAACAATACAACAGAAAAAAGCCAAAAAACCAAGTTGTCAAATAGATGGAGTAAAACAAAGTAGCTACACACTCAAAATCATCCATACTAACAACTTGGGGCTTCAAAACAAAGAAAATCACAAAAATACATGACACGTGGAACAACCCAACCAAAACAAAACTGGAAACAACACCTAAGAGTATGACTTCACATTACAACATGCTAGAGAGAGAGAAACTTCAATCGCCTTTACTAAAATTATCAGATCTAATTACTCCACCCAACCAAGTCAATAATGGCAGCAAGTTCTAGTTTCGCGAATCAGGAAGATAAACAAAACAATGTCAGATCGAAGGATAAGTCATCACCGAGATCAAGGAGGACGGAGCTCCAGATTTGGATCAATTATAATGCCAAAGTCTGACAAGATAAGTTCAAGATCTTTACTTATCATCTTTGAATCCAATATATTTTGAATTAAGTACTTGCAATCTTGAATGATGAGCATAATTCTTACTTGAACTGGCAGTTCGATACCTTTGAAAATCCGCGAGTTTCGTTCACACCAAATGTGCCAAATCAGAGAAGTAAAAGCAATGCTCTTGATATGATTAAGTAATATGTTATTTTTTTGAGTTTGACACATAATTTCCAAGAGTTGGTTGAATTCAAAAGAATCTCCAAGGTTAATTTGAAGCTTATGCATAATTTCTTCTAGAATTTGCCTAGAATATATGCAGTTAAAAAATAAATGGTCCCTGTCTTCGTTATGAGATAAACAGAGCACACAAGATCGATCAATACCATTATTCCATATGCTGATTCTATCTTTAGTGTTCAATCTATTTAATGTAGCCATAAGTAAGCAAGTCGACATTTTAGGAGCATAATTTTTATCCCAAATTATACTGGTCTAATTAAATTCTGTATGTTTGCTTCTGATATGATTCTAGGCCAAGTTGATACTAAACTGACCATTATTGTTAGGAAGCCAGAACCAGAAATCATGTTGCATTTGATCATGAATTATGATATTATGCACTGTATTTTGAATTTGAGTAGGAACATAATCAAGATGATCTTTCCATTCATTACCTAATATAATAGTAGAGACATTTCTATTACTACCACCAGAGATAGACATGGAATTCCAACCAAATTTATCCACCAAAGAAGATCCATTTCCATGGGTCTAACCAAACATTTGTATTGTCACCATTAACAATTTTCCTATCAATTAGACCTTTGCACCACTGTCTAGCTCTAAGCAGAAATTTCCAAGTATAAGATGCATTGTTATTCATAGCAGCTGTCCAAAATTTTATATTTTGCAGTATTTGTTGCACATCCATTTGGCCCGGAGAGTTCCCCTTGTATAAATTTCCAGACCAATTTAACTGCAACTGCTAGCAATTTCATCAATTTTTCGAATACCAAGGCCACCCTCATTTTTAGTTTTACAAACATCATCCCAGCACATTTTATGAGCTTTAGATTTCCAAATAAAATTAGCACAAAGAGAGTTAATTCTCTGAATTATAGTCACAGGAAAGTGGGCGAATTGCAACCAAAATTGAACCATTAGATGAATAATAGTTTTCACTAATTCAATTCTACCACTGATGTTGAGCATTTTACTGTTCCAATGGTTAATTTTTTTAATTTATTTTTTCTATTAAACATCCAAAGTCCCTTACTTTATGTTTGTTGTTAGATAATGGGATGCTTAAATATACCACAGGAAGGTTTCCAATACCGATATTTAAAATATCAGCTATTTGCTGCTTGTTATTAGCTCCTTTACTACAAAAACAAAGTGGATTTGTTTTCATTTAAATCAAGACCAGTTAAAAATTTCAAAATCTGAAAGATGTGAGAATGCATTCAGCATTTGTTATGGTAGCTTTGGCCATAATTAAAATATCATCCGCATACAACAAATGGGTGATCATTGGATCAATTTTATAAATAGGGGTGATATTACCTTTCAAGTACTCCACATCTAGATTAATTGTAAGTAACTCCATAGCGATAGAAAATAAGTATGGCGAGAGAGGATCTCCTTGTCTTAATCCGCTCGAACTCTCAATAAAACCAAAGGGGAGAATCAATTAACACCGAAAAAGGAGTAGATATGCACTCATAGATGAGATTAGCAAATATCATAGGGAACCCCATGGGGATCATCATGTGATGAATAAACTCTCTACTTATTTTATCATAGGCTTTATGAAAATCAATTTTCAGGCAAAAATTGTTTGAATTTTTCCTATTAAATCCTCGAACCATTTCATAAGCAAGTAAGGAATTCTCCAGAATTATTCTCCCAGGAATGAAAGCATTCTGATTGTATGAAATTAGATCATTCATATAAGGTTTTAGTCGATTACAAAGATGGTTGGCTAAAATCTTATAGGATACATTGGATAGAGAAATTGGTCTAAAATCAGGCATATCAATTGCATCAGGTTTTTTTGGAATAAGACAAATAAATGTATAATTTATTTCTCTTATTATTTTACCGGATTGGAGAATGCCATTCATAGCATTCCAGATATCATTGTTAACTTGCTCCCAGTGTACTTTGTAGAATTTTGAATTAATGTCATCTGGCCCAGGGGTGTTGTTGTCATTAATCTGGAATACAGTAGATTTTATTTCCTCTAATTGAAATGGCTTACATAAGTTGTTCCTTGCATTTTCAGAAAGGATTTTCTTACATGTAATGCCCAGAAATTGAAATGTGGCCTGAGATGATGAAAACAGACCAGAAAAGTAGTTAACAACTTCATACGCAAGTTTTTCTGATGCTGATGACCATGATCCATTAGAATTTAGAATATAATTACTTTTTCGATTAGGATTAAGAACATTAACTCTATTGTAAAAGAAATTAGTTGTCCTATCCCTTTTAACCAACCAATTTAATTTCATTCGCTACTTATTTTCAATAGCAATTTTCCTCATTATTGAATGAATCTGATATATTTTCGAAGTGTATTGTTCTATCAAATTTTCATTCAATGGATTTTGAACTAGTTGTTTATATAATTCATTAGCCTCATCTTTCATTTGAGCAATCACTGTATGAATGTTATTTTTATTTTGTATCCAGGTCTTCAATGAAGATTTTGCTGCTTTCAGTCTGCATAGTAGAATATGAAGAGGATTACCATGAAATTCTTGTGTCAAAGCATCATGAAGAGAAGAGTGATAACCCGCTTGAAGATGGCAAAAGTTGTTATATCTGAAAGGTACTCTATTCTTCTTTTTATTATGTAACATGAATTTGATATTAAAAGGAGAATGGTCACTTATAGAATGGTTTCCAAAATTAATTCCAAACTGAGTAAACATATCCATCCATAAAGTATTAACAAAAACACGATCGATCTTATTGTGAATAGAGAAATTTTGACCTCTTCTCCAAGTACAATAATTACCAGTAAAATCTGGTTCTACAAAATGTAATTTTTTAACCAACTAGTTTTTATAAAATAATCCTAATCGTGTGTAATTGTAACGACCCGCCTTTTTGACCATCGAAAGTCGACACCGAATACTACCACTGTGTTCAAATGTCGAACATCCAATCGACAAAAGGGGAGATTGTTAGGGTAAATAAAAAGAAAAGAACAAAAAATAGAGAAAACCAAAATCTCAAAGTGGAATCGACAACATATAATATAACAAGGACAGTAAAACCGTCGCTCCAAAATACATAGTATATCAGAGTTAAAAACAAACCTTATCAGCTGGACAGTTATAAAATCCCGACCTTACAATTGCTGATATGGATACTATATAATACAACGGAAAATAAAACACTACGATAGGTGAACCTCCAGCTCCTCTCCAAGATCTTCATAACACCAAAGCCAACCTAGAATAATACTCGGTCTGACCCGAGCATTATAATAAAATAACACCCGGATTAGTCTAGAATTACCAGCGTGAAAAAAACTCAAATAATGGGGAACATATAAAAAGTTCTATAAGACCACGCTGCTAACGTGAGACGGGTTTATACCTTACAAGAATAACATCCATACAGGAAAGAGTATAGATAAATAACAGAAAACAAATCCGAGTAAGAATAGCCATAAATAGTATTAAAAACCAAACTTGAAATAATGAAAATAATCTGAGCAAAATCCAAACTAGAAAGAATGGATAAAACAAGATAACAGTCCAAACTTGATAGAATGAACAAAATATGGTAACAGTCCAAACTTGATAGAATTGACAAAATCAAAACTTAAACATCGTGAAGAGTGGTTAACTCTTCCCATTGCAATTAAAGAAAAGCATATTCAAAGGTTCGAATAAATAAGGAAAGGAAAATTTTCAACAAATGACTAGGAGGGTGCATCCCCCTTAAAAGAAGTATAGCTCTAGAAATATATTTGAAAACCTCGGAAACTCCAAGCCGGACCTCGCCAAAGCTTACCGAGAATCCAAATATTTCACATCTAAATCATAATCGTTTTAAGGTGAAGGTACACCAAAATCTAGATGAGATGTGAAAATACCCTAATGGAAGAAACCCTACATAATTGGCCCCCAAAAATATGCTGTTTGGTTTAGCCATTTCCGACAAAGGATAAAAAGCTCAAAATAGCAGCAAATCGTTTTTAAGGTGACGATACACCATGAAGAAAGCTGAATCTGACAATAAATAAATCAACTATCAGAGATAACTAAAATGATTGTATATGGAAACTAGATATCATATATTTAACACTACTCATCGATTCCAAATAAGTGCTATTTCTCGGTTGAAAATGAAGCCAGGCGAGTTGGGGTAGAGTAATTCACCTGGTTTTGATTTTTGAGGAGGGCAAAACTCCCTTCTTAAGTTACATGCATCATTATATAAGGGAGGAGAGGTATGAGCTACACGCAAAGGGGAAGGGTTGAGAACGTGGGGGTATAGCCTTGAAATGATGGGGGTATGGACATATAAAATAGGGTATATATTTATTTTATTAGATAATATTCGACAATACATACCCAAAAATTTCGAACTCCAATTAAGGCGTGCCGACTGGCTTTCTATACTAAATACCCCTATTCCAAATCCAATGAAGCTATTTTCAGGACCTAATTCCAAAGTATACGGAAGTTAGCTTTTTAAATCGAATTATTTTTAAAATTAATCGATATGCTATTCAAGTTCGCACGACCAAATGGTATGTCCAATCGTTAGGAAACTCGACATCATTCATTAATTTATTATTCCAGATCTAATGGCACTGGTTTCGTCAAAATCCGAGACAGTGCCCTAGAATGGTGATTTCACAAATTCAAATATTGTTTTTTATTTTCGATCCAATTATTGATATTTATCCGACCTATTTATTTTTGTAAATTTACATATTGAATTCATCAATATTATTTATTAATTAAAATGAGTTAAATAATATTATTAAATCCATTTAGTTAATATTTAGTTTACAATTTAAAATGATCACAATATTTGAATTCAATTTATTAGATTTCAAAATCCAATTATTTCAATATTTAAAATTAATTGAACGTTTAAAATTAAATGATCAAAATTCTAGGTTGTTGCATTCTTCCCCTTCCCTAAAAGAATTTCGTCCCGAAATTCCCAGGAAGAAAATGTTTCCAAACCCTTAGGTTTAAAACTATTAATTAAAATGATTTATTAAACTTATTAATTAAATCTCAAAATTTTACGAAAAATTTCAGCAGCGTCTCCTTTGCGTGGTTTAATGAGTACAACTACAAACTGCCTCTATAGGCTCTAATCCAACTAAAGAAAACAAAAGCCAAGTGGCTTCCCATAATTGGGCATAAGAAAATAAAATCATCAACCAATTCAAATTTCTAAAGTTATTACATACATTTTTGCGTTTGTTTTATATTTTGCAAGTGGTTTATTATCTTGATGCAATTACAGGTGCATAAGAAATCAAGTATGGATTTATGCAATATAAGGAAAACTCCTTATTTCGCCTTTCTGATTATGGATTAATTTCCATAATTATTCTTAACCTCCTTTTTATATGGTTTGTTGTTATTTATTAACCTATTTATTTTATATGTTACCACTTATATGTTAGTATTATATCTATACTTAACATAAAATTTCAACTAACTAGGTTTTATTAAATATTCTTAGGCATGCGTAATAACATTCCTATATTAAGATTTTAACTTCCTATTCGGTTTGTTTAAATATCACAGTTTCCATACCCATACAAGTCCCTAGTCCAATGCATGGTTTTTACATTAGCTAATATCGTAATTAGAATTAGCTAAGCAAAATAGATTTATAATATATATATATATATATATATCTATATTCAAAAATGTAATCACAACATTCAACTTCTTTTACATTAACATGGTAGAATTAACTCCTCTGTTTTAAAGGAGAAAAACTTTACAATTTAAATCCTTTATATTCTATTCAAATTTTAAATGGATAAGGTTGAAATGAAAAGGATTCATATTTATTTTCATTACAGAAGTAGGCAGTGAAAACCACAGAAGGAATAAAAATTCATGCTTTACATGCCTTTCCTAATTCTTTTAGAATCTGTCATCATAACAACCGCAAGTTGGGGAGTGGAAGTTAAATAGAATATAAATTATTCATATTGCAAATAATAATGGATTAAAGTTTACCATATTAACATAAAACAATAAGATTCCAACTAATTCCAGAACAAACATTTTAAGGGGGAATTTTGGGGTTTTAGATTTAAATTTTTCGCATAAAAATTCCCCAAGGCATAAAGCAAATCTATATATTAACCGTACAAACTACTCAAAAGAGAAAAACTAAGATTTCCACTTACATATAGTCTTCTCTGAATCTCTTTGGATTTTCTTCCGTATTAATGCCTATAATTTTCTTTAATTATCTCCCTTTTTATTGCATAATTCATTTGTGTGTGTATATTGGTATATTAGATTTTGAATTTATAGATCGGGGATGATTAGAAATAGAGATATGCATATAAAATTCATTACCACTTCCTTTAGCTTGATTACCCTTTTTCCAAATCCTTGAACCTTGAATATGTATAATTATATATCTTCGTTTTTGAATTAAGAAGTTTGATGTGGAAGAAGAAAATTGGTAAAGTTTTGCTAGCGTGTATATTTTTCTTGTGAATAAAAGTGAAAGGGCTAGCTTATATTTATAGTGGTTGGAACGCGTTAAAATCATCTGATCGGGAGTCTTATATTTAAATTAAATCCAGGCTGTCTGGCCCAGGCAAACCCTAGCCGCCTCTCAACTTTCGATCTACCGGTCTTATTGGAGTTGTCGACCACTAGCGGTCGATCGGCTCCAATAAGGGTGTCGAACGGTGTCGTTAACGTTAATTATATATTTATTGCCTTATTAAATTGAAGTTAACGATTCCTTAACATTTAAATTTTAACATTAATTTTCTTTTGAATTATTTCCTCAATTCATTTTTAATTATATTCGATTCAAAATTTTCAAACGTCGATAACTTCTCCGTTTGAACTTCGATCGTGAAACTTTATATATGAAAGTTGCTTAGAAAATTGCCATTAACACGATGGTGAAACTTTCGTGACCAAATTCTGATGTTTGCTAAATTTCCATTTTTGGTGTTATTATTAATTAATTATATTTCTTAATTAAATTTTCCATTTATTTTTACAGGCTGTTATAGATTTACTATTGATTGGTAATGACATTTCATTATTGCAGTTAGTGAAAGTTGGCTTTCCAAGAATCTCTCTATGAAGGATTTAGAAGAAGCAGCCATTATACTAGGTATAAAGATTTGTAGAGAGATAGATCTAAAAGGCTGTTGGGATTATCCCAATCCATTTCATTGATATAATACAGATATGGTTCAGTATGGAGAATTCCAAGCATGGAAATGTTCCATTGCAATCTGGAATTTTCCTTTCTAAGAAGCATGCTCCTCAGACTGATAAGGAGAAAGAGCTTATGAAAAGGATACCGTATGTTTTGGCAGTCGGTTCCATAATGTACGTATGTTATGTACTAGACCAGATGTGGCATACACATTAGGATGTGTAAGCCGATACCAGCCTAATCCTAGAGAAAACATTGATGGATGAAAAGTGTATACTGAAGTATTTAAGAAATACTAGGGACTTATTCCTAATATATGGAAATGGATAACTCCTTATGAATGTATATTGACTCTAGCTGTCAGATGAATACCGATGATAGTAAGTCGCATCAGATTATGTTTTTACTATTAATGGTGGGGCAGTCAGTTGGAAAAGTTCCGAACAAAAAACGGTAGCCGATTCCATGATGGAGGCCAAGTACATTGCCCTCAATGAAGCAGCTAAAGAAGCGATCTAGATGTGCAAGTTTTTGAGTAAGCTTGGAGTGATTCCCGACATGGAGAATCTAATAGCATTGGTTTGTGACAACAATGCGGCAATACATATCGCAAAGGAGCCAAGAGTACATAAGAAATCAGGACATATTCTCCAAAAATTTCACCTCATTGGAGTATTCGTTGAGAAGAAAGTGGTCGTGATACAAAAGGTAGATACCAAGGACAACATAGCAGATCCATTCACAATGGGTCTAGCTCAGTCGGTTCTCTTCAATCTGATCAAAGGAATGGGACTGAGATTTCTTAATTGGCACTAAGTGCAAGTGAGAGATCGAAAGAGTTAAGGGGTATGCCCTTGGAGCAATTCTGTAATTTATTGTAAATTATTAACTCTATAATAAAATCCTGTTCAAAATAAAATGTGTTTTTTTCTTTTTATATGCATGTTATAATGAGTTGTAATTAATTAATTATTTATTTTAAGTATATTCAACAGAAAATCCATAAATGGTGTGTTTTGTGATAGTAAATACAATTGTTGTAATCATGAGTATTTTATTACAATATAATAAACACATAGTTTTAAATATTCATAGTCAAGATGTATCGAGACTAAATGTTGATGCAAGTTGAGACTAGAGTAGGTAACGCTCTCCAAATGTTGGGAGGTGTATTACTCATGATTGTTGGGGGCACTCAGAGGTGATGTACTGATAGTTATTTGATAACTATGAAATAACTTAATCGATAGTTTTCTGTTGGTTAATATAATTAAGGTCAAACAAAAAATATTGGTGTGACAATATTACATGGTTCTCTTGACATGAGAATATTGTTGATCTTCAATATGCAAGCTCTGCTTTGATTATAGTTAAATCATGAAATGATGTCTATCGAGCAACCATACTTGGGTTGAGTGGAAGCATTGGAAGTAAAACACTATTCAAGGGAGGATTCGTCTCCTCGGTTATATGAGGTTAGTATCACTGTTAACTGAAGTCAACTCAAAGTCAAAATCTCTAGGCAGAGTAGTTCGGTTAATAATAATTGTTATTACTAAACCAAGGACTTTGTGTTTGGACTATGAAGTTGATATGGATAATATTAGAATTTTAATCACTACCAAATTCCATAAGTCATGATGTGATATAATTTTGACGAAGAGAATTGGTGTAAATAATTGTCACTACCGGGCAATGCTTAATAAAGTAAAAATGGATTTTACCAAACCTACGTAAGCAATAAATTTGGCCATAATGTCATACCACCTGCTAAGTGATGTATGAATGTTAATATTCGAATTGTTCGATATTAATCGCTGACCGAATTTACAACCAAGAGTTACATAAACGAAATATTGAATACTTCTATTACCAGTTGATTTAATTAGTTATAATAGTTATAAATTAATTAAATTGATTAATATTTATGAAATATTAATTATATACTTTATTTAATTTTTGTTGATCAAATATTAAATAATGTGTATATAATAGTTATAGATACATGCATCAATATACGATATCAATGTCCATTTGAATTAGATTAATTGCATATTTATTTTATCAGGCTTGAAATAATTAGGTGGCCCAAAATGTGCTTAAGATGGTCAGCCATATGAAGAGAAATAGGGTGGAATTTTGATTTAAATGAGGTGAAGTGGTAAGAGATAAAGGAGGATCCTGATCCCCTTTTTGCTTCTTAGGATCTTTCCTATTTATTCACCTCAAACCCTCATTTTAGCTTGCGCTCCTTTTACTTCTCTAGACTAGTCAAGGTCAACCCTCTTTTGCCCTCCTCCAAAGTTTTCAAGTCATTCAAATATTAAATACAAATCGAAGATTGGTGGTTGTTGCTATCAGTTTGGTAGATCTCTATTAAGGATTAAATACTAAATCAAGGAGTGAATTGATTCAAAATTACAAGGTGTTACTTATAGGCAATAGAAAGATAATAATATAATATATATGTATGTGTGTGTGTTAGTGTGTGCACGTATGTCATTTATCATGTCATTATGCTGTCTTTAGTTATATGTTTACTATCACGAATCCATATATGTTAGTACCGTCAACATTCGATAAATATGTTTGTTTATATGTGTGTTGATTAAATTTTTATATGTGTATATATATATGTATGTATGTATGTATGCATGCATACATATATCATTCAGCAATTAACAAGTTTAATTTTGTTTATATTAACTTTTGAAAATAATAATTTAATAATATTTAAAACAAGTCTAAGTTAAAAATACATACATACATACAAACGTGTGTATATATTATATTTAATATACATATAAGTTTAGTCAATGTATACAGATAATATGTTTTCGAATTATTATTTTAAAGCCACGTATATATTATGTAAGTTATTTATATATAAAACCTAAGTTTTACAATATTTATATATCAATAATATTATAAATTATGCAAATATTTATTTAATAATTTTTTTACATGTTTTAAATTGCTTTCAAAAAACGGGAAACAATTATATATATATATTTAAATGATTTTTGTGCAAAAATAAAAACTAATTTATAGAACGGCAAAATTTAAACATTTTTTTTTTATTTTGGCCGAATGTATACAATATATTTAATTATTTATTTACATCAATATATATATATATATATAGAATTATTAATATTAATCTAATATGTATATATATATGATTATGTGTGTGTGTATTCGAAATAAAAAATAAAAAATTTAGGTTTCAAAATATACATATATAATATATATTTATTTAAAGTTAATACATTAGTTTGAACTTGAATTTATTAAATATTTATTATATAGATCTAGATCTAAAATTTACGAATTTAAATATTAAATTTTGAGTTTAAATTTATGGTTATGTATATTAAATTTGAAATCACTTTATATTATAATATTGACTATATATATTAACATATATATATATATATATATATTTACAAATATCAGTTTATACTACACACACATACATATATACCTACATATTAAATAATGCGTATGTATATGAGAGCTAATATGTTCATTGTGGTGTAAATCCGAACATCTATACATTGGCATGTTAAACCATATACACCATTTACGTTTGTACGTGCACGTACACACGTAAGTGTATATGATATGTGCATATGATACACATATTACACTATATATTAAACATAACAATAATATAAAACTTTATTTATAAACTAAATAAAATATTGATTTTATTTAAAATAAATTAGCTAAGATCTATAAATTTAGACTTCATAGGTCCAATAAGATCCAAATGGAATATTTTTTTTTTGAAATTTACTATATACCCCGCCTGCATGCTGGCCAAGATCCAGCATGTCTCACGTTCATTTGTAACTTTAATTTTATAATAGAAATTTCAAGTGATAACCAAAAATTTAATTCTTTAATTTAGCTTTAACTAATTATTTTTCTTAATTATTTTATCAATTAAGTATTTTTCTTCCTTTTGATTTAATTTATAATAACCCAAAAAATGATGGGAAAATTCTCAAAAATTCATAAAAATTTGAAAACATTTTTCTTTACCTTCAGTAATAAATTCAAATCAAAATAATAAATTTTAAATATTAATTTATAACCAAAATTATCCATTTTTCAGTTTTTAAAATTTATATTCAATTATTTTCTCATCTAAAATTCAGGAAAATTAAAAACCACCTCCATTTCAATGTGATAATCATCGTATAAAATTTCAAAGCATTTGGAGATGATTAACTCATGTTTTACCCGTAGACATATAAAAAACAAGATCACTTAATATCCAAACATAGATAGATTTATTCTACTATCATCAAATTATCATCGTTCAAAACAACAAACATGTTAAATTTGAATGCAAATGGATTTGGATGAAAATATGATGTGTATTACTCAACTAAACTTGAAAACCTTGATTTAACGTCACTTTTCTTCTTTAAAGATGAAAGCTAGATCTTCTTGCTTTTGTTCCCCTTCTTCTTTTTTAATAATGGTGATTGGTCATGTTGTACTTCTTTTGTTTTGTTTTAGTGTAAGTGGCTAAATAAATAGAGAATGGTATGGTTTAAGGGCTAATAATTTGGGATTGGGCTAAAATCTCTTTTTAGCTTATTAATTCCCTAATACCATCATTATAACATTCTACTTTATCCTTTTTAATTAATGACCAAACTTAACTAATATCATTAACCTTGGTCTACTCAGTTTACCTTTTAATTAACTAACTAATTTCCCTTTGAGTAATTCCTTTAATTAAATTTACTTAATCATCATTTAATAAATTCTTATTATTAATTATTTCCTATATTATGCCACTTTAAATTATCAGGTGTTACAAAGACTACTAGGTAGGAATTCAGGATATAGAGGAACGGGGCAATCAGGAAGATCGGTTGCAGTTGGGATAAATGAAAGAGAAATAAAAGACTGAATATTTTCATTTGAATGAGAGACCATGTCAGAAACGATAGGGGTCACTGCACTGGTAAGAGGCTCTATAGAGGGAGGTATAATTGAAGGGAAGGGATAGGATTGGGAACTCATCGTTTAGAAGGTTGGCGAGGGAGGGGAATTTTGGTCGGAATAGGTAACATAGACAGCTTAGAAACTAGAGGAGATAAAAGTGGGCCGTGCTTGCAAAAATTAACATAACGTCTAAAGGAAAAATAAGTAGTACATATATTTGGCTTCCAACTATAACTTACATCCATAATTGCCATTTGACCGCCAACCAGCCTTACGAAGTTTGGAAAGAATAGGTCGATCAGGAGTGATTTGAATTAATGTGTCAGCATAAACAAGCTTCAGCCTTGCTAATGTGTTTGCATCAAAACATATCAACTCACCAGCTAGATTTACAAACCAATTTAAATTTGACAAAGGTGGGAGAATAGACAGAAAATATTAACAAATAAGCCCAAAATAGAATGGAGAGCACCTGTTCCTAGCTAAATCAATTGTTAGGCTTCATAGAGTAATGATAAAGGACCTGTTCTCAATTTAAATAGACTCCAATTCGAAAATACATAGCCTCTCTACTGGGATAGAGAAATGAAAAATGAACATGGCATTGTCAAAATGGGCTTTAAGTCCATCCTTAAGCTTCCACACATGTCTACAATGATCGTGTATAAGATCGTAAGGGGTGGAGGAGTCCAAACAGAAACCAACCAAATAATCTTTTCAAAAATCAACACCAGAATATGTAACTTTTTGAGGAGGGATCGTAACACCGTTCTCTTCAATGATTTCCAATTTTTTGGAAGAAATCTCCAACATGGGGGGGGGGGGTTTGGGAAGAGGGAAGATCAATATGTGGCTTTTTTAAGGGGCGAATGGAATGACAACTTGGACACAAGAGGCTTCGACATTATTATGGTTTTGGTCTGCATCATTGATTGGGGCAATCGTCCAAACACCAACCGGGCAAGAAATATTGTTAATAAGCCAACAACCATTCTTAGTACTACCTTATCCAACCTTTTGCTCCACATAACCACTAGCATCCAAACAAGAAACAATCACTATATCGGGACTAACTTCAATCTCATGCAAGCTTTCAGAGAAAGCTTTGTTGTTGCACTCAGATCCAAACAAGTTGGCCGTAGGATTCAAAGCTAAAGAAGCGGAGGGAGCTGCTACCAAATTAGAAGAGGAAGATAATGGTAGAAACTAAGATTCAAAGGGGAAGGCGCACTCAACAAGGATGGAGGAGTCAAAGGCAATTCTAAGGCGCGTCATCGAAGCAGATACGCTCGATTTAAAGTCCAGTCTAGATGGTCTCTTCTTGCAAGCCACAAGGTGGGAAAATGGGTATTGAAGATGAGGGGGGCTAAAAGCGAGCAGAGGATGCGTCAGGCACGGGGTAAGAATACACAGGCCGCCATTAGTTTTCAGGTGTTTAAAAAAAATCTATTTTGCGCATATTT
The DNA here is from genome assembly GCA_030737815.1 of Allium fistulosum. Classification (NCBI taxonomy): domain Eukaryota; kingdom Viridiplantae; phylum Streptophyta; class Magnoliopsida; order Asparagales; family Amaryllidaceae; genus Allium; species Allium fistulosum. The sequence continues at coordinate 940,860,877 of CM060908.1, read as the reverse complement.
AGTTCCTTATAAATATAACTTTTGCATCAAAGGATTTCATTTTTTACATTATCAAAGTTTAAAAAATAGACAAACTTGTTAACCTTAATATAAAAAAAATTTAGAAAGCGCAAATTAGCTTCTGTTATCTCTTTACATATTTGTTGAAACATTTATTTTTCCTACAAGGATCTCATACTCAAATTCCAAATCATTTTTGTTTGGCTGAATTTGTACGCTCAACAATCTCCTTCTAAGTTCCACAAATTTTTTTTACCTCTTCCATCTTTTCATATCAAAACTACATCTCCCTTGTTATTCTTTATTCATTACTCTCTCTACAAATCCCATTTCATCTCAATTTCTAAATCATGACGTGAGGTTCAAAATAAATGCTTCTACATGGTGAACACAAGAAGGATATGAAAGTGGAGATAATGAAATCATGTTTTTCTCATATTCCACCATGTTTTTTTCTTAAACTGCCGGTTGAGCCCACCTTTCGAGGTGTCTTAAATGCACATTATTTTTTGCTCGGACTGTGCGAGATTTACTCTTATTCTATGTTCGAACCCAGCATGGATGATAACAGTTCCACATCTGTACCCAACGTGAGTTCAAGGGTGGCCATGTCTGTCACTAGCATGAGTACCCTGTTGCCTAAAATTCTTACAGATCTTAAGCCAGTACAACCCACAATACAAATTCATTTCTATATAATAAGCGTCGTATACTATTACATTCGAACTATTAAAAACCGATAATTGTAGCATTATTGCTTGAATTGGATTGGATTTTGAGGTAGGAGATGATAATAATAAAGAAGGGAGGAGGCTAAAAAGTAAGCTTACTGGATATGAATGGAGGAAAATAAAATTTGTGAAATTGGGTTGTTTTATGAGTTGTGGAATAAGATTAGGGTGCAAATAGAATTAAAAAATGTTGAAATTAGGACCCGCTTCTTATTTTCAAATATAGTATATGAAAAACTCTTTTTTTTTTTGAGATCACGGGGAACCTTAAGATCATGGTATTCATTGATACTCACTTAAGTAAACCCCACGCCGTGTGTCTACCCCGCTTTTATTTAGTCGTCGCACACGGATGCTTAACGTTGAAACTCCCACTGATGGTTTGACGTTGAGATTCGAACCTGCCCGGACACAGTCCTTTGGTTCCCATCTTCCAACTCCCAAACCAACCGAGCTACGAACGGCGGGTATGAAAAACTCTTTTTAAAGAGAAGTTTTACGAAAGGATGTCATAGTTTTCAACGAAAATGTGCATGTAAATTTGTGCATTTTAAAATACACATATTTATAAAATAAATATTTTCAATGTGAACTGCAAATGTTTAAAGTGTAAAATGCAAATTCTTACAGTGTAAAATGCACATTTTTGATTTGTAAATTGCAATTTTTATTTTACAAAAACGTGCGATTAGAACTGCAAATATTTACAGTGTAAAAATGCAAATATTTACATTTTTAACAGTAACTATGTACGATTTGAAATGTGCATTTTTATTGAAAGCTTCAACGGGTTTTTATGAAACTTGCTTTTGAGACGATTGAAGTGAATTCTGAAACCTTTTAAATGGTTTTTAAAAAACGTCCCAAATTGTCCAAATGTCATAGTAACGGCTAAAAGTAAACTCGTGTGCGCTCTGTTGAATAAAGTCGAACCCATCATTACGCGCTCTTAGTTCGTCATCATCACTTCCACCAATTTTTTTTTGGATTATTAATTAATTTTAGCCAATAAAATATTTAATTACAATAAAAAACTATTTTCCCCTCCCAGCAAAACACAACCGAGAAATGAAAGAAAAATAAACAATTTTCCTTCATCTCCATGTTTCCATTGAAAAAACTTTCAAGCTTTTAATCAATTTCAAGTTTTCTAGGCAGAAATCAACAATAGTTTCATCTCCTCTATTTCCTTCCGAGTAATCAAATTTATTACTCTTTCCAATCTTTCTGTTGCTTGTAAATCATCGGTTTTATCTCCAATAATTTTTGAGGACATAAAGGAGACACATTCCAAATCATCGCCTTTTGTCTTTTCAATTGTTCCCTACACAAATAATATTCCATAGTCTCGTCTTTTTTTAAAATATGTGAAGCTTTGGATCCTTGAAAAAGAAACCCATATATCTTCTTTTCCTGTAATTTTCAGTCTTTTCCCAAAAGGAAACGCGATTCAAATTCACGTTCTTCATGAAATGAATAAACCATTTTCAGCTCATACCCTTTCGTATTAATATAATCAATACGATTTGAAAAATATAAAATGTTTGGACCACAAGCTCAGAGATGGCTATCCTCTTACAATGCCTACAGCAACAATTCCAGCACAATTACAAGAAAGCCCATCCCTTTTACTGTAAAATTTCAAGACCTGTATGGGTTTTATGTAGAAGGCAATATCGATGACGTGAATGTGTTGAATGAGGTTAGAGAGAGGGTGAGAAAGCAAGGGAGGGTATGGTGGTCCTTAGAAGCGAATAAAGGGGCAAACTGGTATTTGCAACCTCAAATTTCATCTAAAGGAGAAGGCATTAGCGTGGCTTCATTAAATTTATCCGTTGTAGCAAATACCATTACGCTGAGGAGACTTGTTAGAAAAGGTATACCTCCTACTCTGAGGCCAAAAGTTTGGTTATCTCTTTCGGGTGCAGCGAAGAAAAGATCCACAGTGCCTGAGAGCTATTATAATGATTTGATTAAGGCTACTGAAGGGAAGGTTACCCCTGCAACTTTGCAGATTGATCATGTGAGTTTTGATTTATTTCTCTATTCCTGTAGATATATGTTCATTCGAAAATTGATGATTTGGGTTGTTCAATAAATGTTATATCATATTAGACAAGTTTCATGGTAAATAGAGTTTAGGTGTTTGGTTGTGGTCAGTTTTATGTGGATGATGGATGATATAGCATGAAGGATGAATGGATTTAAAGGCATTATGAATTTGCTCTTTCTGTTTATGAAAATAGCACACAGCTGAAGGTTGAAGTGTTTTCATTTTTGAAACAAACTAATTGTGAGCCTAAAGTTGGAATAGAGCTATTTAAGTTTTATATAAGTTATGTTTCTAGTGCCAAACCGAAGTGCAGTATGTTTAGAAACCCGGGCTATTGCAAAGAATTCAAGCACTGCATTTCATTATATTATGGTAGACGCAAATTAGCTATAAACAGTACATTTTATGGTTATAATTGCAGACTGCAGCTTGCATCTAATCGTCATCACTACAAGGATTTTACGGGTTGTTTACAGTTTCATTTACATATGTGTGCATGTATATATGCATTGGTATTTCAATATTGATCCCAAGAATCACCTTTATTATAGTCCCCATGTGCAAATCACTCTAAATGTTGCTTATTTCAGCAAATTATGTGAATATACATTCTTTTTGAATTCTGTACTTTAAATACTGAGGCTAATTTCGTTAAATATGTGTGCTTATATAATTAAGTAATATGAATACTGAGGACTTGTTTGGTTAAGTCGTCTTAATAGGTATTCTTATAGGGGAATAACAAGATTTAGAAGTAATAGTCATTTGATGGCCAATAATAATAATAATAACAACACATTTACTCACGTGTAAGCGCTTGTATGTGTGCATAAATGTATGTCATGTGTGCGTGTATGTGTTTTTATGTTCCTACAAGCTATTGACAATTCATGAACAATTATATGTCTATTGGCTACATGAAAGAGAGTGTTTTCAAATAATAATATTATAGTTGGAATGATTCAAAACCTAGATATATCCGATAATTTTATGTAATATGTAACATAAGTAGCCTAATGTTCCTAGAAATTGTGAAAATATTAGTGCAAGAACTGTTGATGATAAGGCTTTAATAAGCAAGTGAACGTCTTTGGCATACATCATTTGTTTTTTCGTCATCCTATTTGATCATTATTTGACATTGGAAGATGCAGGATCTTCCACGTACTTTTCCTTCTCACCCTTGGTTGGATAACCCTGAAGGTCAGGCCTCACTTAGGCGAGTTCTTGTTGGATACTCTTTCCGTGATGCAGAAGTTGGATATTGCCAGGTAACCTCATTTGTATGTATCAATTAACATGTTCACAACTTCCCTAGCATAAATGGTAAAAGCAAAGCTTCTTGATAGATGATAAATGTTGTTTACTGATTTTAGGGATTTAATTTGACAAATTGATATGCTATCCCACAGTCAATTGTATATGAATCACTTATAGCAACATAATTTTACGCCCATGCTGTTAACATAGGTACTATGAAACAGGGTTTAAATTACGTTGCTGCAATGTTGTTGCTTGTCATGAAAACTGAAGAGGATGCATTTTGGATGCTTGCAGTTCTCTTGGAGAATGTTTTGGTAAGCGACTGCTACACTGATAACCTTTCTGGATGCCATGTCGAGCAAAGGGTGTTTAAAGATTTGCTTGCCAAGAAATGTCCAAGGTAAAATACATAAATAGATTCTATATTTGGCTACATCCTAAAGAATTTACTGATCTTTAGTCATATATAAAGAAATCATCACTTGCTTGAAAATTTTAAGATTCCATTTGATATTTTCTATCATATTTAGAGGGATAAAAGTACGGGAAATTTGAGCAAATTGGTTGTTTTTGCTATATATGGCCATGAATGTTATCTGCAACTAGCATTTTGTCCTCCCATTATATATTCTACTTACAGTTATCTTTGACTAATGGACGATAACTTTAGGATCGCGGCTCATTTAGAAGCTATGGAATTTGATGTTTCTCTTGTAGCGACAGAGTGGTTTTTGTGCCTGTTCTCTAAAAGTTTGCCTTCTGAGGTTGGTTCAATGTTTGTCTTGTTATTCATGTTTACATTTTCCCCACTAATTTGCATGGTCCGTTACAAATTAAGCCTAACAAGTAACATTTTAGTGTTTAAATTGACCTCCCTTCTTATTCGATATTTGCCGACATAACCTTAAAAATTCGCTCAAAACCAGCTTTTCCATTGAAAAAAAATACTATTTTAGTGATTACCTTAATTCCTGTATGTTAAGTTTCATAGATCACTGATACCGAATAAGTAATGTTTTACCTTAGACAGCAATACGTGTTTGGGATGTCCTCTTCAATGAAGGAGCTAAAGTCCTTTTTCATGTAGCTCTTGCAATATTCAAGGTAAACTGATATTTAAACTAACTCATTTATTCACATGCAACTTTAGATTGTGATAAACATAGAATGGTGTTTTATAACTTTCTATTGATGTCAGCATATTACTTAACCATCGTGTTTGAATTGTAGATGAAAGAAGAGGAGTTGCTAAGTGCCAATCAAATTGGTGATGTAATTGACATTTTGCAAACAACCACTCATCATCTATTTGACCCTGACGAGCTAATGACGGTGAGCACATATTTAGTGCTTTGACGTCTATATTTATGCTTCCCATCGTAATAAATTATACCTGTTAACATCATCCCTACCCACGCATCAATATACACATGTTAATATCATGTGCACATACCCTTTGGGTAACTTATTTCTAAAAGTGCTAAGATGTCAATAAGTGTTGCAAGAGTTAAATTTCAATGATGATGCAAATTCCTTTGAATAGCTTGAAGCATGTGTTGTCACAAGATTTAAATTGTGTTCACACATGCACAAGGAACCTACATTGGCATAATGATGCGAATGTTAGTTTATCTAGTAAGTAAAGGAATCAAAGCTTCTACTCTAGCTTATCTTTCGTTTTTTTAACAATCCCACTAGATTTTTATATTAGAAAGAATGGTTTATAATTTACAAATATTTAGAAAAATGGATAATATCCTTCATTTTCGGTGAAACAGGTTGCATTTGATAAGATAGGATCAATGACAACTTACACGATAATAAAGCAGAGAAAAAAGCAAGAACCAGCCGTCATGGCTGAGCTTGATCAGAGAATGAGAAGACTCAACTCCATGAAAATGAATGAACCTTGGTCTATACTGAAGAAAAGTTAGGCCACAGTCTTCCAAGAAAACTGAAGATAGGAAGAAGTGGAGGTCGATGGTCCCTCAGAGAGATGCGTTTATAAGGTTGCATCCTTGCAGACAACGATCCATGAAAGCAAACTTATTCTACATGAAGAATATATATATATTACAAGTATAATCTTTACGTACATTAACCTGAAATCTATTCATTTGTCGACCCTTGTAGTTTATCCTTTTTGTGTTTTTTTCTAACCATTTGGAAAAGTTTCTCAGTTCTGTTGTTTATAAAATCCAGTTGGGTCATATGTAATTTTTATTCTTTCAGTTGTATGAGGTATCAAAATTTGGTTATAAGTTGGTCTATTCATTATGGGTCAGTATTTAACCAACAGAATTTGGTATCCCATTACTGTTCTGATGTTATTTTATTTTTTGCTGTTGTAGGAATCAATCGAAACTATTCATTGTAATGCCTGTTTAACGTTTCTCCCTTAACTATTTAGTGGACGTTATCAAAATTGAATCTTGATTATATTATTGCAACGACTACGAGCGATAAAATCAAAGGCTGGATATTTTTAATATTGGTGGTTGGGGTATTAGATAAACTAGGTTGCCCTATTCTTCGCTGCTAATCTCATCTTACCCATCTCTATCACACATATATCATTGATTTATTCTTTATACAAAAGAGAGGTAGGTACAATATTGTTTAATGTATTTCTAAGAACATGGAATATAATATTATTGACGACCAAGAAGATACATGCGAGTTAGAAGATCTCACTCAATTAGAGTATGCACGCAGTGACACAGAGATGTGAAAACGAAAGGAAGAACAAGGATGAGGCGTCCAAGCAACAATATAATAATAATCCTTGGTCCTTACTCATATGGCAACTCGACAATTAATATTATCACAAATGATGGAAAATCCAAAGGAAAAAAGAAAAAGAAAAAAGTGCACAATAAAATTTAAGCTATTAAAAAACAATATTCTATTTGTGAAGAATGAGTCCATAACGTCTTTCATGGATATTGCAGTTGGTTGAAAACTCAGTTTTCCACTAATGAGATCGAAAGTTCGATCTACATTGTATATGTTATCGATGTGATTTAACCGAAGTATGCATCGAGAGTTTGATACCATAACTTTTACTAAGTTATTATGGCCTTTTGATTTTATGTTTTAACCGAAGGTGAATACTTAAGCATTCCGGGACAATAGGCTGAAAGTTGGACCCTTCCGATTATGGGATACAACCTTCGTCTGTATCTATTCTTCATAGATATTAATAATATCAATATTATCCGTACATAACAAGATGATAGAACCATATGAGGATCACGAGACTGTCAAAAGCTATTAGCTAAGACTATACAGAGCTAAGCATTGAAAGTAGAGACCTAACACCAAAACTATTAGAGCAATGGTTGGATGCCGAGCCCAAAACTCTTACAGTCTCCTAATGCTTCACATATACTGATAGAAGCTACCTCTATTTGGTACAATTTAGGGCCCAAAAGTCCCTTAAGTAATGAAGCTAGGAGGCACAAAGATGTGTAAAATCAACCACCAAAAGTACGAATTCAGCAACAATGGGTTCAATACAAGTTATCAAGACTAACAGCGCCTTCATAAAGAATTCTTTTATACAAATGAAGTAAGACAAAGCACACAAATACCACATTCAAGAATGACACATCATCAATTTACGTCAAATGACTAGAAATGAGATGACCCCGCATGTAATCATAAGCCACAACCCAACATCAAGCCAAATCAACAATCTTGAGCAAAAACGCTCCATCAATGATGGGGCTGCAATACTGCTATAAATAGAGGACACATGTGCATAAGTGAGGGATCTGATCCTAATCCAAGAAGATGCTAAAGAAAGCGAATCATAATTCTCATTTTATTTTACTTAAAAGCTTTTAAGAAAACTCATTAATGTCTACCTAACCACGACTATAAGCCTTTTGGTAATAACATAATTAATAAAGCAACCATGGAACGGTGGACATGGAGACTTTCCTGAACCACTATTAAACCTTTCATCTTGCACTTTTTGACTCTTTACTGCTATTTGTCTATTGTCAACTCTAGCCTCCAACCTCTCGTATCATCTAGACACAAAGTCTTGTATTACATTGGTCTTTTACTTTTGAATGTCGAGGAAGTTGCCGTAGTTACAAAAAAATACACTAACATCTTTATGGCGCGTGAAGGAGGGCACTACTCTGTTTGATTATCACCATTAGTTTATGCTTTAAGAAAGATGAAGTCTAAATCAATTTCAAGAAAGAATATAGAATAATCACCTATCTCCAAAGGTGAAGAAACTTTGAATAACATTGATTACTCAAAAAACCGAAGAGGTTGTCCCTTCAGTAGTTTCTGATAGAGTTAAGGGTGTACCACAGAGACAATTATGTAATTTGTTATATAAACTTAAATGTGTAATCAATCTTGCTCGTTATAAATATGTTTTTTATTTTGTTTCATATTATATGTATTGTTATATTATGATATAAATAATGAATTAATTACATTAAGTATGTATAAGTAGAAAATCCTTAAGCGTGGTATTTTATTGATTGCGGTTACAAATGTATTCGCAGTCATGAGTATTAAATCGATATAGACAAAAAAACTTGATACTTAATTATTCCAGTCAAGTTGCATAAAAAATAATATATCGATACATCCTTTGAGACTACTCTATGTAACGCTCTCCAAACGATGAACAGTGATTTATTCATGACAATTGGGAGCACTATGGGGTTACGTACTTCTGACTATTTGGAACTATCATAGAATGACACGATGAGGGTCTTCTATAGGTTAATATTGAAAGTGTTAGGGATATGTCCTAAGAGCATTCAATTTTATAAATTATTAACTTTGTAACAAAATCTCATTCAAAATAAAAGGTATTTATTTTCGATATATACTTGTTATATTATGATGTATTAATTATATAATTAACTTAAGTATATTTAATAGAAAATCGTTAAATGAAATATTATGTGATAATAATTGCAAGAAGTTGTAATCATGAGAAAATTATCATAATACTAAATAATATATTATTTTAAGTCAAGAACTACTAGCTCAAGTGGTAAGATCTCTAGATTATGTTCTACAGATCTTGAGTTCAATTCTCCGAAATACCAAAATGAGTGCTCTAGTTAAAATTAAGTATCACTCTTATTATCAAAAAATATATTATTTCAAATAGTCATGCCCAATATGTTTTGAGATAGGATATTGATACATCAATTAAGACCAGATTATGTAGCACTCTCTAAATGTTAGTGTAACGACCCGTAAATTTCAACTGTTTTAATAACGTAATTAGTTGAAATTTTTCGAAATTTTAAACGATAAAATTTTGAAATATAAATTTGATATTTGGTATACGTCCAGTTAAACATAGCAACTGGTAAATTTTCGTCCGAAAATATGAAAGTTTATTTCGCGCGTAAATTCACTTCAATTTAATCAGTTAAAAAGCGTTGAAAATAAAATGTTTCCGAAACCTAAATATTTTTACATAGAAAAATTCTAAACCATCTTCTGAGCAAGATGTCAGTTTGTCATTTTTCCAAATTCGGACATCTTTGGCTCCGTCGATCTTATTTTTCAGCGTTTTTCTTGCATTTTCCATTATTAAGAAATTCGAATTTTTATAATTCAATCGTACCACTGATATCCATATACCGTTTTGATCGTCTCGTCCCATTGATCTCTACGGTATATTTATTTCTGTATTTTGAAGTCTAGAAAACGGTAAAATCTACGGAATCGACTTCGTATCGGTTCCGCGTTCTAGCTTTGCTTACCTTTCACATTCCACCGTCTATCAGCGAATAGTCATTTGCGTTTTTGTATTCCCAAAAGATTTATTGTCGTGACCATTGATTTTTTACTTTTAAGATTTCCAAACGTCATTATAGCACTTCTCCTCTCTTGCTTCTAAAACATTCTTATAACGTTTGCTTTCATATTCCTTCAACATGAATCACGCCACATCATTGGAGCTGCTCATGCTTCCATATCCCTTCACGCATGAATCACGCCATACAGTTTGCCTTCTCCACTTTTACATCGTCAGAACCCACAGCCCGCAAGCACACTATGTCGAAGCCTAGCCTCTCACCGCCATGGCCACTAAACTCCTCCCCTCCGATTCAAACGAAAACCCAAGCTTCGTCCCTTCCCCTCAACCACTCCACTGCCTCCGCCGTCCCATCCGCCACAAACCCCACTCTGCAACCTTCGGCCACGTATCCCTCCACCACTCCGCCTCCTTTCCCTTCGCCTACCACCCGCGCCTGCCCAAACCTCCGCCCACTCTCTCGTCCTCACCTGACCTCCTCCTCACGCCTCATCTTTCTCCACGTCACCTGCATCACGTCCGTCAGCAAACAGCCACCTCCCTCCGCTCCTTCCATTCCTCTGAGACTGCCTCACCTACCACCACCGGATCATGAAATCTCTCCACTGCAGCTCGTGCCTCACTTTGTTGTCCACTTTCTCCCCTATAGCCGAGCCTCTTTGCATTAATACACTAAGGTATATTTTATATTTTAGATATATATTAGTAATTTTTGCATTCATTCATATAGTTTGATAGCATGCATACAAATTTAAGCATAACAACTAAAGTGGTTAACAAGTTTCGTATATTGTTAAATATGCATATTTTATATAATGTGTATTTTCAAGTTACTGTTCGATATATTTTTTTATACTTGTGGATAAAAATCTAGTATATAGTATACTTTATGAAGTTGTCAAAGTTTAGAAGGTTATATTTTGCTCCAGGTCTCTATTTTTTCATTTTGCTATGATTTACAATCAAACATTTCATTCTATATAAAATATTAGTTTTTATAGTGGACCTTTTGGCTTGTAATGTGTGAGTGTGCATACGTAATAGGGGGTTGGGTTTACATGTATACCAGTATATTGTTAGCATGGATATAGCAGTTTGTGTATAAATAACTGTTTGTTCATATTTTAGTATATATGCACGTATTGTTTAAGGATTATACTGATTTATACATATGTTATAATAAACATTTTATAAGTATTGATACTTTGGAAATTATACGTATGAAATATGTTAAGAAATCCTAGGTTATATGTTGAAGGTAGTTACGTGTTACAGTTTAAGAGGATATTACATATGTGTTAGTTTCCAAGTGGGCATCAGTTTGGCCTCCAAATTTAATATATGCCGTAGTAATATAATACTGTTTTAAATATACTATAATCGCAACTTTATGTTGAACCTGTTGATAATAATAAACATTTTTCAAATTTGTTCGAATATACAATAATGTATAAGGATACTTTGACAGTTATATAGCTTATATGTCCTGGTTTTCATATATGAATTTTATATAAATATAAATGTTAAAGATTTAACTTGTAGGTAAGCGCTTTGCATTCTATAAGTATATAGTGATGTGTGATAGGGTATACATTGATTTTTCTTATGTAATATGTAGATATGTTGATAAAATGTATTTTAGAGTGAGTATCTGTTTAAGGGAAATATTAATATAACATATATTGTTTTATTAGAAAATAGGTATTATCGGTTTATATATATCAAAACTGATCATGTTTAGTTCTCTTCGATCTTCCTTTATCAGCTTGTCGTCGAACTCGAGTCCATTGTCCTTCGCTCCGAAATCCGTGTTTGGAATCGTAACTCACTCTATCGTCGAATACCTCTCTAACCTCGAAAGGTGAGCACTCACTCACGATTAACGTTCTTTTATTTATTAAATTTGATTTCAATTGAAACGACAATTGAAATATGCTGCTGTTAGATATTTACACTGTTATTACCTGTATCAGTTCACCTGTGACATCTGACACCATTACTTGTTAATTATACGATGATAATCCTGTTTGATTGATAATTGATTGATTGTTGATGTTTATATTGGACGTTAAATTGTTAATGTTAAAATGATAAATAGTATGCAATTGAAATTGATATAGGATAGTTAGATGTAAAATTTGATTAAATGACATTTGTATAATATGACCCCTTTAACTGTTAAATTTATTGACACGTAGGATTTGTTAATTACATCTTGAACCACGGAATGTATGTTGTTGAATTGATGATGAATGAAATTGTAATAGATGACAAGTGAAGAACCGTAATGTAATAATCTTTAATCTACATGAAATGATAGTGTAGATCCTAGAAATAATTATATTAATTCGTACAAATAACAATGCGAATTAATACGGTTATTTCAGGATTATTTGAATTGATTATTGGATGGATATTGATTGTTGTTATTGCTTGTTTATTTACTTTGACACCATCCCAGTTATCACACTGCAAGTTCCCTTTGATATGCTTTGATTTTTAATTGAATTGGAATCGGGTTGAAATGATAAATACCCAAATTGAACTTTGACCTAGGATAGGAAATTAAATAAAACCCGATTGGTCAATATTTTGATTTAAAAATAAAATGAAGATTTTATTTGAATAAACAATATGGTTTTGAAATGAAGTTGAAATTTGAATTTTTAATGAAAAGAAAATGTTAATATATAATAATCTGAAACAAAATATTAACAATATAATTGATGAAAGAATGTTGTTTAATTTGAGAAAATTATTGAATTAAGTTTGAAATTATTCAACTTTGAAATGATTTAATAATTAGGTTCGAAATTATAATTAAGTTTGAAATTATTAAACTTTGAAATTATTTAATAATTAAGTTTTGAATTATTTAATAATTAAATAAGATTGAATTATTTAATGATTAAATTGAATTGGATTCTTTAATAATAGAAATTGAACTTTTGAATAAGTGAATTTTACTTCGTAAATAATTGAAATTGAGTTTTTCTTTATTAATTAAGTTTTGGAAAATTATTTAAGTAAGTAAATAAATAATTGAAATTGAATTTTCTTTAACAAGAAATGAAATGTGATATTTTGGAATTAATGTAAGACTTGAAATGTAAAGAATTTGATTTGATGAATTTAATTTAATTAAATTTGTAAGTTTTGATAAAATGAAGTTGAATTTAAATAATGGATTTAATGAATTGGAAATTTAATGGAAATTGTTTTGAATAGCATAGTAACTTAATGAATATTGAATGAAATCGATAAATGAGTTTAAATTGATAATGTTAAATTTAATTTATTTAAATGATTTTGGAATGAAACCTATATACGAACTTGAATCAATATTTGAATTGTTTTAAATAGAAATTGAAATTGAATTGTAAGATTTTGAAATGGTAATTTGGAAGTTTTGAAACGTAAATTATGGAAATTGATTTGGAAAGACAAATGAAATGGTGGTTTATAAATTCTAATTGGAATTGAATTTGTTTTGGTTTTGAAATAAATAAACGACCAATCGGTGTAATAATTACGAAAGTTATTAAAGAGACCGGGATCGGTAATGGATATACTCTCTATCTAAACCGAAACCACTTTAATAACTATACGCGGAGTGATGATCCAGAATGAAGTGGTTGGAATGATGTACGTGATGACTGAAGAAAGAGAACGATAATGGATAGCCTTGACACTTGTGTCAAATTGGAAATGACTAAAACAGGAGCTGTGCCGGGCCAATGGAGGATTAGCTACCTCAAGTGGACACACTTCTTCGAACTACTTATACTTGTTGTCGATTGGTGCACCCTTGATTTTGGGAGTGTTGTTTCACGGTGTTGCGGGCGCTGCGGCGTTGCGTTCTCACCAGTCCGGATCAGGCGAACGGTAGTATCACTACCTTGGGTATTGCCTCATGTGCCTTGTCATACTTGTATTCCATTTATGCGCGACCACTACGATTTTGATTTGTACCTTTAGTATATGGATTGCCCTCTGGTGACTTCCGGTTTTGGAGAAACTACGGTCTTGTATATATATGCTTTTGGGAATAAAAATGTGTTAAGGGTGGAATGGGCCATGACTTAACGCTATTTTGATATCTTTATATTACTAATAGACATTATCTACTTAGCGTACACTACTACCTAGTAGATAGTTTAACGGATCCTTAAAGGATGGTTATTCCAAACATCCTTTTAGTTACTTGTATTTCAATTGCTATTTCACTTGAGTTGGATTTATTGATATAAGAATGTTAATCCTGACTCGAGTGTCTTGTGTTTTTGCTTTACGCTCGGGTCAGACTGAGTGGTTCATCTTTTGAGACTCACCTTTGGAGTTGGAGCTTTGATTGAAGATCCAGCCATCTATTCTGCTTCAGTATTCGATGATTCCAGTGATGTATTCTGATTTGTATCTGATGTATCATATTACTCTTCCGTTGTATCTGGTTTAACTCTGATGTAACTTATACATTTATATAGTAGCTTCATGAACTACTATCTCTTTTATTTCCGCTGCACTTATTACTCCGTGTCCGTGATCTGTGATTATTTATTTACTGTATATGCTCAGTTTTGCCAAATTTAAATTAACAACGCGGTATTTTGAGCAATTCAACTCCGGCATGAGTGTCTTCCTATACACTTATAATGGATGCGAATGGTCCAAAATATCGGGTCGTTACAGTTAGGCAGTGTATTACTCATAGCTACAGGTGCACCAAAGGGTTGCGTATTGATAGTTATTGGATAATTACAGAATGACTCGTTCGAGAGTTTCCTGTTGGTTAATAACAACTAAGGTCAAACGTGAAATCTCAGAGTGACAATGTTACACAGTTCTCTCAACTCGAGAATATTGTTGAACTTCAACATGGATGCTCCACTTTTATTACAGTTATATCATGGCATGACGACCATCGAGCGACTATAGTTGGGTCTGATTAGAAGCATTGAAAGTGAAATGCTATTCAATAGAGAATTCGTCTCGGCTGTATGAAGTTAGTATCATGGTCAAGTGTAGTCAACTAATAGTCAAAATCTTTGGTCAAAATAGTACGATTAATAATAAATGCTATCAATGAACCAAGGACTTTGTTTATGGACTAATCGAGTTCAAAATGGACGATATTGCGATTTTGACAAAACCAAATTCTATAAGTCCTAATTTGACATAGTGTCGATGAAGATAACAAGTGTAATTAGCCGTTACTAAAAGATACCGTTTAACCTATAAAATTGGATTTTATCGATGAGATTTGTAAATGATGAATTAAATCAAACTATCATGCCACTAGCTAAGGTGACACATGAACATTAGTTTTTGAATTATTCGCAAATTAATCATTGGCTAAATTCACACCTATGAGTCACACAACTGAATCTATCCAGTCTCAAAAACACCACTTGATTTAATTGATTTATAGCAGTAATAAATTACTTAATATTTTAGAAATATTAATTATTGTTGTATGGAAAGTATTTAGTGAAATGGAGTGACCTCTAGAATTATATGGGATGCTGTTAGTAATTTATTAATTGTGTATATAAAATTTATACGTATCAATATCCGATATTGATGTATGTTTAGATCGTATAAATTATTAATGAGTTTTGTAGTTAATTGGCCAGCTAGGACATCATTTTTGGACGGCCAATATGTAACACCTCTAATTTTTAATAACATTATTCAAGAGATTTAATTAGATAAATTAAATAGAATAATGTAAATGTTAAGTGATAAGGGGATTGAGATTTGAATAAATACTTAGTGGCCGTGCTTAATTAATTAATTAAATGGGCTTAAGAATGGCTTATAGGCTAATTAAATTACACAAGGGCATATTGGGAAATAGCCGCACCCTATTACCATAACCCTTGTATATTCTCATTCCTTAGACCATTCACGTTTGTTTCTCATTTTCACAAAAACGTAAAACAAAAACATAAAAGAGGAGCCGACCATTGCTAGGAAGAAAAGAGAAGAGAAATCAAAGTAAAGCTAAGGATTAAAGCTAGGGGAAATTAATCTTCAACAAATCTCAAATTCATTATCATATTCAAGGTGAATAATAATTTATACCATCTCTATTTTATTTATGATCATATGTTTTCGGATTTAAGATTAAATTCGTTTTTATGATGTTTTGGATGATGATATGCTTGAATTAGAATGTGTTTGATTTAAATCAAAATATTTAAATAAGGATTTATACGGTTTTAGGGAAAAACCGATTGTAAATGATCTTTGAATGCCATGGAAATATTATATGTTATGTAAAATATGATTTTGGAGTTGGGTTTTAATTTTGATAATTTTCCAAACAATGGAAAGATTATTATGAATTTTCAAAGGAAAATATGGTTAAATTGGGTTTAGAAATTTATTTCAGAAATTATATTGAGAATTTGGGTCTGAAATTTAGATATGTTAGATAAAATGTTAAAAGTGAATTTCTGTGATTTTTGAAGATTATTCCCAAGTAAGTTGCTATGGAAATTAAATTATTTTAGAAGGACTTATTTGCATTATTGGTTTTGCTTAATGGAAGGGCTTATTTGCCAAATTAACCTTAGTTTAGATCTGAAATTAAGCGGCGGTTATTTTGGTAAAGAATTTGAAAAGTTGAGGCAACCAATCATATGTTTACACGTGGGCAGTTTAGTAGAAAGTGTTTGCTTTAATTGGCATTAAATCAGATTTACCCATAAAAGTGGGTTCCACCTCTTTCAGAAGTGCCTTTCGACTCCAATGCTTCCACTTCGACCCAGTCGAAACCAACCTAGGCCAAAACCAATACACATGGTATCAATGATATTGGTATGGAGTGGATTGGAGAAAAGCGGAAGGCATGGTGTCGAAAGCATTGCTTCCAATGGGGTCGATACCTTTGTTTTGCTTTTAAATGTTAAGCGTCTTCCTTTGTTTTACTAAAGTTTTCGAATGAGTCAAAACATATGCTGTCGAAAGGGGAAATAGCTTTCAAAGAAGGTTGCCATCTTTTCTTTTTAAGTATAAGCTTTCGAATGAGTCCTTTGTTTATAAAACAATGCTTTCGAAAATGGTGGTTCCAACCTAGTCGAAACTCTACTGCCATTTTTTAATCTTTCTAGTGTATTGAAGTCATCAATGCTTTCAAAGGGTAGTTTTTGTTTTAAAGATATACTAAGCCACTTCCTATAGCTTTCAAAAGGGGGCTAATGGTTTCGAAGGCAATGGCTTCGAAAGGGGTTTCGAAGCCAACCTTCAAGTGTTTCACCCAAATGATTTATGCTTTCGAAAGGGTAGTGCTGACGCCATCAAGTTTTCCCCAATACTTTTATATGATAAAGAATGGTTTTGAAAGAGATACTTTCATATAATATATACACATATATATTCACTTTGACCCAAAAGATGTTTTTAAAGCAAAACCCAATGGTTTCGAAATGGGTACTTTCTTTGGTTTTGAAGCTATATTCTAAGGATTTTAAGTAATGTTTTGATACTTTCGAAAGGTATATTTTGGTTTCGAAAGGGATGATTAAAGAGCTTCGAAAGGTTTATATGTAATGTTTTGAAAAGATGTTTTCTATGCTTTCGAAGGAGGTTACCTAGGGATTTCAAAAGTAATGTTTTAAGGTTTCGAAAGCCTTAGTTCTCAAAATAAATAACCCAATCTCATTTTTAATGGAAAATTATGGCATAAATAAAGTGTTTTGAAATGGAGTTTTGAAGAAGTTTTCCTTAATTAATGGGTTAAAGGGATTGACCAAGTTTTATATAAAATGGTTTCAAGGATATTAAACCACATAGGTTGGTATTATTATGTTTGCTTCTTCATATATGTATATGAATATATTCACATTGTAATGGACCCATAACTGTAATTTGGGGAGAGGCAGAATAACCAGTTAGGTTGACCCAGTAGTGAATATAAATTAAATTAACTCATAAATGAGTAGAATTGCATCCATGAAGATCAAAGTATAGGATGCTAAAATATTAAAAGAAGATATTGGCAGGGGCCAATAGGTTCACAGTAAGCCCATGAAAACCGTGTATAGGAAAAGATATTGGCAGGGGCCAATAGGTTCATAGTATGCCCATGAAAACTATGTATAAATGAAGATGTCGGGAAGACAGGTTCATAGTTAGCCCATGAAAACTATGATTTGACATTGGCTGGGGCCAATAGGTTTGTAGTAAACCCATGAAAACTATATCCGGATTAAGATATTGACAGAAGTCAATAGGTTTGTAGTCAACCCATGAAAACTAGGATAAGAGTAAAGATATTGGAGTTACCAATAGGTTTAGGGAGAACCTATGAAACAGTTAAGATATTGGCAGGGGCCAATAGGTTCTTAGTGATCCCATGAGAACTATGTAACTGGACAGGGAGTCCTTAATCATTAAACAGGTTATTAGTAAGCCCATGAAAACTAATAGGTTAATAGTAACCCTAGAAACTATAACTGAGACAGATAGTTAAAATGAATAGGGATGGGTAGCCCAGAATTGATTTACTTGTTTTGCATATCATCATATTATTTTGAGATGTTTTGACAATTGTGGATGTAGGACCACGGTATATGGTCTTATAAAGGTTTTAGGATATTAGTGAGGGGAAAACCCGTTCCGCTAAACGGCGGGGTCTCATTAGATATCTAAATGGTTTGAGATGGTAGATTATTATTCATACCAGGCTTTATGTCTGACTCGAAGTTTATGTTTTCCCCTTAAACTCTCGAGTACTCAATTGATTTTGAGTAGTTTGAGAGTTGAAGTTTTCAGGTACCTCTTTAGACGAATAAGCTTTCGGAGACGTGCAGGAGGCATGATAGCTATCTAGAGTTCTCTTTTATTTTGATTCCGCTGTGTTGTTGTAGTAAAGGAAAAGTTGTTAAATTGCCTATATATATATACTCTGATCATCCAAGGGGGCATCTTCATATGTCGCTCTTGGCGTATGTTGGAATAAATATATTTCTCTAAACGTGGTTCTCGTATTGGGATTATGTAATGAATTTGAAATGTTTTGAAATGGAATGTGGAACTTGTTTGATGTTTAATTTTTTTTCTTCATATTCATGTGTTTTTGTGTATCAATGTATCTAACATTACCATATTTGGTCGCCGAGGATTAATAACTATGGATGATTGCAGCATCGGTATCCGTTAGTTTTGGGCCTCCAAGTAGGGGATGTTACACAATAGAGGGCAAAATAGGGGGGTTGGATTTTGAATTGGTAGGAGAAAAACATGCGGATTTTTTTCTTCAGTTCCCTTTATAAATTTAAGCCTTAGCCTTAATTTTTCTATTTGCTTTTTATTCCTTCTTTCGTTAGCCTTGGTCGAAAATACCTAGATATAACCCCCTTCATTTCAACTTTATTTAGACCCATTCAATCAAAAGGTGGCATGCCATCTCTTCATAGCAATGGGTGTAGAGATCTGATAGATCAAGGAGATGGACTAGGTCAACATGCGTATCTACGACATCATCTCACAAGGTAAAATCTATTTAATACTATACAATGATCATTATGTATTGTGTTAATTATATCAACATTCATATATGTTAATGCCTACCAAATATCAGTTTCATACTTAACATCTAATCTATCTACATCGCTTTATTATGATACATAATTGTTTTAAAAAAACTTTATTTATATATATAATGTTTTGGCCATAAAAAATTAGGTTTAAGTTAATGTTCAATATACAATGTTGCTTTATTTAATTTTAAAACATTGTTTAGTAATTAAATATTTTGTCTGTAAATTAAAATTAAGTTAAAATATTATGTAAGTATTTTATTCATTAAAAGTGCTTTTGGAAATAAAAAATGGTTTTCGATAGAATTGATTTCAATATAAAACAATATTAAAATAATATATATATATAAATAAATAAATATGTTCATTTAGTTACATATTTTATAAAATAAAAAATTGCTTTTGGTTTAAATATATATTTTGCCAAAATATATGTACATATATATTTAATATATAAATAAATATATATACTTAAATATATATATATATACTTAAATATATATATATATATCCTTTAATAAATATAAAAGTTTATATAAATTTTTTTAAATAAATTAATTTTTGGTTTTTTTCTTCATTTAAATATATATATATATATTTTATTTCAAAATATTACTTAGTTAAACTATGATATTTTGAAATTTTGAATTTAAATTTCAGATCTAGTTTTAAATTTGAATCTTATTTACTAAGTCAAATTCGATATTTTAAATTAAAGATAGTTAAATTTTATATTATATTTAAAATCTCTTTATACACGACTTTTAACTTAAATTTTCGAAAATTATATTCGGGCAGTAGGTATATATGAAATATTTTATTCGGGTAATGGGTTTATATGAAAGTGCTAAGTATATACACAGTAGATATAAATCTCAATATCTGTTTATGTATAAACTTAACCATGTATACTTTTATTATCTTACACATGCACGTTACACGCATATGAGTATATAATGATATACTCATAATCTACAAATATTAATCGAATTCATTAATTAAATAATTCAGAAAATTAATCATGCATATGAAAAGGGACATTGGATGACAAACAATCCAGATTATTTATGATGTAGTTAGAGATATGCCTTAAGGGTGATTCTGTAATTTGTTTTACATTATTAACTTTGTAACAAAATCTCATTCGAAGTAAAAGGTGTTTTTTTTCTATTATACACTTGTTGTAATATGTTATATTAATTAATTGTTTAATTTAAGTATATTTAGTAGAAAATCCATAAATGGTATGTTTTGTAGTAGTAATTACAATGTACTGTAATCATGAGCAATTAATCATGACATATAAACATATCGTTTTAAATATTCCTTATCAAGATGTTTTGAGACGAGATATCTGTAACAACCTATATTTTACATATCGAAGAACCATAAACTATTATTTTTATATTCATATGAGGTCGTATGAATCTTTAACTTTGGGAAATGCCTAATAGTGAAATTTTCTATTTTTAGAATTTTTCTAGACGATTTTATCCCTGAAACATGTATTGGCTATAAATTTTGATAGGAACCGAATTAGTGTTCGAGACCACTTCTATTGGAAAGATATGATGGTTTTTCTTTTCATAGAGTGGTCATAATAGCGATTTGGACTTTCTGGCTAAGAGATATGACTGTTAGAAGATTGACAATTTTTGGAGCCACTTAGTGGGTAATTAATGAGTTTGGGGCAAGTCCACTAACCTTCCCTCATAGATCTAAGCCTCCATTAACCCATTCTCCATCCAAAACCTTCTCTTTTCTCCTTCAAATCAAGTCTAAATCATAGATTAGTGATAGATCGGCAAGGAGATTCATTAAAGGTCTTCAAATCTATATATTTGGGGAAGAAATATTACACATTTGTTGTTCATTTTCGGATCTACCTCGATTTGCATGCAAAACTTGAAATTTGAGGGTTTTGGTGAGTGATTTATCATCTCTCACCTTATTATATATATAGGTTTTTTTTACATGTTTTGAATCCATTTTTAAAGTCAAAATTAAGTTTTGACGCTGTTTTAAAACCCCACCTGCAGTAAAAACATAAATAAATGGATTTTTGGTGTTCCAAACATGTCATTTAGATATGTGATTGCCTTGATAGATGTTAGGCTATGTTGTATACACCTTGTATGATGATTGCTATGGTTGATTGTGTGATTTACATGTTTGAATGTTGCTTAGTGCATATATGGTGTTTGGTTATATGCTCGTATGATTGAAAACGCTTATCGGAGTGAATTAGAGGTAGGAACCATGTAGACGGACTTCAATGAATTGGCTCTAGTGCGTTTGGAGTCATATCGTTTCATAGGCAATGCATGAGGATCGAAGCATTAAACATAGCGATGGAATTGGCGTGATGTTGAAGTGCTGAAGGAGCTACAGGATTTTGGTTTGGCATTGGTTGGTTTGGCCTAAGCACTGGTTCGATGGTGGAATAGTGCGATAGTCGAGCACGAAGATCAGTTCGGTGGTGAGCTTAGGTTGGTTGCCGAGCACAAAGATTGGTTTGGTGGTGAGCTTGGGTTGGTTTTCGGTGGTGGGCTGGGCTTGGTGATAGGACAAAGGTGGCGGTTCGGTGGTATTGTTGGCTCGATGGCCGAACAAGATTGGTTATTTGGTGGTTGTGGGTGCTCGATGGTTGAACAAGATTGGCTATTCGGTGGTGGTGGGTTCTCGGTAACCAGGCTGAGATAGTTGTTCGGTGGTGGAAGCTGTCCAAGGAAAGTGGTTTGGCTAGGCGTGTTAAGGGGTTGGCTTGCATCTAGCTTAGCTCGGTCGTAGGATGGACCGATATGGGAGGAGCATGGAGTTTAGCTATGGACTTCGATGCAAGACTCAGGGTTTCCTTGTATTCTTGGGAGTTGGTTTGGGATAATGATGGATGACCATAATAACCCGCCACAAAATGGGCGTAAATCCAATCCAGGAAACACCTATTGAAATTTAGAACCATCTCAAAGTTGGCCGTTAGTTGGTAAAAAGAACAATACAGAGCTATTTATCCACACAATCAGAATCTCACAACGTAAGGATAAAATATAACAATAATAACGGTACCCATTTCATTCAAATTTCAAAATATCATTCAAAACCATATTAAAATATCCATAATGTCAAAACCCAACAATAACCATACATGTCCGCAATATTCAAAATTAAAAAGCAATGTTTTTATTTCATGGGTACACAAAAACTACATAAAATAACAAGTAAATAAATAATCTACTGCCATAAGCATCATCCACATCTCTGCCTTCAACATTGCCCTTCCTAACCTATGTTGTAATGAGGAGGGAGTCAGAACAACATATCTCTAGTGAATAAAAATCTCGAGCCTTACTACATTAGTCCTTGGTAGTATAATTTAAATAGGAATATGTCTTACATTTTCTATCTATAACTCTTTCCAAATACAAGCCTAAATGCTTAAATAAAAAGGCTTTCCAAATATAAGCTCATAGCTAACTTGCTATCATCTCAATAACCCCCATCTACCGTCAATAATATCCTATTAATGCAAGAGATAGCACCCAAGTCACTTAATACCTTTAAGTGGAAATTAGGCAAACTTTGACCATTTACTTCCTTATATAAGGCAGGTCCACGCCATTTACGACCTAATAATCCCAAGGCAGACTCCTCATTAGTAACTATCTACCTGACATTGCATGAAATCCTTTCAGCCACTTAATACATCCTATTGAAATGGGCCTTCTACTAGGATATTCTCTACCATGCCTAACCATAAGCCCGACCATTTACTACTTCCTATATAGAGAAGAAATGGGCCCTCACATAACCACTTAATACCTTTAATCTCAAAAGTAGGTCCTTTGTATTGTGACCCATAACCATGGTGATGTCTCATATTTGTCCGACTATTCATAGGTACTAGTAGCCAGATTAGCTGGGTAGATTTACACTACAGAATTTGGGACTTACCTCATGTCCTTGTAGAATTTATCATAGACGATGTCTTACATCAGCTCCAAAATCACACTGTTAGTACAAATAGCTGGGCAGACTTCCATATTCTTTTGATTGACCTCGCATCCCTATAACTTATTCATAATCTTTATACACTCTACATATATTATCACACATCCCACCATTTCCATGATCAAGGCCTTATGAGAAATCTTTTTTATTGCACCTTTTAACAAAAATTACCTTCCTAAAGGGGATTTAATAAGATTAATTACCTATTTAACTACACATTTATACGTTATAATTATACATTAATTACGCTAGAGTGTGTGTGTATACATACGTACGTACGTACGTACATTTAAATATATGCCTAGTAATTTCTAAGCGTGCAGAATATATGCCCTATACTAGCGTTTAAAGGTCAACTCTTTAAACGATTATACAAGTCTTATTCCATATTATCAATAATACCAAAATTCCAATATTTATATCCAAAATTTCCAATAAACAGACTTGTGTAGAATAAAAATCTAAACTCAATTTATTACATCAAAATAATGAAATATTTTGATAATAGAAACATACAATTTCAATTTTTACACTCTATTCAACTCCTTTTTGACATAAAAATAAAGAAAAGAATTTCTATTTAATTCATAGGAATAAGCAGTGCAAACTATGAATAAAATTTGTACCTTGCACAAATCCATTAATTAAATTTAAAGAAAAAGAATAAGGAGTGGAATAGAAGGTAAAAGTATAAAAACCGCTAATCTACACAATTTCCATTATTTTAATATAAACAGTTAGGATTTCAACCTATAATTGACATTTCGTATTGAAGAAGTTTTGGGGGTTTATAACATGATGTTTTCGTAAACCAAAACTCCCTGAGGCATATTCAAATCCAAATTATACTAATCAATTACTAAAATAGAAAAGCTAAGATTTCCACTCACACTATAGCCTTAGCTTCGTCTCCTTTGGATTTGACATGCCTTTAATAACCTCTATCAGATTTCTTCTTTTTGATATGTATGCAGCAAGGGATTTGTATATACGTTAGATTCAGAGAATTAGAGGAGCAAATGTTGAAAAAGTAAACAATAAACAAAGATAAATCTATAGGATTTCTTACCTGAAACCCTAATGAAGTTTGTTGAATCTTGGAAGAGATGAACTGACGGAGCTTCGCTAATGTTCCAAAATTATCATGTGAATAAAAGTGAGGGGTCTAGGGTCTTATTTATAGTGGTGAGGAAGCACCACAACCGTCAGATTTAAATAATTAAATATGAAACGTTAAAAATTGCAAAACCCTAGCCACCATTATACTAGAAGCAGTCGACCGCCCCTACCACTGGCAGACCAGTAGCAGTCGACCGGTCGAGGTCAATGGTCGACCTCTTCCCTTATTTTGGGAACGTTTGTTTTTTATACTCCTTAATTGATTTTTAACATCAACGTTAACTTTAACGTTTCTTTAATCCCCAAGTCTATCTACTGTTGACTTTTGAATATTAAATTTTAAAATTAATTATTCATTTGAATTGTATTCTATTTAAATTATTTTAAATTCGAAACTTCAAACGTCCATAACTTTTCCGTTTGAGCTCCGTTTTCAATATATTATATATGGAAATTGATCGGAATTTCACCACGAACGCAAGGGCATAAATTTCATGGTCAAATTCCAACTTTTGCAAAATTTAGGCCCCGTTTGGTTTGCTGTTTTTAGTTTTGTGTTTTCGTCTAAACAAAAATGCGCATTTCTTATACATTGTTGGAAAACACGCAATTTTGAAAAATGAAATTAACATAGAAAATAGAAAACAAGTTTATTTGATTTTTCGTGTTTTGAGGCATAACAAAAGGATGGAAAACAATTCATCCCCTCCGTTTCCCGTCGATCGTCGTAATGGCTAAGAATCGTAAAAGGATTTCCCTCATTTTCTTGTATTTTGTATTGTTATGTTGAAAACACAAAACGCAAAACTAAAAACGAAACCAAACCGGCCCTTATATTTTTACCCTTGTCTTATTTAATTTAATTTACTTTATCCAATTTATCTTATGATTGATTTTACGGGGTGTTACATTTTTCTCCCATTAAAAAGGATTTCGTCCCCGAAATCTCTCATCCATAAGTGCAATGTGATTATGTATTGCAGACATACTATAAATGAGCTTAATCCTAGCGTGAGTTTGTAATTGTGACATATAAGTATGTATGCAAAACACCCTAAACATGCATGAAAATTTCTACATGAGTGCAAAATAATAATGAAAAGTGTAGCAACCTTCTCCTACTATCCAATCTAGCAACTACAATGTAACCAAAATCTAAATTTGGAGAGAAAAGTTTACCAGTGAGATGCTCAAAATGAGAGATCTTCATCTTCTCTTCAGTTTTCCATGTGCTTTCTACCGGGTTATCTCCCTATTGTACTCAAACCAACCTAATTTCTTTGTTGCAGAGCTTCCTAGTTCTATGCTGCATAATGTTTGCGGTGGCATGAGATGCTATCAACTTCGTCTCAATATCCCCTAATTGATCAGGCTTTACCACAATAGTTATTTCATAAAGGCATTTTCTCAAGTGCAAAACGTGAAAACATCATGGACTCCTGCCAGTCTATCGGGTAACCCCATATGGTAAGCCAGTCTTCTTATCCTTCCATAATTCGAAAGGCCCAAGAAATCTTAGTGCCAACTTTCCTGATTTTCCGAATCTCACGACCTTCCTAAGAGGGGAGACTTTGATAAATACCACGTCCCTAACCTTAAACTCCAATTCTTTCCTTCTCTTATCCATGTAGGATTTCTGGTGATCTTGTGCTGCCTTCATTCGCTGCCTAATCAACTCTACCTTCATCGAAGATTCGCGAATCAAATCTGATCTGAGTAAAATTTGGTCAGTGGTTTTCCACCAACAATTTGGCGATTTGCATGGCCTTCCATAAAGCGCTTCAAAGAGCGCCATACCAATCGTCTATTGATAGCTATTATTATAAGTAAATTCCACTAAAGGTAGGTGCTGCTTCCAATGTCCTCCGAAGTCCATGATGCATGCTCTCAACAAGTCCTCCAAGATCATATTCACTCTTTTTGTTTGTCCATCTATCTACGGGTGGTAAGTATTATTGAGATTCAATGTTGTTCCTAAAGATGTCTACAAACTCCTCCAAAACTCGCTACTAAATGAGGGGTCTCTATCACTAAAAATGCTGACCAAAATTCCATAAAGTCGCACCACTTCCTTAAGATAAATCTGTGCTAAAGATGCTGCGGTCCTATTACTCCTGAAGGGAATAAAATGAGCACTTTTAGTGAATCTAACAACTATTACCCAAATTGTTTCATTACCTCTTTGACTTCTAGGCAACTCATCTATGAAATCCATTAATATGTGTTCCCATTTCTAAGTCAGAATTTCTAATGGCAATAAAAATCCTCCGGGCTCCCCTTGCTCAGCTTTCATCCTTTGACATGTTAAACACTTAGAAACAAATTCAGCTACACTCTTTTCTATCCCTGGCCAGCAGAAAATCCATTTCATTACCCTGTACATCTTATCTCCTCCAGGGTGAATAGTCATTCATGAATGGTGACATTTTATAAGCACTTCCTCCAATATACTATCAATTTTTAGGGCGCTAAGGCATCCATCTCTCCTCAAACATCCATTCTCATCAACTACATATCTATTAACATGGTGAAATTGTTCTCTTCTCCTTAGCTTATCTAAGATATCCACTATCTCCTTATCCTTGTTTTGCTCAAGTTCAATACGGTCCGTCAGCATAGTTCCAACTTCCGTCGCTGCCAAACAGTTTTGAATGGGTTCTATTAGCAGTTGGAAGTTGAAATTTGAGAGGAACTCCAACTCCCTCCACTCATATATAGCACCCAAGATAGCATGCCTCCGCTAAGGACGTCGGCAATGACATTCCCTTTTCTGGGGGTATATTGTATCCCAAAGTCGTGGGATGTTATAAACTCCATCCACCTCTGCTGCCTAAGGTTTAAGCCTTTTTGGGAAAATAGATATTTGAGTGATTTATGGTCGATAAACAACTCAAACCTTTCTCCCAAAAGACAGTGCCTCTACATCTTCAAGGCAAAAATAATGGTTGCCAACTCCAAGTCAGGCAATTGGTATCTCTTCTCATGGTCCTTCAGTTGGCTGTAAGAATAAGCTATCACTCTTCCTTCTTGGATAAGAACTGCTCCCAATCCTATGCCACATGCGTTTGTATAAAACCGCAAAAAGCTTTGTTCCTTTGGGAATGATGAGTACTGATGCACTTGTCAATAGTTCCTTTAGCTTCCAGAATGCTTCCGCGCATTTCTCATCCCGAGCGAAGACTAAATTCTTTTTGGTCAAACTGGTTAGAGGAACTGCTTTCTTTTCAAAATCTTTTATGAATATCCTATAATAACCTGCTAACCCTAGAAAACTTCTAACCTCCGTGGCATTCTTTGGAGTCTTCCAATTTTGAATAGCTTCCACTTTTGTGGGGTCTACTGCTAACCCATGTGTTGAAACAATATGCCCAAGAAATCTCACTTTGTTCTTCCAAAAGTGGCATTTTGAAAATATGGCTATAAGTTGGTGCCTTCTCAAGGTTCCTAATATATCACTTTATTGATTTTCATGCTCCTTTTCGCTTTTAGAAAACACCAAGATTTCATCTACAACTCTTAAGCCACACTACACTCTTATCGCAGTTTAAGACTACTCTGTAGTATGACAACCAATCCATACCCCAATTAAGTCCATAACCCTTGAAATTCAGAACTTATGCATTGCATATGAAATCAATGTCATATATGTCTAACACTAGGTCTTTGTAAATTGAGAAAATATGCGTTGTCCCTCCAATTGGATTTGAAACTACTATTGGGTGGTAGCCGTTTGGATTTGAAGGTTTAAGGAGTTAATCACATTCCTAGCTATAAATGAATGTGATGCTTCGGAGTTAAATAGAGTACAAATTTTAATCCCTACCTTCCATAGTTGTCTTTCCTTGGTCTCTCGAAGGTGGTCTGCTCAAAATAAGGCAGCCTCAATGGCATAGACTTGCCCATTGCCCTTCCTTCACCATCTTTGGACATTGATTTTTGAAATGCCCTTCCTCATGGTAGTGCTAACATATCCCCTTAAAAGCTTTCTTCAATAGATTTAATCTACAATCCTTCGCAAAGTGTACTTTCTTTTGGCATATATTACACACTTTTCCTTCTTCCTTGAATTTTCCTTTTGACCTCTTATTTGCCACCAAAAATTTCCTTACTTGGCCCCTCTCTGATTTTGTGTGGGTCCTTCCTTCTCCTTCTCATTCTCCATTTCTTTCTCTTCAGCATTCATCGTTTACAGTAAAGCCATCTCAACAAGCATCTCGTAGGTAGCTCCAGTGGGTATCCGAGTCAACAATCATTCCCTAAGCAGGGAGTTCAAACTTCATGGCCTTTCTCATGATTGTATCAATCAAACTCATCTCGAATTTAGCTAATTCAGTGAACTTGCTAATGTACTCCTTTAGAGTGGAGTCTCCCTACCTAGGCTGTATAAATTTCTCTAATTGTATGCTCACTTCTATTCTTGATATAAACCTAGTCTTAAATTGGTTCTTGAACTCATCCCAAGTGACAATCTTATCATCGTTCTCTCCAGCCACCAAATTCCACCAATCCAAGGCTTCTCCTTTAAGGTGCCAAGCTACCATTCTTTGCTTCACTTGATTCTCCTAACCAATCTCCTGAAATATCCTCTCACAATCATTTATCCATGCCTTAGTCTCTAAGAAGCTTTCCTTTCCAGAATATACTCTTCCTCCCATAATCATAAAATCCTTACACATTTTGGAAAAATCGATAGGACAAGGTGTTGCCTCGGTAGGCGAGACAAACTAGTGTAGTCTACTGGGGAAACGTGGACTTGTCCTACCTGCCTGAGGTGTTGTTTATACCATTCAGGCATTCCTTGAATGGTGGGAATTCCTCTGGCATGGTTCCCAATCTCAAAAGAAAAAGGATTTTCAGCCATAGTCTACTATCTATAGGTTAAAATTTTAGTTGTAATTTTATAAGATAGTATTATATGCTGAAAGAAAGATTTGCCTAGCGTATATGAATATGTTCATAATAAAGTGTATATATAATAGGTTTTTTTGGAAATAATCTTTTTAAAAATAACAAGTACGTCTTTCATATGTATACTTTTCCTCGTTAATCGGGTAACCTAAGCTCTAATACCATATGTAACAACCCACCTTGAAATTGGCCAAAATTCTGACCCATAAAAGGCCCATCGAAACTTAAAACCATCTCAAACCTAGTTGTTGGTTGGTAAAAAGAACAATATAGAGCTATTTTTCTACATAATCAAAATCTCATAGCGGAAGGATAAATTATAATAATAATAACAGTGCCCATCTAATTCAAATTTCAAAATATCATTCAAAACCATATTAAAATATCCATAATGTCAAAACCCAACAATAACCGTACATATCCACAATATTCAAAATTACAACATTGTTTTTATTTCATGGGTACATAAAAAACTGCATACTATAATAAGTAAATAAATAATCTACTACCACAAGCATCGTCAACGCCCTCGCCTTCAGTATCGCCCTTCCTAACATGTGTTGTAATGAGGGAGGAGTCAGAACAACATATGTCTGGAGAATAAAAATCTCGAGCCTTACTACATTAGTACTTAGGCACTATAATTTAATTAGAGATATGTCTTACGTTTTCTACCTACAAGATAAGTCTTTCCAAATACAAGCTTAAAGGCTTACATAAAAAGGCTTTCCAAATATAAACCCATGCTAACTTGCTATCATTCTAACAACCCATATCTACCACCAATAATGTCCTATCAATGCAAGAGATAGTAGCAAAGTCACTTAATATCTTTTAATGGGAATTAGGTAGGCTCTGACCATTTACTATCTTATATATAAGGTCCACGTCATTTACGACCTATAATCCCAAAGCAGACTCCTTACTAGTAACTATCTAGCTGACATTGCTGTGGAATCCTTTCAGCCACTTAATACTTCCTATTGAAGCGGGTCTTCTACTAGGATACCAACTACCGTGCCTAACCCATAACCCCGACCATTTACTACTTCCTAGATAGAGAAGAGGCGGGCCCTCACATAACCACTTAATACCTTCAATCTCTAAATCAGATCCTTCGTATTATGACCCCATAACCATAGTGACGTCTCACATTAGTCTGACTGTTCATAGGTACTAGTAGCCAAATTAGTTGGAAAATTTTACCCTATAGAATTTTGGACTAACCTCGCATCCTCGTAGTTATTTATTATAGGCAATGTCTCACATCAGCCCTAAAGTCACATTGCTGGTAGCCAGATTAATTGGACAGAATTTCGTGTGCTTTTTACTGACCTTGCATCACTATAACTTAGTCATAATCTTTATACACTCTACATATATTATCACACATCTTACCATTTCCATAATTAAGGCCTTATAAGAAATCTTTCTATTATGCCTTTTAACATTAATTACCTTCCTTTGAGGGATTTAATAAGATTAATTACATATTAAACTATGCATTTATATGTTATAATTATACATTAATTATGCTAGTGTGTATGTATATATATACATATGCCTGGTATTTTTTAAATGTGTGAAATATACGCCCTAAACTAGCATTTAAATGTCAATTCTTTAAACAATTATACAAGTCTTATTTCATACAATCAATAATACCAAAATTCTAATATTCATATCCAAAATTTCCAATAAACAGACTTGTATAAAATAAAAATCTAAACTCAATTTATTACATCAAAATAATGGAATATTTTGATAATAGAAACATACAATTTCAACTTTTACGCTCTATTCAACTCCTTTTTCACATAAAAATAAACAAAAGAATTTCTATTTAATTCATGGGAATAAACGGTGCAAACTGTGAATAAAATTCGTACCTTACACATTATTTCTTAATCAGAATCCTTTAATCAAATTCACAGAAAAAGAATAAGTAGTGGAATAGAAGGTAAAATTATAAAAACTACAAATCTACACAATTTCCATTATTTTAATATACAAAAATTTGAAATTTCAACCTAGAATTGACATTTCGCATTGAAGGAGTTTTGGGGGTGTATAATATGATGTTGTAAACCAAAACTCCATAAGGCATATTCAAACCCAAATTATACTTATCAATTTCTAAAATAGAAAAGCTAAGGGTCCGTTTGGTTTCATTTTGTATTTTGAGTTTTGTGTTTTCAACTTGCACTAAGAAATAGCAAGAAATAAGAGAAGAAGATTTATAATTCTTAGCCATTGGGACGACCAACGGACAACGAAAGAGTTTGATTGTTCTCCGTGCTTTTATTATCTCTCGAAACACGAAAAACAAAATAAACTTGTTTTCTATTTTATATGTTAATTTCATTTTTCAAAATTGTTTGTTTTTCAACTATACATACAACGGACGCATTTTTGTATAGACGAAAACACAAAACTAAAAACGACAAGCCAAACGGGGCCTAAGATTTCCACTCAAAGTATAGCCTTAGTTTCGCATCCTTTGGATTTGACATGACTTTGACCACCTTTATTAGGTCTCTTCTTTTTGATATATATAAAGCAAGGGATTTGTATATACGTTGAATTCAGAAAATTAGAGGATTGGAGAAGAAGAAGTTGGAAAAAATAGACAATAAATAAAGATTAATCTATAGGATTTCTTATCTGAAATCCTAATGAAGTTTTATGAATCTTGAAAGAGATTAACTGACAGAGCTTCGTTAATGTTCCTAAAATATGTTGTGAATAAAAGTAAAGTGTCTAGGGTCTTATTATAGTGGTGAGAAAACACCAGAACCACCGAATTTAAATAATTAAATCTATATTCAAAATTTCAAAACCTTAGCCGCCATTATATAGCTATGCGGTTAAACCACTTAGTGGTTTCATAGCGGTGGAAGTGCAAAAAATTATAGTGGAGACAAAGCGGGGATATGGTGGAAAATAGTGGGGTGCAAAAGGCTTCATTAGATATAAAACCAAATATTTAAAGTTAATTTTTTTTCATTCTCACATCATTTATGTAGAAAAAAGAAAAATTATTTAATATTTTATAACAAAATCAAAGAATATCATGGTTTATGTAGTCAAGATTTGGTGAATACAATAGATTTCTAACTTATATTGAGAATTTATGCCTTAAAATAAGTCTCTACCCAAAACTTTGTTTATTTAGTTTAAAATGGAACTAGTTAAATCAACCATCTTATATTATTATTGCTAAAGCGGGTGCTAAAAAGATCTTGATTTAGCGGGTGTAGCGAAAAATAGTAGGGCTTAAAGTTGTTCTACTGTTTTATAGCGCTATATTGAAAAAGCATAGCGGTTGAGCGCTATGCGATATAGCAAGGATTTTATGAGGCTTTAGTGAGGCTTTAACCGTACGATTATAAGGGAAGTGGTCGACCGCCCCTATCACTGGTCAATTGGTTGCGGTCGGCCGGTGAGGTTAGGGGTCGACCTCTTATCTTATTTTGGGAATGTTTGATTTTTATATTCCTTAATTGATTTTTAACGTTAACGTTAATTTTAACATTTCCTTAATCCCAAAGTCTATATACTGTTAACTTTTGAATTTCAAATTTTAAAATTAATTATTCATTTGAATTCTATTTAAATTATTTTAAACCCAAAACTTCAAACGTCTATAACTTTTCTATTTGATCTCCATTTTCCACATATTATATAAGGAAATTGATTAGAATTTTGCCATGAACGCAACGACATTACTTTCGCAATCGAATTCCAACTTTTGCATAATTTTCATTTTTTCCCTTATATTATTTAATTTAATTTATCCAATTTATCTTATAGTTGATTTTATGGGGTGTTACAATGACCCCAGGGTGACTCTAGATGACTATAGGGATGGCCACCAACAAAGTACGATGACTTCGATAACTCGATGTGGCGAGTGACTGTGGCGTCTGGTGGTGGATCGAAAGGAAGAGTTCTTCGTGATAGCTTGTAGAGTAAAACGTGAGGTGGTGATACTCGTGAGTAAAACATGGTAGTCTGTGTGTATCCTGGGTAGTCGATGTGTACCCATGTGTTGAACGTCTACGTGTGTCCAGTCCTTAACCATCTTTGTGGACAAGAGTTGAGCATCTATGTGGCAGTTCTACTATCGGTACATGTGCTAAGGGATTGATGAATAACTCTGTGGTTATGATGCTCACTAACGGGATATGGTAGTCTATATATACCCAAGGTAGTCTGTGTGCATGCATATTTTGAACGTTTGCATGTGTCCATTCCTTAGTCATCTATATGGGCAATGAGTTGAGCATTTGAGAGAATTATTATATATCTGAAGCACTTGAGTGAGAGATGCAAGGCTGTGTGATGGATACTATGTTTACTATGTGCTTGGTATGTTGTGTGATACCCCTACACCCCATATTTTTGACTTGAGATAGTAGTGTAGCATATATTGTGTTTAATGCTAACTCTTTGGATGTAAGGATAGGTCAGGTATGGTTGTTCATAACCTATACCCTATTTACTATATACGAGTTTTATAGTATTTTAAGATGATATATCGCTCCCACCAAACTATTGTTTGACCCAAGGTTTTATGCTTTGCTTCTTATTTTCTCAGGTACTCTTAAATGAGTAGATTAGGGATAACAGGTTAGGATAGCGCAAGGAGCTGTATGGAGTACGAGCAGGAGGCTACGCTTTCATATATCTATACTTGGAGCTTACCATCATTTATATTTTGCTGTGCTTACCATCATTTATATTCTACTGTGCAGTATTGTGGAGCTATGTCAGTAATTGTATTGTTAGAGACACTTATAGACTTTCTTATGGAGATTTAGGATGTATAAACTCGTTAATTCAGTTTTTGTATAGTCTGTGAACCTGATGCACTTCGATGTTCTTATTAATTTTTCATTTGATTATATCACCTTCTCACTTGTTTTACATCTATTATTTTTTATCTCTACGCTGTGAGATGTTCTACAGGTTCTGTGTTTGGATTTTTCTCTACTTTACATTCTTGGCTACCACCCTACATCGGCCGGGTACTTCCACGGTGCATTATATAGGTATATTGGGTACCAAAGGTGTAGGGCGGTCATCACATTTGGTATCGGAGCTTAGGTTACATAGACAACCTAAGTTGATACTTGGATCCATTAGAGATAAGGAAGGAGCTATCATTTTAGAATGGATCCATCGATATATGAGAGAGCATACTTGTTATATTTTGGTTTTCAAACTATATTGTAATATATATATATACATAGTGTATAATTCACATTGCATTCATGGACATCACTTATTCCTTTTAAAGAGATTGATCATTCTTATTATAGCTTATAAGAATGAGCCGACTAATAAGGAACGTTGCTAGGAACATGTTCATTGATATAGTGCGAAACATGGTTCAGAATGCCCAAGTTGCTCCTGCTGCAGTTGTTGGTGGTGGTGCTCCAGTGCAGGCGCTAAGGACTGACTTTGCCAAATTGAGCAAGGATTTCTCTACTCTGGATGGCAAACAGTTTCTTGGAACAAAATCAACCGACGAAGTGCAGGATTGGTTAGATATCTACAAATGCATCTTTGAGGACGTGGAGTTAGAGGAGGCGATGAGGAGGAAGCTGGCCTGTAGATAGCTTCATGAGAGAGCTATGGGGTGGTGGAATGCCTTTAAGATTACTACTCCCGAGGACCAGATTACTTGGGAGCAGTTCAAGGCGAGATTTGAAGAGAAGTATATACCAACCGCTCAAAATTCAGTATTCTTCTAGAAGTTTGCTGAATTGAGATAGAGAGATATGTCTGTGATGGAGTATGTAGCCAAGTTTAACATGCTACCGAAGTACGGTTTATATTTTATCGATACTCCACTCAAGAAGAATGAGAAGAAGAATGAGAAGTCTATCATGGGCTTAGACGATTATCTTAGAGAGAAGATTATAGGGAATATTGATGAGCCATTTGAGAGGCTGGTGGAGAAGACTCTTCGACATGTGAGTTTGTACCCTAAGCCTAAGTTGGTTGTTGCTCCTAAGGATGAGCCAAAGGCGCAAGCTAGCGAGGGAGGCAAGAATAAGTGGGACAACAAGAAGAAGAAGCAATTTCAAAAGGATGGCCAAAGAAGAGCAAGTGGGAGCCTACATGCTATGGAGGTGGACAGAGGGGCCAACTTAGCAAAGATTGCAGGAACGAGAAGAAAGGATGTCTCAACTGTAATAAACCATGGCATATCAAGAAGGATTACCCAGAATCATCGAGAAATAAGCAGGTTGTGTCTACTTACGCTTTGAACGCTGTTCCAACTATGTTGAGTGCTTCATTGATGAAGGAGAAAGGAAAAAGCGTCGTTATATAGAGTATGCTTTCTATTTCTAATACACATATATGTCTTTTATTCGATACAGGGGCTTCACATTCCTTCATTACTAGAGATTCGGTCGATGGGTTGGGGTTGAAACCCCAGATAGTTAATCGACCTATGATTATCACAAACCCTGTTGTAGGATCGACTAACTTGTGCATAGTTTGTCGAGGCATAGCCTTATCGAGTCATGGATGTTTGTTTGCTTGTGATTGCTTTGTTTTGGCTTCTGTGGGGTTCTATATTATACCGGGACAGACTGGCTGTGGAAGTATGCGGTAGTGGTGGATTACGAGAGGCTATTGGTGACGGTTGGGGCTATAGAGGGGCGAACGATAGTGATTAGCTGCCCACCAAAGGATGGAGTTATGGTTGGATTTCTATATTCGCTTGAGACTCCACAGGATGAGTTATCATTTGTGCCTACAGAGAGAGAGAGAGAGTATTGAGACATATTTGAGGAGGTGATCGGATTA
The DNA here is from genome assembly GCA_030737815.1 of Allium fistulosum. Classification (NCBI taxonomy): domain Eukaryota; kingdom Viridiplantae; phylum Streptophyta; class Magnoliopsida; order Asparagales; family Amaryllidaceae; genus Allium; species Allium fistulosum. The sequence goes on along the minus strand of CM060908.1, from coordinate 940,824,613 downwards.
CCTTCACACCAAGAGATTGAGTTCCGTATAGACTCGGTGAAGGATGCCATACCGATAGTTATGCCTTTGAGGTGTATGGCACCTAGAGAGAAGGAATTGGAGGTGCAAGTGAATGACCAGTTGAGGCGAGGGTTCATTCGTAGGAGCATATCTGAGTGGGGTGCACTTGTAGTATTCGCCACCTAGGCAGATGGCTCTCTGAGGTTTTGTGTAAATTACCATGAGCTGAATAAGGTGACAAAGAAGAACAAGTATCCACTCCTGCGTATTGATGACTTGTTCGATCAGCTCAATAATATTAAGGTGTTCTCTCAGTTAGACCTTGCGATGGGGTTCCATCAACTGAGGGTGGCGAAGGAGAGTGCTCCAATTACAGCGTTTCTTATGTCATCTAGACTCTAAGAATGGTTGGTTATGCCTTTTGGGATAAAAAATGCACCGGCATACTTTGTTCATCTTATGAATTTTGTTTTCAGGGATCAGTTAAATAAGTTGGTACTTGTGTTCATGGATGATATCCTTGTTTATTCGAGGATTTTGGAAGAACACAAGGAGCATTTGAGGATTATGCTCAAAGTGTTGAGAAAGCACCGATTAAAGCGAAGTTTTCAAAATATCACTTCTGAAGGAGGGAAGTGCGATTTTTGGGTCATGTTGTTTTTGAGCAGGGCATTGTTGTAGACCCTGGAAAGGTGGCGGCATTAAAGGACTGGTCTCGACCTAAGACCACTATAGACGTGAGAAGTTTTCTTGGACTGGCGGGATACTGTAGACATTTTACCTAGGACTTCTCTAAGGTAGCAACACAGTTAACCAACTTGACGAAGAAAAATTAGACTTTTATTTAGGATGTAAGGTGCGAGCACACATTTGTGGCAGTAATATAGGACTGGGATTGACCCAAGACCATTATAGATGTGAGAAGTTTCCTTGGACTGGTAGGATACTATAGACGTTTTATTCAGAACTTCTTTAAGGTAGCAGTGCTATTAACCAACTTGACAAAGAAGAATCAAACTTTTATTTGGGACGTGAGGTGCGAGCATGCGTTTGTGAGTCTGAAGGAGAGGTTGACGAGTGCACCAGTGTTAGTCATTCCGAGCAAGAACAAGGAGCTAGCAGTATACACAGAGGCCTGTGGTACTAGACTTGGTACGGTGTTGATGTAGAGGGGAAAGGTTATTTCCTACGCTAGTTGACTGCTGAAACTACACTAGAAGAAGTATCCAACTCACAATTTAGAGTTGGCAGCAATAGTATTTGCTTTGAAGATATGAAGGCATTATTGCTTAGGGAGAGGTTCGAGTTGTATACAGACCATAAGTCGTTGAAGTATCTATTCTCTCAGAAGGACCTCAACCTTTGTTAGCAGCGATGGTTAGAGTTCCTAGCCTCCTATGACTTCGACATTTCTTATACGCCTGGTAAGGGAAATGCATTCGCTGATGCATTGAGTAGAAGATATGCTAGCTTGGGAGTGATGTTCCTAGAGTGGAAGCAATTGGATTTCATTAGCTATGATTTTAGACCTCGACCCGAGCTAGATCCGGAAGTGTTGGCTAGCTTGACGATTAGACCTATCTTAATTGAGTGGATTAGTTATAGTCAGAGGTAAGAAGCTAGACTAGCAGAGATCATGGCGAACATAAATAAAGGGGTAGAGTCTGAGGAGATAAAGCAGTACAAGGTTGACCATGATGGTTGGCTCTGTAAGGATAGAAGATTGTTTATTCCTAATGTCGATGGGTTGAGGGAAGAGTTTCTACAAAAGTGCCATATTTCAAGATTGACTATACATCTCGGTGGCAATAAAATATACCACGATATGAGGCAGACTTTTTATTGGGAAGGCATGAAGAAGGTTATTGGAGCATTCATCTCGAAGTGCATGAACTGTCAGTTGGTAAAGACAGAGCAGAAGAAGACGAGTGGTTTGCTGTAATCACTCGAGATTTCCAAGTGGAAACGGGAACAAGTCTCGATGGACTTCGTCGATGGATTGCCAAGGACCAGGGGAGGGTACGATAGTATTTGGGTTATAGTCGATTGATGAAGAGTGCCCGATTCAAACCTGTCAAGTCAAGTAGAATGGCATCCAAATTGACCGAGTTGTATGTGAAATGGTTTATGCGATTCCATAATGTGCCAAAAAGCATTGTTAGTGACCGAGACCCTTTATTCACTAGTGGGTTTTGGAAGAGCTTACAAGAGGCGTTGAGGATGGAGCTGCATCTTAGTACACTTATCACTCACAACTGATGGGCATACCGAGAGGGTGAATTGTATCTTGGAGGATCTCTTGCAAGCCTACATTCTTGATATTGGTGGCTCATGGGACGATCATTTGCATTTAGTAGAGTTCGCATACAACAACATTTATTAATCTAGCATCGGTATGGCATGAGAAGTTATATGGCCGACCATGCAATGCTCCTTCATGTTGGTGGGAAGCAGGCGAGAAGCTAATACTTGGGCCGGACATGATTAGAGAGACTTTGGGGAAGATTGATACCATTCCAAATGAAAGCTTCTCTGGATAGACAGAAGAGCTACACTGATAGGAGGAGACGTGGTTTAGAGTTCTCCGTCAGCGATATGGTATTCGTCAAGCTCTCTCCTTTAAAGAATGTTGTTCGATTTGGTACTAAGGGGATGTTGGCACTGAGATAACTTAGTCCTTTTTCGATACATGAAAGGATTAGGGACCTGGCTTACAGAGTCGACTTACCTCAGAAGATGGCAGGCGTGTACAGCGTACCATGTTTCTCACTTGCGGAAGTCTATGCAGGACTCATGCGTTATGTTTAACCGGATCAACTTGATGATATCGAGATTGAACCAGAAGCATCGAGACCTCATATGCCTATGCATATCGTCGGGCAGGATACGAGGCAGCTTAGGAGGAAGATGATAAAGCTGCCGAAGGTTCAGTGAAATGAGAGCGAAGGTGATTGTACTTAGGAGACCAAGTAGAGCATGCAGACCACTTATCCCAAACTCTTTACTTGGTGAGACTTCTCTTTATCGCATTTACTTTCACTATTGATGTCACATAGGGTAGTTTAGTATCCGTAATGCAAGAGTAGATGTAGATATCATTTAATGCTTTGTGTGCATGTTTGATGTTTGATCGTGGATAATAGGCATGTGGGGTAGCTATGTCTCATATTACCTTGATTGCATTGAGGATTTCATGAGCGAAATTCCTAAAGTGGGAAGAATATAAATGCCCATATTTTACCTATTGGAAGATCATAAAATATTATTTTTATATTCATATGAGGTCATATGACTATAATTTTGGGAAATGCCTATTAGTGACATTTCCTATTTTTAGAAATTTTCCAAACGATTTTACCCAGAGAAACTTGTATCAGTTATAACTTTTGATAAGAGTCGATTAGCATCCGTTACTACTTCTATTGGAAAAATATGATGGTTTCTATTTTCATAGAGTGGTCATAATAGCAATTTGGACTTTCTAGCAAGGAAATATGGTTGTTTAAAGATTGCCGGTTTTTGAAGCAGCTTAGTGGGTAATTATAGAGTTTGTGGGCAAGCCTACTAACCCATTCCGGGTTTGAAGACCTTATTGGCTGAACCATCATTCCCAAATCACTTTTACACCTTCTCTCATAGATATAAGCCTCCATTAACCCATTCTCCACCTAAAACCTTTTCTTTTCTCCTCTAAATCTAGTCTAAATAATAGATTGGTGGTAGATTAACAAGGAGATTCAATAGAGATCTTCAAATCTTTGGGAAGAAAAATTACATCTTTGCCATTCATTTTTGGATCTACCTTGATTTTTGTGCAAAACTTGGATTTTGGGGGGCTTTGGTGAGTGATTTATCATCTCTAGCCTTATTATATATGTGTATATAGGTTTTAAAATGTTTTGAATCCTTTTTTAGTCAAAATTAAGTTTTAACGCTGTTTGAAAACCCAACCTACAGTAAAAACATTAATAAATGGATTTTTGGTGTTCTAAATATGTCATTTGGATATGTGACTGCCTTGGTAGATATTAGGCTATGTTGTATATACCTTGTACGATGATTGCTATGACGATTGTGTGATTTAAATGTTTGAATGTTGTTTGGTGCTTGTATGGTGTTTGTTTGTATGCTTGTATGGTTGAAAACGCTTATTGGAGCGAATTAGAGGTAGGAATCGTGGAGACGGACTTCGACGGATAGGCTCTAGAGCGTTTAGAGTCATATCGTTGCATATGTGATGCACTAGGGTTGATGCGTTAAGCATAGCGATGGAATTGGTGCGATGTTGAAGTGTTACATGATTTTGGTTCGGCATTGGTTGATTCGGCCTAAGCGTTGGTTTGATTGTGGAATAGTGCAATAGTCGAGTATGAAGATTAGATCAGTGGTGAGCTTGGGTCAGTTGCCAAGCAAAAGATTGGTTCGGTAGTAAGCTTGGCTCCATGAAAGAACAAAGGTGGCATTTCGATGGTAATGTTGGCTCGGTGGCCGAACATGATCGGTTGTTTGATGGTGATGGGTGCTCGGTGGCTAAACAAGATTGGCTATTTGGCAGTGGTGGGTGCTCGGTGACTGAGCCAAGATAGCTATTTGGTGGTGGAAGTTGGTCCAAAGAAAGTGACTTGGCTAGGCCTGTTGAGGGGTTGGTTTGCATCTAGCTTAGCTCAATTGTAGGATTAACCGACATGGGTAGAGCACAGAGCTTATCTACGTACCTTGGTGCAAGGCTTCAGGTTACATAATAGTCTTGGGAGTTGGTTCGAGATATGGATGGACGACCCCGGGGTGACTCTAGATGACTTTAGGGACGAAAACCAACGAAATACGATGACTTTGATAACTCGATGTGGCGAGCGACTATGGCATCTGGTGGTGGACCGAAAGGACGATTTTTGCGTGATAGCTCATAGAGTAGAATGCGAGGTGGTGATGATCGTGAGTAAATATGGTAGTCTGTGTACTCAGGGTAGTCTGTGTGTACCCATGTATTGGACGTCTGCGTGTGTCCAGTGCTTAGCCATCTATATGAGCAAGAGTTGAGCATCTATGGGGCAGTTCTACTATTAGTACATGTGCTAAGGGATTGATGGATAATTCTATGGTTATGATGCTCATTAACAGGATATGGTAGTCTGTGTGTACCCATGGTAGTCTGTGTGTACACATATTTTGGACGTCTGCATGTGTCCAGTCCTTAGCCATCTGTGTAGGCAATAAGTTGAGCATGTGAGAGAGTTATCGTATATCCAAAGCACTTGAGTGAGAGATACAAGGCTGTGCGATGGATACTATGTTTACAGTGTGCTTGGTATGCTATGTGATACCCCTATACCCCATTTTTTCCACTTGCGATACCAGTGTAGCATATATTGCGTTATATGCTAACTCTTTGGATGCAGGGACATATCAGATATGGTTTTTCTTACCGTATACCCTATTTACTATATACAAGTTTTATAGTATTTTAAGATACACTAGACTGTTGCCTGACTCGAGGTTTTATGATTTGTTTCTTATTATCTTGGGTACTATTAAATGAGTAGATTAGGGATAACGGGTCTGGATAGAGCATGGAGCTGTATGGAACGTGAGTCAGCGGAATAGGGATCTTAAGACTAAATTAACACTATAAGGGGGATGAATAATGTTTAATGAATTATATACATATTTTTCAAATTCTTTAAGATTATACTTGGAATGATGTAATTAACAATCACATAAACACTCATAGAATCAAAGAGCAGATAAAAGTAAATGAAATAAAAGTAAAAAAGGAAAAAACACACCAGAATTTTATATTGGTTTGGAGTTACCCTACATCCAGTCCTGCACAATTTCCAGGTTACAAGCACACCCACTAGATTTACGGGCCACTAAGCATACCCAATTGATTTTACAGGCTACAATCACAGCTACTTGGATTTTAGGGATACGGGGCATACCATAAAGTATTAAAGTGATTTGATAGATTTTACAAACTTAGCTCTTCGATCTTGATCACAATTGATCCTATAACTCTTGAATAACACTTTGATCTTGAGAGAGATGAGAGAAATCACAGAGTATATGAAAGAGAATCAAACTAGTAATGATTGAATTTGATTCTGGTTGAATTTCGGCAGAGTTTTGGTAAACATTGATTTAGAAATCAAGAGAATGAAAAGAGGAGAGAAAAATAAAAAAGTAGTTAATGAAAATTCGTTTGGAAGTTTGGTATATATAGGGAAACAACGATCATGTCCATTCACGAAGAGATACGACGAAAAGACACTTCCATTCAAATTTGAGTTTTGAATTTTACGGCCACTATGTCGACATACATATATAAGATATGTCGACATATCCCTTTGTATCTTGAAAAACACTTTAAAAATATTATTTTGAAAATCCATTGCTTTGTAAAATAATTTGATACTTCGTAGAATAATTTAAATATAGTTTATACACATTTTAATTAAATATAACTTAATAAAACTTTATAAAATAATTTTTAAAGATTTTATAAGAATATTCAATAATATATATATATATATATCAATATAATTATAACTTACTAAAATATAAACAAAAATTTAATATATATATATATATATAATTAAAAATATTAAAAATATCAATCATTGCTATCCTTGAAACTAAGTTAAATCTTCCTCTAACTATAAATGCTGCTAAGTATATTAACCCTACGTGGCACCTTAATCACAATTTGCTTGAGGCCAGCTATGGCCGCATCATGGTTCTACACAATCCATCTGAGCTTTCTCTTGATCTGCTTCATGCAACGCCTCAAATAATGCATTTTCATGCTAAGTACAATAGCCCCCCTATCTCTTTTTACATTTCTTTTGTTTATGCTTCAAACGCTGCTACCTCAAGACAATCTCTCTTCAATCTTATACCTGCTCTCAGGCAAGAAACTCATCCCTGGGTTATCTTGGGTGATTTCAACAGCTGCTTTTGCTTGTATGACAAGAATGGTGGCCTTCCGCTTACACTAAGACATATTCAGCCTATTAATACTGCCATTTCGGATTCATCTTTGATTCCTATTCCTAAGACTGGTGCTCTTTTCTCGTGGAACAATCGGTCTCAAAGAGGAACCAGAACTTTTTGCAACATTGATCACTCCTTTATCAACTATAAAGCCCTTTCCTTCTGGCCTAATATTACCGCCTTCCTTCCCCATCCTGTTCTTTCTGACCATTCTCCCCTCATCATATCCACTGGGTTGCTGCCCCAGGAAAAAAAAAGAGGTTTTAAAATTTTCAATTCTTGGACTAATGACCCAGAATTCATACCTATTATTCAGACAGCGTGGAAGAATTTTTTTTTTGGCAATCCCATGTATATTTTTTGCAGAAAGCTTAGGGCTGCTAAGGTTGCATTAAGGGCATGGGCTAGGAACAAGTATGGCAATGGCACTCTTAAATCAACTATTCTTGGGGACCAGCTGAAGGAAGCTCAGAAAAGGATAATGGCTAATCCTGGTAGTTCTGATTTTGCTAAAGAAGAATATGCGCTTTACAATGAGCTCAATAAGGCACTGGAAACTGAAAGTGATATGAAGAGGTAGCAACTGCGAATCAAGTGGGCTGCTGTTGGGGACAGGAACACCTCTTTCTTTCATGCTTCTCTTAAGATAAAGCAATCAAAAAATAACATCGCATCCATTTACGATGAAGAAGGAATCTTGCACACTTCTCCTGAAAAGGTTGACAATGCATTTCTGAAGTACTACACTTCTTTGTTTGGCAATCACAATAATTTTGATCCTGATCTCGACCAACTCTCTGCTATAAATTTACCAAAGCTAAATAATGATGAAGCTCTAAAATTAGTGGAAAGGGTGACTAATGAGGAAATCAAGAACAATCTATTTGCAATGAAGAGGAGCTCGTGTGGGGGACCTGATGGTTTTAATGTGGTTTTCTTCACTTCTACTTGGGATATAGTTGGAGTCGATTTCTGCAAAGCAGTCAACAACTTCTTTGATAAATGTAAGCTCCTCAAATCTATTAATGCTACGAACTTGGTCCTCATTCCTAAGAGCTTTCCTGCCAGGCTGCCAATGCTGTAACTTCTTATAGACCCATCTCCTGTTGCAACGTTGTCTACAAGTGTATATCAAAAATCATTGCTTCGAGACTGGTCACTGTTTTGGATAGAATTATATCTGATAACCAAGCGGCTTTTTTGCCTAAAAGAAGCATTCTCGATAACGTTATGCTTGCCCATGAGTTGTTGACGGGTTATAGTCGTGTCAATGCTTCCCCTGGTGCTATGTTGAAGCTTGATCTTCGTAAAGCTTATGATAGTATTCAGTGGAAATCTATTGTTAGAGTTATGGCACTTATGGGCTTTCCTAAAGTCTTTGTCGCTTGGATTTATGAGTGCATATCCTCGCCCTCCTTCTCTCTGATCCTTAATGGTGCTAACAATGGCTTCTTTTCATCTGCACAGGGCATTAGGCAAGGAGACCCTCTATCTTCCTATGTTTTTCTTTTAATTATGGAGGTCTTTACATGTATGCTACGGCCTTTGTACCAAAGCAAACAAATTCTCTATCATTCCAAGTGTAAGGACCTTCAAATCACCTCCCTCCTTTTCGCTGATGATATCATGATTTTTACAAAACCAAATCTTCCTTCCATACAATGCATTTTTGAAGCAATTCATAACTTTTACCTAATGACAGGCCTAAGGCTAAATATTTCTAAATCCAGTATTATATTCGCTGGGATTTCTGACTTGCAGCGGATTAGTCTTGCCTCCTCTACTGGATTACAAGCCATGAATCATGACATGAATTACCTGGGGTTGCCCTTATGTACTTCTAGAGTGACTCATGCGGATTGCCTCTCTATCAAAGAATAACGGATGTTATGGACTGTTGGGCGAACAAATTCCTATCCCAAGCTGGCAGGTTAGTACTTGTGAAGTCGGTTAATTTCTCCATGATGGTCTATTGGGCTCGTGCTTACATTCTTCCTATCAAGCTTTTGAGAATGGTAAGAAGGGCAATGATGAGATTTTTCTGGTTTGGATCCATACATTCCAGGAAACCATTTCCCTGCTCATTTTCAATTTTTGAGAAACCAAAGAATAAAGGGGGTTTAGGTCTGTGCAACATTGAAGTGTGGAATAAGGCAGCCTATAGTTATCACCTTGATGCTCTACTCACGAGGAAAAATTCCTTATGGGTACGGTGGGTCCTCATACACAATGTTGGAGCTAGGAAATTCTGGTTTATGGATGCTGCCCAGTCTTCAAGTTGGATTTGGAGGAGCATATTAAAGCTGAGAAGCTCCCTGCTTCCATATGTTCAGATAATGCTAAGTGGCACTAGCACTTGTAGCTTTTGGCATGATCCATGGATAAGTAAGGGAATCATTATTAGGAAGCTGTTCACTCCCCAACAAATATTTCAATCTGGTGTTGGATTGAATGCGATGGCTGTGGATTACATACACAATGGTGTTCTTGTAATGCCCTATTCTAGTAACCAGATGGTTAGGGCCTTCTGGCATCAACACGCTGTGAACATTTTTGATATGCATGATGAATGCACAGTTCTTTGGAATGGTAAAAACCATGCAGTCACCAGAATTTACAATGATATGTCGGAATTGGATGCAATGCCTGACTGCAAGTGGAGCAAAGTAACTTGGACTGCTATCTCTCCTAGTTCCAATAATCTAATGCTCTGGAAAGTTAGAAACATGGCTTTGTTAACTAGGGATAGTTTGATTGGTTTTGGGATGACTGTTCCTTCTAGGTGTGAATTATGCTTTACGCAGGAAGAGAGTGTCAACCACTTATTTTTGGAATGTGATTATGTGATGCAACTATGGAAAAAAATCTTAAATTGCAATGGTTGGGTCTCTACTGCTAATTCTGTTGTTGATCAGTAGTGCTTCATTGAACAGGCTTTAAGATGGAGGGAGGAGGAGGGTTTTGCATTTTTCTTCAGCCTGAAGAAGATGCTGAAAATAATATGGGAGGAAAGAAACAATAGGTGTTTCAAAGGAATAAACCGGAGCCATTCTGTGCTATGGTTTGCATTGAGGCGCAACATTATGATGGGAATGAGGGAAAGTGTGCATTCTTTTCATGAGAATATGATTGATCCTTGGATCAGTTAGCTTTTTGTTTTCTTTGTTTTCTTTTTTTCTCTGTACTCTAGTTCATCCTTGTGCTGTCTTCTCTTGTTTTGTTTTCTTTTCTAATTAATAAATCTGGTAGGGGACCAGTTTAAACCTGCTTGCTCTGCAAAAAAAAATTATAATATTAAAATGATATCTTTATTGAAAATCATTTTGGGAAATATTTTTAAAAGATTATTTTAAAACCAGAATATTTGAAAAATGATTTAAAACAAAATTTAGAGAATGCGAGAGAGATCAGGAAAGTGTTATTATGGTTTTAACATAAATTCTATGACTCTATAACTTATCTAGAATATCTTGAAATCATAAACTCTTCAATCATGAGTCTTCATTCTTGAACTCTTAAAACTCTATATCAGCATCTTTAATCTACTCTTGGTACTGTACAGTCTTCTCAATCAACACTTGTCTAATATCTTGCGCTATATACTATATATATCTTGATAAAACGTTAGTATCAGTATTTCATATAATGTCCTTTAGTTGTGATCATCAAAACCAATACCTAAGGTACTAACGATCTCCCCATTTTCGATGATGACAACATTGTATATAAAATATAATATAACCCCCCCGAGTTACAAGACTCTCCCTTGATCTATGCCTAGATTTTGTATATTTCTACCCCTTTGTCATCAATAAAAATAACTAACTAAAACTATAACGCTAACACTAACTCTTGCTTTAATTCTAACTCTAACTCCCCCTAAATAAAATACTAATTAATATGTATAAGAATTTTATATAATGATGATGAGAAAGATTAGATAAAAACAATAAGTGATATGTAAACTTTAGATAATCATGAAATAATCAATCTAAATATTCATCCAATCAAACTATGTCACACAACATTCAAACAAACCCACATAAACCAAACTAATCAAATCTAACCAAATCAAGTATTATTATTTATATACAATCAAATCTATTTAAGCTGGACATTTCAAGGGACTTCAACCCATCCATCAGTGCCAAAGATTGCATCCGCTTTGATATCATCCCAATCTTTATCATCTTTGTTGATGGTACACTCTGGATTTATGATTGGTTCTTATTTTTTCAAGGTAGAAATCATCCACCGAACTGCGTCGAAATGTCTTTCGTGCTCCTTGATCATCTGCATTTGACTCAATTCTAAGTGCCTCTGGTATTTTAGGATGAAAGTAAGAATGTTCTTGAATGACTCAAGAGTTTGTTAGAGGTTTTTGGATAAGAGAAGTCATTATTTTGGTTTTAGAGTTTAGGAATGCAAAGAAGAAGAAAGAGAGTAGAAAATAATGATTCTCTAGTCTTAACAGGTATTTCAAAGGGTGGAAATTCGTTGGAAATGAATAGAAATTTTCTAATTATTCAATTTTCAGAAATTTTCAAAACAACTTTGTTTTGATATTCTAATGTATTTAGCTTATACTATTATACTTGTTATATTTTTCAGAGATGATAAACAATGTATAACAACAAGGAAATAGATTTTTCATTAATACTCAGATAGAGATTACATAAAATGCAAAGAAATGAAAAGATACATAAGTTCTAACCAAATTTAAACTACAACACACTCATAAGCAACTAGATAATAAGCTAAAAAGATGTAGATGAGGAAGATGATGAAGATATCCTAAGCTTGCGTTTCAATTTTCCAAAGAACTTGCCCATTTTGTTAGAAATAATGTTTAATTTCTTATTAACTGAATGCTTGAGAATCTTTTGGTTTTCAACAATCTTCTTTTGATTGTTGAGAAGGTCTTGATTGGTTGGTCGGAGTGGAAATTCAATGCTTTCTAAGGAGGTTTCCTCCTCCTCCTCTTCTTCTTCTTCAATATCCATATCTTCTCCTTCTTCCTCTTCCTCCTCATCTTGAATTTCTTCTTCATCTTCATAAGCTAACCTTTCTTCTTTCACCAAAAGAGTTTCATATGGCTCGAAATAGGGTGGAATATTAATAAGGGCGATGTTGGCATGATTAAAGACTTTACGAGAGACAAATTCTTCTCCTTTAAAGTCAATACCGAAGTAATTGAAGATTCAGGTAAGTTACACACCATGAAATAGTGTGTTTTCATGATTGGAAAGATTTTTGGGATAAAATTCGTCCAAAATAACTTGAATCCAATTTATGTCATATTGATCATAAATGGCAAAAAAGGCTTTACAAACTTTTAGAGTTGGATTATTATAAATTCCCGATCGAGGAGTGATAATATGTTGTAAAAGAAGATTTATAATTCTTGCTATTGGATGAAAGTTTCGGTTTTTAAACTCAAAATTATCATCACCTTCGAAAATGTTGTGAAATACTTCACGATTTTGTTCATCAATTTTGAAAGATGTAAGGTCCATTCCGGTAGATTTACATCCAAGAATGATACCTAAAAGTTCACAACTTAAAACAATTAAAGTTCCTTTTACACTACTCCATACTTCTCCTTCTCTTCGATCATGAAATTTTCCTTTCAAGTTTACATAAAACATTTTGACCAAGTATGGATAGCACACAAAATCATTTGAGAAGCATCAATTAAATTGAGAATTCCATTTTGTAAACAAAGAGAATCTAAGTAGAAAAATCATTGAAAAAAGAAAACATTCCCGTAGAAATCTTCCCATAATTCATATAAGTAATATATGCTTTCATAGCTCTTAATCATGGAAGAGAAAATTCTTGATACTTTTGGAAAGTCTCATAGATGTGGGAGTGCTTGAGGAAGCCATTACTGAAGAGTTTTGAAGAGATAAGAGAGTTAACGAAAATTTGAATTTCGAAATGAAAGTGAGAAATGAATGGATGGAGATAGAGAAAGTAAATAAAGAATCAAAGGACATGTTCTTTGGTCAAAAGGAAACCTTTCAGAACATAGGAGTTGGTGAAAAGGTGGAGGGAAATTCAAATTTTGAAATTAAAATTGAAATTCAAAATCTATCTACATATGTTGACATATTCTCGTGGGGTATGTCGACATATAGGTCGAAATTTTCAAAAATGATTTTTGTTTAGCTATATCCTATTTATTTTATAGATCTATTTATAGTTATTCTATTTTCAAAAAAATAATTTTAAATAGATTTTATACTATTATTTTATTATTAAAATATTTATATTTAAAATATAATCACACAATATATAACCGATATTATTATTATTCTATAGGATATTCCTAACAACTAATAAAGCAACCAAAAGAAAAGAAAAATTCATTCAAGAAATTAAAAGCTTTTGATATATTAAAAGCGTACCTTTTTCTGATGCATTCTACCATTTTGTTTTGAATTATGTTTTGCTGCGAAGCACATGTTAGCAATTTCTGTATCTGATTCATTATTACTTGAGGATGTGTTTGAATAATCTAATGTTGCAGTATCGACTCTTCTCCATTTTCTGGATAAATCAGTGTTTAGTGTAGATTTTAGTTTATCGGGATATGGACAGTCTTGTTTTAAATGGCCAGGGTCATCGCAGTTATAAACATCTAATGCCATTTCTGTTTCCACTTCCACTTCTTGGGGTTTCGTTGTCATTTCTTTTGAAATTGTTCATCTTCCTATATTTTAAAAAATTTCTAAAATTCCTTGTCATGAAAGCAATTTCTTCATCATCGTCGTTGTCTGAATCCAGATTATCCGTCATTGCATTAAAAGCTATAGATTTCTTCTCTATTGCTTTACTTTCTCTCCTGTCATGCATTTGTGCTTCAAAAGACATTAAATTACCAATTAACTCTTCAATTTTTAGAGTGCTAATGTCATTAGTCTCTTCGATTGCAAGAGTCTTTTGATACCATTCAGGAGTAAGTGAATTAAGGATTTTTCTAACTTGATCCTCTTTAGAAAACTTTTACCCAGTTCAATAAGTGAGTGTACTATATTTTGGATTTTACTATACATATCAGATATGGACTCGTGTGGACTCATTTTTAATAATTGAAACTGGTTTGCTAACATGGAAATTTTGGTCTGTTTTACCTTACTTGTCCCTTCGTGAGTAACTTGCAAATTTCTCCAAATTTCAAATGCAGACTTACATATAGATACTCTATTAAAATCATTTCTATATAGTGAGCAAAATAATATACTCATAGCCTTAGAGTTACTTTGTGCAACTGCTTTTTGGTCGGTAGTCCACAGTGTAAAATTAGTCTCAGGTTCAGTGTACTTAGTTTGTGTGATATTCCAAGTGCCTAAACCAATTGATAGTAAATAAAATTTCATTTTACATGACCAATTGGTGTAATTATTGCCATTAAAAAGTGGAGGTCTAGCAGTAGATTGTCCTTTGACCAATGAGTTACTAACAAGTGTATTAATAGTGTTACTAACATCTAGTCCTTTGACAAATGAGTTATTATTACCAGTGTTGGTAGCCATTTAAACTTTTTCAAAAATCAGATGATGAATATTTTGAAAACCAATGCTCTGATACCAAATATGAGTCAGCGGAATATGGATCTTAAGGATAAATTAACACTAGGGGGTGAATAGTGTTCAATGAATTATATGAATATTTTTCGAATTCTTTAAGATTATACTTGGAATGATGTAATTAACAATCATAGAAACAGTCACAGAATCAAAGAGTAGATAAAAGTAAATGCAGTCAAAGTAAAAAGGACAGAACACACAAGGATTTTATACTGGTTCGGAGTTACCCCACATCTAGTCCCGCACAATTCCTTATATGGATTTCTTTTCAATTAGTAAATGCAAATACAATCTCGATTTCAAGGCTACGAGACACACCGTCCAGAATCCCGACCTCTAGGTTCACTTGGATTCCAGGCTACAAGCACACCCACTAGATTTACAGCTACTAAGCACACCCAATTACTTTTACTGGCTACAATCACACCTACTTGGCTTTTAGGGATACCAACACACCATAGAGTATAAGAGTATGATTTGATAGAGTTTACAGACTCAGATCTTCGATCTTGATTATAATTGATCCTATAACTCTTGAATAGCACTTTGATCTTGAAAGAGATGAGAGAAATCAGAGAGTATATGAAAGAGAATCAAACTAGTAATGATTGAATTTGATTCTGGTTGAATTTCAGTAGAGTCTTGGTTAAAATTGATTTAGAAATCAAGAGAGTGATAAGAGGAGAGAAAAATAAAAAAGTAGTTAATTAAAATTCGTTTGGAAGTCTGGTATATATAGGAAAACAACGGTCATGTCCATTCACGAAGAGAAACGACGAAAAGACACTTCCATTCAAATTTGACTTTTAAATTTTACAGCCACTATGTCGACACACATGGATAGGATATGTCGACATATCCCTTTGTAATTTGAAAAACACTTTAAAAATATTATTTTGAAAATCCGTTGCTTTGTAAAATAATTTGATACTTTGTATAATCATTTAAATATAGTTTATACACATTTTAATCAAAATATAACTTAATAAAACTTTATGAAATAATTTTGAAAGATTTAATAAGAATATTCAATAATATATATAAAAATCAATATAATCATAACTTATTAAAATATAAACAAAAATTCAATATATATATATATATATAAACTTAAAAACATTAAAATGGTATCTTTATTGAAAATCATTTTGGGAAATATTTTGAAAAGATTATTCTAAAACCAGGATATTTGAAAAACAATTTAAAATAAAATTTAGAGAATGCGAGAGAGATCAAGAAAGTGCTAGCAAGGTTTTAACATATATTCTATGGCTCTATAACTTATCTGGAATATTTTGAAATCATGGACTCTTTAATACTCACGAGTCTTCATTCTTGAACTCTTAAAACTCTATATCATCATCTTGAATCTATTCTTGATATTGTACAGTCTTCTTAATCAATACTTGTCTAATATCCTGCACTATATACTATATATATCTTGATAAAATATTAGTATCTATATTTTATATAATATCCTTTAGTTGTTATCATCAAAACCAATACCTAAGGTACTAACACAGAGTATGGGCAGGAGGCTACACTTAAATATATCTATACTTGGAGCTTACTATCACTTGTATTCCTCCGTGCAGTACTATGGAGCTACGTTAGTACTTGTATTATTAAAGACAACTATAGAGCTTATTATGGAGATTTGGGGGTGTATAAACTCTTTATTTCAGTTTTTGTATAGTCTGTGAATCAGATGCACTCTGATGTTCTTTTTTATGGTTCATTTAATTATATTACTGCCTTGCCTATTTTACATCTATGTTGTTATATTATATTTTATCCGTGCATTATGAGATGTACTACAGGTTCTGTGTTTGGATTTTTCTCTACTTTATATTCTAGGTTACCGCCCTACATCGGTCGGGTACCTCCACGGTGCGTTATACAGGTATATTGGGTACTGGAGGTGTAAGGCGGTCTCACAATATTGAAACATCTATTGAGACTAGAGTATGTAATGCTCTCCATATGTTAGGCAGTGTATTACACGAGGCTGCTGAGGGCACCAAGGAGTTATGTACTGATAGTTATTGAATAACAATGGAATGACTCACTCGATAGTTTTCTATTGGTTAATATAACTAAGGTCAAATAGAAAATATCGAAGTGATAATATTACACAGTTCTCTTGACTGGAGAATACTGTTGAACTTCAATGTGGATGCTCCACTTTGATTATAATTAAATCATGGCTTGACGTCCATCAAACGACTATAGTTGGGTCTGAGTTGAAGCATTAGAATTGAAACACTATTCAATAGAGAATTCATCTCCTCAGTTATATGAGGTTAGTTCACGGTCAACTAAAGTCAACTCAGAGTCAAAGTCTTTGGCTAGAGCAGTTCGGTTAATAATAAATATTATTATTGAACCAAGGACTTTATGTTTAGACTATACTAGTTAAATGTGGATAATATTGGAATTTTGACCATTACCAAATTCCATAAGTCCTAACGTGTTATATTTTTGATAAAAGAGAATTGATGTAAATAATTATCATTGCCGAGATCGCTTAATGTAGTAAAATTTGATTTTACCAAAACTGTGAAAACGATAAATTCAGTCAAACTGTCGCACCACTAATTAAGGTGACGTGTGAACGTTAATATTTGAATTGTTTGGGAATAATCGCTGACTGAATTTACACCTATGAGTCACACCGTACCACTGCAATTTTGAGTACTCTGAATACTACCTGATTTAATTAAATTATAATTGTTATAAGTTAAATAAATTAATTAATATTTGTAAAATATATATCAGTTATATAATTTTATTTGATTTGTTTGAATCAGTTTTGAAAATAGTGTATGTATAAAAGTTATATACACACGTATCGATATACGACATCGGTGTGCATTTGAATTTGATTTAAATGTGAATTTACTGATACTGTTTGAAAAGGCAAATAGCCAATTAGCCTATGAATGGTGGCCAGACAAATAAAGGGAAATGAGGGTGTAATATTTTCATATTTGGGTTTTGAATGGGTGGAAAAAGAAAGGGTCTTGATTACCTTTTTCCTCTCCCTTCCTTTTCTTATAAAAACCCTACACTTACCTCATTTTGGATTTGATCTTTAGCTCTAGCCTCCCTTTCTCTTATTGGCTGAAAACCATAGCCATCACTTCCTCAAAAAATTCAAGTCAAATACAAATTTAATGAAACGTGTAGATATCCTCGATTGCTAGCACTTTCTGGTAGAGATTGAATCTGATTCTAGGAGTCCTGCAGATTCAACATTTAAAGTGTTATAACTAGGCCACAGTTAAGGTAATGTTTTACTTATATCAATTATATATATATATACATATATATATATATTATCAACTATGTTATTATATCTGAATAAGTTATATCTATATCATGAATTCATATATGTGTTTGTTGATGATCTATTTATTAAATTGTTATATATATATATATATAATTATGTGTATTTGATCATTTAGCTTTCGAACATATTATAAATAAATAAATTTTAGAATTATTTTAAAGTTATTTTAAATTAAATTAAAATTTTAAAACTAATATATAAAAATAATAATAATAATAATAAATATATTTTATACATACCATTTCATATGTACATAATTTAAAAAAAGTGTGTGTATATATGTATATGTTTTTAATTCGGAATGTATTATTAATTTTTATTAAACTTAAAGTATTAAATTGTAAATATATATATTTTATAAAACATAGTTTTATACAGAAATCTAAAAAAACATAATTATTTCGTATGGATATTTTAAATTTAAATTTATAAAACTTGAAATAAATGTGCATGGATTTATTATAATTTTTTCTTCTTCATATTTTCATAACCAATACATGGCCAAAAATAAACGTTCACATATTTATTACATATATGTATATATATATTTATAATATAATATTATTTAAATATACAAATGATTTTAAATTTTATGTTATAATATATATATATATAGTGTGTATGTATATATATAATTTTTTTTATATATGTTTAAATAAATACAATTTTATAACTTATTTTTAAACTCAAAATTTAAATTTGAATTTAAAAAGATATTTACATCTAGATCTAGTTTAAAAATTGATTTAGATTTAGAATTTTAATTTTTTTTGTATTCAAATTTATAAATAAATATTTTGCATATGAATATGTTTATATATGTATATGTATATATGTAGTTGCTTTTATAGTTGTAAGTGTATATATATGTATATATATATATATATGTTTTATAATATATTAATATTTTATAATAATTCTGGTAGGGGACCAGCTGACAGCATATATGTATATGAAGGAGCTATTGTGTCTATTGGGGTGTAAATCCTAACACTAGGAATGTATACCCTACGAAGAACAAATTCGACATTTGTGAGAAATTCATTGAATACAAAAAAGAGGTCGAAAATCAAATGAACTTTAAGATTAAAATACTTTGATCCGATCAAGGAAGTGAGTCTGTTGAACAAGAGATCCAATAATACTTAAAAGATAACGAGATTATCTCTCAGGTTACTCCACCATATACTTCACAAATCAATGGTGTTTTAGAGCGAAGGAATCGAACCCTATTAGATATGGTTCGTTCCATGATGAGTAAAGCTGAGTTGCCTCTTTCGTTTTGGGTATATGCGCTACCACAACACATTTGTTGAATTTGATTCCTACTAAATCTGTGCCTAAGATCCCATATGAGATGTGGTGTGAGAAGAAACCCCAACTCAAATATTTGAAGGTGTGGGGTTGTCCAGCCTACGTTAATAACGTTAGTCCTAATAAACTCGAGACAAGATCAAAGTTATGTAAATTTATAGGATATCCCAAGAACTTAATGGGTTATATTTTCTATAATATCAAGGAACAAAAGGTTATTATTTCTCAGCATGATATCTCTGTAGAAAAGGAATTTCTGGTAAATGAAATTAATAACGAAGTTGTAGACTTGGATGATGTAACACCCCTAATTTTTAATAACATTATTCAAAAGATTTAAGTAAATAAATTAAATAGAATAATGTAGAGTGATAAGAGGATTGAGATTGACAAATGAATTTAGTGGCCGTGCTTATTAAAATGAATGGGTTATAAAAGGTTAAATGATAATTAAATTAACATAAGGGCATTAGGGTCATTGCTGCCCATATCTCCTACCCTTATACTATTATCCCTATACCATTCACGTTCATTATATCATAAGCAAAAAAACAAAAGAAAGAAAGCTAAAACCAAGCCGACCATTAGGAGGAAGAAAAGAGGTGAAATTCAAGTTTAAAGCTTAGAAACAAGCTAGGGGGAATCAATCTCAATCAATCTCCAATTTCCTTATTCAATCTAAGGTGAATAATAATCACTACATCTCTATTTTGGTTTTTATATATGATCATTGATTTTCAGATTTAAGATTAAATCTAATATGATGATTTTTGATGATATGCTTGATTTCAAATGAATGATAGAGTCAAACAAGGTTGTTTGCATTTGATAAACATGGGTAAATCCATATGTTTTGATTTTAGAATGACATGGAAAACTTTTATGTTATGAGAAACATGATTTTGGAGTTGGGTTTCAATTTTTATAATTTTCCAAGCCATGGAGAATTAATTATGAATTTTTAAAGGAAAACATGTATTATTGGGTTTAAAAATTTATTTCGGTTGTGTTATGTTAAATTTGGGTCTGAAATTTATATATATTAGATAACATAAAAGTGATTTTCTTTAATTTTTTGGGATTCATTATTAAGAGATTTGCTATGGAAATTAAATTATTTTGAAAGGAGGACCTAAATGATTTAATTGTTATTAGATGGGAAGAGCTTATTTGTTAAAAGTTAATCTTATTTTAGATCTGAGAAAATGCAGCAATTTTATGTAAAATAATTTGAAAAGTTTAAGACAACCAATCAATAGTTTACACGTGGGCAAGTTAGTTACAAAGAAATTACTTTATTTGGTAAAAACAGCCTTTTACCCAGAAAAGTGGGTTCCACCACCTTTAGTAGTAGCTTTCGACCCAGAGCTTCCGCCTTTGACCAAGTCGAAACCAATGAAGCCGAAACCACTACATTTGGTATCACTTAGTAGGTACGTAGTGGATTGGAGAAAGGAGGAAGGTAGGGTGTTGAAACATAGCTTCCGAAGAGGTAGATACCTTTGTTTTGTTTTCTAAAGAAAAGTGCTTGCCTACTCACAAAGAGGTTTCGAAGGAGTTGAAACCAATGCTTGCGAAAGTGTGTTTTAAAACAAGCTTTCGAAGGAGAGCCACCGCCTTTTTTAAGTAGTAGCTTCCGAAGGAGTTACTAAGTTTATAAATTAATGCTTTCGGAAGGGGTAGTTTTGACTAAGTCTAAACCCTTCTGTAACTTTATGCCTTTCGATGGTATTGAAGATATCAATGCTTTCGGAAGGTGCTTTTTGTTTTACAAATATAAGCCACTTCCTGTAGCTTTCAAAAGGGGTTAGGGGTTTCGAAGGCAATGGTTTCGAAAGGGGTTTCAAAGCCAGCCTTCAAATATTTTATCCAGATGTTTTATGCTTTCGAAAGGATGGTGCCGACACCATTAAGTTTTCTCCAATACTTTTATGAGATAAAGAATGGTTTCGAAAGAGATGCTTTCACTTTTATTCACTTGACCTAAAATGATATTTTAAATATAAACCCAATGGCTTCGGAAAAGATTCTTCCAATGGTTTCGAAAGAGTGTCTTTCAATGTTTTCGAAAGGGGTACTTTCCATGTTTTCGAAAGGTGAGCTTTCAATTGGTTTTGAAGCTATGCTTCAAAAGATAAATGTTAATACTTTAATACAATAAAAAGGTTTCGAAAGAAAGGTTTAAAGTATTCTAAAGGCAGGGGCTTAATGTTTTGAAATTTAATTTATATGCTTTCGAAGGAGGTCATCCAGTGAGGTCGAAAGCAATGTTTCATAGGGTTTGAAAGCTTTGGTTTTTCAAAACATGTAAACCCAATCTCATTTTTAAAAGAATACCCATGGCTAAGTAAAAGAGTTTTGAAATGGTTTGAAGAAGAAGCTTTCCTTGATTAAAATAATAGGTTAAAGGGATTAACCATGTTTTATATTAAACCCACAGGAGTGGTATTGTTATGTTATGTTGTTTGCTTCTTCAAATATAAATATATTCACATTATAATGGACCCATAACTGCATTTTGAGGATAAAGGGCAGAAGAACAAGCTAGGTTGACCCAATAGTGAATATAAATTGATTAAACTCCTGGATGAGTAGAATTGCATCCAAGAGGTCAGAATATAGGATACCTAAACATAGAAGTTGTCAAGGAGACAAGTTCATAGTGCACTCATGAAAACTATGATTAGGAAGTTATTGGAGTTACCAATAGGTTCATAATGATCCTATGAAAACTATAATATAAAGAGTCGTTGGCATAGGCCAATTGGTTTGTAGTGCACCCATGAAAACTATATCCGGACTAAGTTATTGACAATTGTCAATAGGTTCCTAGTCAACCCATGAAAACTAGGATAAGAGAGAAGTTATTGGAGTCATTAATAGGTTCAAGGTAACCCATGAATTAATTAAGTTAATTGGCTGGAGCCAATAGGTTCATAGTGCACCCATGAAAACTATGAAATAGGACAGGGAGTCCATATATTATCAAAAGGTTATTAGGAAGCCCATAAAAACTAATAGGTTAATAGTGATCCTAGAAACTATAAATATGACAGCGAGTCAATTAAACAATGGATGGGAAATCCAAAATGTTTTAACTTGTATGCATATCATCTTAACATTTTGAAATGACTATGTTTTTAACCATTGTGGATGCAGGAGCACAATATATGGTTTTATAAAGGTTTTAGAAAACTAGTGAGGGGAAAACCCGTTCCGCTAAGCGGCGTGGTCTCACTAGATATCTAAATGGTTTGAGACGTTAGATTATCGTTCATACTAGGCTTTATGTCTGACTCAAAGTTTATGTTTTCCCCTTAAACTCTTGGGTACTCAATTGATTTTGAGTAGTTTGGGGTCTAGGGTTTCCAGGTTCTCTTCTTAGACGAATAAAGCTTTCGGAGGCATGCAGGAGGCTGATAGATATTTAGAGTTGTTTTTCCATTGTGTATTTTGGATGTAAAGGCAGATTTGTTTTAATGCCTTAGTTTATACTCTGATCAACCAAGAGGGCATCTTCATATGTCGCTCTTGGTGTATGTGTAATAATTATATTTTTCTGAATGTGGTTAACACTTGTGGGATTATGTAATGAACATGAAATGTTTGGAATGTGGAAATATGTATTGATTTGTTAAATTTTTTCCATATTCTTGTGATCTGTGTATCAATGTATCTAACTTTTCCATATTTGGTCGCCGAGGATTAATAACTATGGATGACTGCAGCATCCGTAGCCGTTAGTTTTGTGAAATGACCCTCCCTATTTATACCTTAATTTGTAAGGATTTTTTTTCTATCAAACAACATATAACCAGGATCAAAATCTTTAACCAATATAAATATATCAGTACATTCACAAAGACATGCACATACATGTGAGGATGTATATGCCTCTCTTGTTTGAATAAGAGTTCTAGAAAACAAGAGGATATTTGATTGATTAAGTTTAATCAATCCACACATAGTTCAGTTCAAATATATGCAATAAAATTTCCATCCATGCATGATTACCTATATATATATATATTTGAACTCCTGATTCTTTGCTAAATTCTCCAAGGAGTATAAATCCTAGAAACCAGATAATTGTAATATGATTGTCTATAAATTAATGGTTTGGTGCTTGTGCTTTGGGAAAATGATATAAGTTCCTATCATTATCTATGTTTGATTTTCTTTCAAAATCTGTCTAGAGTACATGCCCTTTTTCTGGAATTTTTTTAAGTGATATATCACATTCAAAAACTTGATTCTTTGATACTAGGATGCTAAGCTAAAACAAATGCAAACATGTCTGAGTTTCCTGTAGCCATGAGTATCCATAACATGGTTCAACCAGGCTCTTTGTTCTGGTGTAACCCATAGGGTCTTAAAAATGCATATGATCAAAATCTGAGTGAAATGGACTTCAGATTCATGTTTAAAAAGATACAAAGGAAAAGGTGTGTTAACATCTGTACAAAACATGTTTATGTGTGTATATAACTGCAACTATTTTGGATCTTGCTTTCAACTCCCATATTACAAGTTCTTCCTTTATTTAAAGATAAGGCATGAAACATTTGTATAAAACAAGTTGAATTATGGAAACATTACAGTCATATAAAAACATTCTCCCTATGCTTATTATCTTTTGTATACATATGCCATGGTAGAAAAATAATCCATTTAATTTTTCTGAGATTCAACTATCCAGATTTCCCAAAACTTAAATCCTTTTTAAAGACTCAAGATTGACTAATACATTTATAAAATGTAACCATTCAATTTTAACATAGTGTTCTTGCTAAATCCACTTTCAAGATTTTGATTAACTTCTTTAACATATCAGATATTAACTAGATTTATAGATTCCAGATACAAGTCAATTTCTTAACAAAATACTTAGCAAAATATCCATCCAATATTCAACACTTAATACAAGTAGCAATTTAAATTATCAATACATGAAGATTTCATTATTTAGGCACTTATCTAACTAAGTTTAGCATGCTATAATCTTCTTCTCAAAGCCTTGCCCCTACTCCTACTTAGTTGCTGCAGTCCCTGAAAATGCATTTGGAGCTGCCCCATTTTAAATAAGACACCCCATATGCCATTAGCACACTAGGTTCAGACATATGTCTGGTATGAGAAAATCCACTAAAACAATTTGTAAATCAAGTTAAAGTTAAAACATGAATATATTTATATAACTCTGCCTTTTGCAAACAAGAAATTCATGTGTGCATATTATGTGTCAGTGTGCAGGTGCACACTTAAATCTGCCTTTCCAGAAACCTCAAGAAAACATGGTACATTCATACATTCATATAATTCATTCATGAATCAGATAAACATCCATACAAACAAGGAAATCATCCAAAATGAATTAAATCATTTATTCACTATCCATATTTCATTCCAGGAAAACTCTAGTTCCTCTTTATATCAAATTCTCTTACCTTGATATATTTATCTATCTTGGTCTCATCTGCAATTAATTAAATCAATGGACACACTGTAATGGACTAATTCACTCCATTACACAAAGATCTCAGGACTTAAACAAGCCATGTGTCAACTTGTATTACTCAAGAAAACAAGTCATTCCTGTAGTGTTCTTGACCCCCATTTCCTAATCATGTTTTAGTTAATAATAACTCTTTTGATTTTTCATAACTAAACCATTCAGTGATTCATTTCACTAACATAAACTTCCATGTCATGGCATCTCATATTGTTCATAACCAAACATAGACAAACAGGCAAGCAAACATTGTTGTCTATTCAAATGAGATTCTACATGTATATACATATTTTTTGGTATTTTAAAAGGGATATAGGCAACTAACATTGGCTTATGGCTTTTGAGAGAGTTTTTCCTTTTGCAAACATTTGTGCTTGAGTTAAACTCAGAATGACCAAATTTTACTGAATCACAAAATTTGTTTGCTATGTATATAAACATTTATATATATTCATTGAATCAGGAGCATCAGCACATAGGCAACCCTATTGCACCCCTAATTCCTTTTTGTCTCAAGCCTCAGCACTTATACATGAGTATATTGCAGCTCAATATGTTTTTTTTCATTTTTCTGGGTTGAGCCAAAACCAATACTACTTGCCTATATTCAACATTTTATTTTCTGGGTATTTACTTATGCTTCTAAACATTAACATATCAGAGATCTGAGTTTTATAGAACACATATATATATCCTAATAATACTCAAGGCTTTCATATAATAAAACAAACAGAACAACCAAAGAGAATCAAAACATTTTCAATTCTAAAATCACAAATAAGCAATCACATATGGAAATACACTTTCAAGAAGATTACTTATAACTGGCTGCCTACATTAGGACTCATTGCCTTAGATTTTGAGTGAGTTTTCTCACCTAGCTCTCTTTCACTTCCTAGTTGACTGATAAGCCTCTGCCTTCAAATCTTTTCTTCACTTGTATTATATTTATATAATATATATATATATATATTTTTCTCAAGAGCTATCCGGGAAGAAGAAGGTTTCTCCTCTCACTGCCTATTTATGCAGGGTTTTTCTTAGGGTTTAAGGCACTAGCTAAAGACATTTTTGCCCATCAGAAATTATGCCATTTGCATTTAGTTTTTAAACCCAAAATCTTACCCTCCCCGGCTTGGGTTTGTGAAGAGAAAGTGGTTATATCTTTTTGGTTAATTTCAGAAATTTGCTTTTCCATAAAATACTTTTCCCTTTTGTCTACTATCATGCTAAAAGTGTGACTTGATTTTATTATTTATCAAATACTCTTCCTAATTCTGCCTATACCAAGCATTTCTCTGTTTTATCTTATTTTTTTTCTATTTTTAGCTTTCATGTAAATAGTATGTACTTCCTTCATTTATTTATAAGAGGATTACTACTTTTTATATCTTCATTCTTTTTCTTTTTGCCTATAATTAAAATATGTTTGTATATTTTATTTTGCTGATTTGAACTCTAGTACCTTATTAACATATATATATATATATATTTATATGTATATAAGTCTTACTGAAATAATTAGTACACACACATATGTATATATATTTGTACATTATTCTGTACTGACACACACATGCACATGTACACTCAAAAATATTCAGTAGCATCCATATATGCATATATTTATTTATGCATATATATTTTAAGGATAATATTTCCATACACATCAATCATGTGTTCATTCTTAGCATATAGGAATTAAGCTCTAGTTCATGTGCATTTCCTGTGCACACATGTACACACATACAGATACACTATATCAAGCTATATCAATTCCCTTATAAAATTTGTTTAAAAAAAATTATTTTAAACTTATTTATATTTTTTTTTAAAATAAATTCCTAAAATCTTGGGTCATTACATTTTGGGCCTCCAAGTAGGGGATGTTACAAGTTAGTATCAAAGCATAGGTTTTTGAAAACTTTAAAGATAAGATGAACCTAAAAGTTTTTGAAACATAATTCCAATGAATCAGAAATTTGATCGGGGTTTGGGTTAACGCTATATAATGTACTTGTATTTGATATATATATATATAAGTACGTATTCCCCTCTCTCTTAGACCGTTCTTCTGTATCTTACTAAGGCTCGTATGCAGATTTACGAGAAAGAAGATATGGAAGCAGGAAACAGAAGAGGAAATCTAGGAGGAGGAAGCACCACAACCAACGAAAATGCTGGACCTAATACTCGGAGGAACCAAGGTTGACATGCTAATGCTAACCAAAATGCTGAAGCCAATGTGGGTGTTGGAAATCCGCCAGTAGATACGGGGATGGTGTATCAGCTTTTAGCCAATTTTTTGCAAGCTGGAGTTGCTAGTAATGTTGGAGGAGCTAATCCTGTGGCTCCAGTTGGAAATAATTATGCTAAGTTAAGCAGAGACTACACCAGTCTGGGTAGAAAGCCGTTTGTTGGAACGGAGGATGCCGTTGAGGTGGAAAATTGGCTATTGCACTATGAAAGGATCTTTACTGATCTAGGCTTGGATGATGAGCAAAAGAGAAGGCTGGCCTTTAGGCAATTGCAAGGGGCGGTGCTTCACTGGTGGAATAGTGTGACTGCCAGAGTTCCGGAGGAAGAGCTGACATTAGCTGATTTCAGAAAGAGGTTTGAGCAGAGGTTGCCAAGTCGGCATTGATGAGGAAGTTCATGGATCTAGTTCAGGGAGATATGTCAGTAATCGAGTACGCTGCTATGTTTGATGAGCTGTCTCGATATGGATATGCCACTATAGACACTGACATTAGAAGGAATGAGAGGTTTATTCGGGGATTGAGGCCCGAGCTCGCTAGAATGACCATGACACATATCCGAGATCCTTGTATTGTAGTGGTAGAGATGGCCATTCGCCATGATGAGATGCTTGCTGTTTCTGCCAGAGAGAAGCAAGTGTAATCCTAGGGTCCTCAGAGAAAGAAGAGGAAATTCTTTAAGAAGAAGGGAGCTTAGAAAGGGGATGCTACCAAGAAGGCAAAGGCTAATTTAGTGTGCTTCAAGTGTGACAAGAAGAGTCATTATACTCATGAGTGCCAGTCAGACATGGGAAAGAATCCCGCGGAAAATAAGAATGTGAAATGCTTTAACTATGACCAAGTTGGGCATTATAAGAACCAGTGTCCACAGCCAGTCAGGGTGGACAAAAGGAAGGTTTTTGCTATTGGACCACCATTTTCTTCTAGGCCAACTGTAGCAGAGAAAGGGAAAACTATGATGGAAGGTATGATTTTGATTCAGAGTATACCAGTTAGGGTACTATTTGATACCGGTGCATCACATTCATTTATATCACAGTATTTGGTTGATAGGTTATGCATAGAACCCACATACCTTGTTACTTCCTTAAGGTTTGCGAATCCAATAGGAGGATATGCAACTCTAAAGATGAGATATGACCAGATAGATCTTGATTTGTTAGGTCATAAGTTTGCATGCAATTTGTATGTTTTTGATTTCGTAGATTTCGGGATCATTTTAGGCATGGATTGGTTGCGTAAGTATGAGGGTAGGATATTTTGCCAGGATAGGGAAATATCATTAAGACACCCAGATGGTCATAACCGAATCATTTTCTCAGTAGAGAATTCTAGCGGGAGTGTTTGTGCTTTGTTGAGTGCCACAGAAATTGAAGAAGAGTTAAGTCAGGTTCGTGTAGCAAGAGAGTTTGCAGATGTCTTTAAGCCAGTTACGGGATTACCACTGAAACGAGCTGTTGAGTTTTGAATAGATCTTGTACCAGGAGCTGAACCTGTAAGTAGACCACCTAGCAGGATGACACTGACAGAGATGAAGGAATTGAGGGTGCAGCTAGTGGATCTTGAGGGAAGGAATTTTTAGACCAAGCAATTCGCCTAAGG
The DNA here is from genome assembly GCA_030737815.1 of Allium fistulosum. NCBI lineage: Eukaryota > Viridiplantae > Streptophyta > Magnoliopsida > Asparagales > Amaryllidaceae > Allium > Allium fistulosum. The sequence continues at coordinate 940,795,990 of CM060908.1, read as the reverse complement.
GAGTGGCCGCGGTGTTCGTGAAGAAACCAGATGGGTCGTTAAGGATGTGCATCGACTATCATAATTTGAACGAGACGACGATCAAAATTAGCTATCCTTTGCCAAGAATAGATGATCTGCTTGATCAGTTGAGTGTTGCCAAGGTGTTTTCCTAATTGGACTTGGCGATGGGGTTCCATCAGTTAAGAGTGGCAGAGGACAGTATTCCTTTGACAGCATTTCAAACTAGATATGGTTCGCATAAGTGGTTAGTAACGCCATTCAGGTTGACGAATGCACCTGCTTTCTTTGTGGATTTGATGAACTGAGTCTTCCGAGAGTATTTGGATAGATTCGCGTTGGTGTTTATAGATCACATTTTGGTATACTTGAAACATGAAAGAGAGCATGAGGATCATTTTAGAGTGGTGCTTGAGACACCGAGGCAGCACCAGCTAAAAGCGAAGTTTTCTAAGTGTCATTTTTGGAAGAAAGAGGTTAAGTTTCTTGGTCACGTGGTTTCGGAGGAGGGCTTGGCAGTCGATCCAGTTAAGATCGAAGCTGTCAATAATTGGAAGAGACCAGAGACGGTAACCGAGATCAGGATTTTTCTTGGACTAGCTGGCTGTTACCAGAGATTCATTAAGGATTTCTCACGGATAGCAGCACCTTTAACGAAGTTGACCAGAAAGGATGTGAGGTTTATTTGGTCCGACAAATGTGACGAAGGTTTGCTTAAGTCAAAGCGTTTGTTGACCAATTTCTGTGATTTTTGGGAATTTTTCCCAATTGATTTACCAAGGGAAATAAATTAATTTGAAAGAGGGGCTTTTCTGCAAATGTCAAATTTAGGTTATTTGGAAAGGTTTTAACGTTTGCTCCTTTAATTTAGGATCTGAATAAATGCAGCGGTTTCTGAAGTAAAGTAATTGAAAAGTTTTATGGCAGCCAATCTGTGTTTTACTACATGGCAAGTTGTTAAAAAGAAATCACTTAAAATTTCTATAATTCAGCCTTTAATCAGAAAAAGGTGTTTCACCTTTAATGGAAAGTACCGTTTGACCCCCTTGATTCTGCCCCATTATAGTCGAAACCATCACTATCGAAACCATCATAATCGGAACCAATACACATAGTATATCCTGGAAGATACATAGTGGATTGGAAGATAGGCAGAAGCTTTAGTGTCGAAGGGTAAGCCTCCGATGGGGTCAAAACCCTATTTTGTTTTATAAGATAAAGTCCTTGCTTTGTTTTGCTTAAAAGCTTTCGACTTAGGCGAAACATATTGTTCACGAAAGGGTGTATGTTTAGTTTTCAAAGAAGGTTGCTATGTTATACTAAAAGTACTAGCTTTCGAAGGAGTTCTTTTTCTTTAAACAAAAGCTTTCGAAAGGGGTTGGTTTCGACCTAGTTGAAGCCTAGCAGCTACTCTACCTTTTGACCATGTTAACCAGTAATGCTTTCGAAGGGTTGCACTTGTTTTTACCTTAAACTAGACTTTTTCCTATTTGTTTTTGAAAGGGGTTGGGGTTTCGAAGGAGATGGAGTCGAAAGGGGGTTTAGACCCAGACCTTCGAAGTTTTGATTTTCAAAGCCTTTTTTCTTTTGAACTAGATGTCTCCGACACTGTCAATTTTTCCCCAAACTAGTTTTTGTTGGTTTCGAAAGAGATACTTTCGTATACAACCATCTTGACCCAAATTATGTTTTAAGAGTAACACCCAATGCTTTCGAAAGTGTATTTCATTTTTTTTCAAAACCTATGTTTTAAAGAACGTTTTCTTGATACCATCGAAAGGTCTTATTGGTTTCGAAAGGTATATATATATACACATATACTTAGTGTTTTGGAAAGAGGATTTCTAAGCTTTCGAAGGAGGTCATCCAGGGGTTTCGAAAGTGATGTTTTAAGGTTTCAAAACAAATAACCCATTCTCATTTTTAAGGAAAAACCATAGCATAAATAAATAAAGATTTTGAAATGTCATTCACTTTGTTATTAATCCATAACTGTATTTGGGGAAAGGGCGGAATAACTAGTTAGGTTGACCTAGTAGTGAATATAACTTAATAGATGTTAAAAATTTAATTAAAGATATTGGCAGGGGCCAATAGGTTTGTAATAAGCCCATGAAAACTGTATGATATTGGCAGAGGCCAGTAGGTTCATAGTTAGCCCATGAAAATTATGATTTGATACTGGCAAGAGCCAGTATGTTTGTAGTTAGCCCATGAAAACTACATCTGGATTAAGATATTGGCAGTCAGCCAATAGGTTCCTAGTTAGCCCATGAAAACTAGGACAAGAAATAAGATATTGAAGTTACCAATAGGTTCTTAGTGATCCCATGAAAACTAAGTAGTTGGACAGATCATCCTTAACATTTTAATAGGTTAATAGTAATCCTAGAAACTATAATTGAGACAGATAGTCAGAATAAATGGGGAGGGGTAATCCAGAATTGATTTAATTGTTTTGCATATCATCATAATGGCTTGAAATACAATGTTTTAATCATTATGGATGCAGGAGCACAATATATGGTTTTATAAATATTTTAGGATACTAGTGAGGGGAAAACCCGTTTCGCTAAGCGGCGTAGTCTCATTAGATATCCAAATGGTTTGAGATGGTAAATTGTTATTCATACCAGGCTTTATGTCTGACTTGAAGTTTTTGTTTTCCTCTTAAACTCTTGGGTACTCAACTGATTTTGAGTAGGTTGAGAGTTAAGGTTCCCAGGTGTTCTTTTAGCCAAATAAAGCTTTTGAGGACGTGCAGGAGGCAAACTTGTTGTTAGAGTTCTTTTTATTTCTGCTGTGTGTTTTGTTTGTAAAGGCAAATTGTTTTCTTGCCTATCTATATACTTTGATCTAACAAGGGGGCATCTTCACATGTCGCTCTTGGCGTATTTTGTAATAATTATATGTTATCTGAACGTGGTCTGTGAATTGGGAATTATGTAATCAATATGAAATATTTTGAAATGGAATGTGGAATTTGTTTTGCTGTTTAATTTTTTTTCCATATTCTTGTGTTTCTGTGTATCAATGTATCTAATACCGCCATGTTTGGTCGTCGAGGATTAATAACTATGGATGACTGCAACATCCATAGCCGTTAGTCTTGGGCCTTTAAATACGGGGATGTTATAGTATAATACAATATTATTTAAATATATAATTTATTTTAAATTTTATGTAATTAAATATATATTTATTAATTTATTTTGTTTAAATATTTTTGAATAATTTTTTTGCATATGTTTATAAAAATATAATTTTATAACTTATTTGTAAATTTAATATTTAAATTTGAATTTTAAAAGATATTTTAATCTAGATTTTGGTTTAAAATTTGAATTTTAAAAGATTTAAATTTCAAATTTTAAATTGTTTATATACGAATTTATAAATAACTATTTTGCATATGAATATGTGTGTGTCTGTAAATTGTTGCTTTTATAGTTATATGTAAATATACATACACACACACATATGTATGTATATATATAAGTATGTTTTATTATATAATATAATTGATAGCAAATATGTATATGAAGAGGCTAATATGTCCGTTGGATGTAAATCCTAGCACTTAGATACGAGCACATTAAACCGTGCACACTTTATATGTTGCATACATGTGTATTTGGTACACATGTACACATTATATATTAATTATATAATCATATAAAATCCTTCTATCAATCAATTAAATAAAATGATGATTTTATTTAGATTAGATCTGAATTAATTTGGATAGGCCCACTAAGATGCAAAATGGTAAAAAAAAATTGAAATTCACCTATTTAACCTGCTGCGTGCTAGCCCGGATCCAACAATTTGAAGATGCTTAAAGGGAAGGAATCTGATTATGCTTCTAAAGTTATTTTTCCTTATGGAAAAATGTTTATTTATAAGCGATTCTTATTAGGTTTAGATACTGGATTTGGAACTCATATTTGTAGTTTTTGCAGGTGCCTAAGAGCAATAGGTCTGTAGCAAGAGGGACCATGAAATTCCTAGCTGCAAATGGTGCTATTATAGTTGTCGTAGTATTAAGAGACTACCACGTGAAGCTTTCTAGTGGATATGATTTAGTTTACATAATTGTTATTTCATAGTGAACTTCATTAGTGGAATAATTTATGTTTCCTATTTGATGAAAATATTTATAGTTTTATTTGTAATGAAAATGTTACGAATGTTTATTATGATAATAAAACTATTTGCTTTGGTACTCTTAAAGATGACATATGTATACTTAACCATAGTTATGTATTTGTTGTTGAAAATAATAATCCATCTCAAATAAAAGACAACTACATATGGTACTATAGACTAGGTTATATGAGTAAGAAATGATTGAACAAGTTAAGAAACAAAGAGTTTCTACCATCTTTTGATTCTGAATCATTTGACATGTAAATCATGTCTAAACGTAAAATGACCAGGCACCTATTCAGTGAGAGCAACAAAAGATATACTATAGACTTAGATCTAGTACGTTAAGATGTGTGTGGTCCTATGTCTATAGCTACCAAATGTGAATCCTTATATTTCTTTACATTCACCAGATTTATCAAAATATGGATATTGTAAAGCCAAGGGTGAGTCCTAGTTGTAATTATGTAATTTGATTATATAACTTAACTCTTATAGGGAATCTTGTTCGAAATAAGTAATCTTTTAGTTTTATATTCTGTTGTATATATTATTATATTGGGATATAAATAATGTTTTAAATACATTAAATATATACAAGTTAAAAATCTTAGGATCAATATTGAAGTGACTATAGTTACAAATGTCTTTGTAACCATAGATATTGAATCGTATAAAATAAATATTTGTCCTTAGATGTTCCTAACAAAGATGTGTTGAGAATGGGTTATCAGTATATCCTTTAAGATTAGTGTTCCATATGATGGGTGAATTACTCATGATGGTTGGGGCCACCAAAGGGTTACATATATGTAGTTATTTGGAACAGTTACAGAATGGCTTATCAAGAGTCTTCTACAAGTTAAAAGTCAAATAGAAGATCTCACATGACACTATGCAGTGGTCTTTAAGCTTAAGAATACTGTGAACCTTAAGTGTATAAACTATATTTTGATTATAGTCAATCACATGGTAAGGATGATTGTGTTAGCCTGTTGGGTATAAATTGAATAACTTGAAGTGAAACAGTATTCATGAGTTGATTCGTCTCCTTCGAATAGAAGGTTGGTATCATCATAATTGGTTGTCAACGGAAAGTTAAACTCTTTGGATGAAGCAAATTTGTTAATCGATAATTATTATCAAATTGAACCATATACTTTAAGGTTGGACTTTACAATTATATACATATTATATTAGAGATTTGACCACTGGCCGAGCTCTAGAAATCTAAGTGATATAGTGACGACGAAGAGAAAATTTGCACAATATATCATTTCTTAGGGGTGTAATTTTAAAGACAAGAAATTAGATTTCATAAAGATAATCAATAAGCAACTAGTTCGTGTCCACTACCATGCTTCAACAAAGTCTGTAACGACCCAGAATTTTTGATAATTAAAATTCGAATATTTAATTAATTTTAAATATTAATAAATGGAATTTAGAAGTCGAATGATTTATTTTTCGAATATTGGATTTAATTTGACAATTTAATCGATAAATTAATAATTGAAATTCCAGAGATAATTGAAAATCGAGTTTAATATGATTGAAAATGATTTGTAAAATTTTATTTAATCATACTGGAATTATAGAAAGGTTATAGAACTTTTACAATTGAATTTGGAGTTAATCTATGAAAATTGAATATTTTAATATTTAATTATCGACTGTAAAAATAGCCAATTTTCGAACAGTCTCAGAATTGAACGAAACCAGTTCCATTTGATCCGTAATAGTTATTTATTATCGGATTTAAATTTTCGTATCCATCGGAGTTGTCGTTTGACCGTGGCAGCTCGAAACGCATCGATATCGTTTTAATTTTAAATCGTCGAGTTAAAATAGTCATTTTTCAAAAGGTCTCGGATTTCGACGAAACCAGTTTCATCGGATCCGTAATGTGATATTATTGTAAGATTTCAAATTTCGTAATTTTTGGATTTACCGTTTGTCCGGGGCAAGCCAAAACGCCTCGAAATCGATTTAAATCGGTTTAATTTAAATTGATCGTTTAATTGCATATCTCGCACAGACGACCGAATTAGCTTTCGAAACCTGTTCCATTGTGTCCGGAATGCGGGGTAAACCCCAAAAACGCCAGTTTCGACGTGTAAATCGGATTCCGGAAAACCTGGATGAATAGTGTTTGAGAAAACTCTATAAATATACCCATTTTTTTTCACAAAAATAAAGAAAAATAAAATCCCTAGGGTTTGTTAACAGCAGCCGCCTCCATTGAAACGAACGGCCAGCATTTAACAATCTTTCCTCCTTAATTTCTTTAAATCCGTTCATCTATTCGAAGAATGTTCAACATCAAAATTGTAGAGCATTGAGAGCTCTACAAATCCATGCGGTTTTGATTGAAAACGAATTGGTGGATTGCCGTGAATTTGGGTTTGAATGGGCCAGTTTCACGCGCGTCTTTCGAGAGGAAGGAGGCGCTGGGGGAGTGCGGTCGGCCAGCGTGGGGGGCTCTGGTGATGGCGCTTCGATCGGCGACGAGATGATGGGGTTTTGGTTGATGAGGAAGGAGGCGTTCAAAACCCTAGTGGCGGCTAGCATGGTTCTTCAACCTGGGAACGAGTGTGACTTTCACTGGGAAGAAAGAAGACGCGGCCTGGAACGAACGGCAGAGATAGTTTTGGGTTTGAAATAATAAAGAAATTTGTAAATAAATTTTAATAATTCAAATTGTGTAATTTCTTAAATACCGTATCTCTTTCATACATTATCAGAAAATGACGAAACCAGAAGCGTTGGAATCGCAGCGACGCGCTCTACGCTGCAGCGCAGATCTGGGCGTGTTTGGAATCAGTGAAATTTTTGAGTAAAATTAAACGCTCGTTTAATTTTATTCGAAAATAAACGCTGGAATCAGAATTAAAATCACGGTGAGATCTTCTCACTCAAATTTGAATGTGGAATTTTTGCAGTTATTGATTGTGTTGATTGCTATTGGATGTGATATTAGATATAGTAGGATATATCTATTATATATAGCAATATATACATATTGGCATATGTATATATTGGATTGATTGATTCCCGCCTCGTATAGCGGATGAGACCCTATTGCGCCGTTAGTAAGCGGATTTTTATAAAACCCATATACCGCGATAATTCCGTACTGGAGCGGAATTGGTATTGTGCTAACATCTGTGGATGCAGGGAAACAGGTTGGAGGGATCCAACTGGATTCCTCACCCGTATTTATTTATTTACAAATACTGATGTATATTCTGTTATCATATTGATATATGATATTGACTGTTGTGATGGACTAATTGATGCTGTTGCATCATCGGATTCAGTTTTGAAATGTAAAAATAACGACTTTTAATTTAAAAGAATTTTTAAAGTGATGTTTGAAAATATACGTTTTATGAAATTTTTGAATCGATTTATAAACGTAAAATTTTAAAGTTACAAAAGTTATAATTTTTAGTGAAACATAACCGAAGTGTCGTTTTTGAAATAAAAGTCGATTTATTTATAAAATGGTTTAAGTTGGGATTTTTGAATAACTATAAACGATTTGTATAGAAAGATTTATAAAATTGATATTTTATAAATCAAAATATTGGACTTATAAACCGAATTTTATAAGTGTTAAAAAGAAGTATAAATGGATTTCATAAGTGAATGAAATTAATAGATTTATATTGTGAAGTTAAAAATGAATGAAGTTGTAGAATAAAGGATTTATAAGTAATTTACTTATAACTTGGATTGTTGCCTTTAAATGGAATATTGATCGAATTTGTTCATAAATGATTCTTTTAAAAGTTGAAATCGTTATAAAGTACAAATGCGATTTATAAACGTTGTTTATAAATCCGAAATCACTTATTCTTATAAGTGAATTTTAGAAGTTAATAAAATGAGATTTATAAACCGGAGTTGTTATAGAAAATAGAAAATGGAATTATAAACGTTGTTTTATAAATTCGGAAATCAATAAATCAAATTTGATGAATTTAATATAGAAGGTTATTAAGGAAATTTTATTCACGATTTTGGATAGTGGATAATTCTTGGGATAAATGTGAAAAAAAGATTGAAATTTGGTTATTGAAGTATATTCACGATTTTGGACAGTGAATATATTATTAAATAAAATGGATATGTTTTGGGAAAGCGATATTATAAAATGAAGTAATTGTTTTAAAAGATGTTTTAAAACGTGTGAACTATCGAAATCATAGATTTCAACATTTATTGTTGAAATAGACGTTTTCGAAAAATAAGGAAATGATGGACTATAACACTGTTGTTATAGTAAATGATTTCCGAAAGGAAATGTTTTGATGTAGTATTGGGATTTATATATCTATTAAAATCCGAATCCCTATACTAGTGATTTTGAGTCGTCGTAACGATGTTTTACGTAACATTTGTTTTGACTCAAATAAATGTGTTTAAAGAGAATGATTTCCTTAAAGAATGAATATATACTTAATATTGATTTAAGTATATCGAATATTTTCAAATGTTGAAAATAAATGATTTGTGAAATACTTATTTTTAAATAAGTATGGAAATGCTTTTCCAATATGAAATGAACTGTTTTGAGATTTTATCTTCAAAGATAAAATGAAATGTGGAAATTGATTTGGAATTGTTTTCAAATGATTAAGTGTGGAAATTTTATATCTAGTAAAAGATATTTTGGAAGGTAAAATAATTTGGGAAAATTATTTGGAATCTGATGATGTTGCGCATCTTTATTGATAGTTAAATAACCGACTATCAATAATTACCTTTAGAATGGTATTTGTTGTGAATTGGATGAATTTGAATGCCACACTTATTTTTGAATAATCGCTCACTATTCGGGTTAGCCGGGAAAGGACCATGGGGTCGTATAACCCATTCCGAATATGTGATACGTCGTTATGAATTGCATTTGAAGACCGGTGTTGAAGACCGGATATTTTTGAAAACGAAAGGATTACCGTCGAGTTACTCTACATCGGCTGATCTCCGATTTAGAGGTTTTATCACCCTTAGTGACGGGAAGTCCGGACGTGATTAGAAATTTATCCGGATGTGCAAGGGCTTCGTGAGAAGTGCCTTCGGTTCTGTTCGATCCCGGAACAGACTTGTATGGATTGTGTGTCTGACGTTACAATTTGAGATATAAAGCTGATTTCTTTCAAATACATTTCTGTTGGTGGCGGAGAATTTATTCTCTTAGCTTAACACCCTTCTCTGAGACGTACGAGCTCAGAGGTTATGTAGTTGAAATTTATCAGCGATATATCCCAATTTGGTAACGTGGCATACTGAGTGTTGCTGTGAAATGGTCAGTGTTTGATCATTTGTGATATGATCATTTGTTTGATCTTATATCTTTGTGATCATAGGTTGATCATTTTGTTTGACCCGAAGCAGGGCTTTTTGAGAAAGCGTAGCTTTGTGGACGAGACTTCGTCGAGCCTCACACCCCGGAAATGGTCGAAACAGGACGAATGCGGCAAGGTTCTAGGGAGTAGCGCCCCTTAGTGTATGTCATTCCTTCTGGATAAAGGTGGTATCATGGTATGGAGCCCAGATACTTAACCTCTGTGGTTGCTGCAAAAATTTATTTCTTTGTGGTTGTTGCGAATCGGGGATCCTCGGGAAGATCGGTGACGATCGGGGGATGGCATACGCGTGTCAGTAGTTACCTATTTTTGCAGAGGTAACCCGGCCTTGTGTTGGCAGAGATCCGGTTAGGTTCTCGGGTCGTCTATTCCAGGGACGTACCCATCGTGGATAGGAAGTTCCTTAGCCTGACCATTTGTTGGAAATCCAAAGAAACAATACGAGCCTTGTACGGTTTTAGTTGTAGAACCTGCCATCTAATATGGCAGCTATAGCAAGCATACTATAATGGTACCTATGCTGGCTAAGATTTATATTCTACTTTCGAAATGTTTTCTACACTATGCACTAATAATAATATCAAAAAGAATTTGATTTTTTCGTAGTAAGCATCTTTGACTATCATAAGAAGAAATCTCCTCCAAGTCTGCGTTTGCATTGTGTGTGTGGCGGGAGGTCTTATGGTAGTTTCATTTTCCAAAAGCATTGCGAATTGACTTTAAAATTCTCTGCTATTTATTTTAAAGATAAATAACTGTTTTACGATCTCACACCAGTCACCATGACTGACTCGGAGTTTATTGTTCCCTTCTAAACTCTAGGTGCCACCAATTTCCACACGGGCATCCTAGAGTTATGTTATCAGGATAGTCTGGATATTCTGGAGCTTTGGAGATAAGCTGGATGGCGAGACGTAGTATTTGTATCTGATATTATTTATTCCGCTGTGTATTCTGTATGAGGACAAGTTATATAACTGTCCATTGTTGTATATTGACTCTGATGATTGATGTATGTATAAAATGATATAGTTCTTTGTTTTAAAGATTATTCATTTATCTATTATATATTGTTCCGCTGCGATATGTGAGATTCTGATATTGTTTTCTGTTCTGATGTTGTTCTGTTGTTCTTCTTTCTCTCCTTTCTTCTTCTATCTTCTTCTTCTTCTTCTACTTTTTTCTTTTTCTTAAACCCTCACTATTGAAGTTTCCGGCACTCGATTGCTCGGCAGTCGATAAAGTGAGTATCGATGTCGAATTTTCGAAAGTCGAAAATTTTGGTATGTGACAAAGTCTGTGTAGAGTTTAATATTTATATTTTTTTAAATATTACTAAGGGCCTAGTTCAGACATGGGTGTCACGCAATCACAACATCTAGTTTTCGACCAAAGATGATTTATTAAAATAATTTATAAAATTTATAAATTACTATTATGGAGAAATTAATATAATTTTTATATTAATTAATTTATTATTATTATTATTAATATTATTAGAGGGCTGAAAAATTAGTTAATAAAATATTTAAGGTTAAATATTTATTTAATAATTTATATACGCTAAAGTTGATATTTATTAAACATTAATATTTTATGGTAGTTGAAGTTATTAATATAAATTCTTAATTAAAGGGATATCTATATTAATAATAGCTAAATGGTTTATTATTTAATTGGGAAATTGAACCTAGTTAATAAATAAAATCTAACATAGTGAAAATATATTAAGGAGATATTTTTAGGATGTGCTATAAACAAATCCGTAGAGTCTCTGTTTAGTTAACATTGAACTTTATTCTCTCTCTAAAACAAATTATGTCTAAATGGTGGGATCTTCAACTCAACCATTGGATCAGAGATGGAATCACTCAAAGGCGAAGCTGACGGTTCAAGGTGTATTAGGCCGCCAGGATTATCAGAAAAAAGTTCTTCAAAATTTTCTGAAATCAGTTAATAAAATTATTTTAAATAACTTATTGTTGAATTACTTATAAATTTTATAAAAAAATGAATTTTATCCCCGTACATCCAGAACATCGTGCATATCATCTCGCATATACTGATGATCAACATCAATGGCATGAAGGGCAACAACTCAAGGTCATATTTGCTTTGGTGGAACTTCAATAGTGGCGGCTAATCCCCAGGCGACAGTAGATCGACTTAAAGGCATCAAATGTTGAAACTAGGCTTTCTTAGTGGTGAGTCGAGTTTGACTTCAAGCGCATGGGAAGAACTGGGACATCTGAGCCGATTGTCATGGTGATGTCAGAGTTGGCTTCAATGGTGCTTGGTGATGGCAATTGGCTGATGCCTATAGTAGAGGCGGCTAGGGTTTAGGAAGAAAGGTAAACTATTCTTAAACCCTTGTTTTAATTTAATTCACATTTTACCCTCTAATTTTTTCAAAATTGAACAACTCCCACATATGAACTCTATTTTATGCACAACTTAAGTTGTTGGTTTCATAATTGACTTCTAAACACATCGACAATATCTAATAATAAATTTATAAACATACATTGATGCTATAAATTAGGTATTAGAATGTTAATATTATCATCTAATACTTACAAATCAACATTATTAATCGAAATTGATATACATATACATGTATATACTTAAGACATTATTTATTTTATTCAGATACTTGATATTTGAATTAAGATGAATTACAGTCATTCAAATTTATAACGTTAAATTTGAACATATGATATTTGAATTTATATTAAGGTTATTTGATTATTATTCAAATATTAATTACTAAAAATTAAAGATTATATATATATATATTAAAATTAGTTCATTATTGATATACAAATAGATAAATTTTATTTAAATTGAAAATAAATGAACTTCCTAAATATTTTGAATAAATAACAAGAATGCAAATAATATATTAATATAATGAAAATACAATATAATTAAAATCAAAATCATCCAATAGAACAGAAATATGATTTAATGTTGTTGACATTATTCACAATAACACCACGAAAGATCTAGTGCGTAATGAATTAAAAAGAAACATTTCAAAATTTTCCTATTTTCCTACCATCTGATGCACGTGATCCTACAATGATATTAGAGCCTGCATTATATTATTATGAATAATATATAAAATTTAAATTTAAAATTAGTTTAAATTTGAGTTTATACAGGTTATGAATCAGTTTAAAATTATTTCAATTTTTTATTCATAAATATCATAAATAAATTAATTTAAAAATTATTTTAAATTAAAATCAAAATTTCATAATGGTTATAAATGAAATTTGAAATTGTTTTAACTTTATATTCATAAAGATTATAGATGAATAAATTTAAATTATTTATATTTAAATTTATAAAAGTTATAAATAAATAACCTTGAAAATTGTTTAAATTTAAAATTATAAAAGTTATAAATAAATAAATCAAAATAAATTTAAATTAAAATATGAATTATAAGTGTTATAATATGACTTATAAGTGTTATAGTCCATAAATGGTTAAATAAAAGTTGTGGTATTAATTATTAATTAATATTGATATATACATAAATATAAGATTGAATATTAAATTATAAATGTTATAATTGAATAAGGGAACCTTATATAATGTAAATAAATAATTTCAAATAATACGGTTTTAAAAGTTAAAAATGAATTAAAACCCGTATTAAATACATATATATGTATATATAATTGTGTGTGTATATAAAATGTCAAAGGATGTCATTAAGTATTGTGAATATTCTACGGGCGATAATATTCCTTATTATTATTTTGAGGTTACAAATCTAAATTAATGCTGCTCTCTATCACTTACAATATAAATAAAGTACTGGACATATTTATGGTTGTTGAGCACCCTCAAACCTTAAATTTGTTACAATGATGTTTACATTGTCCGTAGATTGATTGGGACGTTTTGTAACTTTGTTGAGCAACCTCAAGGGTTACAAAATTTTCCTTGGGCAATCACAAAATGGTAGGTCGTGAGTATAATGTACGTTATGATTTGTCGAGCACCCTTAAGGTAAAGATAATTAGGAGCAAAAGATTATACAGTTAGGAATTATATATAAGATATAACTACTAACGTGTTATTTACCATTTATGGGGACTACAATTCGTTGAGTACCCTCTAGGTTGTAGTAACATGACAAATTGATCCTAATACTCATTAGAGGAATTTATGAAGTTCAAACATCTCATTTAAGGTATTAAGATTGTAAAATATAATGGTGGCTTTATTAGAAAAATATAACAAACCATTCTATAAGAACATGTGTAATATTATAACAATCTACTTTGATAAATTTGCACAGCTAATATAATTGATAAAATTGTTTAGCGATTAAAATATATTAAAGGAATTGAATTAAAAATTGATAATGAAATGTAAAATTTTACTTACCAATAAATTAATCTTTTGGCATGTTGTCAGCTTAATACCCATGCAAGAACCGAATAATACAACCATTAAAACTTTCCAGTCTTGGTCACTTAAATGTGAATTGGCCCTATATTGTGTATTTTCTTCTATGAGTTTTAAACTCTAAAAAAGTACAAGATTATGGATATTCGATCATAATAAAAAATTGTTTTGTAATATATGAAATTCCGATGAAACTGTTCATTCAAAACAAGGACCAAAATCATAATAAGATCATGTGTTCAATATGATTGAATATAATGAGGATCTTATTATTTTGGAAACAACACTAAACCAAGGACTATAAACAAACCTAAGAATCTAATCATTGAAATGTCAATTTTGATCTATTTACTTATGTGTAACTTATTTGATTTCCTTGTCATGTTAGGGATGACTAAATGCATTTTTGTAAAGAAAGCCATCGTAGTATTGTAGTAAAGGGTTTCTCTTTTGAAAGGTTCAAACATTTAAAAGGGAAAGCAAAGTCTAAGAGTTAGTATAGTTGGGATGAAGAGAGAGTTAATGGTTACCTCTGCTTCATAAAGAGACATAAAAAATGAAATGTTTAAAACATATTTCTGGACGCTTAATAAGGAATAAGAAACACAAATTCTATTCTATTATTTTCTTATAGAAATTTTTTCTCTATAAGATTTATTTCTTTGATTTTGATATATTTGATCAAAAACTTTTGGTTGTAAATTAGTTGTAATTGAGAAAATAAATAGCCTATAGCAAGTGACTGAATGGAGCTTCATATTTCAAAAGTTGTTATTGTTATAGCGGAAACTGTGGGAGGATACCATATATAAATTGCTAATGGATGCATCAAGTTTTGAAAAATTACTTTCAAGTAAACCGGTTATTATTTATGGAATAATAATATTATTTATAACATAATAATCAACTTCAATTTTGATCGAAATCATATGTTGCTTTGTTTTAATATGAATATTCATTACAAAACATATATTTTTGGTTATTTTGGTTGTGGTATCTTTTTCCATGATAATATTGCAATAAAAAATACAGAAGCATCCAAATATTTAACAACTACTTTTTGAATCATAGACTAAAGCCATATGATTGAGAGGCTTTTCTTTAATCGTATGATTGTGAACCATATGGCTTTTGTGAGTTGTATCTCAAAGGATTACCAATAAAGCATCAGTTCAGTTGGAGCAGCAAAAGAGTTAAGAAATTCTTTACATTGATACATATAACTGTATATAGTCCAAGGTTCAACGACGTCGAAAGTAGATCCACTTGCTTCATTAAATTCACTAATGAATTTCCATTGATATGAACATGTATATTAGATACACTAGTTAGATATCTATGATAAGTTCATAGAATATAAAACGAAAGTAGAAAATATGACATGCAAAAGAATACAAACAATTCAATTAGATCAATTAGCTGAGTATCTTTCATAAAACTTCTAAGAGTACCTAAAAGAGAGTACGAACCACTCTCAAAGTTGCTCCTCTCTATGGTACATAATGATGTATCAAAAAGTAGTAATTAAATATTTTGGAGAAATTACAATCGATAATGAGTGACGTTGAGTTACCTCTTTCTTTAAGGATATGTACTAAAGAGTAAGAACATATGTTAAATTTTGTTTTGTCTAAAGCCGAGAATACAAATCCATATAAGATATCAATCGGGAAGAAACCTTATCTTACGTAGTTTAACATATATGGTTGCCCGACCTATGTTATGAACATAATTTCATGAATTTAAGCCTAAGTCTATTTTATATAAGTCTATGGCCGGTTTATAAAATGTTTTTGTATGCCTATTCCATGGCACTGGGAAACAAATTGTTCTTCAAACACACCATCTTCTCAGCGAAGGAATTTTTTTCTAGAGAAATTAGTGGTAGTGCGAAGGACTAGATGCGATCCAAGATACTAACATGAAAACATATTATATAATGATATATTTTTAACCAAGCTGAAAAGGACAAATTATTAGTATGTCTAATAGGTAATCCGACACATTAGAAAGAAACTGTAAATTTCTTATCAATATCGAAAAAATGGATTTTTCATAATAACAAAATTCAGTTGTCGATAAACCATGGACTATAGCCTCTAGAATATGACATGATGCTTTAAACCCAAAATTGATTCCAAGTACACAGAAAAATTTTGATTTTTAAAAGTTTACCGAAAAGGACATGATCCGTTAGCCACGAGTGAGTGTTCGAGAAGAAGATCAAAATAGTTGGAAATGTATAAAGTAAGGTTGATGTGAAAAGACCTCATCAATTTCAAATGTTTAAATTAGTGAAACAATTTTGCCAATCAACATTCTTAAGACCATGGGATTCTACTTGCAAATTATTGCACAATATAATTATGGGTTTTGGCACATTGATGTCGAATAAGACTTCTAAATAATAATTTAGAGGAGACTGTTTGCATAACATTGCCAAAATGTTTTGAAGTCATAGAAACGATAACAAAACTTGTGGAATTCTAAGATACGATCTTAAACAAGCATCAAGAGGTTGAGCCAATATTTTGATAGAGAAATCAAATAGTTTAGTTTTGGTCAAAAAAGAAGAGGAAGTGTGTGTCTATAAGAAAGAAAATAGAAGGTATCTCTAATAGTATAAGTATGCCACATGCTAAATTGATAATGACGTACATGTTTTAAAGTCTGGTAAAGCTTGGTTGTTTAATTCTTGATGAAGGATTTGAAAGTGGTTTCCTTATACTCAATATAAGAGGATGTTGGGATTGTCCCAATCGATATACACTGACATAATATTAAATTTTTTAATGTAGATCTTGTGAAATAGATTCCTTATGCATCATCGATAGGAAACTAGATTAGAATTCGCTTATGCAATTAGCATTATGAGCGAATGTCAAGTTCGAGTTAAAATCATAAAACGGTAGTTAAGAGTATTTTCGAGTATTTACGAAATACTAGAGAATTGTTTATGGAAACAATAGACTCTTATAAATGAGTAGTCGAACTCGAACTTCATAAGTGGTATCGAAAATAGTAAGTCAACCTTCAATTCATATTTACCCTTAATAAAGGGGATTTATGTTGGAATTGTTTCAAATGAGAGGTTACAGCAGATTCAACTATAAAGTCTAAATAAATTGCCTTTCATAGTGCTGCAATTTAAGTATTGTATATTTGCCAATTTAGACAGGGATAATTCCCACTACTAAGAATTCAATAATGTATTGTGATAGCAATGATGCAATATAGATTGAAAAAGGAACCAATGGCCTAATAAGAGGCCGAGATATGTTCTTCGTAATTAGCACATGATAAACGGCTTTATCAATGATAGAGAAGTATAATCGAAAAATTGATACAGAATAATAATATTATGGATCCACTCACTAAGGCCCTTCTCAGTTTATATGGGAAAACTAATTAGGAGTATGGTAATGAGTCACCATAATTGACCCTAAGTGCAAGTGGGAGATTCGTAGGGTTAAGGATGTGTCCTAGAGTAAATTATATAATTTGATTATATAACCTATTTCCTATAATGAATTTTTTTCGACATAAAGTAAGCTTATAGTTTTATTTTTTATATTATATATTATTATATTAGGATATAAATAATGTGTTAAATACATTATATATAAGTAGAAAATCTATAGGAAAAGTATTTAATTGATTACAGTTATGAATATGTTCATAACAATAGGTATTCAATCATATAAAACTAATACTTGTCCTTAAGTGTTCCTAGTCAAGATGTATCAAGAATGATATACCTATATATCCATTGAGGCTAGTGTATGTGTAACGACCCGTAAATTTTAACGATTTAAATAACGTAAATAACTAAATTTTTATTGAAATTAAACAATTAAATTTTGGCAATGAAAATTTAATATTTGGCATGCGTCTATTAACCATAGAAAGTGTCAAATTTTCAGTAGAAAATATGTAAGTTTGTTTGGTTGTGAATTTCAATTTAAGAATATAAAATCAGTTAAATTTGATGAAAATAAAATATTTTTGAAATCTGAATATTTTTATATAAGAAAAATGTAAATCATTTTCTGAGTGAGACGTCATATTTTGTTTCGCCAAATTTGGACTGCTCTAGCCCCGTTTATCTTATTTTCGGCTTTTTAGCAGCATTTTTGGCAGCGGATATCGACTTTTGATAGGATGGTCGTATCGCTCATATCTATGTACCATTCTATTCGTCTCGTCGTGCTGATCTCCATAGTATATTCATTTGTGCATTTCGGTGCCCGGTACGTGGAAAAATCTGCAAAACGATTAGCCGTATCGGTACCCGTTATGAACCTTTCGGGCTTCCCTATGCCCTTTCATCTATCTACCGGTTGAAAACAAACAACCATTTGTTTTATTATTTCCTGATTCGCGACTGACTTTCAATATTCTCATTGGTTCAATGTATATTTGCTGTTGTCCTTTCGGTACCTTTCTCCTACCTCATTTTTGTTCTGCACACTAGAAAAATATATATAAAAGGAGAAATGTAACGACCCGTAAATTTTCGATAATTAAAATGTGTTAAGTTAATAACATTCTGGGATTTAATATTGGGAGAAATCAAAATTTGTGACATAATAATGTAATAATAACTAAGAAGATGTAACAATGGTAACTAAAGCTAATTATTGATAAATTGAATGAAATTACAATAAAGTGAAATAATGTAAATGTTATAACTTGGTTATAAATTTAAATATGTTATTAAATTTGAATTGGTTTAGTAATTTAATCGTTGAATATGAGATGTTGATATTTGGAATTGTTTACCTGTAATAACCCGCACCCCAATAGGCTTAAATTTTTGATGAACCGAAAATCCAAGTCCACTAAAGCACGAATTGTTGGTTTGGTATCCTGCAAATAACAAAGGAAAATCAGAGTAATGTTTATAAAATCTCACAGCGGAATAATGATAAAGTATTCAAGATATGGTTACTAACCAGGATTAGGCTACTTTCCCTAACAGTGTTGAACCTAGGAGTGAAACTTGCCTTTTTACTAAATCCCAATAGTTGCTAAACTGTCTTCTTGTGATTTGGGGAAAACAGGAAAAATAGGAATGAGTCAGACATAAAGTCTGGTGAATGAGAAATAAAATGAAGCAGAAAGAATAAAACAATTTAATTCCAGGTCTTCCCCGGATATCGCAGAGGGTAAATAATATCATGCAGTGAATCCTTCTTAGATACAGTTCCTAAGAAGCCAAAGTTCATGGTCACTCTAGGGAAGTCAACCATGCAGTAGTACTAAACGTTAATCGGCTTGTCGGACCTGCTGTCTTTACCTATCCACATGCTACAACGTGAAAGTCATGCTCTTCACCCATGCACTGTGACTATCTATCCACGTGCTACAGCGTGAAAGTCATGCTCTTCACCCGTGCACTGTGATTAAATGCCTCTTACGTCTGACTGGCGCTGACTCAAACAATCTCGGAGGACTCCGAAGTTGCGCTCAGGCTCCGCCAAACTGGACTCCTATCCTCCTGTCTCCTCAGTCACCAACGTGGACTTGCCCCTATCCAATGTGTCGGTCCTTCAAAAGAGCACCCGCAGCTGGGTCGGCTGCGTAAAATCCTCCAACGATCTGCCTAAAGAAGCCTATGTCGGAGCACACTTTTCATGTTCCATCCGCATCGATCTTCCTGAAGAAGCCTACGATTGCAGATGCTATCTATCCTATGTACTAGCAACCTATGAAAGGTAACTAACATCCTTGCAAACCTACTTGCCCGCTCCTAGTACGTACAGCCAAAACTATGTTTTGGTCTTAACTGCATGAAACACCTATCTAGACCTTTACAAGGTCTGCCTACCAAATCGCTTCCAGATTAATTAATTTTACCGTTACAGTTTACATACTGTTTATTTCCATTAATCTGCTTTAGGCTATTTTTACATCCGATTTGGTTAATTCACAATTTCCTTTTTTCTTACATAAATGGTGTTTCAATTTCACGTCCGTTCAGTCCGTATGGTTTGTCTGTAATTTTTATACCATTTTGTTACAGATTTAGCCTTTAGAGTCTAATTTACATTTTTTTTCTACCCTAATTTACGTTCTCCTTTTAGAGATTTAATCTATACAAAGTTTTTATCCAATAGCCACAAAAAACCATTTAATTACACAAAATTCCACTTTTTACGTTTAAGGCTTCATATGGAATAAACACATGTACCAATTAAAATTCCCAATTTTTTTCCATAACCATATTCGGAATTATGTAATTATACCAACCAAAATCCAATTTTATTCAAAGAACATATTTGAATTTACCCAACTAACCAGTTATGCCATTAAAAATCGAATAACAATTCTAATTCAATTTAATTAAACCAATCTCATTTATGCCATAAAACATGAATAAGTAATTTATACGTTCCATATTTTAAACCAAAAATGAATTAGAATTGAGAAGTGGTAGAAGAAGAAGTTACAATAATTTGCATCAAACCTCAATTATTAACAGAAATTAATTCATATTATCGTGCCAGAAAAGAACTAAAATTAAACTACTTTATTTTTCTATTTCATATTAATTCTCACCCACCTGGCACTTGAGCTTGTATAAATATGAAAAGCTTTTCTTCTTCTTATCTTCCTCTTTTTAAATTCTTTAGAATTCTTCAAATAACTTGTATATATATTTTTAATTTGATTTGGAAGAGAATTATTTATTTAGTGGAGAAAAGGAGGAAGAAGAATACACATAAATTTTTCTGTAGACTTATGCTGACGGCTGAATAAAAATTAGGTTTTAGGTTAGATGGTTTATTTATAGATAGTGTGAGTGCATATAATCAATTAGATTTTCCTAGGTTAAATCATGTTCATCCAAACACCTCATGGTTATCCACTCTAGCTCATACACGTCACTAGACAAATAGAACGTTAGGAAATCAAAAACCACGTCACTCAGTCCAATAGAAAACCACCACGTTAGAAAATAAATCAACGTTCATTAATTATTCCCATTAATAATTTGCATTGCAAAATTTCCATTTTTGTTATTTGTGTGTATACATTACACTTTTTGAGAGATTATACTCTCCCTCTTAATTGACTTTACAAATTGTTTCCCATTTTATAAATCTCATTAGATCTTTATTTTAAATATTTGCATTTGTTAGCAATCAATCCATCTTAATTTTCCAAATTTACATCCATAATAATTTCCTTTATTATACATTCTCATTAATTTCAATTATGTCATTAATTCAACCAATTAATTTATTCCCAATCCTTATCTTTACATTAATTTGGTATGTTACACATTTATTTACACTTGTGAATGTGTACAATTAATTTGGATATATGTATATATACATATACAATTTAAACTAACCAATCCCTTGGTTAATTTTATTCATTCATAGTTAATTTCCTTAATTGATTGCTTACTAATTTTAACCATTCCACATTGATTCTTGTCCGTTACAACATTTATTTGTTAACGTTTTATCCTCCTTTCTAAATCTTCTGTTTATAAACATTAAAGATTTAAACTTCAAGAATATATATTTTATAAACAAATTTAGTTTCCTCATCTTACATGTTACAATCTACGTTAATTTCCAATTAACGTACATTAGTAGATGTTGTAATGCATGTTAATTACAATTGTAACGTACATTAATTACTAATAATGTGCATTTATTGTCAATAAATCTTTTTACCATTTCTCTTCTTATACATATGTATATATATATATATATTAATACAAAACTCATGTTTCTAATTAATTTCATTAAATAACAACAGTGTTAACGAATAAGATTAAAAATGGCAGAGAACAACGGCCATATTTCCAATTCTCAATCCGATGGAAATTCTTCAGATCTGGTGGGGGAGGAGGCCAGTGAGGAGGATGGTTGGACTAAGGTGTCTGGTAGGAAGAAAAGAGTGACGTTTGCTAGTGGATCTACCAACAGGCGGCCAGCTAATCTTGAACGCAAGGGCTACCAAACTTCCAGATCTGCTCATTCACATGCTTGGCAACGTAATAAAGGTAAAACGGCTGTAGGGAAGTTGTGTAATATCTCAGTGGATCCAAAAGCTATGCCTACTTCTTGGTGTGATATGGTGAAGGGCCATAATCGATCTGATAATATGAAGTTTTATGATCCTCCAATTTTCAATGAAAAAAGAACAGCAGTTATTGAGGAGAGTGAATTACAAGCGGCTGAGAAGATATGGTCTAATTCGATCCTTCTTTATTTGGTAGGTAAAAGACCGTACTACGTTTATTTTAAAGCTTATATTAAAAGGACATGGATGCCGAAAGGCAATTTTGAAGTTTTTGTGAGAGATAATGGTTTCTACCTAGTCCAATTTGAAAAGGAGGAGGATTGTACGAAGGTCCTTAATGGAGGGCCATGGCTAATGGATGGAAAATTTATTATCATGAGAAAATGGAATAGTACGATAAAATATGAAAGAGATTTATTGCTCACGATTCCAATTTGGGTGAGATTCCCTAATTTGAACTTTGCGTATTGGAACCATGTTTCGTTATGCAAAATAGCGAGTACGATTGGGAATCCTATTGATATGGATGAGCACACCAAGAAAAGAAGTCGATTAGCGTATGCCAGAATTCTTATTGAGGTAGAAGCAGATTTTGAATTTGATGAGGTAGTTCAAATAAAAGTCCCAGGGGGTGATTTTGTGACTCAAAGTGTGGAGTATGAATATATCCCACCAGTGTGCAAAAACTGTGTGTGTTTCGGTCATATTAAAGAGGAATGTCCTATTAACTTTGTGCAGAAGTGGCAACCTAAAAAGATAAGCAATATGCAGATAGAAACTAATGATAAAAATACAAATCAGAGCATAGCAGAAGATAACATGCAGAGTACTATTTTTGTGAACTGCGAGGGTACTGTGTTTACAACATTACAATAAAAAGCAAACAAGGATACTAATGCATCTGTTGATACAGGGAAGGGTAAAGAAATAAATATAATTGACCAATGCAAGGATAACTTGCCATCTCCATCAGAATATCTGATAGATACTTCTGAGATGAACCAAGGCAGCAACATCGGTTCATTCGGCATAATTGCAGCCTCGCCTTCAACTGTGAAAGATAGCTGTGCAGTATCTGAAGATGCTTCTCATCACAGTAAGGCTGCCACAATTATACGGAAGCAAACAGAGTTAGTACCTAATTCTACATAGATTGTAAGCTATCAAGAAGGACCTTCATCGAGCATTCAGCCCTCTGCTCCTTCAGTGTTGACGTCATTGACCGAAGTCTTAGTCTCTCAGTCATCATCGGAGATTGAACATCGAAGGGAGTCTTTACATCATAATGATTTTATTCCTTCTCATACAGTCCTTTCAACTCATAATTTACATGATTCTTCTTTAACAACTGATGTGTTTAAATCTAAACAGGTGCTTACGGACTCGATAGACTTGCCGGCTGATCCTCTTCCTCTGGCCCAGTCATGTACCAATCCCATATACCCTTCCCCTAATATCTCATCCTCTGATTTCCCCAAAGATTTAACCTCTCCAAATCCTGAGTTTGACAGAATTATGGCAGAAGTGAGTAATAAAACACAAAATGATAGAAAGAAAAACAAGGCTACACTTGACGGTGTGACTCCCACAGTGAGAACTAGGAGTCAAACCAACCCCAAGTAATGTCAGTCTTATGTTGGAATGTGCGAGGCCTTAACAAGGCCTCTTGGGTATTACAGGTGAAAAATTTGATAGCTATGCATAAACCTTCTATTTTTTGCCTGGTGGAGAATAATTGAGAACAATTAAACTGCAAAACTTCATAGATTCTTGGGGTAAACAATGGTGCTGTTTCAATAATCTTGAATTCCATCACAAATGCAGAATACTGATTATGATAAATACAGAGTATTGGAACAGTTATGTCATTTCAGCTAGTAAACAGCATATCACTTGTATGTTAAATAATGTTGCAGGGGCTCAATGCATCATTACTGTCATTTATGCTTTAAATGTTGAAGCAGATAGAGTACCATTGTGGAGGAAACTTATCACAGAAGCTAATACATTTAATATCCCATGGTGTTTGATAGGAGACTTCAATTGCATTAGATACATAAATGAGAAAAGAGGAGGAAGGGATATTACTCTTAAACAGGTTCAGGAGTTAAATAATTTTGTTCTGTCCTCTGGTATTAATGAAGTGAATATTACAGGAGTTAACTACACTTGGAGATCAGGTCCGGATAGAAACATAGCAACCAGAATAGATAGGTTGTTTTGTAATATTGAATGGATGGAAATCTATACACATTCCTATGCCCAATTTCTGGAATTATCAACTAGTGACCATGTACCTATCTTATTTCATTTTAATAAAGTGCAGGAATTTTCTGGGCCTAAGCCATTTAAATTTATGAACCATTGGGTTAAATGCGAAGGATATCTAGAAGTGGTTCAACAAGCTTTTCAATTCTCTGAAGGTAACCAATTGTATAATCTTATACAAATGCAAAAGAGAACTAAAAAAGCTTTGAAGGAATGGAGCTTTGGGGAAAATAATTTAAAACAGCACACAGATAAGTGCAGGAATGAAGTTAATGCAGCATTACTTGAATTGGAGATAAACCATACTACTCTTAATGCTCAAATTCTGGACAATGCACAAGCTAAACTTGTCAAATGTATGGATTTATTATCAATGGACATTAAACAGAAAACTAAATGTCACTGGCTCAAATGGGATGACAGCTGCTCAAAATTTTTCTATGCAAAGCAAACAACAAGGAAATTTTTGAACAACTTTCAAAATGTCCTTAATGACAAGGGCAAATTGGTTAAGACTCAAAAGGAGGTGGAATATGATGCAGTCAACTATTTCATTAAAATATATAATAAAGAAGGTTTATCCAGCACATTCCCATATATTACTCCAAAGAAAAAGATAAATGAATGGGGGAAGAATTTTCTAAATGCTGCTGTTGAAGAGGTTAAGAGAGCAGTGTTTAGTGTTCATAACGACACAGCCCCGGGTCCTGATGGGTTTAACTCTAAATTTTACAAAATGCACTGGGAGGATTTAAAAAGTTCAATTGTCAATGCAGTACAATCTTCCTTCGATAATGGCAGAATTGTTAGAGAAATAAATCACACAATTATTTCTCTCATCCCTAAGGTTCCTAAACCTGAATTTATGGTAGACTACAGACCCATAGCATGTTGTAACATGCTATTCAAGATCATTTCTAAAACTTTGTGTGAAAGAATGAAATATGTGCTTGGGGAACTGATTTCAGAAAATCAAACAGCTTTTCTACCGGGTAGACACATAAATGATGGTATTATTATTGCTCATGAACACATTAGAAACTTCAACAAAATTGGCAGTAATAAAATGTGCATCAAAGTGGATCTCAGGAAGGCATATGATTCGGTTAACAGGGAATTTATCATTCACATGATGAGAGCTATGGATTTTCCTTTCAAATGGACAAAAATAATAGAAGAGCTTATCTCAACACCAAGTTTTTTAATTGCTATTAATGGATATCATAAAGGTTATTTCAAAAGCTCTAATGGTTTAAGACAAGGTGACCCTCTATCCCCATATTTATTTATAATTTGTATGGAATATTTCACTATACTCATGGATCTGAAAGAAAATAATGGCAAAATAGAGCCCATTGTCAAAAATAACCCAAGTATCACCCACTTATTATATGCTGATGACCTCTTAGTATTTGTTCAAGCTACTGAAAAAGGAGCTAAGTCAGTGAGGAACTGTTTTAGAAAACTGAAACATGCCACAGGGTTAGAAATGAACAGCATGAAAACCCAAGTCTTTTTTAATAAATATTGCAACAATAAGGAGCAAATTCTAAACATACTTGGTATCACTGAGGGTTTATTACCAGTTAGATACTTGGGTCTGCCATTATCTGTCACATATATCAAACAAGGAAATTGCAAGCAGCTGCTAGATAAAATACTTAAAAAGGTGAAGGGTTGGGAAAGCAAATTTCTTACTTTACCAGGCATAGTAGAGCTAATTAAATCTGTAATATACCCAATGGTTAGTTTTTGGATGCAATGCTTTATGTTGCCTAGTTTGACCATCCACAAAATTAATCAAATCTGTAAAAATTTCATTTGGAAGGGGAAGAAAAGTAAAATACCTTGGGATACAATTACAAATCTGAAATCTGAGGGTGGTATGGGACTTAAAAAACTTTCAGACATCAACACTACTTACTGCATCAAAAGGATATGGGATACTCTTAACAACTCTTCTTTCAGTGCAAAGTGGTTAAACAACAAGTATGCACACAATGAGACTCTATGGGAATCAAATGTGAATAACAATCATTCATGCACTTGGAATAAGATGCTTTATCACAGGAAAAATGCTCAGAGATTGATAGACAGGAAAATAGTGGATGGTAAATCTACTAGCTTATGGTTTGCACCATGGGTCAATGGCTCAACGTTATTAGAAAAACTAGGACATGACACATTATCATATACTAGAGGCCACAACCAATAGGTGGAGATGATTTTGATTAATCAAACTTGGAGACCTGATAATATTTCCTACTTAAGGAATATTAGTGACGAAATAAAGCAAATTAAAGTTCATAGCAATAGGACAGCAGACTATTGGTGTTGTACTGCTAACAAAAAAGGGATATTTCATTTTCAAGATGTCTGGAATAATATCAGAATTCCTCAACAAACCTGCAATGTTCATCACATTATTTGGAATAACATTTCTTTGCCAAAAATGAATGTCTGTCTTTATAGAGCTTTTCACAACTACTTGCCTACTAAAGATAAACTTTACATTCAAGGTATTACTTCAGATGATTTATGTGTTCTATGCAATAAATATTCGGAGACTACTAAACACTTATTCTTTGAGTGTGAGTTTTCTAACTAAGTTTGGAAATGGACTAGAACAATGATTGGAGACCCTATTGTACCAATTCATACCATCCCAACCCTTACTGGTGCTATACAATACATTTCCCTAAATCATAAATCCAATGGAATTATCAAAGATGTCATAACTGCTGCATTATCTTCTTCGATATGGTTTATATGGAGATGCAGAAATGTAAAAAAATTCAACAATGAAGTTAATGATAAATTTGCAGTTTGTCGGAACATCAAAAAGCAAGTCAAAGATTTGATCTGTATTAGATCTAAACATGATAGCACTGGAACGAACTACATAGACGATATTATGGAAAGATGGGATATACCTATTCGCAAAAGAGAAAACCAAACCCAAACCCGTAACCATACCTGTTCACCAACCCTTGACTTACCCACCGCCGTAACATCTTCAAGGTACATGACTGACAGAATAGGAGAAGAAGCCGCAAGAACTGAAGAGCCCACTAGCACCGCTAGAGACAGCACTCAGGTTGAAGGAGAAGTTTCTACTGCTCGCCGCACCTTTGAGCCGCCATGAATTTCTAAGAAGTAGGTCAATCCGATGTTTTAGGGGGGATTGTTTGGATCAACTGATTTCTTTGTTTTTGCGGGCTGTTGTTGGGCCTAGTTTTATTTTATAGGTTATACCCTTTTGTTTGTTATAATGTTACATTATTATCAATAAAGTTTGAAATTCATTCAAAAAAAATTAATTTCATTAATCAAATTCAAACGTTTAAATGTGTGCATAAACGTGTAAGCTATTGAAATAATTCCAAACTTTATGTATATAATATGTTTCCTTTTTTAATAAATTCTACTGACTCATTGCTGACTGTGTACATATGTAACTTAACACACATCAGCAATCAATCAATCAATTGTAATTAATGTAAGTTACCAATTTCATACGTGTAATTGTTTCTGATGCCAAAACTTCAAACGGTCATAACTTGTAACGACCCACTATTTTGGACCATTCAATCGACAATAAATCCACACATGTCGGACTTGAATAATTCAAAACAATAGATTGTAAATAAAATTTGACAAAAACTCAATATATACAGTAAATAAATAATCACAGAATCACAAATACAGAGTAATATAACAATAATGCAGTGGAAACCTAGAATAGTAGTTCATGAAGCTACTATGTATATAACAGAGTTAAACAAGATACAGCAGAATTTATGAATACAAAGATGTCTCAATACAATAGTCAAATACAAGATCTGAATACATCACTGGAATCAACTGAATGACTGAAAGCAGAATCAGTGGATGGATCCAAGCGAAGCTCCAACTCTAAAGGTGAGTCTCGAATACTGGAAGATCTCAGTCTGACCCGAGCGTAAAGCAAAACACAAAACACTCGAGTGAGGACATACATACTTATACAATGTAAACCAACTCAAGTGAACTGTAATAGAAATGCTCAAGTAACTTAAAGAATGCTTGGGATTGCCCATTCTTTAAGGATCCGTTAAACTGTTTACTATGTAATAATATACGCTATTATAATAGTGTCTAATAGTAAAATAAACTTACTTTTAAATAACATTAAGGCTTTACATTTTCCACCTTAACACATAATAGTCCCAGTAGTCTATCCAGTATCAGCGTACCTCCAGATCGAGAGGCTACCTTAAATACTCCACAGGCTACGGCACAAAACCAAACTCATAGTAAAGCTCACTATGGTAGGTGACACGGCACAACTAGGCAATGCCAGGGTAGATATACCAATTACGCATCCGGACTGGTGGTAACGCATAGCAGCCAGTACCGTCCACCTCGAAACACACTCCCAAATAAAAAATTGAGGATGGCCATCAAATCAATCACAAGGTAATAGAATGGTATACGATGGAATTTGTCCGATTAGAGGTGCTACCTCATTAGCCCGTCGATCGCTCCTGTTTTAGCCACCTTATGCCAACTCACGGGAGTCGGGTCTACGTATATACCTCAATAGGATCGTCGCCACCATCCTACTTCATTCTGGAATCTCCACCGCGTACATAGTTGTTAAAGTTGTTTTTGGTATCGACGGAGAGTATGGCCATATCCGATCCCGGTCTCTTTAACAACCAATCGTTATTATAACCCATGGTTATAAATTCCAAAATGGTTTATATTTCAAACCAAAACATATTCATTTAAACCATATCAAAACAATACCATTTTCTCTTCAATTATATCCATTTCAAGAATCATATCACTTTCCAAAGTTATAATGCTTTCAAAATCATAAGTCTTAAAAATCAAAATGCCTTGGAAATCAAACCTTGAAATTTCATAACACATTGAAATCATAAAATATTCATTTGAACCATTAAATATGAAGTCAATATACTTTCAAATCAATTATTCTATTTCCAAAATTGTAGCATTTTCTGAGTTCATTCATTTAATTACAAAAATTTCAGAACATTGTATTTTCAGAAACAGCAGCACTTATAAAGTGTTACAGTAGATATATTAGTATTTCAAAACAGTTCTATTTAAGAAACAGCAGCACTTATCAACTGCCGCAGTAGGTATATTAGTTTCAAAACAGTTCAGCTTTAGAAACAGCAGCACTTACAAAGTGTTACGGTAGATATATTAGTATTTCAGAATTTAGTTTAATTTCAGAAATAGTAGCATTTTTCAAAGTGTTACAGTATGTATATTATTAGTTCAGAATATAGTTTACTTCCAGCAACAGCAGCACTTAGCAAATGCTGTCTTAAAAACACAGCATTTTAGAATGCTACCAATATTAATTCCAGATTTATTATAACATTTCAGAAACATTAAAACTTCAATTTTAACCATTTTCAACTTATAAAATCATATCTCACGCTTCAAAAAATATTCATTTAGATGTCATTCAACTTATGGTTTAAATAAAATAAAATTTTATAAATAAATCTCCAATTAAAACCATAATTCATTTATTATGTCAAAATACCCTATTTTACTTAACTTTTATTTTAACCAATAACTTAACACCTTATTAAAAATACCTATTTCACAAATAAAAATTCTTATCACTAAGTTAAGCTTAAAATTCCATTTACCACTAAATTTTCAATTATTAAGTCAAATCAAAATTTATAGTTTTATCATTAATTCATTCATACAATTTTAACTTATAGAAAATCACCATAAATTTATTTAAATCATTTAAATCCCATTTAAGTTAAAATCTCATAAAATTTTAAATTCCAAATACTCAAAAAATTTCAGAAAGCTATTATGTCAAACTTAAGTTCAAAATCACATATTTTTAAGATTTCAAAATACTTAAAATTTTCAGAAAATTATTATATCAAACTTAAGTTCAAAATCACATATATTTAATATTTCAAAATACTTAAAATTTCAGAAAATTATTATATCAAACTTACGTTCAAAATCACATATATTTAGTATTCCAAATTACTTAAAGTTTCAAAAAACTATTATATCAAACTTAAGTTCAAAATCACATATATTTAATATTTCAAAATACTTAAAAATTTCAGAAAATTATTATTTAAAATAAACCACGGGTCTGTATAATATTTTCTAGCCTTGGTCAAGTGATACAGATATGTATCATTTCAATCCGTAATTTAAAACGAAAAATCCGGTATCTATCATTTCAAACCCGCAATCCCAAGTCAAATAAAATAAAAATCACTCGAGCCTATCATTTTAGCTCATAATGATTTTTCCTTATTCTAAAGTCCATTCGGGTATGTATCATTTCAACCCATAGTGAAAGGGAACTTGCAGTGTGAGATACAGAAAATAAAATAACAGTAGAGCATATAATATCATATCAGGTGATGTAACAAATATATAAGCAGTATATAACATCATATATTCATATAACATGCATATATGAACATAGCATATTAATTTCTACAATTCACATGTCATTGTTTCACAATTATATAAGTACGAATGTCGAGAGTGATAAACTCACCTTTTAGAGTTAGAGATGACAATTTGAAACACATAGCTACACTCTGAAAAGCACGACAAAGCACGAATAGATGTGAGTGAAAGAAGAGCCAAGATTCAATCTTGTAAACAAACAATTACAACAATTATAAGTGTATGATTCAATATAAAAGATTAGAAACTAAAATAATGAAAAATAAGAATTTAAAGTGACATAACTTTGCTTTAACCAATATGTGGGCTCGACCACTATGCAAATGGCTTGACCATCACCACAACATTGCTCGGCCATCATTGTTTGAGGCATCCTAGGCTCGGTATGAGGTCACAAGGCACGGCTATGGCTTGTGGAATGTGGAAACATGGTGAGTTACAAATCATGGAAGGCAAAAGGTCAAGCAAGTGAAAGGTCATGCACACATGGGTTCAGCCCTATGTCTAAAGTGCTCGGCCGTGGTTAGGTTTGGGTCAAGTGGTCATCAATTCACGGCTAGTCAAGTGTGTGGTCAGGGCAAAGCAAGGAGATGGTGGTGGAACAAGGGTGGTCGAGGTTAGCATATAGGAAGGGAAGGTGAAATACATGGCTCGGCTAGGCTTTTCATCAAAGTTGGGTGATGTGTTGCATCTTGGTGGTCATGCCTTTGGTGTGAAGATGAGATGGTTGCTGGTTGATGGCCGATCAGGTGGTGGAGGAGGAGGTGATGGTGGTCGGTAAGGGGTTGGATGATGGGGAGGCCGAGCATTCTTAAGAGGAAGAAAACAAAAGAGAGAAGGAAAAGAGAAAGACATGAGAAAGAGAACTTGTATATTTTTTCTTCTTGAATGCAAATGGGAAATGAGAAGTTTGAGAAGTGTTTTGTGCGTGAGTTGCAAGATGAAATGCACGGCTAAAGACAATAAAGTGGACGACTAAGGAAGTGAAGAGCTAGGAAAATCAAAAGGCATAAGTTGTATAAAGAGAAACCAAAGTCTCTTGAAATTTCCAAAGCCAAAATTCAAAAGTAAAAATCCAATAAATAAATCAAAGTCTAAACAAAATAAAAATAGAAAATAAAAATGAGAAATGAACATAGGAAAATAGAAAAATGAACGTAGAAAATAGAAAATAAACTACATAAAATAACTACGCGTAAAACACTGAATTTTATCTAATTTTAAAAAGTATAAAACAGAGTTTGACGAAACGAAAAGCAGGACAAATATTAGAAATAAA
Organism: Allium fistulosum; assembly: GCA_030737815.1. Classification (NCBI taxonomy): domain Eukaryota; kingdom Viridiplantae; phylum Streptophyta; class Magnoliopsida; order Asparagales; family Amaryllidaceae; genus Allium; species Allium fistulosum. Next base: position 940,763,971 of record CM060908.1, on the reverse strand, counting down.
TACAGCTTCAAAGAAAAAGATTAGAAATTTAAAATTCAAATTTAGAAATTTCAACTGTAAATCAAAGTTCGACCAAAATATAAAATTTCCAGAAAATCATTATTTTATTTTATTGGGAAAATAAATTACAAACAAAAATCCAAAATTTCATGGGAAAATTCCAATATTTCAATTTAAAATGATCTAAAAATCAAAGTTTTCAAATAAATTTAATTTAAAATATTTGATTAAAATATGGGTTGTTACACTCTCCCCCACTCAAAACTTTTCGTCCTCGAAAAGGAACGAGATACGGAAGAACAAAGAAAGATAAGATAGGACGGAGAATAATACCTGAAACAAAAAATTCCAGATTCGAAGCACGTATGCTTTCCTCCGTCTCCAGGTACAGTTTCGATCATCAGTACAACACTGCACTATGACTAGGATGACAAATTTCCTTCTCAACTGCTTCGTACCTCTATCGACAATACGAAGTGGCTTCCTCTCGACAGTAAGGGTTTGATTCAATATCCAAACTCTCGAGAGCAGAAGGCGAAACAATAAGAGATGGATCATGAAGATACCGACGTAGATGAGAAACAATGGAATACATTATGCACTCTAGAAAACTTCTCGGGTAAATCAGGTGATAAGCCAAAGAATCAATCCTCTCTAAGATGCGGAAAGGGCTAACAAACCAAACGATTTTCGGATTCAATCCAGCAAGATGGAAATCTGCAAGGTCGTCCGTAAAGAGCAACAAACGAAGACATTGCAATACTAGCCTGGATACAAAAGGTAAAGAAGATAGATAGAGGATTAAGACAAGATAAACAGAAGATTGAAATTATATCTAATAACTGTTATTATAGGTAAATTCGACAAGATGGAGATGATCTTCCCAAGATCCTCCATAATCAAGCACACAAGCACGAAGAAGATCCTCCAGAATCTGATTCACTCTTTCCGTTTGACCATCGGTCTGTGGATGGTAAGCAGTGCTCAGATTCAGGTGAGTACCCAAAGATTCCTAAAACTCTCCAAAACTGACTGGTGAATATGGGATCTCTATCATAAGTGATACTGATAGAAACACCATGAAGATGAACAATCTCTCTCAAATATATCACAGCCAAACAGGAAGTAGAGCGAATAGACTTGACCGGAATGAAATGAGAGGACTTGGTCAGTCTATCCACCATAACTCAAATACTCTTGTAAAAACTTAACATTCTTATGAGTAAAAGCAAGGAAAAGTGCAGCCATCCGAGCAAAATTCTCAATGAATCTCCGATAATAATCGGCAAGGCCCAGAAAACTACGAATATCAATTGAAGTCCTAGGAGTTTCCCAATCCTTTACAGAATAGGGAGAGATACAAGGACAACATAAAAGATAGAGTGATTGAAGGATAAAGAGAAAAGGAAAGGAAAAGAAAACTTACATCGATCGCAGCGATCTTAACTGGATCAACAGAAACTCCATTACCAGAAACAATATGCCCAAGAAATTGGACTACATCCTTCCAGAATTGGCATTTCGAGAATTTTATCTTTCAACTGATGACTCCTAAGAGTCTCCAGAACAAAGCTCAAATGAGATTCATGCTCTTCCTTAGACTAGAGAAGACAAGAATATCAAAGCAAAGACAAGATCAAAAAGAAAACAGGAGTATTAGTCAAACCAATAGGCATGACTAAACCTTCATAGAAACCATTCTCAGTACGGAAAGTAGTCTTGGGAATACTTTCCTCAGCAACTCTGAGCTGGTGAAAACCTAAGGCAAGATCAAGCTGAGAGAAAACAATAGCTCCATAGAGCTGATCAAACATAACAAAGATACGAGGCATTGGATATCTGGTTTTTTTCCATAGTGAGCTTGTTCAGCTCCCTATAATCAACATACATCCTCAAAGAACCATCGGACTTGGTGATGAAAACCACCGATGTTCCCCATTCAGAATGGCTAAGTCTGATCAGACCCTTGGAGAACAAATCCTAAATTTTCTTCCTTGACTCAACCATCTCGCGGAATGCCATTCTTCTGGGAGGAAGAATTACAGGTCGAGTTCCAGGAATAAGATCGATACGAAATTCGATTTCCCGCTTAGGAGGTAAAGTATTGACTTCACCCAATTCATCGGGGTAGAGTTTGACCGCAAGAGTCGAGTAAAGATCACAAGGAGAAGAATCAAAAGAATAAATAAAGCTGCTAGAAAAAAAAACCCTGGGCATATAGCACAGAATAACCAAAGAGTTACCAGAAAACGATGGCCGGAATAGAAGAGTTTCACCCTTCTACAAATCCTACTAAGGTTTGCGGAACCCAACAGGATTAGAAACACACAAAAGTTCAAGAACATACTCAGAAGAAAGGAGATGTTCAAACATATCACAAAGATCAATAGATAAAACTATGGAAAGCTGCAGAATCAAATGAAACATGAACAGGGTACTGAAAATAAGGAAAGGTGCCCCGAAGAGTACCTTGGGTATCACTAGGAGCAGGAGTAGAAGGAAGAACAGCAGTACTAACCGAAGCAGGGCAATAATTAGCATAGTGCCCCTTCTGATCACACTAATAATAACCACTCAAATTTATTTTAAAAAATTCCTTTAACAACATTTTAAATTGTATAATATTCAGTTTCATAGTTAACTTTTGAATAATTAAGGTAAGTTATATTAGAATGCAATAGAGGATTATACAATAAAAAATTTCCAATTCAATTATTCATGTTTAAATACTTATTCAAATTTTTTGGATTTATCAATAATTAAAATCATCCTTTAACATATATTTAAGAATTAAATTTCCGATTCACTTCAAACCATTTAAAGATAAATATATTTACTATATATAACAATCAAATTAAATTTAAAATAATATACCCATATATATATATCAAATCATACTTAAGAAATTTAAGTCAATTGAATTTCCAAAACAAAACTGTAGCAAAGCTACTGAATGGTCTCTCCACTTCGAAACTCGAAAATGAATGTCGATGATGCTGCAGTCATTACCGAAATTATTTTCCAACGACAAAAGAGAAGAGTACTGATTTTAAACATTTTAAAATTCTTCGAAACGATTTCTATTTGAAAATACTTTAAATAATATACCTTTTAAACTTTAAAACCAGAGTTTGAAATTATCGAAAATTAAATTCTCAAATTCTAGATTTAAGTTCATTAAACTTCAAATCACTTTATAAACCATATTTATAAATTCATTTATAGAACAAATGAATGAAAATCAAATATTATAATTTTAAACAACCAATTTAATTAACTTATTAAATTCCAGTAAATTTTACTTATATATATTTATAATATAATCATACAAATTTATTTCATTTACCAAATTTGAAAATAATATTGTGTCAGTTTGCTCTGTTAAAGTGTTTTGGAATTCCTATCGATAGCGTTGATAAGACGAATCGATCGAAAATCCAAACCAACATCAACAACCCAAACAACACACTATAAAACCTTTTAATATTAATAACAAGATACAAAATACACTCCCTCTCCCGATGATTCAAGGATAGATTTCAAAGAGAGGATAGAGATTCAAATATAGAGAGATCCTAATCCCAAAAGAATTCAACTAGAGGACAGGCTCGATAGGTAGATAAATAGATTTCAAAGAGAGCAGAAAATGGTTGGACTTATATAAATCGCGGGCAACCATAACCGGTCAACCGTGACTTCAAAATAAGATCGAGGTAGAATTCAGAGGCAAATCGACATTCAATCTCAAAAGATAAAATTCCGAGTATCGCAAGAGATAGCAGCATTGTAAACCGAGGATACAGAAATCTCCGGTGATTCAATGCCTATTGTAAGGAGTTTCACTTCTTTACAAATCATATAGTGGGGCTATGGGATACTCAAAGATCCAGAAGAATAAGAATAGGGAAAGACAAGAATGGATTTTGGAACCGAGGGAATATTCCAAAATTCAAAGGAAACCGGATCGAAGAAGAAGGAATTCAAGCTCGAACGAAAGTGATTTCGTAATTTAATCTACTCTATATACTGAGTTTTGCCTAAAACCAGAGCTCTGATACCAAATGTAACGACCCACTATTTTGGACCATTCAAATCGACAATAAATCCACACATGTCGGACTTGAATAATTCAAAACAATAGATTTTAAATTTTTTTTGGCAAAAACTCAATATATACAGTAAAAAAATAATCACAGACACAGAGTAATATAACAATAATGCAGCGGAAACCAAAAATAGTAGTTCATGAAGCTACTATGTATATAACAGAGTTAAACAGGATACAACAGAATTTATGAATACAAAGATGTCTCAATACAATAGTCAAATACAAGATGTAACAACCCTGTATTTTACAATTATTTTTAAATTGATATTTCCAGATTGAAAAGCTTTATTTATGAAAAAGAATAAATTTTGTTATTTTAAATATAAACTTTGATTTTGATATGGATTAGAATTCCAAATATGACTGAATAGAATAATTTTCCAAAAAGTGAATTTTGGTTAAAATAGTCAAACTTTGACTTTTAAATTTAAATTTTAAATATTTGAAATTTGAAATTTTATCTTTTATTATAAAATTAGATTTAATAACTTGGATACTGCTTTTCGTTTCGTTGAAAACGGAGTTAAACTGCAAAAGTTATGTACATTTCAATTTTGAGTGTAAACTGTTTATTTGACAATTTTGTCTATTTTAAATTGTATAAATTACTTTTTCTTTGTTATATTTTATTTTAATATGTGTCAATATGTTAATTTATGTATATTTTTACCTCTAAATATTTTCAAAAATAATAATAGAATTTTTCCAAAATTTACTATGATGATTTCCTATTTTTAAAGGCTGTTTTTCTATTTTCTGCTATTTTCTTCATTAAAAATTATATGTAAATTAAATTTTTAATATTTATTTTGTGAATATATTTTTATTTTATGTTATTATTTATGTTTAGAAATATATTACAAGCTCATATGAATTTTTCTAAAATTTATTCTATTCAATTTCAAATTTTCTAGACTAGTTTACTATTTTTAGCTATTTTCTTAATTTAACTTTATATGATTGATAAATATTTATATAAACTATTATATTTTGATAAAATTTCGAAATTTTATCTGGGATTATTATATTTTTCCAGAAATATAAAGTTATAAAGATAAAATAAATTAATATGAAAGGCCCTAAACCTTCTATCTTCCTATGGGCTTTTATAGTCCACCTTTTTTACATTTTAACCTAACTTATCATCAATTAGACATTACTATTCCTCATTTTTTTTTGTTTCAGCCGACTTCCCCATATCTTTCACGAATTTCAAAGCTTCTTAACCCTAAAAAAAAGTCATGGCCTCCATCTTGAAAAAAATTAGGTAAATCCCTCTCTTCTTTCTACTTTTTTCTTACTTTTTCTATGCAATTTTGCCTTGCCTTCTCCCTTGATTAAGATCGACCTCTCCCCCTATTTCCACAGCCACCACATCCTTCCATCTCTTCCCGACCATCACCACCATCTACCCCACCAGATCTGACCATGGCCGAACCCCTTTTGATGGTCAAACCCCTCAAACTACAACCTAGATGCCTAGATCCATGCTTATTTGACCTCTACATGCTCATCCACTTCAACCACCACCCAAACCACCACCATAGCCGCCACCACTCCTCTGACCTAACCATGACACACCCCTCCCCACCTCTTCCAGTCATGGTGCACCATAGGCCGAGCCCAATCCCCATGGCCGAGCCCTTGTTTTGAACAAAAACCACCTAGTTGCCTCCAAAACCACATCACCTCCTCATGTACAAACTCCACCTTGTCTTGCCTTGAACCCGAGCTATGTTAGCCCAAAACTGACCCAAAACTTGACCAATCTGAACCACATCAGACCCCAAAGCCATACCAAACAATAGAGAAGGCGAAGCAAAAGACTGCGTAGTCGTATCTCCTTTTATTTCAATGTTATTGCATTTTAAAGTCGTATTGAATTTTGCTGTTTTGATTGTTTGTTTTGGGTTGTACACAAGAGTTGTAGATTGGATTCGCTCTCCACTCAAGTCCGTAGTCTTGTGATCGTGCTTTTGTTTCCTTTGTGTCATTGGTTTTGATATCTCCAGCACAAACAGGTGAGTTATTCTCACCAGACAATATGTACCTATATAACTAGTAAATTGACACCCTGCGAATCTGTAGAAATATATTATCATGTTATACTTGACTATGTTATGATCATATGATGTTTATACACCTGTTATATCATATGTTACTGTTATTTAATGTTATTCTGTTATTTATATCAGTTATCACCATTGCAAGTTCCCTGTAGACTAGAATCACTATGGGTTGAAATGATACATACCCGAACGGACTTTAGAATAGGGAAAAATCATTATGGGCTGAAATGATAGGCCTGAATGGTTTTTATTTAATTTATCTTAACTTGGGATTGCGGGTTTGAAATGATAGAACCCGGATTTTTCTTTTTAAACTGTGGATTGAAATGATACATATCCGTATCACTTGACCTAGGCTAGAAAACTATATATAGGCCCGTGGTTATTTTATAAAGTGTTTTGGATATTTTTATGTATTTTAAAAATATAAATTTATGAAATTTGATTTAAACAGATTTTGAAATATTTTGAATTAAAGAAATTATGATTTTTCTATGTGTTAAAAATGTAATTAATGAATGGTTTAACTGGATTTTTGAAATATAACTTAAGTTGGAAATTTGGAATTTTGGTTAAAAATGATATTTAAGTTATATAAATAAAATGGATATTAAATTTTATTTGGAAATGGTAAATATGATAATTTGATTAAATTTGAATTTAAGTGATTTATTAAAGTATTATTGATTTTTCTATGAATTTAAGTGGTTAAATAAATGAATGTTTAAAAGTGATCTTTTAAAATATAACTTGACTAGGAAATGTGAAATTTGGTTTTAATTTAAGGTTTAAGTTAATTAAATAAAATTGGAAATTTATTTAAATTGTGAAATGGTAATTTAAATTTGAAGTGTTAAGTTTATTTGTTGAAAAGTGAAGAATTGGACACTTTTACACTTAAATTTATTAAGTAAATTGTTGAAATTGGATTTGATTATAAGGAATTTATTGTGAAAAGATATATGTTAAATGATATGTAAATGAACATTTTAAATGTTAAAATATGATTTTTAAAATGTTTATGTGTTTTAAATTAAAGTTATTTAATTGCTGGAAATACACTTACACCTGAAATTAACTTTTAATAGCATTCAGAAATGCTATAGATTCTGTTTTGAACTAAAATTGTGTAAAAAGGAGCTATTACAGCATTTCTGAAATGCTGTAGTTGAACTTAGAGGCTAATATTGAACTCAGGCCTATTATAACATTCTTTGGAAATGCTATAATGGTCTGCAGTCTATGTTCAAATCAAATTTAACCCTTGTTTTGAAATCTGAACTACCGCAACACTTCTGAAATGTTGTCTTTTCTGTTTTGAACTATAATTCAACTAAAACTGAGTTTTAACAGCAGTTTTAAGTGCTGTCTTTGCTGAATTAAAAATGTTTTCAAATATAACTTATAGCAGTTGTTTTTAAATGCTGTGAAATGCTGAAATTTTAATAATTAAGGTTTTTGACTTAGTAAACGAACTCAGAATGGTTTGAAAACTTTGGAAATTGAATACTTAATTTGAAAGTATAATAATTACACTTTTAAAAGGTTTAAATGAATTATTTTGACTGGAATATAAACTATTTAAAAGTGATTTGAAATGATAGTAAATGAATGATACCTTTGAATTTAAAAGGGTATTTAAAGTTGAATATTTGGATTTGAACTGATATGATATTTTATTATATTAAAATGATTTGAAATGAAGTTTGGAAAGATATGATATTTTGATATATTAAAATGATTTGAAATGAAGTTTGGAAAGATATGATATTTTGATATATTAAAATGATTTGAAATGAAGTTTGAAAAGATATGATATTTTGATATATTAAAATGATTTGAAATAAAGTTTGGAAAGATATGATATTTTGATATATTGAAATGAATTGAAATGAAGTTTTGGAAAGATATGATATGTTAATATATTGAAATGGTTTGGAATTGATTTAATCTTTATTTTGATAAATATTTGGATTTGAAATGATATTCTTTTTTGAACTATAAAATATTATTTTAAAATTATAACCACGGGTTATAATAACGATTGGTTGTTAAAGAGACCGGGATCAGATTTGGACATACTCTCTGTCGATACCGAAAACCACTTTGACAAGTATGTACGCGGTGGAGTTTCCAGAATGAAGTAGGATGGTGGCGACGATCCTAAGGTATATACGTGGACCCAACTCCCGTGAGTTGGCATAAGGTGGCTAAAACAGGAGCGATTAACGGACCAAGGAGGTAGCACCTCTGATCGGGCACACTTCTTCGATACCATTCTATTACTTGTGAATGATTTGGTGGCCACCCTTGATTGGGAGTGTTGTTCGAGGTGGGCGGTAGTGGCTGCTATGCGTCACCACTAGTCCGGATGCGTAATTGGTATATCTACCCTAGCATTGCCTAGTTGTGCCGTGTCACCTACCATATCGAGCTTTACTACGATTATGATTTTAAGATCCGACCGCGTTAAGGTTCTCCATCCCCTTAACGCTATTTTCTATATGATTATACTTTACTAATTAGACACTACTGTATATAGCGTATATTACTACATAGTAGATAGTTTAACGGATCCTTAAAGAATGGGCGATCCCAAGCATTCTTTAAGTTACTTGTACCTTATTACAGTTCACTTGAGTTGGTTTACATTATATAAGTATATATTGTCCTGACTCGAGTGTTTTGTGTTTTGCTTTACGCTCGGGTCAGCCTGAGTTATTCACAGATTTGGATTTCCACTCTCTTGGAGATTTGAATCGCTGGAGATTATCTGCTTGTCTTGTCCTATCTACTTCAGTTCCATTGTCCTACTCAGCTTGTACTTGGTTATTTTATTGAGACTTCTGTTGTTCTCTATTTCTTTTGTTATATCTTATGTAACTCTGATATATTTATATAGTAGCTTCATGAACTACTATTTCTTTTACTTCCGCTGCATTATTTTACTCTGTGTCTGTGATCTGTGATTATATAATTATTTACTGTATATTCTGAGATTTGCCAAATTTTATTTACAACGCGGTATTTTGAGCAATTCAAGTCCGACATGTGCGGATGCGAATGGTTGAAAATACCGGGTCGTTACAGTATGATTTTTCTATGTGTTAAAAATGTAATTAATGAATGGTTTAACTGGATTTTTGAAATATAACTTAAGTTGGAAATTTGGAATTTTGGTTAAAAATGATATTTAAGTTATATAAATAAAATGGATATTAAATTTTATTTGGAAATGGTAAATATGATAATTTGATTAAATTTGAATTTAAGTGGTTATATTTATTTACTGTATATTCTGAGATTTGCCAAATTTTATTTACAACGCGGTATTTTGAGCAATTCAAGTCCGACATGTGCGGATGCGAATGGTTCAAAATACCGGGTCGTTACAGTTGGTATCAGAGCTTTGGCTTTGAGGCAAAACTTAGAATGTATGGTAAATTTATTTACAGAATCACTTTCGTTCGAGTTTGAATCTCTTCCTTTTGATCCGATTTCCTTTGAATTTTGGAACGTTCCCTGCGGTTCCAAAATTCATTCGTGTCCCTCACTATTCATCTTCTTTTGATTCTGGAGTATCTCATAACTCCACTTCGAATGATCTTTGTAGTGAATTGGCGGTCTCGCCAATATTCTAATTTTCTTGTAAAAGGGTGAAAATCCTTTACAATCAGCATCGATTCACTAGAGATTTATATTTATCCTTGGTTTAGATGTTAATATCTTTTATTATTCCAAACTTTATCTCTTGAGATCGAACGTAGATTTATCATAGAAAAATCCACATCGATCTTATTCTTTAAGTCGCGGTTGACCCGGTTAAGGTTGTCCGCGATTTATTTAAGCTTGTCCATCTCCCTACTCTGTTATTTAATCATCTTGTCTTTTGTTCTAATCTATCTTCCAAACATTTTGAACTGTACTTGTAAATTAATGTTTTGTTTTATATATTGTGTTGTTTGGGTTGTTGATGTTGATTTGGGTTTCCGATCGATTCGTCTGATCAACGCTATCGATAGGATTTCTAAAACACTTTGACAGAACAAACTGACACAATATTATTTTAAAATTGCTAATGAAATAAATTTTGATATAAGTAATTATTATGGAACTTAATAAATTGATTTAAATTGATTATTTGAAATGATAATACTTGATTTATCATTTATTGTTCTATAAATAAATTTATAAATAGTTGTTTATAAATTTATTTGGGAACTAAAATGAATTTAAAACAAGAAATTTAAGAATTTAATTTCCGATGGATTTCAAACCTTGTGTTTAAAGTTTTAAAAGGATATATTATTTAAAGTATTTCCAAGTAGAAAGTTGTTTCTAAAGGATTTTTAAGTTTAAAAATTTAGTGCTCTTCTCTTTGTCGCTGGAAAATAATTTCGGTGATGACTGCAGCATCATCGACGTTCATTTTCGAGTTTCGAAGTGAAGAGACTGTTCTGTAGTCTTGCTACAGCTTTATTTTGGGGAATTTAATTGATTTGAATTTCTAACAGATGATTTGATTTATAAAATATATAGATATATGATTTAAATTTGATTTGACAAATTATGTACATACATTTATTTATCTCTAAATAGTTTGAAAGGAATCGAAAATTTTATTCTTAAATTCTATCTTAAATAATAACTTCAAGTATAAAAAGAAAATCAAATTTTGAATAAATATTCAAGCTTGAAATGATTGAATTAGAATGTTTATAGTGTATACTAGTTTAAGAAAGTTTTATTTGTATAATTCTCAATTGCATTCCAATATAGCTTACCTTAATTTTTAGAAGTTAACAATGTAATTGGATAATATACAATATAAAAAGATTTTATAAATAAAATTTGAGTGGTTATAATAAATGTTATACACTTAAATTTTAGTTATAAAAGATTAACAGAGGTAAATAGTGAAAAAGGAATTTAAAGAGATTTTATTTAAATAACTTAATAATCAAATTTGATTTAATATGGAACCTTAAGTCTAACCTAGGAATTTTAATAAAAGTTATTTTCCGAAATGAATATGTTGTATAATAAAAATGTATCTTTGAATAGATAAAATAAAATACATTTGAATTGGACTTTTGTAATAAAGTTTATTTAACTTGAATTCATAGTTTAATTGATGTCTAAATGAATAAATGTGTAAAGAAATTTGATTGTTATATTTGCTATGATAAATATTTTATTTATGAAATAGACATGTCTTAAAAAAATGAATAATTATGATTTAAATAGTTAAAATGTATTTTAACATCACTAAAATTTGATAATTGAGAATTTGGTTTTCAAATGGAATTTTAAGTGTAACTTATTAAAGGAATATCAATTTGTGAAATGGGTATTTTAAATAAAGAGTTAGGTTATGTGTTAAATTAAGAGTTAAGTAAAATAGTGAACTTTTGACTTAATAAACGAAGTATAGTTTAATTTGGATATTCCATTCATAAAAGTTTGTTTTAATAAGTCATAAGTTAAATGATATCCAAATGAATATTTCAGAAATTGAACTGATTTGAAATACTAATATATCTACTGTAGCATTTTATAAGTGCTACTATTTTGAAAATACAATGTTTTGGAAATTTTTATAATTAAATGAACTTAGAAATGTTACAACTTTAAAATGAATATTATTTGACCTTGAATTAAAATGGTTTAAATAAAGATTATTTTTAAAAAGATGTTATGATTTTCTAAGTATTATGTTTTTTTAGAATAACATTTCCAAAGTGTTATGATTTTAGTAGTATGATTTCCAAATGATAAACATCCCTAAATTGTTATGATTTCAAAGCATTATGGTCTCAAATTTATTATCTTATTTTGTTTTGTTTTTCAGACTATCTTTTGGTTGTCCTTATTTCTCTTATCTTGTTACAGAATGGGAAGGCTATTGCTTATACCAGTCTGTTTAGAAATCTTTCTATAATCTTTGATAATCTTTGTTACTCATCTGGATCTGAACACTGTTTTTCCATTCATAGACCTCGGTCAAGTGAAAAGGGTGATTCAGACTCTAGAGGATCTTTTCGTGTTTGTGTTCTTGATTTGATCACCTCCCTCTTGTTAAACTTACCTATAACAACAGTTATCAGGTGTAATTTAAATCTCCTTGTCATCTTATTTTAATCTTATTTCACTATATCTTTTTTTGTGCTTTCCCGTACCTCGTTCCTTTTCGGGGCGAAAAGTTTTGAGTAGGGAGAGTGTAACAACCCTGTATTTTACAATTATTTTTAAATTGATATTTCCAGATTTAAAAGCTTTATTTATGAAAAAGAATAAATTTTGTTATTTTAAATATAAACTTTGATTTTGATATGGATTAGAATTCCAAATATGACTGAATAGAATAATTTTCCAAAAAGTGAATTTTGGTTAAAATAGTCAAACTTTGACTTTTAAATTTAAATTTTAAATATTTGAAATTTGAAATTTTATCTTTTATTATAAAATTATATTTAATAACTTGGATACTGCTTTTCGTTTCGTTGAAAACGGAGTTAAACTGCAAAAGTTATGTACATTTCAATTTTGAGTGTAAACTGTTTATTTGACAATTTTGTCTATTTTAAATTGTATAAATTACTTTTTCTTTGTTATATTTTATTTTAATATGTGTCAATATGTTAATTTATGTATATTTTTACCTCTAAATATTTTCAAAAATAATAATAGAATTTTTCCAAAATTTACTATGATGATTTCCTATTTTTAAAGGCTGTTTTTCTATTTTCTGCTATTTTCTTCATTAAAAATTATATGTAAATTAAATTTTTAATATTTATTTTGTGAATATATTTTTATTTTATGTTATTATTTATGTTTAGAAATATATTACAAGCTCATATGAATTTTTCTAAAATTTATTCTATTCAATTTCAAATTTTCTAGACTAGTTTACTATTTTTAGCTATTTTCTTAATTTAACTTTATATGATTGATAAATATTTATATAAACTATTATATTTTGATAAAATTTCGAAATTTTATCTGGGATTATTATATTTTTCCAGAAATATAAAGTTATAAAGATAAAATAAAGTAATATGAAAGGCCCTAAACCTTCTATCTTCCTATGGGCTTTTATAGTCCACCTTTTTTACGTTTTAACCTAACTTATCATCAATTAGACATTACTATTCCTCATTTTTTTTGTTTCAGCCGACTTCCCCATATCTTTCACGAATTTCAAAGCTTCTTAACCCTAAAAAAAAGTCATGGCCTCCATTTTGAAAAAAATTAGGTAAATCCCTCTCTTCTTTCTACTTTTTTCTTACTTTTTCTATGCAATTTTGCCTTGCCTTCTCCCTTGATTAAGATCGACCTCTCCCCCTATTTCCACGGCCACCACATCCTTCCATCTCTTCCCGACCATCACCACCATCTACCCCACCAGATCTGACCATGGCCGAACCCCTTTTGATGGTCAAACCCCTCAAACTACAACCTAGATGCCTAGATCCATGCTTATTTGACCTCTACATGCTCATCCACTTCAACCACCACCCAAACCACCACCATAGCCGCCACCACTCCTCTGACCTGACCACGACACACCCCTCCCCACCTCTTTCCAGTCATGGTGCACCATAGGCCGAGCCCAATCCCCATGGCCGAGCCCTTGTTTTGAACAAAAACCACCTAGTTGCCTCCAAAACCACATCACCTCCTCATGTACAAACTCCACCTTGTCTTGCCTTGAACCCGAGCTATGTTAGCCCAAACCTGACCCAAAACTTGACCAAATCTGAACCACATCATACCCCAAATCCATACCAAACAATAGAGAAGGCGAAGCAAAAGACTGCGTAGTCGTATCTCCTTTTATTTCAATGTTATTGCATTTTAAAGTCATATTGAATTTTGCTGTTTTGATTGTTTGTTTTGGGTTGTACACAAGAGTTGTAGATTGGATTCGCTCTCCACTCAAGTCCGTAGTCTTGTCATCGTGCTTTTGTTTCCTTTGTGTCATTGGTTTTGATATCTCCAGCACAAACAGGTGAGTTATTCTCACCAGACAATATGTACCTATATAACTAGTAAATTGACACCCTGCGAATCTGTAGAAATAAATTATCATGTTATACTTGACTATGTTATGATCATATGATGTTTATACACCTGTTATATCATATGTTACTATTATTTAATGTTATTCTGTTATTTATATCAGTCATCACCATTGCAAGTTCCCTGTAGACTAGAATCACTATGGGTTGAAATGATACATATCCGAACGGACTTTAGAATAGGGAAAAATCATTATGGGCTGAAATGATAGGCCTGAATGGTTTTTATTTAATTTATCTTAACTTGGGATTGCGGGTTTGAAATGATAGAACCCGAATTTTTCTTTTTAAACTGTGGATTGAAATGATACATATCCGTATCACTTGACCTAGGCTAGAAAACTATATACAGGCCCGTGGTTATTTTATAAAGTGTTTTGGATATTTTTATGTATTTTAAAAATATAAATTTATGAAATTTGATTTAAACAGATTTTGAAATATTTTGAATTAAAGAAATTATGATTTTTCTATGTGTTAAAAATGTAATTAATGAATGGTTTAACTGGATTTTTGAAATATAACTTAAGTTGGAAATTTGGAATTTTGGTTAAAAATGATATTTAAGTTATATAAATAAAATGGATATTAAATTTTATTTGGAAATGGTAAATATGATAATTTGATTAAATTTGAATTTAAGTGATTATATTTATTTACTGTATATTCTGAGATTTGCCAAATTTTATTTACAACGCGGTATTTTGAGCAATTCAAGTCCGACATGTGCGGATGCGAATGGTTGAAAATACCGGGTTGTTACACAAGATCTGAATACATCAGTGGAATCAACTGAATGACTAAAAACAGAATCAATGGATGGATCCAAGTGAAGCTCCAACTCCAAAGGTGAGTCTCGAATACTGGAACAACTCAGTCTGACCCGAGCATAAAGCAAAACACAAAACACTCGAGTCAGGACATACATACTTATACAATGTAAACCAACTCAAGTGAACTGTAATAGAAATGCTCAAGTAACTTAAAGAATGCTTGGGATCACCCATTCTTTATGGATCCGTTAAACTAATAACTATGTAATAATATACGCTATTATAATAGTGTCTAATAGTAAAATAAACTTACTTTTAAATAGCGTTAAGGCTTTACATTTTCCACCTTAACACATAATAGTCCCAATAGTCTATCTAGTATTAGCGTACCTCCAGATCGGGAGGCTACCCTAAACACTCCACATGCTACGGTACAAAACCAAACTCGTAGTAAAGCTCGCTATGGTAGGTGACACGGCACAACTAGGCAATGCCAGGGTAGATATACTAATTACGCATCTGGACTGGTGGTAATGCATAGCAACCACTACCGCCCACCTTGGAACACACTCCCAAATCAAAAATCGAGGATGGCCATCAAATCAATCACAAGGTAATAGAATGGTATACGATGGAATGTGTCCGATCAGAGGTGCTACCTCATTGGCCCGTCGATCGCTCCTGTTTTAGCCACCTTATGCCAACTCATGGGAGTCGGGTCCACGTATATACCTCAATAGGATCGTCGCCACCATCCTACTTCATTCTGGAATCTCCACCGCGTACACAGTTGTTAAAGTGGTTTTCGGTATCGACAGAGAGTATGTCCATATCCGATCCCGGTCTCTTTAACAACCAATCGGTATTATAACCCGTGGTTATAAATTCCAAAATGGTTTATATTTCAAATCAAAACATATTCATTTAAACCATATCAAAACAATACCATTTTCTCTTCAATTATATCCATTTCAAGAATCATATCACTTTCCAAAGTTATAATGCTTTCAAAATCATAAGTCTTAAAAATCAAAATGCCTTGGAAATCAAACCTTGAAATTTCATAACACTTTGAAATCATAAAATATTCATTTGAACCATTAAATATGAAGTCAATATACTTTCAAATCAATTATTCAATTACCAAAATTGTAGCATTTTCTGAGTTCATACATTCAATTACAAAAATTTCAAAACATTGTATTTTCAGAAATAGCAGCATTTATAAAGTGTTACAGTAGATATATTAGTATTTCAAAACAGTTCTATTTCAGAAACAGCAGCACTTATCAACTGCTGCAGTAGGTATATTAGTTTCAAAACAGTTCAGCTTTAGAAACAGCAGCACTTACAAAGTGTTACAGTAGATATATTAGTATTTCAGAATTTAGTTTAATTTCAGAAACAACGGCATTTTTCAAAGTGTTACAGTAGGTATATTATTAGTTTAGAATATAGTTTACTTCCAGCAACATTAGCACTTAGCAAATGCTGTCTTAAAACTACAGCATTTTAGAATGCTACCAATACTAATTCCAGATTTATTATAACATTTCAGAAACATTAAAACTTCAATTTTAACCATTTTCAACTTATAAAATCATATCTCACGCTTCAAAAAATATTCATTTAGATGTCATTCAACTTATGGTTTAAATAAAATAAAATTTTATAAATAAATCTCCAATTAAAACCATAATTCATTTATTATGTCAAAATACCCTATTTTACTTAACTTTTATTTTAACCAATAACTTAACACCTTATTAAAAATACCCATTTCACAAAAAATATTCTTATCACTAAGTTAAGCTTAAAATTCCATTTAACACTAAATTTTCAATTATTAAGTCAAAACAAAATTTACATTTTTATCATTAATTCATTCATACAATTTTAACTTATAGAAAATCACCATAAATTTATTTAAATCATTTGAATCTCATTTAAGTTCAAATCTCATAAAATTTTAAATTCCAAATACTCAAAAAATTTCAGAAAGCTATTATGTCAAACTTAAGTTCAAAATCACATATTTTTAAGATTTCAAAATACTTAAGATTTTCAGAAAATTATTATATCAAACTTAAATTCAAAATCACATATATTTAATATTTCAAAATACTTAAAATTTCAGAAATTTTTTATATCAAACTTACGTTCAAAATCACATATATTAATATTCCAAATTACTTAAAGTTTCAGAAAACTATTATATAAAACTTAAGTTCAAAATCACATATATTTAATATTTCAAAATACTTAAAAATTTCAGAAAATTATTATTTAAAATAAACCACGGGTCTGTATAATATTTTCTAGCCTTGGTCAAGTGATACAGATATGTATCATTTCAATCCGTAATTTAAAACGAAAAATCCGGGTTCTATCATTTCAAACCCGCAATCCCAAGTCAAATAAAATAAAAATCACTCGAGCCTATCATTTTAGCTCATAATGATTTTTCCTTATTCTAAAGTCCATTCGGGTATGTATCATTTCAACCCATAGTGAAAGGGAACTTGCAGTGTGAGATACAGAAAATAAAATAACAGTAGAGCATATAATATCATATCAGGTGATGTAACAAATATATAAGCAGTATATAACATCATATATTCATATAACATGCATATATGAACATAGCATATTAATTTCTACAATTCACATGTCATTGTTTCACAATTATATAAGTACGAATGTCGAGAGTGATAAACTCACCTTTTAGAGTTAGAGATGACAATTTGAAACACATAGCTACACTCTGAAAAGCACGACAAAGCACGAATAGATGTGAGTGAAAGAAGAGCCAAGATTCAATCTTGTAAACAAACAATTACAACAATTATAAGCGTATGATTCAATATAAAAGATTAGAAATTAAAATAATGAAAAATAAGAATTTAAAGTGACATAACTTTGCTTTAACCAATATGTGGGCTCGGCCGCTATGCAAATGGCTTGACCATCACCACAGCATGGCTCGGCCATCATTGTTTGAGGCATCCTAGGCTCGGTCATGAGGTCACAAGGAACGACTATGGCTTGTGGAATGTGGAAACATGGTGAGTTACAAATCATTGAAGGCAAAAGGTCAAGCAAGTGAAAGGTCATGCACACATGGGTTCAGCTCTATGTCTAAAGTGCTCGGCCATGGTTAGGTTTGGGTCAAGTGGTCATCAATTCACGGCTAGTCAAGTGTGTGGTCAGGGCAAAGCAAGGAGATGGTGGTGGAACAAGGGTGGCCGAGGTTAGCACATAGGAAGGGAAGGTTGAAATACATGGCTCGGCTAGGCTTTTCATCAAAGTTTGGTGATGTGTTGCATCTTGGTGGTCACGGCTTTCATGTGGAGATGAGATGGTTGCTGGCCGATCAGGTGGTGGAGGAGGAGGTGATGGTGGTCGGCAAGGGGTTGGATGATGGGGAGGCCGAGCATGCTTGAGAGGAAGAAAACAAAAGAGAGAAGGAAAAGAGAAAGAGGAAGACATGAGAAAGAGAACTTGTATATTTTTTCTTCTTGAACGCAAATGGGAAATGAGAAGTTTGAGAAGTGTTTTGTGCGTGTGCTACAAGATGAAATGCATGGCTAAAGACAATAAAGTGGACGACTAAGGAAGTGAAGAGCTATTCAAATCAAAAGGCATAAGTTGTATAAAGAGAAACCAAAGTCTCTTGAAATTTCCAAAGCCAAAAATCAAAAGTAAAAATCCAATAAATAAATCAAAGTCTAAACAAAATAAAAATAGAAAATAAAAATGAGAAATGAACATAGAAAAATAGAAAAATGAACGTAGAAAATAGAAAATAAACTACAGAAAATAACTACGTGTAAAACGCTGAATTTTATCAAATTTTAAAAAGTATAAAATAGAGTTTGACGAAACGAAAAGTAGGACAAATATTAGAAACAAATACTGCTTCAAAGAAAAAGATTAGAAATTTAAAATTCAAATTTAGAAATTTCAACTGTAAATCAAAGTTTGACCAAAGTTGACCAAAATATAAAATTTCCAGAAAATCATTATTTTATTATATTGGGAAAATAAATTACAAACAAAAATCCAAAATTTCATGGGAAAATTCCAATATTTCAATTTAAAATGATTTAAAAATCAAAGTTTTCAAATAAATTTAATTTAAAATATTTGATTAAAATATGGGTAGTTACATAACTTCTTCGTTTAACTCCGTTTGGAAAACATTATATATGAAAATTAATCAGAAAATTACCACGAACACAATGGTATAAGTTTCGTGGCCAAATTCCAATATTTGCAAATGTCCATTTTTCATGGTTGTCTAAGTTTATTAATTATATTTCCATTAATTAATTAGTGTAAAAAACGTGAGGTGTACTTTAATTTACACGTTCCCTTTAAATTTTCTTTTAATAATAACTTCTTCTATTTTAATTCCTTTTTAATTATTTCCCCCCCACCTAAATCCTCTTTCTCTAAGGAATTTCCCTACTTGCATAACATATGGATTCTAATTCTTTTCCAATAA
Organism: Allium fistulosum; assembly: GCA_030737815.1. Classification (NCBI taxonomy): domain Eukaryota; kingdom Viridiplantae; phylum Streptophyta; class Magnoliopsida; order Asparagales; family Amaryllidaceae; genus Allium; species Allium fistulosum. The sequence goes on along the minus strand of CM060908.1, from coordinate 940,744,430 downwards.
ATGGACCTCTTGTACATATTCCATCGGAAATAAAACTGAGGACTGAACATCCTTGGGCTACTGCGACCCAACTAGAACTCAAGTACAAATTTTCTTTCTTTCCATGGACTTTTCATATGTTACTAATCTATAATTGGTATTAATTGGATTTAAGTATATTTATTTTTGCAAATACATTCACTCATATTTCCTAATTTTTAGGATCTGCTAACCTAAGCTCTGATACCAAGTGAAACACCCCACAACCCTTAATATACTCAAAAGGACACATTAAAAGGCGTGGTGCGTTGTAGGTATAACTGAAACTAACAGAGACTAAGATTTCACAAGACAAAAATGAGTAAAAATAGTGGAAACTAAGATAATAACTTATTTTAAAACAAGACTTCATAATTGTTTCATAAATCAAATAAGTCAAATACCAAATGCACCTATATGTCTCAAAACCCAAGATGTCTCGTAAAAACTCATAGTCTTAAAAATAAGAGTACATAATATCCCTCATAATAAGCCAGTACAAAGAAAAAGCTAAAGCTAGAATAAAAGAAATACATGGTAGAAATCTTCTCCAAGAAGCCTCTAAGCAACTGCAACTTACTACCCTCTCCCTTGATTGCCTATGGGGGGAAAATGGAAAATAGAGGAGTGGGTTAGACTAAAAGTCCGTGAATGATAGTAACTACTAGAATCTTTAAGCAAAGTAAAAGTAATAGACCCTTCAATAGTTCTAGTATATAAAAGGAAATAGGAAAGAGATAAACTGAAAATAAATTCGATTAAACTATTGCTCAATTAATAAGATAGGTTTACTTTGATTGTTTGCACTTATCCTTGATAGCTGCTTGATTAGGCTGAATTCCTAATCCTATAATTAGGCTGAAATCCTAATTCTACCATTTGATCGGCCTGCTACTCCATAGACCTTACTGCATCCTAGACGCTATATAACTCTTTACACAACAGCCAATGGTCACTACGAAAGATACACAAAGTAGCCACTGCGGACTAGGCGATACATAGCTCCCTACACAGAAGGCAATGGTGTCTACGAAAGACACACATACTAAGCGCTTGGAACTCATAGCGATTACTGAGCACCGAAATGGAAGTCGCACGCGCAACTGCCACCATGCTCATGCTACCTGTTGCTCCACCTATTAGGTCGTATTATTACCTCGACTCAGCATAAGCGTGCCCCTCGCCTTACTTCAGGATTGTGTGAAACACCGTGTCCATAGAAAATATAGGGGAATGCTGTTGGTACTGGCCCATCATCCAAACAATATCTATTAGCGCCCTTGTCCAAATTCCCCGTGATTTGAACATCTCTATATTGACCAATTACTACCTCTACTAGCATAAGCGTGCCCCTCGTCTCACTTCATGTTTATGTGAAACACCATACCCATAGAAAATAATTGGGGAATGCTATTTGTACAGGTCCTACTTTAATTTTTTGCTTATTAACTTAGATAAATTATATAAATAAGCCTTTACTCTTGTTCTTACTACTAAGTCTTAAAATAAGCCTTATTCTATTCCATTTCTTATTATAACCTACGTTATAATCATGCTTATTACTTAACCCAAGGTCTAAGTGTGAAAATAAGCTTATTTTCTTCTTTTATTCTTTTTAATTATAATTCTAAGTTATAACTAGGCCAATCTCTTTAATTCAGTCCAATTAATATCATAATTAGGCATAATTTCAGTCCAATTCCATTTATATTATAGTTTTTATAATTTACATCTTATATTCCATTATTTCAGATTTCTTATAATTTAATCCAATTTTGCGTTAATTCTATTCTAAACCATACGCGAAGAAGGAGAAATAAAAGAAAACTGAAAATAGAAGAAAATCCAAAGTGTAGGAAAAAGATGTAAATAACACATAAATAACAGTAAATAAATTAAAATACTGTAAATAAACTGTTAATAAATAGAAAAGCTATAATTAACCGAATTAAACTAAAATTATCTAAAAAAATAGCTAAAAGAAATAGACTGAAAATGATTCTAAAAATTGTAAATAAATTACTAAAAAGGTTATTCCAAAAATCGTAGTAAAACTACAACTATTGAAAACCCTATTATTTTAAATTACTTAAAAATATAAATAATTACAATCATTCACCTCTGGTCCTTAGCTCTTCCCTTTGGGCCTTCACGGATCCACTTGGGGTTGTTTAAATATTTTTATTTAAAACGATTTCCTCCTTGGAAAATTATTCCGCTTAGGGTCCGACCTGAATAGGTGAACCCAATTAGAGAAAATCTTAGAATGAGAAAAAGTGTTAGGCCTAGGGTTCTATTTATAGGGGTAGAAGTGGATCTCAGACCGTTGGATTTGGGGATTGAATAGGATGCAACCACGTCATAGGCTGAATAGGAGCCATCAGATGCAAGAATAGAAGGACCAGATTGAAATAAAGAATGCAAATGACATGTAAAGTCGACTAAATACATGCTCATCGTTCGAATGAACGAACGTTCGTTCGCCCCAAAAAGGGCAGGCAGGTCGACCACCGTTGTGCCCAGGTCGACCTGGCCTATATTTATTTTCTTCTGTTTATTTTGTTTAATTCATATCTCGTTCATTTTAGCTCAGATTCTGACATTCCATATATGGAAATTGACCAGAAAATTACCACGGACACAATGGTGCAACTCCCGCGGCTCAATTTTGATAATTTCACAAAGTTATTTTATTTTTTATGGGTTAAATTTCGGGTTGTTAACCTTTTTAGTAATTTATTTATAGTTTTTAGAATTATTTTCTGTCTATTTCTTTTAGCTATTTTTTTCAGATAATTTTAGTTTAATTCTGTTAATTATAGCTTTTCCAATTATTTACAGTTTATTTACAGTATTTTAATTTACTTACTGTTATTTACGCGTTATTTACATCTTTTTCCTACGCTTTGGATTTTCTTCTATTTTCAGTTTTCTTTTATTTCTCCTTCTTCTTCGCGTATGGATTAGAATAGAATTAACGCAAAATTGGATAAATTATAAAGACTGTAATATAAATGGAATTGGACTGAAATTATGCCTAATTATGAAATTAATTGGACTGAATTAAAGAGATGGCTTAGTTATAACTTAGAATTATAACTAAAAAGAATAAAAGAAGAAAAGAAGCTTATTTTCACACTTAGACCTTGGGTTAAGTAATAAGCATGATTATAACGTAGGTTATATTAAGAAATAGAACAGAATAAGGCTTATTTTAAGACTTTGAATAAATTAATAAGCACAAATAGTAAGAACAAGATTAAAGGCTTATTTAAATAATTTATCTAAGTTAATAAGCAAAAGAATTAAAGTAGGACCTGTACCAAATAGCATTTCCCTATTATTTTCTATGGGTACAGTGTTTCACATAAACCTGAAGTGAGACGAGGGGCACGCTTATGCTAATAGTGGTAGTAATTGGTCAATATAAAGATGTTCAAATCACGGGGGATTTGGACAAGAGCGCTATTAGATATTGTTTGGATGACGGGCCGGTACTGGCAGCATTCCCCTATATTTTCTATGGACACGGTGTTTCACATAATCCTGAAGTAAAACGAGGGGCACGCTTATGCTGAGTCGAGGTAATAATACGACCCAATAGGTGGAGCAACATGTAGCATGATCATGGTGGCAGTTACGCGTGCGACTTCTATTTCGGTGCTCAGTAATCGCTATGAGTTCCAAGCGCTTAGTATGTGTGACTTTCATAGACACTATTGTCTTCTGTGTAGGGAGCTATGTATCATCTAGTCCATGGTCGGTGCTTGTGTATCTTTCGTAGTTACCATTGGCTACTGTGTAGAGAGTTATATAACGTCTAGTTCGCAGTAAGGTCTATGGGGTAGCAGGCCGATCAAAGGATAGAATTAGGATTTCAGCCTAATTATAGGATTAGGAATTCAGCCTAATCAAGCAGCTATCAAAGATAAGTGCAAACAATCAAAGTAAACCTATCTTATTAATTGAGCAATAGTTTAATCGTATTTGTTTTCAGTTTATCTCTTTCCTATTTCCTTTATTTCCTTTTATATACTAGAACTATTGAAGGGTCTATTACTTTTACTTTGCTTAAAGATTCTAGTAGTTACTATCATTCACGGACTTTTAGTCTAACCCACTCCTCTATTTCCCCTTTTCCCCCCATAGGCAATCAAGGGAGATGGCAGTAAGTTGCAGTTGCTCAGAGGCTTCTTAGAGAAGATTTCTACCATGTATTTCTTTTATTCTAGCTTTAGCTTTTTCTTTGTACTGGCTTATTATGAGGGATATTATGTACTCTGATTTTTAAGACTATGAGTTTTTACGAGACATCTTGGGTTTTGAGACATATAGATGCATTTGGTATTTGACTTATTTGATTTATGAAACAATTATGAAGTCTTGTTTTAAAATAAGTTATTATCTTAGTTTCCGCTGTTTTTACTTATTTTTGTCTTACGAATCTTAGTCTCTGTTAGTTTCAGTTATACCTACAAAGCACCATGCCTGTAACGACCCGTATTTTACGGATCGGAACATCGTAAAACAGTTGACAATTGGTTAGATTGTTGATAAGTCATTCAGAATTTTTCTAAGTCCTAAGTCGGTTTGGACGAGTTAAGAGAAGTCTGGGTCGAGTTGCCGACTTAAGAGATTAACTGGGTTAAGGTGGTGACATATGAGTTTTAGGCAAAAATATGGCTAAGTCCTAAGTCGTTCATGACTTAGTGTAAGTCGTAAGTCGTATACGACTTAGGGGATAGGAGCTACCCAGGGAAATGGCGGGTTAAGGGATTGGAGATAGGTCGTTTGGACGACTTAAGAGGTAGGCGCGACTTAAGGATAGTGGCGAGTTAAATTGTTACCGAGTTAAGTGTTTAAGTCGTTGCCAAGTTAAGTCGACTGGGTGAGTTAACGACCTAAGGGATAGACAACCTAAGGAAGTGACCGAGTTAAGAAACAGCGAGTTAGCAAGTTATGTAATAGTGCGACTTAAGTGAGTTAGCGACTTAAGGAGGGTACGACCTATGGGAGTTAAGTCGTGGACGAGTTAAGGTGTTAAGTCGTAAGCGACTTATGTATGGGTTGTTAGGTCGCAGGGTATAGCTTAAGTGTTAGGTCGCGTGATTTCTAAGTCGTAAGTCGCGCACTTGTTAAGTCATAGGTCGCGCGAGTTGCTAGGTCGCTGGGCTTTGGCTTAGTAGTTAGGTCGTAATGTTGTTAGGTTACTTCTCAATTGAGTCGTAGGCGCGCATGCTATAAGTCGTGACCGACTTAGGAGATAGCTGTTATGTCGAGTCTTTGTTAGGTCGCGAGCGCTGCTAAGCTATAAGTCGTAGGCAGGTGATTCTGTTAGGTCGAATAGGCGCGCGCACGTGTTAAGTCGAAGGAGAGTTAGGTCGTAAGTCGGAGGGGTCTTAGGTCGTAAGTCGGAGACGACTTAGGAGATAGCCGAGTTACGACTTAGTGGATTTTCAGCTATAAATAGGAGGGGTTTTTCTCACTTTTTGGGATCCGGATTTTGAAGCGACGAAGTGCTGCCATTTTGAGAGATCGACTTCTACACTTCTTCACTTCTTTTCTCCACTCTAATCTAGTGCTTCCATCCATCCAAGTTGAAGATCAAATTGAAGATTCAAGAGCTTAGATTGAAGATCTACATCCATTGAAGTGAGATTTCGTCGTTTGAAGCGAATTCGTGATAGATCAAGCTTGATCCTTTGCTGTCCAGATCTGAAGTGTGTTGATTTGGGTTTGTTTTGGTGATTTGGTGAGTGGTGATTATCTCTCACACGGATCCAAAGGAGTATATCGGATTGTTGGCTCGATTTGGTGTTAAAATAGTGATTTCCATGCATTTTCTTCATCCTAAGTGTAGATCCATGTAGATCCATTGTTCATAATGATTTGACAACCATTTTACTAAGTGTTAACCTATGCAAGTTCATTCATCAAGATTGTAGAGATATTTCTATGATTTCATGCATGTTGGACTTTCAACTCTTTAATTACGAAAATGCCATTATTGTTATAATTATCTACTTAGATCATATTTGAATGCTTGATTGCTTGGATTAATGTTTGGTTTGATTGATTGTTATGAATTAGATGATTGATGGTTTGATTTAGACCGAAGATGATTCAAAAGCTAGGAGAAAGGCTCTTGAATTGGGTAAGCTGCTCGTGGCATATGTAGCGGGATGATGAAGCTCTTATGCGTAGATTTGATGATGTGATGTTGAGATGAGGCTTTGCGAGGATGTGATGAAGCGAGGCAATCATGTGATGAAGACTTGGTCTAATCCAGACGGGATCATTCCAAGCATGTTGATAACTCGGTGATATGATTCGAGTTGAGGATAATGAATGGATATGAGAATAGTCGTCGAGGAGGATGACTAGGAGGCTTGGATAGCATCGTTTTTGAAGGTTCTAGCATGCTCTAAGCAAGAGTACGTTTGGGCAGATTCGATAGTCCCAACGGCCAACTGTTGATGGTCGAGTACTCTGGGCAGATTCGATAGTCCTAGGCACGGGCTGCGACGACGTGCGGGAGTTATGTCTAGAACCGGGGTTTCCATTAGCCCTTGACGGACGGCTGAAAGAATGTGCCGGTCATTCAATTAACGGTGATATCGAAGCAATGATAACAGTGATAGCCAGAGTCATGGATGTTTGGTTGTATCGTCATTCGGACTCAAGAGCGGTATTTTCTGGGTGCTTATCTGATTTAGGCCTTGGTACTTGGAAAACATCGCCCTTTGACTCGAATGATTATTACTTTACTTTAAATTGTATGCTCTTCTATGTTGCTTCTGCTTAGTGTGTGTCTGGGGGCTATCACTGTAGAAAGAGGTGGATTGGGAGGGTTGTATTCCTATTCCTTTTCCTTTATGCTCTTTTTGTATGTTGTTAGTTAATTTACTGCTCACTAAGACTATTGTCTGACTCAAGGCTTTATGTTTAATTCTTATTGCCTTGGGCTGTTCGTCCATTTTTGGGACGGGCAGACTAGGTAGCAGGTGACAGGTGCTGTTCTCTTCTCACGATGCTGATATCGAAGACGAGCTGGAGGGATTGCATATTATCTTCTTATTATATGTACTGGATGTTCCGCTGTTTTGTATTCTCTGAGTGTTATGTAGTGAGGCTTGATGTATTGGCTATTTGGATGCTTGTATTCAACTATTATGGAGTTTTATATGATGTCATTTTGTTCTGTAAAGCTTCACTATACATATGTTCTATTGTATTTTGTCCATGCGCTGTGAGTAATACGATAGATTCTGTTGTTTTTAAATCTACCCTGACAATCGTCCATGGTCGCCTGGCACACTTTACAGCGCACTATCTCTAGATTCGGTGCAGGGGTCATGGGCGGTCGTCACATTTGGTATCAGAGCATTGGTTAATCGATTTTACCCAACGCTCGCTGACGTAACTACGTATGAGAGACGTAATTATATTTTGATGGATGAATATTATATATAATATAGTAGCTTAGTAGAGTTTGAGTCCTTTATGCAGTTGTTTCTCTAGATGTTCTAATCATTCCTTTTTTTAGATATTGAGAATGAGTCGAAGAGGGAGACCAGCTACTAGGGAAGGCCGTGCTACTGAGGGGACTGCTGATTATGCAGCTATGTTCGAAGCTATGATGACTTCGATCATGAGAAGGATACCCGTTCCGGGGGCAGCAGTAGATGTTGGAGTTCAAGTCCAAACTCCGAAACCAGTGGATTTTGCTAAGTTGTGCAAGGATTATACTGCTCTTGGAGGAAAGGTTTTCTTGGGAACAGAATCAACTATCGAAGTCCAGAGATGGATAGATGCTTGTAGAAGGATCTTTGGTGATTTGGGAATTGATGATGCAACTAAGAGGAAGTTGGCATCAAGACAGCTTCAAGGGAGAGCTTCTGATTGGTGGAACTCTATTACCATCAATACTCCGGAGGAAGAGATTACTTGGGAGCAATTCCAAGCTAGATTTGAAGCTAAGTTCATTTCTACAGCTCAGAAGTCTGTTCTGTTCAAGAGGTTTGTGGAGCTCAAGCAAGGTGGAAGATCTGTTCTTGAGTATGTTTCTGAGTTTGAAGCTTTGTCCAAGTATGCTCGGTCATATATTGAATCTGCTTATCAGAAGAATGAGAAGTTTGTGACCGGCTTGGATAGTTATCTTGGGAGACAGTTGGTGGATCATTTGGACGATTCATTTGAGAAGCTTGTGGAGAAAGCTCTTAGGCATGAGAGTCTGTTTCCTAAGGAAGGACCTGTTGTTGCTGTTACCATGGGAGAGTCTAAACCACAGCAGGGTGGAAACCAGAAGAGGAAGCAGCAGCAGCAGCAGAAGGGTAAGGATGGCCAGAAGAAGCCGAAAGGCGAGGTGACTTGCTACAATTGTCAGTAGAAGGGCCATTTCTCTAAGGATTGTAAGAATCCGAAGGTGCCAATGAAGTGTCACAACTGTGACAAGCCAGGGCATTTCAGGAAGAATTGTCCAGAACCGAGGAGGGACAAGCAGATTGTGCAAGCTTATGCTTTGGGAGCTGTTCCGTCGTCTTCGAAAGCTCCTATCGCTGAAGAGAAAGGAAAGAGTGTGGTTGTTCAAGGTACTCTTTTCCTATGTGGTGTTCCAGTTAGAGTTCTGTTTGATACTGGAGCGTCGCATTCGTTTGTTTGTAATGAACTCGTAAGCCGGTTAGGTTTGGAACCGGATATTGTTGATAGGCCATTGGTTGTGACTAATCCAGTTGGGGGTTCGTCTTGTTTGTGTATGTTATGCCGTGGTCTGATTGTGTCGAGTCATGGTTGCTCTTTTGTTTGTGATTTCTTTGTTCTGAACTTTGCGGGGTTCGGAATTATTTTGGGTATGGACTGGCTTAGGAAGTATGCGGCTAAGGTTGATTGCGAGAGGTTGGAAGTGACAGTCGAGAATGTGGAGGGGCAAAAGGTGGTGATACGATGTAAGCATGAAGAAGGCGTCTTCATGAGCTTCATGTATTCGCTGGTTGTTCCACGGGATGGACTGTCATCAGTGCCGATCGCTAATGGATTCGAGGATGTCTTTGACGAAGTCAAAGGGTTGCCGCCGCATAGAGAGATCGAGTTTCGTATAGATCTAGTTGAAGGAGCCAGACCTGTTGTGATGCCTCTTAGGCGGATGGCGCCTAGTGAACAGCAGGAGTTGAGGGTGCATGTTGATGATCTTTTGCGGAAAGGATTCATTCGGCGTAGTGTGTCCGAGTGGGGTGCACCAGTTGTGTTTGCAACCAAGGCAGATGGGTCATTGAGATTGTGTGTGGATTATCGTGAGCTGAATAAGGTGACTACGAAGAACAAGTATCCATTGCCGAGAATAGATGACTTGTTTGATCAGCTTCACGAAGCTAAGGTGTTTTCCCAGATGGATTTGGCAACAGGATTTCACCAGTTGAGAGTAGCTAAGGATAGTGTGCCGAAGACTGCTTTTCGGACACCATCGGGTTTCTTTGAGTGGCTGGTAATGCCGTTTGGATTGACTAACGCGCCAGCATATTTTGTGGATCTTATGAATAGAGTGTTCAGAGATCAGTTGAACAAGTTCGTACTTGTGTTCGTGGATGATATTCTGATTTATTCCAGAATGGAAGAAGAGCATAAGACGCACTTGCGTATTGTATTGGAAATCTTGCGGAAACATCAGCTGAAGGCTAAGTTTTCGAAGTGTCACTTCTGGAAGAGTGAAGTGAGGTTCTTAGGCCATGTGATTTCTAGAAATGGAATAGCGGTTGATCCCGCTAAGGTGGCAGCAATCCAGGATTGGGTTAGACCTAAGAATGCATCTGATGTGAGAAGTTTTCTTGGATTAGCAGGATATTATCGACGGTTTATCAAAGACTTCTCCAAGGTAGCTGCACCGTTAACAGGATTGACGAAAAAGAACCAAGTGTTCAGTTGGGATGCTAAGTGTGAGCAAGCTTTCGGAATCCTGAAAGAGAGATTGACGAGTGCTCCTGTTTTGACTATTCCAAGTGGGAATGATGAGATGGTGGTTTACACCGATGCATGTGGTACTGGACTTGGAGCAGTGCTGATGCAGAGGGATAAAGTTGTTGCGTATGCCAGTCGACAACTGAAGCCGCATGAAAGGAATTACCCAACTCATGATTTGGAGTTAGCGGCGATTGTATTTGCTCTGAAGATGTGGAGACATTATCTATTGGGAGTTCGATTCGAGTTGTTTACGGATCACAAGTCATTGAAGTATCTTTTCTCCCAAAAGGATTTGAATCTTCGGCAGCAACGTTGGCTAGAGTTTTTGGCATCATATGATTTTGGTATAGCTTATACTCCGGGAAAAGGTAACGCAGTGGCAGATGCGTTAAGTCGAAGACATGCAGGATTAGGAGCCATGTTTTTAGAATGGAAGAGTCTCGAGTATTTAGCTGGATTTGACTTCAGGCCTAGATGTGAATTGGAACCTGAGATGTTGGCAAACTTATCGATAAGACCTTCTCTTGTGGAAAGGATTGGCGAGAGCCAAAAGCGAGACGATAAGCTTGTCAGGATTATCCGTGATTTGGAATCTGGATTGGATCCAGAAAAGGATAAAGGATTCGAGGTCGATCGAGAGGGTTGGCTTCGGAAGCAAGGACGACTAGTTGTTCCCGATATAGATGAATTGAGGAGTGAGGTTCTGAAGGAAAGTCATCACTCGAAGTTGACAATTCATCCAGGTGGAAATAAGATGTATCGGGATATGAAGAGAACCTACTACTGGGAAGGCATGAAGAAGGATGTTGGAAATTTTATTTCCAAGTGTATGAACTGCCAGTTGGTTAAAGCTGAACAGAAGAAGCCAAGTGGATTACTACAACCATTAGAAGTTCCTACATGGAAGTGGGAGCAGGTATCGATGGATTTTATTGATGGATTACCTAGAACCAGAACGGGAAATGAAGGGATTTGGGTCATTGTAGATCGTCTGACTAAGAGTGCACGATTTATTCCTGTTCGATCGACTAGGACTGCATCAAAGTTAGCTGAGTTGTATGTTAAGTGGATAGTTCGATTCCATGGTATTCCGAAGAGTATAGTGAGCGATCGAGACCCATTGTTCACTAGTGGATTTTGTAAGAGCTTCCAGGAAGTTTTGGGAACCGAGTTGTGTTTGAGTACAGCTTATCACCCTCAAACAGATGGTCAGACCGAGAGAGTCAACCGAGTTTTGGAAGATCTTCTTAGAGCATGTGTTTTGGATTTCGGAGGATCATGGGAAGATTACCTTCATTTGGTGGAGTTTGCGTACAACAACAGTTACCAGTCAAGCATTGGTATGGCACCGTATGAGGCATTGTATGGAAGACCGTGTAACTCTCCGACATGTTGGTTGGAAACTGGAGAATAGCTGATGCTTGGGCCAGAGATGATTCGACAGACTTCAGATTGTATAGAGATCATTCGGCAATGAATGAAGGCAGCCCAAGACCGTCAGAAAAGTTATGCCGATAAGCGTCGAAAGGATTTGGAATTCGACGTTGGTGATATGGTTTTTGTGAAGATTTCTCCACTGAAGAATGTTATTCGATTCGGGAAGAAAGGAAAATTGACTCCGAGATTTGTTGGACCATTCCCGATCATCGAGCGAATTGGAATGCTCGCCTATAGATTGGAGTTACCAGAGAAGATGTCGGGTGTGCACAATGTTTTTCACGTATCAGATCTACGGAAGTATGTGCACGACTCGAATACCGTGGTTTCTGCTGATAGCTGTGAAGATTTCGAAGTTGATCCAGTTGATAGAAGACCTCGTAAGCCGCTTCGTGTTGTTGAAACTGACACGAAACAGCTTAGGAGGAAGGTAGTTAAGTTGCTCAAGATACAATGGAGTGATGATGATAACGACTGTACGTGGGAGGTGGAAGAGAGGATGAAGACAGCTCATCCTGAACTCTTCAAGGTATGGCCCTAAGGTGTCGTCTCATCTCACGATATTGTAACTTGTTCTAAGTTTTAGAATTCTGTACGCTAAGCTAGAATTGGATGTATGGTTTGTTGATTGCTATGGATGGTAGGCGTACAGAATAGTCTTCGATTGCTTTGTTTGCTTGGAATTTCGGGGGCGAAATTCCTAAGGGGGAGAAAATGTAACGACCCGTATTTTACGGATCGGAACATCGTAAAACAGTTGACAATTGGTTACATTGTTGATAAGTCATTCAGAATTTTTCTAAGTCCTAAGTCGGTTTGGACGAGTTAAGAGAAGTCTGGGTCGAGTTGCCGACTTAAGAGATTAACTGGGTTAAGGTGGTGACATATGAGTTTTAGGCAAAAATATGGCTAAGTCCTAAGTCGTTCACGACTTAGTGTAAGTCGTAAGTCGTATACGACTTAGGGGATAGGAGCTACCCAGGGAAATGGCGGGTTAAGGGATTGGAGATAGGTCGTTTGGACGACTTAAGAGGTAGGCGCGACTTAAGGATAGTGGCGAGTTAAATTGTTACCGAGTTAAGTGTTTAAGTCGTTGCCAAGTTAAGTCGACTGGGTGAGTTAACGACCTAAGGGATAGACAACCTAAGGAAGTGACCGAGTTAAGAAACAGCGAGTTAGCAAGTTATGTAATAGTGCGACTTAAGTGAGTTAGCGACTTAAGGAGGGTACGACCTATGGGAGTTAAGTCGTGGACGAGTTAAGGTGTTAAGTCGTAAGCGACTTATGTATGGGTTGTTAGGTCGCAGGGTATAGCTTAAGTGTTAGGTCGCGTGATTTCTAAGTCGTAAGTCGCGCACTTGTTAAGTCATAGGTCGCGCGAGTTGCTAGGTCGCTGGGCTTTGGCTTAGTAGTTAGGTCGTAATGTTGTTAGGTTACTTCTCAATTGAGTCGTAGGCGCGCATGCTATAAGTCGTGACCGACTTAGGAGATAGCTGTTATGTCGAGTCTTTGTTAGGTCGCGAGCGCTGCTAAGCTATAAGTCGTAGGCAGGTGATTCTGTTAGGTCGAATAGGCGCGCGCACGTGTTAAGTCGAAGGAGAGTTAGGTCGTAAGTCGGAGGGGTCTTAGGTCGTAAGTCGGAGACGACTTAGGAGATAGCCGAGTTACGACTTAGTGGATTTTCAGCTATAAATAGGAGGGGTTTTTCTCACTTTTTGGGATCCGGATTTTGAAGCGACGAAGTGCTGCCATTTTGAGAGCTCGACTTCTACACTTCTTCACTTCTTTTCTCCACTCTAATCTAGTGCTTCCATCCATCCAAGTTGAAGATCAAATTGAAGATTCAAGAGCTTAGATTGAAGATCTACATCCATTGAAGTGAGATTTCGTCGTTTGAAGCGAATTCGTGATAGATCAAGCTTGATCCTTTGCTGTCCAGATCTGAAGCGTGTTGATTTGGGTTTGTTTTGGTGATTTGGTGAGTGGTGATTATCTCTCACACGGATCCAAAGGAGTATATCGGATTGTTGGCTCGATTTGGTGTTAAAATAGTGATTTCCATGCATTTTCTTCATCCTAAGTGTAGATCCATGTAGATCCATTGTTCATAATGATTTGACAACCATTTTACTAAGTGTTAACCTATGCAAGTTCATTCATCAAGATTGTAGAGATATTTCTCATGATTTCATGCATGTTGGACTTTCAACTCTTTAATTACGAAAATGCCATTATTGTTATAATTATCTACTTAGATCATATTTGAATGCTTGATTGCTTGGATTAATGTTTGGTTTGATTGATTGTTATGAATTAGATGATTGATGGTTTGATTTAGACCGAAGATGATTCAAAAGCTAGGAGAAAGGCTCTTGAATTGGGTAAGCTGCTCGTGGCATATGTAGCGGGATGATGAAGCTCTTATGCGTAGATTTGATGATGTGATGTTGAGATGAGGCTTTGCGAGGATGTGATGAAGTGAGGCAATCATGTGATGAAGACTTGGTCTAATCCAGACGGGATCATTCCAAGCATGTTGATAACTCGGTGATATGATTCGAGTTGAGGATAATGAATGGATATGAGAATAGTCGTCGAGGAGGATGACTAGGAGGCTTGGATAGCATCGTTGTTGAAGGTTCTAGCATGCTCTAAGCAAGAGTACGTTTGGGCAGATTCGATAGTCCCAACGGCCAACTGTTGATGGTCGAGTACTCTGGGCAGATTCGATAGTCCTAGGCACAGGCTGCGACGACGTGCGGGAGTTATGTCTAGAACCGGGGTTTCCATTAGCCCTTGACGGACGGCTGAAAGAATGTGCCGGTCATTCAATTAACGGTGATATCGAAGCAATGATAACAGTGATAGCCAGAGTCATGGATGTTTGGTTGTATCGTCATTCGGACTCAAGAGCGGTATTTTCTGGGTGCTTATCTGATTTAGGCCTTGGTACTTGGAAAACATCGCCCTTGACTCGAATGATTATTACTTTACTTTAAATTGTATGCTCTGCTATGTTGCTTCTGCTTAGTGTGTGTCTGGGGGATATCACTGTAGAAAGAGGTGGAGTGGGAGGGTTGTATTCCTATTCCTTTTCCTTTATGCTCTTTTGGTATGTTGTTAGTTAATTTACTGCTCACTAAGACTGTTGTCTGACTCAAGGCTTTATGTTTAATTCTTATTGCCTTGGGCTGTTCGTCCATTTTTGGGACAGGCAGACTAGGTAGCAGGTGACAGGTGCTGTTCTCTTCTCACGATGCTGATATCGAAGAAGAGCTGGAGGGATTGCATATTATCTTCTTATTATATGTACTGGATGTTCCGCTGTTTTGTATTCTCTGAGTGTTATGTAGTGAGGCTTGATGTATTGGCTATTTGGATGCTTGTATTCAACTATTATGGAGTTTTATATGATGTCATTTTGTTCTGTAAAGCTTCACTATACATATGTTCTATTGTATTTTGTCCATGCACTGTGAGTAATACGATAGATTCTGTTGTTTTTAAATCTACCCTGACAATCGTCCATGGTCGCCTGGCACACTTTACAGCGCACTATCTCTAGATTCGGTGCAAGAGTCATGGGCGGTCGTCACAACGCCTTTTAATGTGTCCTTTGGAGTATATTAAGGGCTGTGGGGTGTTTCATTACCTATGATAAATTGACATATAACATTATAACATGTTGTATATATTATATTTAAATTGTTGATGATGATTATATGCTTGTAATCGATATGTTATTTTATTTATTTTATTGTTCTCACTCTGCAAGTGCCCTTAGTTTTAGGAAATCGGTATGGGTTAAAATGATACATACCCGAACGATCTTATAGAGTAGGGAAAATCGTTATGAGTTAACTGATAAACCCAAGCGATTTTATTGATTTGAATTTTGGGATTGCAGGTTGAAATGATATATACCCGTAAAATATTAAATTATTGTGGATTGAAATGATAAATATCCATATAAATTGACCATTGGTTAGAAAATTATACACAGACACCGTTGGTCTACTTTTAAATGATTTCCAAATTTTTGAGAATAGAAATATATGTGTTTTGATTTTAAAATATAATATAAAGGTTTTATTTTAATTTTAATATGTGTATAAATTTAGGTTTTTAAAATTATATGTTTGGAAATTTTAAATTTATAAGTTAAGTTTTGAAAAATGTAAATTTTAATATTTTACTTATAATTTTATTATTTTTGCATATATATAAATAAGATTTATAATAGATTTAATAATAAGGATTAATTTAATTTAATTTAATAAAAATTTAATTTAACTAATATATATTTAATATATTTTAAAATATTTATTTAATATTTATATTAATATTTTAAAAATATATTTTGTAATAACTTAATAAAAATTAAGGTTGGAAGGTAAATTGAAATTGATTTAAATTGGTTAATAATTGTATTTAAATAAGTATTGATTTGAACTTATTGATTGATAACTTAATGTTTATAAAGGTGATTATATGAATATTTTCAAATTTAAATAAATCGAAATTGAATATTTAATTTTGGTTTAAATTTGTATTTTGAGAGTTTATTTAAATATTTATAAAGTGATTTTATAAAACGACCACGGTGTGAAATAAGCGTTTGGTTGTTAAAGAGACCAGGATCATATATTATCATACTCTCTGCCAATACTGAAAACCACTTTAACAACTGTGTACGTGATGGAGATTCCAGAACGAAGTAGGATGGTTTGGCGAACGTCTGTATGAGGTATGAACGAAGCCCTAACTCCCTCGATTCAGCTTGATATGGCTAAAACATGAGCTATATCGGGCCAAGTGGGGTCACTCCCCCTATCGGGCACATTTCTTCGAAACCATATCTATTACTTTTGTGATTTTATTTTAGTGTGCACACCTTTGATTGGGAGTGTGTCTCGAGGTGGGCGGTAGTAGCTGATATGCGTTACCACCAGTCCAGGAGCGTAAAACGGTAGTATCCTACCCTGGGCATTGCCTCGCATGCCTTGTCATATGCCTTATCGCGCCTATTACGAGTTTGGTTTGTGTCGTACCTATGGAGTGCTCCCTGATAGCCCACTGGTTTGGTGAAGTTTACAGTACTGTATAGACTATGACATTTATATAAAATGCGTTAAAGGGGATATGGGTAACGCCTTAAGGCTATTTTAATAGTTTACTTTACTGTAGACATTATTTATGTAGCGTATTGCACTATGTACGTAGATAGTTTAACGGATCCTTAAAGTATGGAATCCCAACATCCTTTAAGTTATATTGCATTTTACTTGACATTCGACTTGAGTTTGATTTACTTGCATAAGAATGTTAATCCCGACTCGAGTGTGTTGTGTTTTTCTTTATGCTCGGGTCAGCCTGAGTGTCACAACATTTGAGACTCACCTTTGGAGCTTGGAGTTTGCTAGGAGATCTATCTATTATCTACTCAGCTTTGCAGTTATTTTAGTTATTTCTAGTTATTTCTTTTCAGACTTGTCATTTGCTTTGTACTAGAGACTTCTATGTATTTGGGATTCTGTTAAATTTTGTTTTGGACTCTGTTGTTCCTGTATTAGCTTCATGAACTACTATTTATCTATTCTACTACTTATTGTTGTAAAACTCTGTGTTTGTGATTGATTTTATTTACTGTATATGCTAAGTTTTGCCAATTATAAATTAAGAATCTGTTGTTTTGAGCAATTCAAGTATGATATGTGTGGATTATTGTCGATTTGAATGGTTCGAAATAATGGGTCGTTACATTAGTGCTTATACTTATGGTTTGGATTAAGAATTCATGTTATATAGTTCTATTAAGCTCATGCATGCTTTCTATATCTTTTATAAGCAACTAATATTTCTAAATTAAGTTGAGATAGAAACATACGAAGACCGTGTGGACGTATACGCGGATTTGATTTGCTTTTGCTTTTTTAATATGAGCGAACTCGCTCGTATTAATAATAATAAGGTACATATCTCGGATTACATACCGCACTTTTACATTTTTCCCTACGGGATGCCTCATCATTGAGATGAGATGTATATTTGGTATTGTAAAAGAATTTCAATCGAGCCACGCAAAGGAGACGCTGCCGAAATTTTCCGTAAATCCGGGTGTTAGTAAATTTTTTAGGTTTTAAAATTTTATAACTTGTTTTTATAAATAAGTTGTAATTTTTGTAAAGCCGATACCAGAGTGGCGTAGCGGAAGCGTAATAAAGGTTTTGTAAATAAGATTTTAATGTTTTATAAGTTGATTATTTTGAATAAAATATATCAAATGTAAAATTCCTTACTTAACCCCTTTTCGAGGACGAAAAGTTTTGAGTGGGGGAGAATGTAATGACCCGTATTTTTAAATATTTTAAATTATTAAATTTAATATGATTATTGAATAAAAATTTAATGTTTTATTTATGTAATTTATTGAATATTAACTTGAATAAAATTTTGAAATAAACAATTTTGAAGATTTTGGCGATAACAAGTATTGAAATGAAATTCTATATAGTTAATGTGTTTAAAATCAATAGCATGAATTGAATAATAAATGTGAATTACTGTAATATGGAAGTAGTTGTTTTATTATTTGAATTCATTTTAAAAGTTAAATTTTATAAATCGAATAACTTATATTTCAATTATAGTGATTTATTGGATAATTAATTATTTAAATTTAATATTGAAAATTATTTAAATAATTGAATCTTGAATTTAATAGGAATGAAAATAAAATTGAAAATTGATTTAAATTTTATTTGAACAAGAATGAAGATTGTTTACTTTTAAAATTGAATTTAAAAGTGGATAAATAAAAATTGAAAATTTTATATTTTAATTCACGTGTGAAAACAATCTTTTTGGGCACTGTCTCGGATTTCGACGAAACCAATTTCATCGGATCCGTAATAGTGATGTATTTTAGGATTTCAAGTTTCATAGCGATCAGACTTATCGTTTGGTCATGCGAGCTTGAAACACGAGAAATTAATTTAAGGAATGCAATTAAAATAAATTAATTTTGAAATGCTATCTTCTAAATATGATGGAATAGGCTCTCGAAACTAGTTCCATTATATTCGGAATGGTGGTATAACATATAAAATGTCAGGTGGCATGCTTCCTTTGGAGTTCGGAATGTTCGTAGATAGATCGGGTCGGAGAAATTTATATAAGACCATCCTTTATCTCATTTTCGTCTAAAACCCTACGAACTCCAACCGCATTCGTTTAAAATTTTCAATGGCTGAAAATGGCCTATCATTCTTCATCGATTTTTCACAATCCAGTCAATGAAATCGCTCGACTCCAAAAGGAAAATCGTAGATCTCGTCGAGCTCGACATTGTGAACAGTTGGATCGAGCTGTTTCTCGTCGTGATGATCGTTTTCTTCTCGTGTTCGTGCGACTAGTTTTTGGGTTTTGCTGAGGTGGCGCGTGTGCGATCGAAGGGAGGCGGCGCGAGGTGGTGTAGTGGCGACGTCGGTGGTTTGCGATGGTGGCGTTCGATCATTCGTAGGGAAAAAAATAAACTGTCGTGTATTAGGTAGTTGCGAGCCGGGAAGGAGTTGTAACGGAGAAAAATAGGTTAGTTAAGTTAATTACTTGTTAATAAATTGTTAATTATTTTGGCTAATTAACTTCAATTATTATCGAATGTTTATAAATTGCATAACTTTTTTCATGCGAGGTCGGATTCGAGCGAAATGAGTCGCGTTGCGATCGTATCGATGAAGGCTACGACATGGAATCGAACTAGAATTTATTTGAAGCTGAAAATATTTTTAGTTTCAAATAAAGGTGAGTGTTTTAAACACTTACGAATGACTAAAATATTTTTATGTTAGTTAAATTGAAATCCTGAAGTTATTTAATTTTATTGGTTGTTGTTTGGTAATTTAACTAACATGGAAATCGACATAGAAATTTATATGTTAGAAATTTTGAATTTACAGTTAAATTGAAATTCGAATTAAACTGTTAGTTAAATTCCCGATTATTGATAACTGGTTAATTGTTGTGATATATTGACTGTTTTGGAATGTTGATTATGATGGATGCTATTGGTTGATATTTTGGATGATTTAGATGTTTATTCATTTTTATATATTCATGTTATCACCCTATAAATAATTTGACAGTATATAAAACTATTAACTGAATTATTTTGAATAAATTAAGAAAAAAGTTGAAATGATATATACCTATGACATTTATTTTGGATGGAAATGGTATATATACATCCCTGGAATTAAATTGAAATAACTGATCACTTGGCCATAGGATAGAAAATTATATACGGACATCGGGTTGGTTAAATTAAATGATTTTAAATTCTTGAATTTGAATTTATTTAAATGAGTTGGTTTTAAAGAAATAAAAATCGAATTTATGATGATTGACTTATTTTCAAACTCGAGCTTAAAATGTTGAGATTAAAATTGTTAAAAGAAATTGTTTCAAAGAATTAAATTTGAAATGTGAATTTAAAATTGACATATGACCTGAACTATGGGAATTGATTTGTTTAAAGGTTTGAACTTTATTCTAACTTTGGAAATTTGTCTTGGTTAAAGTGATGTAAATGTATTTCAAAATTGAGCTCAAAATTGAATTATTTTTAAGATTTGAACATCAAATTAAACGTTGAAGTTAATTTGATTTAAATGATTTAAATCGATATTTTGAAATCGAACTCGAAATTGATATAAATTGAAATAGTTTAAAATTGAGAATTGAATTGAAATTAATTCAAATTGAGATTGAAATTAAAATTAATTGGAATTGAAATCGAAATTGAATTAATTTGAAATTGATTTGAATTGAAATTGAAATCGAAATTGAGTCCATTTGAATTAAATTGAGATTAAAAACGATTTGAATTGGAATAATTGAAATTGAATTAGTTTGATTGGAATTTGGACTTAGGTCCAGATTTGTTGAAATGGAAAGAGACAGTTTGACTTTGAAACTATTTTCAAATAAATTATTTCAATATAAACTGTTTAAAATCTATCTTTTTAAATATTCAAATTATTTTGATTTTCCAAACTATTTTACTATATAAACCATTTTAATACTTAAACTATTTTATATCAAACTATTTTAACTATTTAAAACTATTCAAACTATTTTTAAAAATTTAAACTGTGCAAAGTTGGAATGTTTATATTTAAATCGTTGATTTAAATACGAATTGGGTTAAATGAAGTTATAACCTAAATTGTTATTCGAATCAAATTTTGAAGTAAAAATGACATATCGGACTGAATTGACATATTTTGAGTAAATATGATATTTCGAAATGAAATGGTGTTTGAAGCGAATATGATATTTTGATATCAAGTATGAATCGTTTTTGAAATGTAAAAGAACCAACTGGTGTGTAAAACGACGTTTGGTTTTTAAAGAGACCAGGGCCTCTTATTGGCATACTCTCTGTCAATACTGGAACCACTTTAACAACTGTGTACGAGGAGGAGATTCTAAAACGAAGTGGTTGGATTGGGCGTCGTTGCTGGATTTGAAGAAAGAGAACAATGATGGATAGACCCCGGGACTTGTGCCAATTTGAAATGACTAAAATAGGACAGCTTGACAGGGCCAAGCGGGCTAGCTACCCCTAGCGGACATCCGTTCTTCGATTTCCTTCTTGGACTTGGTCCACACTATTACTTTGATGTTGGTTTTGATTGGTGCATGTTGATTTGGGATAACCTCTCTTTGACTCGATATGGGATGGATGGACGCGGTGGGCGATCGTGGCTACGATGCGTTATCACTAGCCCTACGACCCGAACTGGTAGTATCCTACCTTGGGCATTGCCTCACATGCCTTGTCATACTCTTATCCCTATATGAGACCACCACGATTTTGGTTTAGTGTTGTCGTATCACGACACATCCTTATCCCCCGACGTGCAACTAAGGCGTTATATGCAAACTGTACGACAACGCCTAAAAACACATTAAGGGGGATCAATGTAAAGCCTTAAGGCTATGAAAAATATTTATTTTACTGATTAGACATTACATATATAGCGTATTCTACTATATATAAATATTTTGACGGATCCTTAAGAGATGGAAAATCCCGTAACATCTCTTGAGTTATTGCACGCACGTTATACATTGGATAAGAGATGTAAAACCCTGTAAACATCTCTGACGCTATTACACTCATGTTATATGTTATATTGATTTGACTTATATAAGGATATTTTAGTCCTGACTTGGGTGTTTTGTCTTTTTCATTATGCTTGGGTCAGTCCTGAGTTTTTCAGCGCATTGAAGGTTATTTTCTGGAGGACGAAGACGAAAATTGGTATGTTATTACTAGTATTATTCCCACATCATTTTGTTCTGCTGCATTATTTTATTGTTTCTGTTGTATATATAACTCAAATAAATGTTGTATAAATCATAATCAAACGTAGTATAAACAGCTTCATGAACTGTTAGTTTGATTATTATATTTTGTCATTCCGCTGCGAGATTCTGTATTTGTTTTCTTCTTTCCTTATTTTTCTTAATTAACCCCATTGATTACCTGTGTTTCAGATTGTTTGAGTTGGACATGTGTGGATTATTGTTGATTTAAACCTTCCAAAATACGTGTCGTCAAATCTTAAATTCAGTTCATAAAATTATTTTTAAACATTTTTCGATTTTTTTGATAAATTTAATTAAAAAGGGATTTTTCTCCCCGTACATGCACAACACCATGCATGTCATCTCACACATACTAACGATCACCATCAATGGTAGGCCAATAGATCAAGGTCAAATTTGCTAGGGTGGAATTACAATAGCGGTGGTTGATTCTCAAGCAACATCAAATCAACTCAAAGGTGTCGATGGTGGAAACTATGGTTTCATATAGGGGAGTCAAGTTCGACTTCGAGCATATGGAAAGAATCAACGCATTGAGCTGATCGTCGCGGTGATGTTAGAATCAGGTCAGGTGGTCTTCAGTAGCGATTACAATTGGTCGAAGTCTATGGCATAGGTAGCTAAGGCTGTGGAAGAAAGGTTAATTATTCTAAACCTATGACAACCCACATTTCAGAAGGTTTAAATTGACAATAATCCACACATGTCCAACCCAAACAATCTGAAATATAGATAATCAATGGAGTTTATTAAGAAAAATAAGAAAAGAAGAAGAAAACAAACAAATAATCTCGCAGCGGAACGATAAAATATAATAATCAAATAAACAGTTCATGAAGCTGTTTATATTATACATTTGATTATAATTTACACAACATTTGTCAGAGTTATATATACAACATGAATAAATAAATAATGTTGCAGAACAACATGATGCAGGGAATAGTAATAGTAATAATATACCAAGTCTTCGTCTTCGTCCTCCAGAAAATGATCTTCGATGCGTCGAAATACTCAGGGCTGACCCTGAGTGTAATGGAAAACAAAACACTCGAGTTAGGACTAAAATATTCTTATGTGAGTCAAATCGATATCGCATATAACATGAGTGTCGTGGCGTCAGAGATGTTTACGAGGTTTCACATCTTCTATCCAGTGTATAACGTGCATGGAATAGCTCAAGAGATGTTACGGGATTTTCCATCTCTTAAGGATCCGTTAAAATATTTATATATAGTAGAATACGCTATATATATTGTCTAATCAGTAAAAAATATATTGAAAATAGCGTTAAGGCGTTACCATTATCCCCCTTAACACATTTTTATATAAGCATCATAGTCTATACAGTACTGTAAACTCCACCGTAAACTGGTGGGCTATCAGGGAGCACTCCTTGGGTACAACACAAACCAAAGTCGTAGTGTGCTCGATCAGGATAAATATGACTAGGCACGCTAGGCAATACCCAGGGTAGGATTCTACTGTTTTGCCCTCCCGGACTGGTGGTAATGCATAGCCGCAGCTACCGCCCACCTCGAAACAACAATCCCAAAATCAAGGGTGGCCACCAATCAATCACAAAGTAAAAGATATGGTTTCAAAGAAGAGTGTTCAACAGGGGGAGCGACCACACATGGCCAGGTATAGCTCCTGTTTAGTCATTTTACTTATGACCCGAAGGTCAAGGCTATCCATCATCATTCTCTTACTTCATTCCAATAGCGTTCGTCAATCCATCTTATTTCATTATGGATTCTCCACCACGTACACAGTTGTTAAAGTGGTTCCAATATTGATAGAGAGTATGCCAATAAGAGGCCCCGGTCACTTTAACAGCCAAACGTCATTTTACATACCGGTTGGTACTTTTATATTTCAAAAACAATTCATCCTTGATATCAAAATATCATATTCGCTTCAAAACCAATTTCATTTTGAAGTCATCATATTTACTCAAAATATACAATTTCAATTCAAAATCATTTTCTCCTTAATATCTCGATTTCGCTTCCAAAATTATTTCGAATTTCAATTTAGGTTATAACTTCATTTTAACCCAATTCATATTTAAATCAACGATTTAAATATAAACATTCCAGCCTTTGACCAGTTTGAATTTTTTTTAGAAAATAGTTTGGAAAAAATTTAAATTGTTTAAATAGTTTGATATAAAATGATTTAAGTATTTTGAAATGTTTTATAAAATAAGATAGTTTGGAAAATCAAAATAATTTGAATACTTAAAAAGATAGATTATAAATAGTTTATTTTAAAATAATTTATTTGAAAATAGTTTCAAAGTCAGACTAATTCTACTCCAAATTTTCCAATTCAAATCAATTTCAATTTCCATTATGATTTAATCGATTCAATTCCGATTTCAATTCAAATTTAATTTCGATTCCAATTTTAATTCAAATCAATTTCAATTTCCATTTTAATTTCAATTCCAAATCGATTTCAATTTCAACTTCAACTATTTGATTCAATGGTTAAATTTCCACTCAATTCTCAATTTTAAACCATTTCAGTTTATACCAATTTCGAGCTCGATCTCCAAAATATCGATTTGAATAATTTAAATCAAATTTTACTTTGATGTTCAATTAAATGTTCAAATCCTTAAAATAATTCAATTCCGAGCTCAACTTTTAAAATATCGATTTAAAGTGCTTTTGCTTAGCAATATTCAAAATTCAAATAAAAGTCCAATCTTTTAAAACAAATCAATTTCCGAAATTCAAATCATATTTCAATTATAACATCAAAATCTCAACTTCGATTATTTAAACAATTCCTATTACCAAATTTAAATTTCAACATTTCGAGCTCAAGTTCAAAAATAATTCAATTTTGATTTCTTTAAATCAAAATCATTAAATAATTTCAAATCAGAAATTTTAAAATCATTTAATTTAACTAATCCGGTGTCCGTATATAATTTTCTATCCTATGGCCAAGTGATCAGTTATTTCAATTTATTTTCAGGGATGGATATATATCATTTTAATCCAAAATAAATGTCATAGATATATATCATTTCAAGCTATTTCTTAATTTATTCGAAATAATTCCAATAACAGTTTTATATACTGTCAAGTAATTTACAGGGTGATAACATGATATATAAAATAAATAAACATCCAAATCATCCAAAATTTCAACCAACTAGCGTTCATCACAAAAAACCATCTAAACAGTCAATAAATCACATCAATTAACCAATTATCAATAATTGAAAATTTACTAGCAGTTATATTATAATTTCCATTTAACAGTTAATTCGAAATTTCTAACATATAAATTTCTATATCGATTTCCATGTCAGTTATGTTCACCAAACAACAATCAATAATTTAAATCACTTCAGAATTTCAATTTAACTAACATAAAAATATTCTAGTACTTTGTGAGCATATAAAACACTCACCTTTTATTTGAAACTGAAAATATTTTCAGCTTCAAATAAATCTCACTTCAATCCCATGCCGTTGACGACGTCGACACGATTCCAACGCCACTCGTTTCGTCCGAAACAAAGCTCGTACGGAAGAGTTACGCAATGATTAGAAAAATGATATAATTAAAATTTTAATAACATATTAATAAAATAAAAAGAAAAAGAAAAACCATACCCATCCTCTCCCTTACGTTCGAACACGCAGCAGGTAACACAAACGCACGCGAAGATGCCTCCACGCGCATGCAACTATCCACAACCGGAGGATGATCAGCCACTGCCATAGCGTGCGCGCCTGCCCCCTCTACCATCACCTGAGATCTCGCTCCATCTGCTGCCGCCGTTCATCTTGAAAAATGCAAAAACTACCGCGACTTCAAGGCCAGATTCTGGCAATTACGTGATGCTTCGGCATGAATCAATTGTTGGATGTGTAGAGCTCGTCGAGCTCTACAACTTTGCTTTTGGAAGTTTTTGAATTCGATGAACGGATTGAGAGATATCGAGGAGAGAAGGTTGCGAATTTTCGACCATTAAATTGATATAGAGAGCGGTCGTTTCTTACTAGGGTTTTGGAATGAAATGGACAGCTTATTATATAAGTTTTTGATCTAATACACACGTAAATTTTACGAACTCCAAACGAAGCATGCCGCATGGCGTTCATAATGTTTTACCCCCATTCCGAACTTAATGGAACTAGTTTCGAGGCCTGATCCGAACGTATGTAGAAGATAGCTTTTCAGAATCAATTAATCTTAATTAAATTCTAAAAATAAAATCTATGCGTTTCAAGCTTGCACGGCCAAACGGTAAGTCCGATCGATACGAAACTTGAAATCATATAATAACTCTCTATTACGAATCCGATGAAACTAGTTTCGTCGAAATCCGAGACAATAGCCAAAATGGTTATTTCGACACGTTAATTAAAACAAGTAATTTCTAGAAATTTATTTAATCACTTTAAATTCAAATTTAAAATTTAAAATCTTCATTCTCGTTTAAATAAAATTTATATCAACTTTTGAAATCATTTTCATTCACATTAAATTCAGAATTCGATTATTTAAATAATTGCAATATTAAATTAAACAATTTAATTATCCAATGAATCACCATATTTCAATATAAGTTATTTAACTTATAAAATTTTAATTTTTAAAACGAATTCAAATAATAAAAAAACTACTTCCATTTTACAGAAATTCAACAGTCATTATTCAATTCCATTATTGATTATAGACACATTAAATACATAGAATTTTATTTCAATAGTTATTATTGCCAAAATCATCGAAATTGTTTATTTCAAATTTTTTATTAAAGTTCATATTCAATAACTACACTAAATAAAACATTAAATTTTTATTTTCAACCATTTTTATTTAATCATTTTATCAAATTCTATAATTTAAAATAGTTAAAAATACGGGTCGTTACAAAACCCCTATTTTAATACAATTTGCATTGTACCTCTTATTTTTTAAAAATTGAACAAGTCTCACGTATGACTCCATTTTACACAAAACTTGCGTTGTTGAGTTTGTTATCAAATTCTAAGCATATTAATGTTATGTGATAGTAAATTTATATAATTATACTGATGTTCTAAATTAAACGTTAAAATATTAATATTATCATTAAATATTTATATATCAACATCATTAACTAAAACTAAAATACATACATATTAAGGCATTATTCGTTTGACTTGAATATTTGATATTTTTGGTAATATGAATTAGAATCTTGTAAGTTTATGACATAAAATTTGAATAAGTGTTATTTAAATTTATATTAAAATTATTTTTTTACCATTCAAATAATAATCGTTCGAGATTAATGATTATATATATATAATTAGTTCATTATTGATTTTTTTACGATTAAATAGATATTATTTAAGTTGACAATAAATTATCTTATTAAATATTTTGAATAAATAACAATATTGTAGATCATATTAATTATATTAGTATAATGGTAGATAGTATAAATTAAAATTCAAATCAAAATCATCCAATAAAACATTAGGTATGATCTAGTGATATCGACTTTATTTATGACAACACCATAATTGAACTAGTGCCTAATGAATAAAACAGATTATTTGAAATTTACCCCTTTTCTCCACTGCCCAATGCACCAGATCCAACATGATATGTGTATCTTATGAAACACAAACATTGGTCTATGATAAATTCATAGAATACAAGAATGAACTTGAAAAAAAAACATGAAAGGAAAATTAAAATACTTCGATCTGATCAAGGTAGTGAGTACATTGGATATGAGCTCTAAGGTTACCTAAAAGATAACGAGGTTCTCTCTCCAATTACTCCACCATATACTCCTTAACACAAAGGTATTTCAGAAAGGAAAACTTAATCAATCTTAGACATGGTTCAATTGCAGATGCGTGATACCGAGTTGCCTCTTTCTTTTTTGGGATATGCGTTTAAAACCACATCATATATCTTAAATAATGTACCATATAAATCTATCCCTAAGACACCATACGAGTTATGGACTGGCAAGAAACCTCATTTTAATTATCGTAAGGTATGGGGTTATGTTAAGTATGTAGACCCTAGGTAAACTTGAGGCATGATCGATTTTATGCAAGTTTATAGGGTATCCAAGAAATTCTTATGGATAAATATTTTATTATACCAAAGAATAAAATGTATTTATTTTAAGAAATTTTCCTTTTTGGAAAAAGGAATTTCTATCTTGAGAAATTAGTGGTAGTAAGATAGACTTGAATGAGATCCAAGAAACTTCCACATAAACTGAATATTTGGATAGAAATTCAATACCCATAGAAGACACACAACCTATTAGAAGACCTAGTAGGGAATCTTGTTTGCTAGAGAGATACTATGGTTATCTCATTGATGTCAAGAAAGAGGACTGCATTGTCCATTACGATGACCCCCTCATATACCAACAACCCTTGGAGAGTAAATACTCTGTCATGTGGCTTGATGCGATGAAATATGAAATGGATTCCATGTATATGAACAAAGTTTGGACTTTGAAAAATGTACCTAAAGGGATAAAACTCATCGGCTACAAATGGATCTTTATGGAAAAGACCGGTGTAGGTGGAAATGTTGTGACCTATAAAGCAAGGTTGGTGACAAAAGGTTTACACCAAATTCAAGGTGTTAATTATGATGGAACATTTTTTTAATTGCCATGCTTAAATAATTTTGGATTTTTCTTGCAGTACCAACTTATTATGACTATGAAATATGGCATATGGACATTAAACCATAATTTCTAAACATTGATTTAGAAGAGACTGTTTATGTGGCACAATCAGAGGGTTTCGAAGTTAGTGGAAGCGGTGATAGGGCATGCAGACTTTTAAGGTCAACTTACAGTCTTAAGAAAGCATCAAGGAGTTGGAATAAATATTTTGATAAAGTAATTAAACAGTTTGATTTCGGTCAAAAAATAAAGAAAGCATATATAAAGAAATGAACAAAGTTGTGTTGTATCATTTTTTTTGTTTTATACATCGATGATTTACTACTGATTGATATCAATGTACTAATATCACAGTCAGTGAAAACTTGGTTGTCTAATAATTTTTCGATGAAATATTTGGGCAAGGCACCCTTTATACTAGATATAAATATATATCTAAAAGGATATTGTAATTATCCCAATCGATGTACATAGATATCGAAAAAGAATTTGTATAGAAAATTCTAAACATGGAAATATTCTAGTGCGACATGGAATTATTATTTCTAGGAAAGAATCCCCATCATAGGGAAAACAACGTATGGATAAGATTCTTGGTGCGTCAGAAACCATGTACATTTTGTTATGTACAAGGCATGATGTCGCTATTCTAGGTGCAATCAGTTGATATCAATCAAATCTGAGCAGAAATTATTAGATAGCAGTTAAGGTCATCTTATAGTATTTAAAAAATACAAAAAATTTGTTTCTAATATATGGAAACAACAATCTCCTCATGAAGGAAAACTTAGACTCGGTTTTCAAAGTGATGCTGATGATAGTAAATCAATTTTAAGAGTCGTATTTACCCTCAAAGAATGGTCCATAAGTTGGAAAAGTTCCAACTAAGAAGTTATGATGGATTCAAGCATGGAGGTCGAGTACATTGCCTTACACGATTCTGCAAAAGAAGCAGCATGGATGCACAAATTGCTTAAAGAGCTAGGAGTGATCTCAAGCATTAAAAGACCGATGATACTATATTGTGATGATAATGCAGCAGTACATATTCCTAAGTAATCATAAGCTCGCAAAAGGTCAAGAAACATTCTCCATAAATTCTACATGATAAGACAGTTTATCAATAATGGAGAGATAGTGATCGACAGAGTAGATACTAAAGATAACATCACACATCCATTCATTTTAGCCCTTTCTTAGTCTAATTTATATAGACTGGTCGAATGTATAGAGTGAGGCTCCATAATTTTCCCCAAGTGCAAGTAGGAGGACTAATAGAGTTTATGGTGTGCCTTTTGGGAAATGTTGTAATTTATTACATAACTTAACTCTTGTATGAGAATCTTCTCTGAAATAAGGTACACTTTTGGTTTTCTTCTCTACTGCATGTATTGTTATGTTATGATATAAGTAATAATTGGAATACATGGAATATATACAAATTGAAAATCCTTAGGAAAAGTATTTAATCGATGGCATATGTGATTAACCGAGTTTTAATCGTAAATTTAAAATACTTATCCTTAAATTGTTCCTAATCAAGATGTATCAAGAAAAATATATCGATATATCTGTTGAGACTATTGTACATAATGCTATCCATATAATGGACGTTGAATTACTCATAACCGTTAGGGACACCAAGGGATTATACACTTGCGATTGTTTCAAACAATAATTGGACACTTAATGAGAGGCTTCTATAGGTTAAAAAAACTAATTCAAAATAGAAGATCTCATGTAACAATATGTAGTAGTTTCCAGACTTGAGAGTATTGTTGATCTTAAATATCTAGACTGTTTTTTGGTTATGGTCAATTATATGACATCACAATCATGTTACAACCATAGTTGGGTACACATTAAACTATTTGAAGTGAAAGAATATGCATGAGAGAATTTGTCTCCTTCATTGTAGAAGGTTAGTATCACCATAAATGGTAGTCCACTTAAAGTCAAAATCTCTAGCCAAAAGTAAATCAATTAATCACTTAATAGTATTGGATTGAACCAAGAGCTTTAAAGTGGGACCACGCAGTTAATTTTGGATATTATTAGAGTATTTGACCATTTATCAAACTATACATACATACATACATACATACATACATACATATATACATACATACATACATACATACATACATATGTGTATATACATACATACATACATACATACATACATACATATATATATAAATGATATGGTGACATCGAAAAGAATTTGTGCACAAAATATCATTACTTCTGGGGTAGCTTAATGAAGATTAGAAATTAAATTTTGCCTAAATGATCTATAAGCAACAGAACTCATGCTCGATATCGTACTTTAGCAAAATATGTTTTAATATTTGAATTGTTAAATATTGCTAAGGATCAAGTTTACGCTAGGAAGTCAACATAACAGTGTTATTAGCAATTTTTCAAATTAAATTTGTTTAACTAATAGTAAAAATTAGTACAAATGTTGTTCAAATTTTTTTATGACTTATAATTATTTATTTAGGACTTTAAAATTAATTAAAATAATATGTAATTATGGGAAATGTTATTGGTACACAAGTTGGCAATACAAATTGGTGACATAATGGATTTCAACCATTGGATTGCCTAACGATTTCAACCAAAATGTGAACACAATAGGATCTAATGATCAAGATCTATTGTGTCACATTTTGTGTTTTATTATGTGTTCAAATTGTCGCGCTTATAATTATTGTATATTAATTTAATTAAATATATGAGTTGAAATAAATATTTATTTTACTAATATATAATGTTAATAAAACCATACATCATGGGATTAGATCCGTAGAGGAGGCCAACGAAAATAGAGGGGATGTGAGGGTGTGAAAATTTCTCTTTGACTAAGATTAGATCTAGAGTAAATGAAGGAGCAAAATGTGGAGATATTTGTGATATCTGATGGCTATAAATACCACCTTCTTGTCTTATTCGAGATGAAAAATAAAAACCCAAGAACCCTTGAAAATTATTTAGAGCATATAGTTGGGATGTACACAACTAGTTAGGAGGAAAAAAGAACCATACTTCGTAAGGAATGACTAGCAACATGACCTGTCAATAGCTAGTCAGGTCTCAAGGTAATCTTTGATTTAAATTTAAATTATATGTGTATATGTATCCTTTATTATTTTTTCCCTTAACATAACAAAAGTTTGAATTAAGGTATATATATATATATTTGAAAATGGGTTCCCTTTTTACTATTAATAAAATTACAAAGTACAATCAGATAATATAGCCCAACAATAACAGGCTTACGTATTGCAGTAAATAAATATTTATCTTTGTACATCATA
The DNA here is from genome assembly GCA_030737815.1 of Allium fistulosum. NCBI lineage: Eukaryota > Viridiplantae > Streptophyta > Magnoliopsida > Asparagales > Amaryllidaceae > Allium > Allium fistulosum. Next base: position 940,712,621 of record CM060908.1, on the reverse strand, counting down.
TTTCCTAACTACTTGAGACGTTTCTCATAGCATTCTTCAATGGATTTCCACATTCATTCATGTTACTTAAATCCGTTCATCATATCATATCATGCCTTCCAGTCATTTATCAAATAGTTCTATTATACCGAATTCGTTATAGCCCATCACATCATTTTCATTGTGTCATGTTGCCTTTCTGGTAACGTTCATTCTTTCACTAGTTTGAAGTAGTAAGGCCCAAATAGCCCATCAATGAAACCAAACGTGCCTTCTTCCTCAATTCAACGGTTATCATAACCGCAAAAGGACATGAACAGTTTCCTCGATGTAACCATGTACTTGTAACTGCTTGAGCTGCCTTCGTCCATTCTTCCTGTAACCGCTCCTCCATAGCTTCAACTAAACAATTGCCGTAAATCTCTAATCCCCTTAATGTACGTCATTAGCAATCACCATTTTCTTGGTTCCACATTCAAGGATTAATCTAAAAAACAAACACTAAACCCAATCGAGTGAGAAAACCCGTTGCCTATGCAAAATCTCTGCCAACTCTACATCTAAACATCCATCTTCCAATCTTTGTGCCAATCTACATCTAAACTTAAATATGAACATCCGCCTTGAATATGAATTTCTTAGATGCCCCAATCTGGAATTCGCGGTTTTTTCGACTTGGTTTCGGTTGTCCCAAAACTGTTCGCTTTAGTGATGCAATACCATTAATTGTGTGCAATGTTTTAAGCATAGGAAACTTAAAATTGAAAGATTGTCCCCTTCTAGGCTCCTTCGAACTATTGTTGTAAAACTCCTCTCTACAAGAGAGTTCCTATATATATATATACCAGTACGTTAGGCACGTCCATTGGACATGTGCAAAGAAAACCGAAGGAGAAACCATTTTATTATAATAGTCAACTAAGATTATTACTGAATGCTTTGCTTTGCCAAAATGTGTTTATTAACATTTTTGAGTAAATCAACTTGATTTTGCAACAGTTAATCATTTGAGATGATTTAGACGCTTTGTCGATGTTAAACATATCCGCCTTTTCTTTGTGGAAGATCTTATAATAAATTGAAGAATAATCATGCTAAGGTTGGAATAAAATATGCTCATCGTAGTTGCAAATGTGAGCCAATGCGTAAAAACATGAAAAACAATAATCACAAAAATGACCCTAAGGATCCACATGGAAATTTTATTTCCCACCGGTTTTGATCGCTTCTAGCTGACTTTATTTATGAGTGGTTTTGGGAACCCACGCTTGCAAGGTTTATAAAGTATCGGTTTTAATATTTATAATACTCGTCCAAAATATTAATCAAAAATATTTTTTGAGGTCAAATACAAATGTTAGATTTTAAACTTTAAACTATGTTGACCAACAAAAAAGTATTATATAATTTTAATTCTAGACATGTATTAATCAAGAAGAGATAAATTGATGCTTTTAAAAATAATAACATGAGCTATGCACTTGTAGAATTTGAATGTGCATATATCCTAGCTAACAAAGCTTTATAGACCCAAACAAATTGTATATATGTGTCAGTTACCATGTACAAAGGTAATCCATAAGGATATTAAGTTGTATGGAAAATATATTATGCTTCTACCGCACATAAGTTATCTAATGTCTTATAATCAAATGACTCAAATTCACATGCATTTGAGACTACCAACGGGAAATGTAAATGACGGTAAATTAAAAATAAGTTATTGAGTTGTTATGTGATTTCATACTGCATAGAAACTACATTTAAATTCTTCCTAGTTAATCTTTTATGTTGCACATTTGATTTGCTACTTATACTACACATTCAAATGCATTATGTTTTTTCATTTTAGGATGATGGAGAGCTTTTAATTACTCGGGTCTAATAGATCGCTGTCAAATTAGAATATTTGAAGGACTCTAAACTACTGACTACCCATGGAAAGTGAGATTATCTAACATGCTCAAATAGCATGATTGGTGTATCTGTAAACAGAATGCAAATGGAAAAGATTAAGATGACTTTCAAGAAGAGTATAATAGTGAATTGACATTTGTGAATTGACATTTGTCGGTTCATAACATGGAAATCCAAAAGAAAATGATACAAATAGGATTTCCATTATCAAGTCATTAACATGTTTGTATGTGTGTATAAGCGTAGGAGGTGGATATGCTATTTTATAAGCTCTTAAGATATGACTGGCTAAAGCTATGCTACAAACCACATAAAGTAGAAATCTTATTTTGGGAACTGTAAAAGAAAAAAAATGTTCAAGTACACATCCCTCCTCCAGTACATGTGATGTGCACTCTCACGTAGGAAAGAAGAGTGAGTATCCTAAAATTTAGATCTTTGAATAAATGAAAACAAAAGGGACAATAGGGATCCAATAATAATACATAACACCTTCAATAGTTTTCTGCATGTGATTTTTTTCATCCATTGTGTGTTGCTGAGGTCTAAAATATATATGACAAAATCCATAATGAAACTTATTGTTTGTGAAACCAAAGTCTAGACTATTAATCGAATTTTCAAAATGTCATTGAAGATGATCAACACTTGCATGTTCCAAATCATAAGCACTCGTCTGCTTCCGGTGTCAAATGAATTGAATAATATTAGAGAACATTTTTGATTGAAAGAAATTCAGGCACTCAAAAATCATAATTAAGTTAATTAAACTTCGAATTGAGCTTCCTACTATTTGACCAAATCAATCAGGATATTAAGTTAAAATGCATTATTTAGATGTGAAAAATCTAAAAGAATAAGCAACTTAATATTCATGTACAGATTTAAGCTAAATAACATCATCTACATCTATAAAGATGGGATATTAATAAAGTTACACAAAATGGTTTCTATTGGTAATTAGAATGATTAAATGAAAGAAACAGTATATGAGATACACAATTTGAATGTTAATAAGTAATATATTGCTAAAATGGAACAAATAAGTCATCACTGTGGTAATATCCATCCTAATGAGTTAGACGTGTGCATAAAAATATTGAGCAGATCCATTTTTGATGCAATTAGGGTATTGAAATAGACTTCTATATTCTTACATGATTTCTATTTCAGCAAGATTCGTAGGTAAACATAAGTTGGAAGATAATTGATGAAAATAAACAGACGAAAGTATGAGCTCCTTTCAATTCTACTTGCTCGCATTTTCAAATAACAAATGACAACAACATGAGTAAAAATAAGAAAATAAGTTGACAATATATAAAGTTTAGCTAAAGGACAGTAAACTACTAACTTGAGAATGAGGAAAAATATTGGGTCATTCTAGATAGCAAAGAGAAATTAAAAAACAAACAAAATACAAAAGTAGAAAATCTGGATTACAAAAGCATGTAAAGAAAACTTTAATAAACCAAGTCTTTGAAAAATTAATATCCACCATAGTATAATCAATGAAATTACAGATACAGTTATCTTATATTACTATTCATTCTTACTCGTTTTGATTTTTCTTACCTTTCAACCAATCAATTGAATACTTTAAGAACAGATGTCACAAACTCATGAAGAATAGCCATAAATTACTATAAAGATGCATGTGCCAACCAAAATATATTTGCTTTATAATACGATGATGATGATTTTCTAGCCAAATGTTTGATGATCACACTTCATTTAGAGAAAATAAAACAAACATTTTTGAATATTTAAAGTTTGATGCTTTGAATTTTTAAAGTAAATAAATTTTAGTCCCGCTTCTTAATATTGCAGTAAAGAAAAAATATAATCAAACTTATATATTAACTTAAATTTGTTGATTGCTAAACAAAATTCCATAGATCAAAACCGGTTGATTTTATAATAAAATTTAACTTTGAGGTATTTTTCTGTCATAAATTCATGTAGAATAGCACATGCAGGTTATGTAGCATGTCCATCACCATGAGGGTTGACAATAGAAATCGTGGATATATATGTGTATATGTTTATATGTATATATAAAGAATAAAAACGTTCTTTGGCGGTAGGTGGTAAGGGACTTTTCTGTTGTTAACAATAAAATCACAACTCCGACATTATGCTTTGTGTTATAAACATATAGTTATTTACATGGTTAATCCCAAATATGCATATAACCATTTTAGTAAAAGAGAAACTTTAAAGGTCAAAATTTAAAAAAAGTATCTTAAGTGAATTCATATTTTCTAAAATTGCAACTTATAGTTGAGGAATAGTCAAAAGTAAAAAAAAAGGTGGTTTAATGATTCAAACACAATATACATCTATCCATCTACCATGTATGCATAATGATATATAATATGTTACTTCATAAGTTGTGAAAAAAAGAGTTATTAAAAGTTTACCGTGAGATGTGTTCCTAACCTATTTTTGAAACATACAAAGCATATGCGAATATATATATATATATATATATATATATATATATATATATTATATGTGTATGTGTTTGTGTGTGTGTGTGTTGCGTGCGCATATGTGCGAATTCAGGCATATATATGAAAACAAATGTACTTGTAAATATTAAATCTAAATACACACACAGACATATTTTTACATATTAACTTTCAACATACACACATATATATAATTTAAAGTAAAATTAAGTTTTTTATTATTAATTCGACAATTTATATTGGATTTAAATAAATATACATACATATATATATATATATACACAAATGTATATAATTTGAAATGTTAACAAGTTCCATATTTAATTTTTAAAATTTAAACTTGTATATTTTGCACAGTGATACATACATACATATATCTTATACTATAAAGCACAACCTTTAGTCAAATGGTCAAAGTGAAGCCTTTTTCTGACTGACCAGAATGCCCATGCTTGAAATTATCTCCATATTATATACTAAAGGAGCTTTCGGTCGGTTTAATGTCCCCACCATCTCCATGTTCCCTAGAAATTAGATGTAACTTCTTCCCCCAATTTCTTTGTTATCCATAAATAAAAGACGTTCAAAAAACCATCATTGATGCATGCTCGGAATTCTTCACCTTCGCATCCCAAATAGATATTTGGTAAGGAAATGGTCTTTTATTCTGAAAAATATCATCTATTAAATATGCACGATCATTTTTTTATTTACAATATTTGATTTCATTCTCAAAATTAGATCTAGTAAATTGACATTTTGTATAACTCCAAATTTTAATTCAAAATCAATTGCATTTACACCTTTCCAGATTGCATTTTAGTAATAGCAAATTCATAGAGGATTCGTTGGAAATCTTCTTTTGGTGCCTCATTTATTCTATCATCCAGTGAGTGCCTACACTGATGGTATCCACCATTTTTTTCTCATTGATCTACCTTTCATTGTGAAGAAATTGTGAGTTAAATTCTTTGTTGTTCCAAAGATTACCATCCCATGGGGTAGCCAGTCAGATGGTCTGCATGGCTATCTTAACCACCATACTACTATTCTATAAGCTTCTTTATTATACTCTTAATAATTTAAGGAAGTTAGAGGATTACAAGATTTCTGAAGTTTCTGTTGTGTTGTTTGAAAAGATAGCAAGCCAACATAAATAAGCGGTTGCATAAGTCCATCGAATGTGCATACATACTGGTATATATAATAAAATACATGAAGTAAAGTTTTTAAAGATCGTGAGCCTTTCATTAAAAAAATACAACTTTTAATATATATATATATATATATATATATATAGGTCATGAGGCCTTTTGTACAAAAAATACACGTGCACATATATGCATTTATGTTTTGGACAAATTTTCCACAATCTTATAATAGACTCAAACAGATGAACTGAACTATAAAATGATGAAGTAATGAATCAACAAGCCTGGAGGATATCAAGATTGAAGAAACCAAAGATTTGGCTAAGTTTTGAAAATGCATGATTTGGTTGGTACCAACCATAATTTGGTTGGTATCGACATGATTTGTTAGTGCCAACATGATTTGTTAGTACCGACATGACTTGAGGAACATCAAGGACGATGAAAGAAAGGAGTATGCAATGATAGGAAAAGTTTTGGACAGGGAAAAATATGTTGGTACCGACATGATTTTGGATCACAGCTTAGCAACTTTGAAGACATAAGAGCTTCGACCAGGTGGGAAAACTATTACTTATGGACTGCAAAACATGTTGGTACCTGTAACAACCCGCATATTTTTACGATAATATATTTAAATGATTTATTTAAATAGAGCATCGTTTGTTGAATTTAAAGTTCGAAATGTTACTTTTTGTAAACGGTCGAATCCAGACTCGAGACTACTTCCATTGAGTCCAAAACGGCGTTTACGACTTTTTTTAGTATAAACATCGATATGTTTGGAGTTGATTAGAATTTTGATGTTTTCATTTGGGGCTTTGGGTTTCAGCCCACTAACCTAACAAGAGAACCCAACTCCTCTACCTTATAACTCCCACTCCACTCCTCTTCATTCATTCATAACATTTCCTAACACTCTCAAGCCCTAGAAAGAATGGTGGGAAGAGGAAATTAAAATTCCTAAGCCCTAGATTCTCTTAGTAATTCAAATTCAAGTTATAAATCAAAAAGAAGCTTAGGTAAGAATCCTCTTCATCTTCTCCATCTCAGTCTCTCTTCAATTTTCAGAAATTCCTATAACTTAACTTAGGAAATTCATTTCATTTGATAATAGATTGAAGATTCTAGATGTGTTGTTGAAGAGAAATCAATCTTTGCTTGTTTTAGGGCTTCTCATTTCTATATTTGGGTTTAAAGGTGAGTTCTTGAACTCACATCTATGTCTATAGCTTTCATTGTTGTTAGGGATGAATTCCTAACATCTATTTCATGTTCAATTGCTTTTGATTTGAATTGATTTGGTGAATTTTCCAATTTTGGTATTTTAAAGTCAAAATCTTTAAAGATTCTGTCTTGGATGTTTTGACATGTTTTTGGTGGTGTATCGAAGAGCCTATAAGGCTGGGTTGTCAATTGGCATAAGTCCATAGCATCCATCGCTCTTTCGATCGCATTTCGGTTTGGATTTTTGCCTTTTTTGGGCTAGGCTGATTTTTGCCTTGTAGGAAATTTCAAACGTCTGGATTGAAAATCCAGACGTCTGGTTGAAAAATCCAGACGTTTGGAATTGGTCCTGGAAAAAGAAAAAAAAGGCAGAGGTAAAATCCAGACGTTTGAAAATCCAACCAGACGTCTGGTTAGTGGTTCAGACGTCTGGTTGGTAATTTCAGACGTCTGGAACTGTTCAATTTTGCCTATTTTGGCTGTTTTTGAGTGGATTTCAAAATTTTATCGATTTTTGTTAATCCGGTTAGTTGTTGTCAATTATTATTGACTTTGATGACTTCATTTATGGATTTTTGGGAATATCCATTTGATTGGATTTGATATCGATTTTTATGGTTTGAATTCACGTCGTCGAATGTGGATTTTTGGTGATAGATTGTTTTTACAATCATTTCTGTGATTTGTCACTTTTAAATACAAAGGTTTTTATACTAGTAGTAAATACTCAAACTCTTTCACAAAAATGATTTCAACATTACTTTTAATACAAAGCTTGTTTTTAAATCTGTTTTCCAATCTATTAGTATATACAAACCCTTACCTCATTCGTATGAGAAATCCAATTAAACGACTTAGCAAAACAAGTGGTATGAAACGCTTGCGTTTACTTCATCGGTTAATTCTTGGACTTGTTCCATTGAACTCCCGTGACAATTTTCGAGTGGAAATCTACAATCTGTTCGTAAATATTTAAGTTAAGCTAGTGGTTATGGGACATGAAGCCTAACTCATTTATTTACTAGCTTAGTGTAATTTACACTTATTTTCGAGTGGAAGTCTACAATCTGTTCGTAAATATTTAGGTTAAGCTAGTGGTTATGGGACATGAAGCCTAACTCATTTATTTACTAGCTTAATGTAATTGACACTTATTGATCAATGATGATCATTTTGAGATTTAGACTAGCAATGTGCGATGTCTCTTTATTTGCGTAGGGACTAAACCCCGTTTGTGGAGCTTCGGCTCAAATTGGTGGGGTAGCGACCCATGGTCTTCGGGCCGTTTGAGGAGCTTCGGCTCAAATTGGTGGGGTAGCGACCCATGGTCTTCGGGCCGTTTATGGAGCTTCGACTCAAATTTGATGGGTTAACGACCATGGAATAGCGTTCCGTTTGTGATACACGTGTTGGTGAGTTTTCATGCTCCTGTTTGTGATAGGACTCCCCCTTTGTGTTTTATGGATTTCTAATTATTGATTTCTGGAATTTGCGTTTCACCAATTTTTGCGATTGGCATTGATATGTTTTGTCAATATTTGAGGTTTGGTGAATAAGCTAAAGAATGTGATATTCTTTTTGGATATTTGAGGAGATTTGAGATATTATATGATTTTAGTTGTTATCAATTGTATACTTGTCACAGTATGGCATTATTGTTATCATATATTTTTGTTGTACCTCTTATCCTATCTCATCTTATATGATATTTATAGCTAGACTGATTCGTTTATTATTTTTCTTCTTAAATAATACTCGGGTCATACCGTGGTGTTTCAGGTGCTTCCTCTTGACTTCTTAGCAGGGACTAGCTCCTGACTTTTGGCTAACTACTTTAGCTTAATAGTTTTTGCTTTTATACATTTGAGATAGAGACTCCTTGATGTATACTTATTCTTTTGTGATGTTGTGGATCTTGTTTGACCACTACTTTGATGTACACTCCTATGTGTTATATTTATATTTGTTTCCGCCTTAGTGATATGAATACCTGTGACTGATTCTGTGTTGTGCTTATTTTATATTTGTTTCCGAAGGCCTTATATCCACTGTGTAGTAGATTTGAGTTTGGATTGGATATGTCGGATTTCCTCTTGAAATGAAATGCATGATATACTATCTGACATATCGGTTCTCGCTCAAAGCAATTACACAAATGGTCGCTCCTCAATAGCCTTATTCTTCAGACTAATTGACGGCATTACCCAGTAGTGTCCTTGGTTAGAGTGAGTATAGAGTCATGGAAATTGACTCAATCTTCATGCCTACAAACTTGGATTAGGATGCTCATAAATTCTAATGCGTATTTTCCAGTTTGATGGTGGATCTCGTCTATAAATAGCAAGCAAACTTCTACTAAAAATGAGGATTTGGATCTTTCTCTCTTCTTCTCTTAGAATCTCTAGGAAAATTTGAGATCTACTAGTCTGTGTTCGGATTATGATTGTAATTTTTTTATTTCAAAGGGAAAACATTAATAAGAAAGAATTATATGGACGTAGGTGGAAGATTTTACCGAACCACTATAAAAATCTTGTGTTTTGCATTCTTTCTTCTGATTTCTTCAATTTTATATTTGTTTGATTTAGATTTAGTTGATATTGGGGTGTTGTGTCAGTTCTTGGCACAGTACTTTTAGTGCTTTCAATGAGAAGCACTTAAATCCGAGAACTACTTGGGATTTGATTTGAAGAATATGTCGAGACCATCTACAAGAAAAGCCATTATTGGAGGAAGTCAACAAGGACATGGGTCCCCAAGTTATAATCCACCTTTTATCCATGTTACAAGAGAAGAGATTGAAGGGAAGATGATGGAGATGTAATCTAGATTGCTAGCACGACAAGAAGAGATGCCTAATGGGTTTTTCCAAAGGATGGAACAATAGAGGATAGCCAGAGTAGCTAAGAATCATAATTAGAGGTTGGAAGGTGGAGCTAATGTGCAGGAAAATAGAGCAGAATAAAATGGAGCCAACCCCCTAGCACAAGAACAGGTTGGTATTGACTATAATGGTCAAGGGCATAGCTAATTTAGGCTTTGGACAAGCTAGGATATCTAGAATGGGAATTGTTGGAGTCAAAGATGTGAATGCGAATGTACAACCACAAGGTTTAGTACCAGAAGTTCCCCGTGGGAACGAGGGACACAACCGAGATTTGGATAAAGGACATGTAGAGCTCCAAAGATTTCAACTGAATGATAATGACAGGATTGCTGATATGTTAAGACAAGTACTAAGAGGTGAACCCCAGATCGGAGTTTAAAGGATGTGAACAGAAACCCTTTTACCCCAAACATCCATTTTTTTGGAATCCACCTGATTTCAAGCTACCGACATTGGAAACATACAACGCCAGGACTGATCTGACCGTAGATTTGATGAGATATGTCCGACAGATAGTAGTGTTGGGTGCTTCAAAGGAAGACATGAGATGATGCTTCCTTCTATACTTGATGGATTTAGTGGTAATGTGGCTTTGCCAACTAAAGAATTGGTCCATCAACACATAGATTGGGTTAGTGGAGAAGTTTATGAAACCATTCAAAGTTCATATAGTACGACCAAAGAATGTAATGATGGTTTAGAGAATGAAACAGAGGATAGATGAGACCTGCGGTGTTATTTGATCAGATTCAATGCAGTAGCCGCTACAGTGCATAAGCTAGACTCGTCTACAGTTCTAATGGCGGTGGTTTTCGGAGTTACGAGTAACACAAATTTCAAGATAGCTTTGAAGAGGGATCCGCCAGTGGATTTTGTGGATTTATATTATCAAATCGAGAGATATTTAGGCTAGGAAGATGCAGAAGCTAAGAATGCTGAGGTGAATGTTATGGATGATGGAGGACCATCCAAGACATGATATGGAAAGGATAAGGGAATGCAAAAAGCCGACGATGGTTTTAGAGGACTAAACAAAGTAAAGATGGAACAAAAATTCTCCTCTTACAATGAAGTAACAAAGACCCCGGAGAGGATTTACTTGGATACTAGAGGGTTGATTCCCTCACAAAAAGCCCGTTAGAGAGAACTTATGGATCGGGAGAGGAGATTTGGAAAGTTTTTCCTATTTATGAGCTTAATGGGCATAAGACGAATGAGTGTAGACACCTACGGGATTTGATTAAGGAACAGGTTCAGAATAACTGCTAGCAACAATATGTCAGAAATCAGATTACCATAGCAGAAACTGCAGTGGTGCCGTAGGAGCGACTGCCATCTATGGCGGATGTATCTGGATCCGACCGCGGATCTGGGTTGGGAATGGTTATCCCACGATTGGGATGGAATGGAGCCTAGTTTAAATTCTTCACTTTGTTTTCTTCAAATAAGATATGAGAGATTGCTACTGGGCCACTTACACATGCACGGGATCCCGAACGGCCCCATAAGCATGCTCTGGATTAAGGTTCGAGGGTAATTCTTAATTAAATTAGACTTTTTTTTATTTCTGGTTGATGCATTTGATTTAAACTCGATGAATAAGTGATTGATGGAGTTCATAATTGTAGTCTTCTCAGATAAAAATATCTCTCTGGTCAATGATAACCTCCTCCCCTAAGCCGTTTTAGCCTTTCTTCACCTCCCTCATTCCACTTCCCGCTCCCTTTCTTCCTAAGAAACCTCATGCGTCTTCTCGAATCTCGCCTGAGCTGTCATTGTTAACAAGATCTGGTTCATCCATTCATGCTCAAATGACTTCTGATCTATCCCAACGATCACACCTTTCGAAACTTTATATAGTTTATGTTGATCTCCTACTGTTATCGTCTACTTCTACTTTGATTGCCGTTATAAGTTCCCATCCTTTGGTTATTAGTAATTCCGATGCTATGGGTATTCGTCTGTGGATCGAGCATTGTCTAACTCATTCTCGGATTTGGCCTCTGCAATTGATACGGCTGCTCCTTCCCTTATTTAAAAATCTGGTCCACATATGGTAGGTGTTGAGTGCCCTATTACTGCTTTTTAGTAGATGGTTTTAGTAAACCTACAGAGTGCTAGACGAATACTATAAATGTTATGGGTGGATGTGATGCCGTTAGGGCTGATTTGGCTATGGCTGTTGCTGATGTTGCTCTTCCTGTGCTCAGTTTGGAGTGTCCGGTTGGTGTTTATGTTAATGCGAAGCCCAGTGATCAGCTAGATGGTTTTCCAGTATGCTTGCAACCCATTCTTGTTTTGCAGGATAATCATGTTCCTATAGCACTCAATTCCCATAAGTCTAACTGCAGTCCTACATCTCCTTCTCTTGTGGTGAATAATTGGTTTTCCTTGTTTCGCTTATTGCCGAGAAATGCTGGTGTTTACATGCCCCATTCTTTGATGCTATTAAAGTTGATGGAGTTATGGTTCCTCCTCCGGAGGTTATTCAAGCTAGGATTGATTATTGGTTGGACTACTTGGAAGGTTTTTTCCTTGATACCAACCCTCACTATTTTGTTGTTAAGGACAATTATTGTTGTAGTTGGAAACTTAGAGCTGGTTTGCAGGTGCACTATGGAAACTCTATGTTTTACTTCAAGTCCTCTAAGCCTGAGGAGAGGAAACATGTTCTAGAAGCCGAGCCATCTTTCATTCAGGGTAAGCCCTTTATTATTACTACTTGGAGTATGATTATTGATAGTGCTAGGGAGCAAGTTTTATCCATTCCTGTCGGGGCTCACTTCTCTTATATCTTTCAGTTCTGCAACCGACGCCTGGTTTAGACTGGCTTGCTAGTCTTGTGGACAAACTTAGGTGTTTCGATGAGAATACAATTACCAGGAAAAAGCTTGTTTATGCCAAGGTTTTGATTGAAATTACTCTGGATAAGCCACTGCCTACCAAGCTTAGTGTTTCCCTTTCTCCGGGATATGTGTCAATAGTGTATGTTCACTATAGTTAGAAGTCGAATATATGTATGACGTGTTGATCTTTTGGTCATATGGCTGATTCAGGTAAGCATGGCAAGTTAGATGAGCCATTTTTTCACGCTAAGGTCCCTCTTCCTCATCCTTCGACTAGAAAGTGGGTTTCGAAGCCTACCCTGCTAGTTGAGGAGTTGGTTGTTTTGCCTTTGGTCCCCGAACCTCCTATTATAGTACCTTCTATTCCTAGTGCTAAGGTGGCTTCGGCCTCTCCTGATCCTCGTGCTTTCAATTGGCAACGTAGTAAGCGATCTTGGATTCATGAAGGTTCCAAAATGAGATACAAACCTGAAAGTGATAGCTTCCATATATTTGTTGGTGATAAAGGTGAAGAACATATTTTGATGTATTATATTGACAGAGAAGGTTTAACCTTTTCTATGGAAGGTGATGTAGGTGAATGCAATAAGATCATTTAGAGGATGCCACTTGGGATAGAAAGCATTTATACTCTTGTGATTCTATGCAGTATGTTCCAAACCTGGCATTGCTGTTTTCAGGGTTTATGCATGTTATGGGACCTGTTTCTCCTAATGACATCAGTAGTGATGATGGAGATTAGCTGTCCTTATTAGTATTCTGGGTTCATCTACCTACCCTTGTTCTGTATTTTTTCTTCTTTTTACTTGTTTTGGCATTTATACCGAACACCTGTTCTTAATCGTTATTTATACAAGTCGACGACCCACTATAAAGCCTACTAGCCTTGTTAAAAATAAATGATTGATGGATATTTGGAATTGAAAATCATTCGAATGTGATAGTTTATATTGATATCATCATGGAACACCAATGGAACTTGGTTATTCCTTAAAAAAACCGATGTATAAACTGACATGACATGATTCCCCCAGCTGGAGAGATGGGGCGATGAACCTTGAAGTGCAAGTACCCTCGTCGGAGAGTGAGCAGATGGATTTGTATAGGATAGCAAGTCCCTACACTAGAGAGCGAGCAGACTACTTGTACAGGATACCAAGTCCTTTCACCGGAGAGTGAGCAGGTGGATGCGCTTATCCTATAAATAAGCAAATACATATCAAAGCACTATCGATATAAACTCACAACAGAATAGTAAAGTATAATAAAATATATAGCTACTGACCGAAGTTGACACCTCATATAACTAGTATTCTTCTTAGTGTCAAGCATGCATAAGGAAATCCGTCCTTCCATCATTCCTGTCTTGCACCAGTACTAGCACATTTAAACTATCTTGTGGATTGTAATGATGAGGGAGTCAGGACAACGTTCTGGTTACTGGTAAATTACACATGTTATACATAACACTAGTTTATACCGATTGCCTTCTATTACATGTTATGTCTTTTAGTTTACTTAGTCGTTTCGACTCCACGTACGCGTATGATGCACCCCATCTACTCGAAATAGACAATAACTACATGTGTGTGTAAGTATCTCAGTCCCCTTTTGGACCAAGATACTATCCCCGCTAGTATCCATAACCTAGCACCTCGTCAAGATCCATCATCAATACGGTATCATGTCTTCATCGCCCATGCATACCAAGAAACTCCCATACTGCCTAATAACGGTGTCACGATAGTTTAGCCGTATTCTACTCGTATTTGAAAGACTCCATCAAAGGGTTGCCTAGCCTTGGCTCATATCACAAACAAAATAGCAAACAACTATAAGGCGGTGCATGTCCTGAATGAAATCTATACTAGTAGGAGGCATAGTCCGTTTAGGCATAAACCCCATCTTCGCTGACCGCTCAAGACCGATGACGTTCTTGACCTATAAAGCAACTCCTACTCCCTATCTGGTACTAATCACACTATTGTAGCACCGAACCTTGCTTACCGTCCCATTTAGATTTCCTAACATAATCTAGGAAATACCCCTTGTTACTTAATACCCCCTAAATGGTTAAAGTAGACTCTACTAGTCCTTTAACACTTCAACCTAAGGTGAACATCCTACTTGGTATTCTCTTCACCTATACATGAACGTATAATCTCACGGGTCCTATAGTTGGATATGTCTCACATCAGTATAATGTATACACAACTGCTGGTGTCCCCTTGCATTGGGCAGATTTCTATTACATAACACTACCGACCTCGCCTTCCAACCCATTTTAATGACCATGTCATACTTATTTAATCTAAGCTATTAGCTTATTTTAATAATTCACACCCGTCATAAATGTATACTTGAGGCTACACATATATTCATAACTATTTATTTATTACGCATCTAATGTTCAACTATTAATAATATTTCTTTACTCTTTCATATGTTTATATTTCATTATGTAAATTTAGTGTCGTTTACCACTTACTTTTAACTTAAATGATTTTAATAACTATTTATTGTTCCTTTTTATCTCTTACCATCTTCTTTTGGTTACTAAACTTATTACTTACTCATTCATTACTTTACCTACATTTGTTGCTTATTGTTTAATTTCTAACTCGTCTTTAATTGAATAGATTAGTTTTAGATTTAGACTGTCATTATTTTCCCTACTTACAAGTCCTTAATTTATACATAAGGATTTCTATATTTTAAGGTGTTGGAATTACATCTTTCCCACACACTGTAAACTTCTATAACTTACCCAAAAAGAGATTTGCATTACGTTTGGAATTACAAGGAATCATCCTTTTGTTTTCATTATTGAAATACACAGTACAAATTATGATAAACATCCCTATTTTGTACATCTCTTTCTTTTAGGCATATTTCTTATTATTTCAAACGTTACAAATTTATTCATATTTATAAGACAGCATAATTTATAGAAATTTACATTGCAACGCATTTCATTCTAATGAATTAAAATACTACTTAAATCCTAGTTCAATTTATAATAATCTCTATTTCGTATTAACTAACATATGCCATTTAAATCAACAAATCTGAAATAGTTACAAAATCTTGTTAATTTAGGGACTATAACTTACACCCTTACTTTCTAGGTTCAAGTTATATATATATATATATATATATATATGCAATATTAAGTCATATTTATCAATTAATTAGATGTATATATTTAAGCCTACAATTTCAAAATTACTTTTAGGCATACAGGAATAGATTTACAATGATATAAAACTAATATTATATAAAAGTGTATAATTCCCACGCACCTCTTAGCTTTCCAAATCTCCAGATCTAATCCCGTTATTCCAGTTTGACACCACTTTTCTCCCTATCTGGGTACATACATAACAAGCATACATATATCTACAAGAAATCTAGATATGACAAGGGATTTGGATTTAATTTTGATTTGTATCAAGATTTATAATTTATCTTGGCTTTGACGATTTGATTCGATGCTATTCTTCTTCTCAATTATCCTATGCTATTTTCCACTTGTATATATGTATATAAACTATAGGTTTATTTAGATTTAAGAATTATGGAGAAAAGTAAATGATAGAGCTTTGAAGCGATTTAGAAAATATGAGAAGAAAAGTGAAGGGTTAGGCCTGTATTTATAGGGGTTCAAACCAATGCTAGCCATTAGTTTCAATTATTTTAAATCTGAGTTGCTCGACCATGTCAAAATTTATTGTCGACAACATCCACCGTCGACCAGTCCTAATTAAGGGGTCGATCGGTCCTAATTAAAGGGTCGGCCAGTTGTCATTTTCGGCTGAAGTTTATTTGTTTCCAAATTACGTTATTTTCTTTATAAATTTAGGAGATTTGATTAACATCGATCTTTCTTAACCGTTAAGCAACTGTTAGATTTAACCAACGTTAATTAATTTTGTTAGTTACATTTTATTTTCTTACTTATGTATATAATTGTTTATGATCTGAACTATTCAAACGTTAATAATTTTCTCGTTTGAACTCCGATCATAAAACTTTATATATGAAAATCGCTATGAACTAATAGTGCAAGTTTCATAGCCAAATTATTACGTCCATAAAAATTCTATTTTTTGGCATTACAAATTATTTATTGATTGTTTTATTAATTATCGTAAAAATTATTGGGTGTTACATTGGATCCCCTCATCGGAGAGGGAGCGGATGAGACTCAATCCAGATTTATGATTATGTGATCTAGAGAGTTCAGAAACTAAACCTTAGGATTTGGATGCCTTTTGATTTGAAATAATCACATTATGATTACTAAATAATGATAAATGTGATTGCCTCGATTCAGTTGGGCTTACTTATGATGGGATGTTAGGCGATACTAAATGATTGTAAGCAATGTTTTGATCAATGGCAATGGGCCAATAAGATTAATGATGCATGAAAGCATCATTTATGATATGTCAAATCTCGACTCAACGTGGGACGATTGTGATTTATGACTAACACTTAAGTAGGGAATTGCGTCCTTAGCTATGATATACTAGAACGACCTTTGATTTGCAGGTGAATCTGAAGGAACTAGATGATTTACTATGATTAGTCCAATGGATAGCCAGAGAGCACAACTATTGAAAAAATTTCAGTCTCGATATTGTTCTTGATCAAAGCACACATTATATTCATAAGATGTACTTTAAGGGGAAAATGTCTCCAGCAAATTTTCCACACTCTTAGAACTAACTCAAATGGATGAACTGGACTACAAGACGATGAAGGAATGAGTCAAGAAGTTTGAAAGGTGTCAAGATTGAAGAAATCAAAGATTGAAAATGCATGGTTTGGTTGGTTCTGACCATAATTTGGTTGATACCAACATGTTTTGGTTAGTGTTGTGCCTACATGATTTGGTTGGAATTGACATGTCTTGAAAAATGTAAAGGATAATGAAGTATGCAAAGATTGGTTGAGTATTGGAGAAGGCAAAATATGTCGGTACCGACATGATTTGGTCGGTAACGACATGATTTTAGTTCATAGCTTAGCAACTATGTAGACTTAATGTGACGACCCACCTTTTCAACACTCGAAAATCCACAATACATCCACGGTATTCACGTGCCGAATATCCAAGTGCCAAAAAGATAGAGTGATCAAGGGTAAAAAGAAAAATAAAGATAGAATATAATCTTAAATGAATGGAATAACATATATTATGTCAATATATAATCTTTACAGCAGAAATTTTAAATACTTACATCAGAGTCTATCCTAATCTAAGCTTGGACAGTTATAATCTCTGTCCTTACTAGTGTTGAATACAAACAGTAAACAAATGCAGTGGAAATGGAAATGAATAACATCTATAGAGGAAACTCCTGCTCCAAGCTCCTCCAAAATGTTCTAAGCTAGACCTGAACTACTTGGCTGCCCAGAAAAATAGGGCACCCAGAGTATAAGGGCAAAGAAAATAAACTCTGGGTCAGTCATCTGACTGGTGTGAGAAAACTCAAAACACTGATATTTTTTAAAACAAGGGGTATCTCATAAGACCATGCCACACATAAACACGGACATGTTTTTACCTTATGATAACCAAACCATTTTTATGAAAAATTAGAGATATTATTTTTAATGACATTCTTTGAAAACTCTTTCAAATAAATATATATAATCTTAGCCAAAATTATTACATTTATTAAATTCCAGCATAACAGGTTTACAACTAAAACCGTAAAGGCTCTTATTGGAGAATGGATTCCATACAATTACAAGGTAAGGGACTACCTTCCAACAGTACATCTCTTGAGGGATGCACCTGAGGCTCCAACCTCTACCAACATAGAACCAACCTACATTTACCATAGATAGTACCGAATATGACATCACCTCAGTAATTCCCGACCTGTCCGTGGCCACAGCATACACAACAAACCCGAAATATATAGGGTAATCTAGAAAGGTGAGGGACATCTTCTATGGAAGCGACCCACTTAGCCCTGCTGCATCTATCCTGTCTTTTGCTATTACCGATGTGTGAGGCTTAAAGTTTTACCTTTCACATGAAAAATCCCACTTTGAATGCCACATTGCCATTTCCAACAACATGCTAATTGATTTCCACAAAAGTACAACCCTTGAGTTCATGCGCCTCAGAGAAATGGGCTAAGTATCAGAGGGGTTACCTCCTACACCACCAAGCAGATGTACGTTTGTAAAAACCAATGTGCGTGGTCTTAGAAATGCAATGTCAAACACTCGTCCATACAATTGTCCAAGCACAGGACAAACCAAAGGCACTTCTTCTACAACATCCTATTGGAAATCACCTCTAGGATTAGTAGTGAGTAGTCCTTACACTGAAGATTTCAAATTGAAGGAACCACTGCCACTATATATAATAAGGGAATTACCTCAGAGGTTAGTGACAAGTAGCCCTACATTACAAAGATCTACGTCTTCAAAATGATTGTCTCCAACATGTTTTCACTTTCGAACGTATATTGGTTTGAAGTGGTTTATGGAAGGGAATCACCTAAATCTGATCCCGGTTTCTTCTAACCAATTATCGATAAAAGATGTACCAAGTATATAGGTGATTGTTATTCAATTTATTAATATCTTTTATACAAATAAAATATCTTCTAGAGATATACATCTTTAACCATTCCTTTTCCAGTATATACGAAATCATTTAATCTCTTTTTAACTTTGGAAACACCAAACCATTTCTCATTAATTACATAGGAAAATATTTCCATAATTTAATACAATTTTAATAGAGGTTTCATATTTTCAAAACATATTTTTTAAATTGGTTAAAACCATGTAATCTAAGATGGTAAATTCGAAATCAGTTAATATTAAGTGAATAGGATCCATAGGAATTATATTAATTACACTCAATACTGATTTCCTTATTCAACCTATACTATTCATCGAACAACGATTAAATCACCTTTTAAATGCATACGGATAGTACGATTTTCCTTCTTGGAATTTAATATAGAGTTCAACCAATATGTTTTATATATCACCAAAATATTATTATTTAAAATATTGTTTAAATTTTGGAAATCTCCAAATCTCTTTTAATCTTAAGGAAATGTGGTCCGAATAATCAAATTTACTATCCCCTCTGTTGGGTCAGTCTGGATATATAGAGAGAGCAGGCAACTGGTTTCCCAAACTCAAGCCTAGAGACTATCTCTCTGTCACCCATAAGGCGGTCAAGTTATTTTATCAACTCTAAACTCTTTAAAATACTTGATTTACTATTTGAAAAACATTTGCAAAAGATTTGGGAAGAAAATCCTATGTTTAAATCTTAGTTTCAAAAGTTACCAAAAACTGCTGCAAATAGTGCTGTGAATAGTGTTTTTAAAAGCTTCTTTGATCAAAACATTAACTTCATTCCACATATGTCCATTTTATAACTCAATTCCCTTTTAAAATATTTTAATATATTTATGGAATTTATTTCATATTTTTAAAGATTTAAAAATATCCATTTTAAAGATTTTTCCATTTTAGTTTCCGAACTGCCAAAACGCAATGTTTTTAAAAACTTGATCTAGACATAACTCAAATTCTATTCAATGAAATCTTGATTTTTCTACTTCATTTTAAAACTATAGTTATAGGAGTTCAGAAAATACTTATTTCAAATAATTCTAAGCTATATTCCATTCTACACATTGATTTAACTTTTATGGTGCGAAATCGCGAACTGTTGTTACACGACGCGCTTATTTTGACACCATTTTCAAATCTTTTCCAAACTTTACTGAAATGAGTTTTAATGTTTGTAAAAAATTTATAAACTATTTAAAACCATTTAATTCACGTTTAAAGAGGTTTAACTATTCCGTAACACTTTTATAATTCATATGGGAAAGTGATTTCCTTTGTGTAAATTCGACGTGTGTTTAACGTGAACTATTTCCACAACCAAACAAACATATTATCACATCAAAAACATGATGATCAAACATAGAAAACAATCATAGCAAATATATTATATCATCACATAATTTATAATAAATTAGCGGAGTAATTCTCACCTTCATTGGTTTCTAGATTTACTAAATTTGATTATAGCTCCGCTATCCAATATCCGTTTTACATCTTCTGTACGAAAATATGGATCCTACCAACTTGTTCCGACCTAGGATAATAAGCTCATGAGCTTGGTACCACAACAAAGCTTATGAAATCAACCCTGCGACCCTTGGAAGTGTACGGCCTATGCTAGAGAGGGTGGATGCTCGGCTTTGAGTGGTGATGAAGGGTGGCTGTGAGTATAGGAGGAGAAGAGGAGATGATTGCTCACTTTGATTTCAAATTATGGTGATATGTTTTGCGATATAGAAGTGTATTTCTCAGTAAAGCTTCGCTACGACTATTGAATATTTTATGAAGGCATGGAAGCCATTAAAGAAGAGGAAGAAGAAGATGAATAACTTAAGAAACAAAGTGGAGGAAGGTGTGAAAATTATGAGAGGAGGAGGAATGTATTTATAAGAAAAATGTGTAAAAATATCTAGATGCAAAATTACCTTCCTACCCCTTGCCCAATCCTCCACATGCACGGCCACACCCCCCTTGTCCGTCTCTCCATGTGCTTAAGATGATGGGTGTAAGTGTGTAAGGATGTGAGGTTTTGATGTGTAGTTTTCTTTTGACTTTGTATAAATATCATAGATATTTTGTGATCTGTATATATATATAAGTGTATGTATATATGTTATATGTGTATATGTATATGTTAGTACATATATGTGCATGTCATATATGTGCATGAGACAATAAACAATGTTGCAACTACTTTGAACAACTTTCGTTCGTTAAATCGTTGAAAATCGGAAAGCCAATTCCCGGTCACATTTTCACTCATTAGTTAAATGACATATAAATGTAAAAAAAATTGAAAACTAATTTCTTATCGTCAGTAATAAATTACAACGAACGGATTTGTATATAAAACCATATAAATCAATATTAAACAAGTGTTTACAAAAAGTGTTGTCAAGCATTATGAATTTTCTTAATTTTTTTAAACAAGTATATACATTTATAAAACTATAATAAATCACTATATAATAATTAAAATGAATTATTATCATTTTAAAACAATTATTTGATTATTTCAACTTAATTTAAAATTCCAGAAATATATAAAAGTGATGATATCCCTGATGATGTCATAAATATATTTTATTTTCAAAAATAAAATAAATAATTTTTTATTTTATATTCTTGCTTAAATGGATAAATCAGTGCAAGTATCCCATTTGGTTCACTGTAATATTGAGAAAATCTCAATTTTTAAGAAAAATGATTTTCGTCGTTTTTCCGATAAAAACCACCAAATATCCATATTTGTTAATATACCTATAAAACAAGTTTACCGTCATTATTTATGGTTCAAAACATTATAATTTGTGTTATAAAATCTTGTATTTGAATATTTCAAATATAAAAATAATTTATCAAAGTGATAAATTTGCGAGTCGTTACAGGCTTCCCTCCTTGAAAGAATTTCGTCATCGAAATTACACTTAACCAAAAACCCAGTAAAAACATTATTTAAAATTTAAAATGCAAACCCGTGTTATGCTCACAGATTATCTGTATTCACTATCTGATTCGATCTTAAATTTGAATATACTGCTTTGCTTCTGAATTAGTATTGATCATCCGATTCTCTAGTGCAGACTTTGATTAGGATTAGAAGCTTTTGTTTTCCTTGCAAAATTTTTGTTCAAGTTCTTAAATAAAAATAGTTTTATCTTACACTAAAAATTCTCCTTTTAAATTTTGTTTCCCTTGTCAAGAATTCTCATAAAGTGATTTATGAAATTGAAAATGAGAGAAGTTATAACAAAAGATCATCTTTATATTATATAAGCCTTAGTACATAAATCAATCCTTAACTTACACCCATCATCCACAAGTTATCCTTACATAGGTCATCATATCTTACATAGTTCATCATAGGTCATCCTAACCATACTTGATCATACTAGAAATACATAACCATTATACAAAGCCATCATACTACTACTTAAATACTATATTATATATATATATATATATATATATCGCCGATCTTCAAATCATATCACAGCATCCAACTTTTCTTTTGATTCTAATGCTGGTGGTTCATCCCAATTTCCAAACTCAAATAGAAATTCCACCATATTGTCTTCATTATCACTTTCTTACTCATCATCCACTTCATTTTCATCCTATTCTTGATGTAGTAAATCCCATCTCATTAGTTGCCAAGGCTGTCCTTGGGGAACCCATGGAATATACCCTAATCCAGCTGGTACTTCAGGCAAAACTTATCCTTCAACTAACTCTTCTAAACCTTGAACTCCCTCTTTCCAAGGATTTTCAACTTCTTCCTCATACTCTTCCATATCATCCCAATTGATGTATGAACTTGATGATTCTTTATGCCAAAAGGCATTATCATTTTCACCCATTTCCCAAATGATGTTGTTACTGTTATTTGATTCACCTTATATCTCATCTATCCATGCGTCATATGTAGCAGAGTCTTGACTATTCATCGTAGTATTTAGGTCCTCCTCGAGCTTGGGCTCTTCTTCTATTGGTTCTTCTTCGGGAATTTCCTTCTCGTCTTATTTGATGACCCAACTCCTCGACCCTCAGAAATCGAAAATAATACATCCTCGGTATTCACGTGCCGTAAATCCAAGTGTCGGAGAGGCAGATTATCATGAGGTAAAAGAAAATAAAGGTAGAAGATAAACAAAAATAGAATCTCACATCGTGTTCAACATTTAATTATACTTATGAGTAGTACATACAATTACTCTAAATTGATGCATCAGAGTTCTAGTAAGTACTAATCCAGCCAGGAAAGTTATAACTGCCTATCCTTACAAGTGCTGGTAGATACATAACACACAATACAGCGGAAAATAGAAATAGACGACTATCTACATAGGACCCTCCATGCTTCATATCGCTTCCAAAATGCTTCATGCTTCTTCCAAAATGCTCCATGCTACCTAACTACTTGGCTGCCCGAAAAGTAGGGAACCTAGAGTTTGAGGGAAAAGAAAAATAAAGTCCGGGTCAGTCATGGGGCTGGTGTGAGAAACTCAGAATACATATATTTGAAAACAAAGGGTATCTTATAAGACCACGCTGTATATAAACATGGAACGGGTTTTTACCGTATGATAACCCAAATCTTTACAAATCAAAAACAGAGATTATTTTAATGACATTCTTTTGAAAATACTTTTCAAGTAAACTTATATAATCTTAGCTGAAATTGTTACATTGATTAAATTCCAGCATAATAGGTTCTAAAATCAAGTCCGGGGCACTTATTGGAGAATGTATTTCCATACAATGGCAGGTAAGGAACTACCTTCCATACAGTACATCTCTAGAGGGATGTACCGAGGATTAACACTTTTGAAACCTCTACACCTGACAAGACCGGCTTGCCCGTAGAGCCATCTGGTGGTGGATAGAACCGAATATGACATCACCCCGGTCGTAACCAACTTATCCAGGATCCCATAGCATACCTAACATACCTGACATATGGAGAGTAATCTAGAAAGGTGATGACCATACCCTAATGGTTGCGAACCACATAGCCTTATGGCAAGCCCTGTTTAAGCCATTTTCAGGTGATGAAACCCGAGGTAACGATTACCTTTCACATAGCACATTCCACTTTAAAGGCCACATTGCCAATTCCATCACACACTATTGGTTTACATAAATGTACAACCTCTAAGCTATTATGTCTCAAAGAAGGGTGTTATGTATAGGAGAGTTGATGGCTAAGAGAAGGTGATAGTTGATTGTGAAGACCATCCTTAGCATAGTTGTTAACTTGTTATTCCACTCCTCTCCTAGGGCGGTCTTTACCCTCACATACCCCTCTTAGGTCATGCAGTGCAAGTGCTATTGCCAGGTACTCTTTATGTCATTTGCCTCCTTGCGGCTAGCCTCCAGATCCATCTATAGCAAGGTGAGCTTCCCCTCAATTCTCTTCCTCTCCTCTACCCGCTTTCCGATGGCAGTGTCTCTGGATATCTCATTCATGTGCATAGCCACTTTGAAATCAAAAACCAGCTTTTCAAACTATCCAATCCTACCATCTGCCCGCTGACAAGCCACTGCCTCGTCCTCGACCTACTTCCTCAAAGCATGTAGTCCTGTATGAATACAAAGGTCATGAGATCCGGCTTGCACAAAGAGCTAAGTATAAGTAAAAAAAGAAGAGGGAGAACTATCAAGTCTAATAACTCTTACTAAGTAGGCATCCTTTATTTGGGAGTCCACCACCTCCTCCAGGGAGTGAGGAACCCAACCAGACCTAGGTCGACCCATGTTAGCCAAGGGCTCCAAAGCCGTTCCAGCTAGCGCGACTTCACAAGCACCTGTAGGCTAGCCTCATCCTCCTCCTCCACCATTTCTAAACCATCGATCCTAAGCATACCCCTTAGCATAAGACTGATAACATCTGCCCTACCTAAAAACTTGATGGACGGGCCACCTAACGAGCTCTCTAGCTCCTCTATGCTGGACGTCTTAGATTGCACTCCCTCCAAGCCCGCTTCAGCCTCGGTCAGGCATGTGGAATCTACCAAATAGTGTTGCTACAGTGTAAGATTGGTCATGGGAATCACATGCCCCTTAGAATGGCCCGGATGGGAAGTAGGGGAAGTATGTGTGATGATGTTTGTTATGAAATTCCACTAAGGTCGGTCATATCCACCAACTGCACGAAGTTCCAATAGAGCACCACAAGACATAAAAAAATTAGCAAAATATCAAAGAAAGAAAATAATGCTATACAAATTAAAGCTAACGTACCACCCCATAATTTTACGTAATTAAATTAAAAGGGTAGAATCGTAATTTTACATGAAGGACAAACCTCTACTGAGTTTAGTTAATATGGGCTCTAGACGTTCAGAACATTTAGCTCCAATGCCTTTTGGACAACCTTCACACCATAGCAATCCCGGGCTGATTCAAGTTCTGCAAATATATCCGACAGACTTTCCATTGACCATCAAGCTGAGCAATCGGAGGTTCCTGGCCCATTGATCGACCTTTTCTTTGATGTTCCTATCCTTCCAATGGAAGATATATGTCCTACCCCTGACACTATGGAAGGTGCTGTATTTCTGATAACCCGACGGATTCCCTAGCTTCAGAATTGGTGAGGCTGCTCTTCGTAGACCATGCTCTAAACATCGGATTCCTTTTGGAGATGTTCTAGTCCCTTCAGTAAATGACAGAGCTTATTTGCCCTCGGAGGGGTATACGACATGCAATAAATTTATGTGCTGGGCCGAATGTGTGCCATCTTTTAGGTCTTTTATCCAAGAGATGCTAAATTACCTGGGAATAGCTCCTGCTTAGCTTCATCCGAACAGCTATGCTTATCTTCATGGCACTTTCTTGCTATTTATGGATGTTCTGTTCCGCCTGCCATCTCCTAAGGACATTAGGTTTACTTACAATTTCAAACGACGGATAGGAAGCCTTTCTTATACTTTCCTCGAGGCTTCGCCGATGTCAAGTTCTAACTAGTGCTTAGAATAAGCTCAGTATATTTAAACACGAATGGTTCTACGTTCGTTGTCCGCCTGGCTTCGCGAGGCGATGGTTGGAAGGACGTAAGTGTTGTCTTCACTTTATTCTCAAATTCTTTAGCCCAAGTCGTATCCTGAACTAACTAATACTGTGAAAATTTATAGGCATACATCCATGTCCAGAAGGCAATAGTTTTTCAAGGGTGGTTTCTGCAATCCGTGCCACCGCAGTTGAGGACAGGGACATTAGATCCCTTATAACCGATGAGTAGTTATCTCTTTTTGGGCTGTTAGAAGAAGGTCGCAGCATAGGGCTTCCAAGAAGCGTTGAACCACCAAGGAATGTTGTGGAACAAGAAGGTGGCACCAATAGCTCTGTCGTGCTCCCAGTCAAGGGGCTCGGGATGACGCCAAAGAGGGTGAAATTAGAGGTAATGAAGCCAACAAGCCTGCAATGCTGATGCAGGTCCGGGCAATGCGCATGTGGTCAAACCATCATGAGGTGTGCAATCTAACATGCCAATAAGGAGAGAAAAAAAGCTCGCATATAAACTCCATAGGAGAAAAATTGCTAAAGAGCCCGAGTTTATCATCACATTTGTTGAAGAAGAGTCATCCTCTCAACATATAGAAAGTTCGATGGAAAGGTTCTCGAATCTCCCAATCCCTGATGATATCATGACCTATGACTTCCCCAAACATAAGTATTGGGGGTCTCAATTCTCCTACCAGGACTAGTGATGACATTCCTCCCACTAGCAAAGGGGAAAACTCTCCTATGAGCTAGGCTATGGTAACTGGTTCGTTGGGGGGATACTAGGACACTCTCAATCACACACACTTCACTGCACGATTTTCGTCTATCTTTTATTTGATGGTCACTTATACGCCCTTGTTTAATTTGTAGGTAGTTTGTCTCATTCCTGTGCCTTTAATTGCTTAAGGGGCTCCTCACACAGTATGGATCCAGTCGCGGTCCACACTCGGGCAAGCATCGAAAAAGAGATGACAACCGGGAAAGAGGTCATCGCTTAAGGGAGTCTTCATCTTCTAAACACAAGTTCCAATCTCAATCGTCTCATCAGGAAGTTCAGCCCAATCTTCCTATACATAGTGACGATCAGACCTTTTCCTATGCTCTCCACACTACTGTGCCGCCCGAGAATTACTCTAGTTCATCGGGTTCTCGACAGCCGCATGATCGTAGGTCAAGCAAACGCCCAGTTGCTACTTTTGATCCAACTGTGACTACTACGGCTTCTAAGGCCTCTACGATGGAAAGATTGGCCAAACTTAAGGTCAATTTCCTAAAATTATGCTTTGATTGGCTGAAGTTACTTCCTTCCATCCATACAATTCCAAGGAGTGCTAAAGCGAGTTTACTTGCATGTGTCAATGATGTTTTTGTGCAGCATGAAGCATTCTAGCATTTAGCCGAGAAATCTCTAAGGTGTCTACTGAGAGACAAAAGGAAATAGATCACCTCAAGCTAGAGGCGATCCATGATAAAGACATAATTAAACACCAAGATTATGAGATCATAGAGTTGACAAGAAGCTAGCCACGGCAGAGAAGAGTGCCAAAGAAAAATTCGAGGCGGTTAGCCATCTGGAAACGCGTCACAAAAAGGAGTTAGATGATGCCCTCAACCATAGCGGTGTGCTCGTTCTGGAAAAGGACATGCTGCAAAAAGAGAAAAATACTCTAGCCCGCCTTTAAGAAAGAGAAGGAAGAAAAACTCAAAGCTCGAGAGGGGTCTCAAAGATATTGTGAAGAAGCCATCGAAGCCCGAGGATTGAATTTAAACTTAACGGGCAACTCGTTCAAATTGAAGTCCTCAAGGAAGAGGCAAGGGAAGCTAGATGGAATGAAGTTAGAAAGCAGATCGAGGCCTAGTTGGAGGATTCTAAAGAAGCAGGGCGAAATGAGATTAAGGATATGTTCGATCCTTTAATTGTTGAATATAATGCTAAAGTCCTAATGTAACGACCCAGAATTTTTGATAATTAAAATTCGAATATTTAATTGATTTTTAATATTAATGAATGGAATTTAGAAGTCGAATGATTTATTTTTCGAATATTGGATTTAATTTGATAATTAAATCGATAAATTAAATAGTGAAATTCCAGAGATAATTGAAACTCGAGTTTATTATGATTGAAAATGATTTGTAAAATTTTATTTGATCATACTGGAGTTATAGAAAGGTTATAGAACTTTTAAAATTGAATTTGGAGTTAATCTATGAAAATTGAATATTTTAATATTTAATTATCGACTGTAAAAATAGCCAATTTTCGGACAGTCTCAGAATTTAACGAGACCAGTTCCATTGGATCCGTAATAGTTAGTTATTATCGGATTTCAATTTTCGTATCCATCGGAGTTGTCGTTTGACCGTGGCAGCTCGAAACGCATCGATATCGTTTTAATTTTAAATCGTCAAGTTAAAATAGTCATTTTTCGAACAGTGTCGGATTTCGACGAAACCAGTTTCATCGGATCCGTAATGTGATATTATTGCAAGATTTCAAATTTTGTAATTTTTGGATGTATCGTTTGTCCGGGGCAAACCAAAACGCCTCGAAATCGATTTAAATCGGTTTAATTTAAATTGATCGTTTTTCTCCGTATCTCGCACAGATGTTCGAATTAGCTTACGAAACCTGTTCCATTGTGTCCGGAACGCGGAAAAACCCTAGAATTACCTGTCGGAACGCGTAGTTTGGAGATCGTTTGCATAATCTGTTAAAATCGAGAATTTTATTAATTAAAATAATATTAAACAATATTATATATGCATTATCTTTCTCAAAACCCTAGCAATCACGTTCAGCCGCCTCCAACGATTTCAATGGCCGAAATCTTCCAGGCTTCTTCTCCAATTTCCCCTCAATCTACATATTAATTTACAAAACTATCAACTACAAAATCGTTAAGCTCAACGAGAGCTAAAAATTGACCGGTTATGATCGGGTTTCACGCGATGGATTGGCGGCAAACTGAGCTTGAAGCGCGCGCGTTTAGGTTGAAATTTCACGCCAACGGCGGCGCTAGGAGGAGCCGCACTTGGCATGGTGGTGCACGGCGTAGAGGCGCTCGAAGGGATGGTTGTTGATCAAAGTCCGGTCGCGTGTGGTGGCCTCGAGCTTTAGGGTTTTGAGGCGGCCACGATGGGTTCACGTACGTGAATACGCGCGTGGGAGAAGATGAAGCTGGCAGCCGAGATTTTCACAAATCAAAACGAACGGCCACGATTTTGTTAGGTTTAAAATTTAAAAGAAATTGTAAAATTTAGTTACAATTTTAATTCGAGTAATTTTAAAAATGCATATCTTTTTGCTGCATGATCAGAATGTGACGAAACCAGAAGCGTTGGAATCGCAGCGACGCGCTCTACGCTGCAGCGCAGGTCTGGGCGTGTTTGGAATCAGTGAAATTTTTGAGTAAAATTAAACGGCCGTTTAATTTTATTCGAAATAAACGCTGGAATGGAATTTAAAATCACGGTGAGATCTTCTCACTCAAATTGAATGTGGAATTTTTACAGTTATTTATTGATTGACTGTTTGGATGTGGTATTAGATATAGTAGGATATATATCTATATATAGCAATATATACATATTGGCATATGTATATATTGGATTGATAATTTCCCGCCTCGTATAGCGGATGAGACCCTATTGCGCCGTTAGTAAGCGGATTTATAAAAACCTATATACCGCGATAATTCCGTACTGGAGCGGAATTGGTATTGTGCTAACGTCTTTGGATGCAGGGAAACAGGTTGGAGGGATCCAACTGGATTCCTCAACTGTATTTACTTATTTACAGATATTGATGTATATTCTGTTATCATATTGATATATGATATTTGACTGTTGTGATGGACTGATTGGTGTTGTTGCATCATCGGATTCAGTTTTGAAATGTAAAAATAACGACTTTTACTTTAAAAGGTTTTTTTTAAAGTGATTTTTGAAAGTATACGTTTTATGGAATTTTTGAATCGATTTATAAACGTAAAATTTTAAAGTTATAAAAGTTATAATTTTTAGTGAAATATAACTGAAGTGTCGTTTTTGAAATAAAAGTCGATTTATTTATAAAATGGTTTAAGTTGGGATTTTTGAATAACTATAAACGATTTGTATAGAAAGATTTATAAAATTGATATTTTATAAATCAAAAATATTGGACTTATAAAACGAATTTTATAAGTGTTAAGAAAGAAGTATAAATGGATTTCGTAAGTGAATGAAGTTGTAGAATAAAGGATTTATAAGTAAGTTAGATTTTTGCCTTTAAATGGAATGTTGATTGAATCTGATCATAAATGATTCTTTTTAAAGTTAAAATCGTTATAAAGTACAAATGCGATTTATAAACGTTGTTTATAAATCCGAAATCACTTATTTTTATAAGTGAATTATAGAAGTTAATAAAATGAGATTTATAAACCGGAGTTGTTATAGAAAATAGAAAATGGAATTTATAGACGTTGTTTTTATAAATTCGAAAAATAAATCAAATTTGATTGATTTTAAATATAGAGATTATTAAGGGAATTTTATCCACGATTTTGGACAGTGGATAATGCTTGAAATAAATGTGTAGAAAGGATTGAAATTTGGTTATTGAATCATATTCACGATTTTGGACGGTGAATATATTATTGAAAAATAAAATGGATATGTTCTGGGAAAGTGATATTTTTTTAAATGAAGTTAAATTGTTTTTAACGATGTTTTAAAAATGTGTTAAATATCGAAAACATAGATTTCAACAGTTCTTGTTGAAATAGACGTTTCGAGAAATTTAAGGAAATGGTGGACTATAACACTGTTGTTATAGTAAATGATTTCCGAAAGGAAATGGTTTTTATCTAGTATTGGGATTTACATACTATTTTAATTTCGAATCCCTATACTAGTGATTTGTGAGTCGTCGTAACGATGTTTTACGCAACATTCGTTTTGACTCAAATAGGTGTTAAAAGAATGATTTCCTTAAAGAATGAATATATACTTAATATTGATTTAAGTATATCGAATATTTTCAAGTGTTGAAAATGAATAGATTTGTGAAACACTTATTTTTAAATAAGTATGGAAATGCTTTTCCAAATGAAATGAACGTTTTGAGAAATTATCTTTGTAAAAGATAAATTGAAATTGAATATTGAAAATCGATTTGAAAATCGTATATCAGAAGATATTTTGAAATATAAATTCAATATGGAATTTATAAAGAAATGGGAATTCGTTTTAAAAATAAACGTTGATTTATTTATTTTAAAGTGTGGAAATTTTATATCTAGTAAAGATATTTTTGAAGATGAAATAATTTGGGAAATTATTTGGAATCTGATGATGTTGCGCATCTTTATTGATAGTTAAATAACCGACTATCAATAATTACCTTTAGATAGGTATTTGTTGTGATTGGATGAATTTGAATGCCACACTTGTTTTTAAATAATCGCTCACTATTCGGGTTAGCCGGGAAAGGACCATGGGGTCGTATAACCCATTCCGAATATGTGATACGTCGTTATGAATCGCATTTGAAGACCGGTGTTGAAGACCGGATATTTTTGAAAACGGAAGGATTACCGTCGAGTTACTCTACATCGACTGATCTTCGATTTAGAGGTTTTATCACCCTTAGTGACGGGAAGTCCTGACGTGATTGGAAATTATCCGAAAATGCAAGGGCTTCATGAGAAGTGCCTTCGGTTCTGTTCGATCCCGGAACAGACTTGTATGGATTGTGTGTCTGACGTTACAATTTGAGATATAAAGCTGATTTCTTTCAAATATATATCTATTGGTGGCGGAGAATTTATTCTCTTAGCTTAACACCCTTCTCTGAGACGTACGAGCTCAGAGGTTATGTAGTTGAAATTTATCAGCGATATACTCCCAATTTGGTAACGTGGCATACTGAGTGTTGCTGTGAAATGATCAGTGTTTGATCATTTGTGATATGATCATTTGTTTGATCTTATATCTTTGTGATCATAGGTTGATCATTTTGTTGAACCCGAAGCAGGGCTTTGTGAGAAAGCGTAGCTTTGTGGACGAGACTTCATCGAGCCTCACACCCCGGAAATGGTCGAAACAGGAAGGATGCAGCAAGGTTCTAGGGAGTAGCGCCCCTTAGTGTATGTCATTCCTTCTGGATAAAGGTGGTATCATGGTATGGAGCCCAGATACTTAACCTCTGTGGTTACTGCATTATTATTATCTATGTGGTTTGTTGCGAATCGGGGATCCTCGGGAAGATCGGTGACGATCGGGGGATGGCATACACGTGTCAGTAGTTACCTATTTTTGCAGAGGTAACCCGGCCTTGTGTTGGCAGAGATCCGGTTAGGTTCTCGGGTCGTCTATTCCAGGGACGTACCCATCGTGGATAGGAAGTTCCTTAGCCTGACCATTTGTTGGAAATCCAAACTCCAATACGAACTTTGTATGGTATTAGTTGTAGAACCTGCCATTTACGTACGGTGGTCACCACTGTTTAGATGGTAGCTATAGTAGGCATACGATACTGGTCGTATGTTGGCTAAGATCAATATTATACTTTCGAAATGTTTTCTACACAATGCATTAATAATAATATCAAAAATGATTTGATTTTGCGTATCAAGCATCTTTGACTATCATAAGAAGAAATCTCCTCCAAGTCTGCGTTTGCATTGTGTGTGTGGTGGGAGGTCTTATGGTAGTTTCATTTTCAAAAAGCATTGCGAATTTGTTTTATTTTCTTTGTGAAAGAATAACTGTTTTACGATCTCACACCAGTCACCATGACTGACTCGGAGTTTATTGTTCCCTTCTAAACTCTGGGTGCCCACCAATTTCCACACGGGCAGCCTAGAGTTATATTATCAGGATATTCTGGATATTCTGGAGCTTTGGAAGCAAGCTGGATGGCGAGACGTAGTATTTGTATCTGATAGTATTTATTCCGCTGTGTATTCTGTATGAGGACAAGTTTATATAACTGTCCATTGTTGTTTATTGACTCTGATGATATGATGTGATGTAATGTAATGACAGATATAATTCTTTGTTTTTAAATGATATTCATTTATCTATTATATATTGTTCCGCTGCGATATGTGAGATTCTGATATTGTTTTCTGTTTCTGCTCTTGTTCTGTTGTTGTTCTTCTTTCTTTTTCTTCTATCTTCTTCTTCTACCTTTTTCTTTTTCTTAAAACCCTCACTATTGGAGTTTCCGGCACTCGATTGCTCGGCAGTCGATAAAATGAGTATCGATGTCGAATTTTCGAAAGTTCGAAAATTTCGGTATGTGACAAAGTGGTATCAGAGCATATGGTTAAGCGACAACCCTGCTCTGTTGGGTGTTACTCATTAGAGATAGAGTCAGTAGTACTCTAGAACGAGTTGAGTGTTATAATAGATACGAGTGCGTATTTGTTAGTGAATATAAAATTGTTTTATATTGTGATGATTGGTTTGTTGAGTGGTATATGGATTCTGGTCGGTATTGTCCGTACAACTCTATCGATAGGGATCTCTAAACACTTATATGGAACAATTCGGCACAGTATTGTTTTAAATAGGGTAAATGAGATAATTTTGCCCAAAACTATTTTTGTATAGAAAAGAAATGTTTTTCTGTAAATTACTATAGTATATGGTTGCATGGTTGTTAGAAGTGATAATATTAAACTATTATCATTGAAATTAAATGAGAAATTGGAATTATAAACTCCAAAGTTAAGAAATAAATTCACATGCAAATGAAATTTGAGAATATAAATTATAAATGTGATTGGTAATTTGAAACGGAATTCCAGAGAAGTTTTTGGAAATGTTTTGAAAATGATTTGAAAATTTTGGAGATTTGGAAGTTTAAATCTTTTTGGAGTTGAAAAAGAAAATTCAAAGGTTTTGAAAGGTATTTTAGAGAGATGAAAAGCTCTAAACTCTTTTCGGTCGCTGGAAAATAATCCTGATGATGATGGCCACATCATTAGAATTCATTTTCGGGTTTCCAAAAGAGAAATTGCTGTCAAATTGTTTTAAATAGGAGTTGTTTGAAAATTTGGGTTTTGTTTTGGAAATTCAAATGGAATTTGAATTGTTTTCAAAATGGCTTTGAAATATTGGTAAGACTCTGGGATACCATATTTATGAAATATTATCAAGTTGATAACTTATACAATTTGAAAGGTTGATAGAATAAATCTAACTTAAAGGATGAAGTTAAATGAATGTAAGTACAAGTGAATCAATTAAATGAAATTGAAGGTTGAAATTCATTTCGAATTCGTAAGCAAATGAATTGAATTGAATAATGTAAATTGAAAGATGAATTAAAATTCATATGCTATTGGAAATCCAGTTTAATATGAGTGGTTATAAACCAAAATGGCAAATTGAAAACAAATTTTGGGAATGAACGAAAGAATAGAACTGGAATTGAAACTGAATGTTGAAAACAAATTTGAATAAGTGAATTGCAATCTGTGATGAATTAGTAATTGAAACTAATTTAAAAAGAGTATGGTTATGAATGAAAGATAATTGATAAAATTCAATATTCAGAAGTTAAATAGAATCCAAATTAGATTGGAATGGTGAAATTGAATTCAAATGAGAATTTGAAATGTGAAATTGAATGAAAAATATGTAACTTCAACAGTGAAGTAAAAATGTATAAGTAGTTTATATCGAAAATTTTGTAATTAAATTTGCAAAATAGTTTGAATATATGTAACTAGACATTATGGCTAGTAGGATATACAGGTGTTATAAAGGAATTGGAATTTTGATTTTCAAAGATAATTTGAATTGCTCGACAAAAAGGTACGTATTTGAATTTCAAATATGAGATTTGATGATTTCTCTCTAGCCGCTTGGCTTTTTCTTTTTCTTTTTTGAAATCTGAGAGTCCGTAGGGACGTTTTGTAGTCGTACCGTATTAGCCGCGCAAAGGAGACGCTGGCGAAATTTTTCGAAAATTTCGGGTGTTAGAAAAATTTTGAGAAAATTTGAAAGCTTGAAATTTGAATTTAAACTCGAATTTGAATTTTGAAGTAAACAATGTTGTTTGGAACTTATAATTGAATTTGGAGTTAAATTTAGTTGAATGATAACGAATCTTTAGTAGAAAGATTTGTTTCGATAATTTGATAAAACTATTGGATTGTGAAAAATAGTAGACGAGTTAAGGACCATTTTTTCCTAACTTGTAATTTCGAGGACGAAATTCTTTTAAGGGGGGAAGTCTGTAACGACCCAGAATTTTTGATAATTAAAATTCGAATATTTAATTGATTTTTAATATTAATGAATGGAATTTAGAAGTCGAATGATTTATTTTTCGAATATTGGATTTAATTTGATAATTAAATCGATAAATTAAATAGTGAAATTCCAGAGATAATTGAAACTCGAGTTTATTATGATTGAAAATGATTTGTAAAATTTTATTTGATCATACTGGAGTTATAGAAAGGTTATAGAACTTTTAAAATTGAATTTGGAGTTAATCTATGAAAATTGAATATTTTAATATTTAATTATCGACTGTAAAAATAGCCAATTTTCGGACAGTCTCAGAATTTAACGAGACCAGTTCCATTGGATCCGTAATAGTTAGTTATTATCGGATTTCAATTTTCGTATCCATCGGAGTTGTCGTTTGACCGTGGCAGCTCGAAACGCATCGATATCGTTTTAATTTTAAATCGTCAAGTTAAAATAGTCATTTTTCGAACAGTGTCGGATTTCGACGAAACCAGTTTCATCGGATCCGTAATGTGATATTATTGCAAGATTTCAAATTTTGTAATTTTTGGATGTATCGTTTGTCCGGGGCAAACCAAAACGCCTCGAAATCGATTTAAATCGGTTTAATTTAAATTGATCGTTTTTCTCCGTATCTCACACAGATGTTCGAATTAGCTTACGAAACCTGTTCCATTGTGTCCGGAACGCGGAAAAACCCTAGAATTGCCTGTCGGAACACGTAGTTTGGAGATCGTTTGCATAATCTGTTAAAATCGAGAATTTTATTAATTAAAATAATATTAAACAATATTATATATGCATTATCTTTCTCAAAACCCTAGCAATCACGTTCAGCCGCCTCCAACGATTTCAATGGCCGAAATCTTCCAGGCTTCTTCTCCAATTTCCCCTCAATCTACATATTAATTTACAAAACTATCAACTACAAAATCGTTAAGCTCAACGAGAGCTAAAAATTGACCGGTTATGATCGGGTTTCACGCGATGGATTGGCGGCAAACTGAGCTTGAAGCGCGCGCATTTAGGTGGAAATTTCACGCCAACGGCGACGCTAGGAGGAGCCGCACTTGGCATGGTGGTGCACGGCGTAGAGGCGCTCGAAGGGATGGTTGTTGATCAAAGTCCGGTCGCGTGTGGTGGCCTCGAGCTTTAGGGTTTTGAGGCGGCCACGATGGGTTCACGTACGTGAATACGCGCGTGGGAGAAGATGAAGCTGGCAGCCGAGATTTTCACAAATCAAAAGGAACGGCCACGATTTTGTTAGGTTTAAAATTTAAAAGAAATTGTAAAATTTAGTTACAATTTTAATTCGAGTAATTTTAAAAATGCATATCTTTTTGCTGCATGATCAGAATGTGACGAAACCAGAAGCGTTGGAATCGCAGCGACGCGCTCTACGCTGCAGCGCAGGTCTGGGTGTGTTTGGAATCAGTGAAATTTTTGAGTAAAATTAAACGGCCGTTTAATTTTATTCGAAATAAACGCTGGAATGGAATTTAAAATCACGGTGAGATCTTCTCACTCAAATTGAATGTGGAATTTTTACAGTTATTTATTGATTGACTGTTTGGATATGGTATTAGATATAGTAGGATATATATCTATATATAGCAATATATACATATTGGCATATGTATATATTGGATTGATAATTTCCCGCCTCGTATAGCGGATGAGACCCTATTGCGCCGTTAGTAAGCGGATTTATAAAAACCTATATACCGCGATAATTCCGTACTGGAGCGGAATTGGTATTGTGCTAACGTCTTTGGATGCAGGGAAACAGGTTGGAGGGATCCAACTGGATTCCTCAACTGTATTTACTTATTTACAGATATTGATGTATATTCTGTTATCATATTGATATATGATATTTGACTGTTGTGATGGACTGATTGGTGTTGTTGCATCATCGGATTCAGTTTTGAAATGTAAAAATAACGACTTTTACTTTAAAAGGTTTTTTTTAAAGTGATTTTTGAAAGTATACGTTTTATGGAATTTTTGAATCGATTTATAAACGTAAAATTTTAAAGTTATAAAAGTTATAATTTTTAGTGAAATATAACTGAAGTGTCGTTTTTGAAATAAAAGTCGATTTATTTATAAAATGGTTTAAGTTGGGATTTTTGAATAACTATAAACGATTTGTATAGAAAGATTTATAAAATTGATATTCTATAAATCAAAAATATTGGACTTATAAAACGAATTTTATAAGTGTTAAGAAAGAAGTATAAATGGATTTCGTAAGTGAATGAAGTTGTAGAATAAAGGATTTATAAGTAAGTTAGATTTTTGCCTTTAAATGGAATGTTGATTGAATCTGTTCATAAATGATTCTTTTTAAAGTTAAAATCGTTATAAAGTACAAATGCGATTTATAAACGTTGTTTATAAATCCGAAATCACTTATTTTTATAAGTGAATTATAGAAGTTAATAAAATGAGATTTATAAACCGGAGTTGTTATAGAAAATAGAAAATGGAATTTATAGACGTTGTTTTTATAAATTCGAAAAATAAATCAAATTTGATTGATTTTAAATATAGAGATTATTAAGGGAATTTTATCCACGATTTTGGACAGTGGATAATGCTTGAAATAAATGTGTAGAAAGGATTGAAATTTGGTTATTGAATCATATTCACGATTTTGGACGGTGAATATATTATTGAAAAATAAAATGGATATGTTCTGGGAAAGTGATATTTTTTTAAATGAAGTTAAATTGTTTTTAACGATGTTTTAAAAATGTGTTAAATATCGAAAACATAGATTTCAACAGTTCTTGTTGAAATAGACGTTTCGAGAAATTTAAGGAAATGGTGGACTATAACACTGTTGTTATAGTAAATGATTTCCGAAAGGAAATGGTTTTTATCTAGTATTGGGATTTACATATCTA
The DNA here is from genome assembly GCA_030737815.1 of Allium fistulosum. Taxonomy (NCBI): domain Eukaryota; kingdom Viridiplantae; phylum Streptophyta; class Magnoliopsida; order Asparagales; family Amaryllidaceae; genus Allium; species Allium fistulosum. Next base: position 940,674,341 of record CM060908.1, on the reverse strand, counting down.
TTTTAATTTCGAATCCCTATACTAGTGATTTGTGAGTCGTCGTAACGATGTTTTACGCAACATTCGTTTTGACTCAAATAGGTGTTAAAAGAATGATTTCCTTAAAGAATGAATATATACTTAATATTGATTTAAGTATATCGAATATTTTCAAGTGTTGAAAATGAATAGATTTGTGAAACACTTATTTTTAAATAAGTATGGAAATGCTTTTCCAAATGAAATGAACGTTTTGAGAAATTATCTTTGTAAAAGATAAATTGAAATTGAATATTGAAAATCGATTTGAAAATCGTATATCAGAAGATATTTTGAAATATAAATTCAATATGGAATTTATAAAGAAATGGGAATTCGTTTTAAAAATAAACGTTGATTTATTTTTTTTAAAGTGTGGAAATTTTATATCTAGTAAAGATATTTTTGAAGATGAAATAATTTGGGAAATTATTTGGAATCTGATGATGTTGCGCATCTTTATTGATAGTTAAATAACCGACTATCAATAATTACCTTTAGATAGGTATTTGTTGTGATTGGATGAATTTGAATGCCACACTTGTTTTTAAATAATCGCTCACTATTCGGGTTAGCCGGGAAAGGACCATGGGGTCGTATAACCCATTCCGAATATGTGATACGTCGTTATGAATCGCATTTGAAGACCGGTGTTGAAGACCGGATATTTTTGAAAACGGAAGGATTACCGTCGAGTTACTCTACATCGACTGATCTTCGATTTAGAGGTTTTATCACCCTTAGTGACGGGAAGTCCTGACGTGATTGGAAATTATCCGGAAATGCAAGGGCTTCGTGAGAAGTGCCTTCGGTTCTGTTCGATCCCGGAACAGACTTGTATGGATTGTGTGTCTGACGTTACAATTTGAGATATAAAGCTGATTTCTTTCAAATACATATATGTTGGTGGCGGAGAATTTATTCTCTTAGCTTAACACCCTTCTCTGAGACGTACGAGCTCAGAGGTTATGTAGTTGAAATTTATCAGCGATATACTCCCAATTTGGTAACGTGGCATACTGAGTGTTGCTGTGAAATGATCAGTGTTTGATCATTTGTGATATGATCATTTGTTTGATCTTATATCTTTGTGATCATAGGTTGATCATTTTGTTGAACCCGAAGCAGGGCTTTGTGAGAAAGCGTAGCTTTGTGGACGAGACTTCATCGAGCCTCACACCCCGGAAATGGTCGAAACAGGAAGGATGCAGCAAGGTTCTAGGGAGTAGCGCCCCTTAGTGTATGTCATTCCTTCTGGATAAAGGTGGTATCATGGTATGGAGCCCAGATACTTAACCTCTGTGGTTACTGCATTATTATTATCTATGTGGTTTGTTGCGAATCGGGGATCCTCGGGAAGATCGGTGACGATCGGGGGATGGCATACGCGTGTCAGTAGTTACCTATTTTTGCAGAGGTAACCCGGCCTTGTGTTGGCAGAGATCCGGTTAGGTTCTCGGGTCGTCTATTCCAGGGACGTACCCATCGTGGATAGGAAGTTCCTTAGCCTGACCATTTGTTGGAAATCCAAACTCCAATACGAACTTTGTACGGTATTAGTTGTAGAACCTGCCATTTACGTACGGTGGTCACCACTGTTTAGATGGTAGCTATAGTAGGCATACGATACTGGTCGTATGTTGGCTAAGATCAATATTATACTTTCGAAATGTTTTCTACACAATGCACTAATAATAATATCAAAAATGATTTGATTTTGCGTATCAAGCATCTTTGACTATCATAAGAAGAAATCTCCTCCAAGTCTGCGTTTGCATTGTGTGTGTGGTGGGAGGTCTTATGGTAGTTTCATTTTCAAAAAGCATTGCGAATTTGTTTTATTTTCTTTGTGAAAGAATAACTGTTTTACGATCTCACACCAGTCACCATGACTGACTCGGAGTTTATTGTTCCCTTCTAAACTCTGGGTGCCCACCAATTTCCACACGGGCAGCCTAGAGTTATATTATCAGGATATTCTGGATATTCTAGAGCTTTGGAAGCAAGCTGGATGGCGAGACGTAGTATTTGTATCTGATAGTATTTATTCCGCTGTGTATTCTGTATGAGGACAAGTTTATATAACTGTCCATTGTTGTTTATTGACTCTGATGATATGATGTGATGTAATGTAATGACAGATATAATTCTTTGTTTTTAAATGATATTCATTTATCTATTATATATTGTTCCGCTGCGATATGTGAGATTCTGATATTGTTTTCTGTTTCTGCTCTTGTTCTGTTGTTGTTCTTCTTTCTTTTTCTTCTATCTTCTTCTTCTACCTTTTTCTTTTTCTTAAAACCCTCACTATTGGAGTTTCCGGCACTCGATTGCTCGGCAGTCGATAAAATGAGTATCGATGTCGAATTTTCGAAAGTTCGAAAATTTCGGTATGTGACACCTAATACATCGTGATATGAGTTTTCTTAGAGGGGCTACCTCGAATCACTAACCGAGCCTTGGGAATATATCATTGAAACGAAGAAGAAAGCCCTTGGTGAAGATGATTTAGATGAAGAGAAGCTGGTATGGGAGATTCCTTGTGGGGACGAAACTTTAGACCTTGCCACTGCAAGGCTCTGATATTTTGATATTCTGGAACCCTCTAGCAAAGGGAAAAACATCGCCGAAGGTTCGGAGCCCGATCCCAAAGATCCCACTTCACTTCAAACAGCCGGAGTATCGGTTTCACTTCGCCCAGGACATGATTTGAGCTATGATCCGAACAGACCCGGTTATCAATCAAAAGTGACGACTCCTATTCAAGAGGGGAGCACTCTAGCAACAACTAAAAGCCAGCCGGAAACAAGTATCTCACTCTGTGAGGAATGCGGATTACGGATCTTAAGGCTAGGAATAACACTGGAGGGGGGTGAATAGTGTTTATAAGAAATTACTAAATCTTTTTGAGTTTATGTTAATTTGTACACAGATGTATGCAATATTCAAACACAGATATAATCACAGAAACAAACACAGATGCAGAAATAAAGTAAATGCAGTAAAGGAAAGAACACACCGGATTTTATACTGGTTCAGAGTTACCCTACATCCAGTCCCGCACAACTAAGTACGGATTTCCTTTCAAAAGCAATCCAACAATTACAACCCTCGGTTTCAAGGCTACGAGGTACACCCTCCAGAATCACAATCCTCTGGGTAGAGATACTTGATTTCCTGGGCAACAAGTTGACCCAATTGATTTCCAAGGCTACAAACACACCTTTTCTCGCTTGATTGATTTCCAAGGCTACAATCACACCTTTTTCTCGCTAGATAGATTACAAAGAAGCCTATAACTCTGAATAGCACTTGGATCTTGTTGAGATAGTGATAGAGAATCAAACCAGAGATAATCTAGTTAGATTCAATATTGATTTCGGCAGAGTGATGATAGAATTTTGAATAAGAAAATGTGGAAGAAGAAGAGAAGTGAAAAACCAGAAAATCTGATATAAAATTCGTTGAAACTAACCCCTATTTATAGAAGAACAACAGTCATGTCCATTCGTGAAAGGTTATGACGAATAGACACTTCTTTTGAAATTTAAATTTTGAACTCAACTGTCACCATGTCGACATGGTCACCATAGGCATGTCGACATCCCAAAGCAATTTTTGATGATTTGATTTTCTTTGAAAATAACCTTTATCTTATATTAAAACTATTTTAAACTTTATAAATATACTTGACTATAGATAAAATACATAGATAAATATAGAGAACACTATATATATGATTTTACTATAATTTTATATTTAAATCTAAGTATAAATATATTACATTTAAAAGATAGTTTAAAACAAATGAAGTTTAAAAACAAGAATATTTAAGGCTAAAATATCTTTTTGAAAAATCATTTGAAAAGATAATTTTTAAGGCTAAAACATTTTGAAAAACAATTTTGAAAATCATTCCGAAGTTGTTTTGAAAAAACATTTTGAAGTAGTTTTGCAAGCTTCTTCCTGCAGAGTATCTCATCATGTCAGGACTCAAGAACTTGTACAAAACCAGGATGTTCGTGGGTTTGTAAGCCACTTGTCGTAGGTTTGTAAGCTACTTGTCGTGGGTTTGTAAGCCACTAAAAAGGTAGAAATGGGTTCCATCCCAAAAGAAAAATGGAGTGAAGATTTCAGTGCTATTATGAAGTTTTAACATAATTCTAGACTCAATACTTATCTTGAACTCTTGATAATCTTGATAATCTTGATACTCATGAGTCTTCAATCTTGATATCTTGAATCTCTATACTGTACAGTCTTCATTATTTGTACCTGCAGGGTTAAATCCTGCATATACATATATATCTAAACTATAATGTTAGTATTTATATTTTATAATCTTATTCTAAGGTTGTTGTCATCAAAACCATCTTCTCAAGGACTAACAATCTCCCCCTTTTGATGATGACAACCTTTGTTTATAAAATATTACTTCTATCCTATTGACTCCCCCTAAATCTAATAACTCCCCCTTAATCTATGCCTAATTACCCTATTTTATATTTCTCCCCCTTTGTCATCAACAAAAACAAACTAACTATATAACTCCCCCTCATTCTTGTATTCAAGTACCTGCATTAATAAACTATATAATAGAGTATATTAAAAAATAACTATACTTAAGGATATGATATTCAATCAATGATGTATTAATGTATATTTATACAATCATCACACCACACCAAGTGTTTAATCAAATCAATCAAAACAATCAATTCAAACAAAGTAATAAAGCAAACAAATTAAACATTATGGGGAACTTACACCCATCCTTCTTCTCCGAAAATAGGGTCTGCTTTGATGGCATCCCAATTTTCATTGTCATTTGTGAGAGAGATAGGGGGATGTGCCTCGTTATCATCCTTGTGCAGGGAAGAAATCATCCATCGAATTGCCTCGAAATGCCTTTCTTGCTCCTTGATCATCTGCATTTGACTTAATTCTAAGTGTCGCTGGTTACGAAGAATGAACGAGAGAATATTCTTGAATGGATTAAGTGTTTCTTCAAGATTCTCGGATAAGTTATGAATTGGATTAGCCTTTTTGAAATTGTGAGAAGAATGAGAAATAGAATAGATAAGAAATAATATTCAGTAATGAATTCTGGAAGAAATGGGTATATATAGGTGTAGAAATTCGTTTGAAATGAATAGACATATGGTAGTTATTCAAATTTCAAATTCAAAATGAAGTGTCATTTCTGACCAGTACATGTCGACATGGTCAAAGGGGGGATGTCGACATGAAATAGTGAAATTTGATGACCATTTTGATTTTGTGAATAAAATTGTGTGTATATATATTTATATAATATACTAACATTTATTCAAGAGATAATATAAGCTAGATAACAGAAAGGAAATTCAATTTCATTGCATAGAAGAGTGATACAATGATTAATCATAAACAACTACATAAACACTCAAATTAAAACAAACTTAAACTAATTTGACATGATATGAAAATATAGAACTAGTTAGAGGATGATGAAGATGAAGATAATCCAAGTTTCTTGCTGACTTTGGAGAAAAACTTGTTCATCTTGGATGATATTTTGTCCAACTTCTTACTAACGGATCTTTTAAGAACCCGTTGATTCTCAACAATAATATTTTGGTTTTTGAGAATGGTTTTGTTGGTAGGATTTGAGGGATATTCAATACTTTCTAGGGATGTTTCACCTTCTTCTTCTTCTTCTATTTCCATTTCATCCCCTTCTTCTTCTTCCTCTTCCTCCTCTTCCATTTCTTCATGAGCCAAACGTTCTTCCTTTTCGGCAAGAGTTTCATAAGGTTGAAAAACATATGGGATTTTCATGAGAGAAACATTTGAGATATTAAAAACTTTTCTTGAAATAAATTCTTCTCCTTTGAAATTTACTCCAAAATAGTTGAAAATCCGAGTAAGGTAAATTCCATGATATAAAGTGTTTTCTCCCATTTCAAAATTTTTAGGACGAAGTTCATCCATAATAACTTGCGCCCAATTGATATCATAATTTCCGAAAATAGCAAAAAGTGCTTTGCACACTTTTGAAGTAGGATTGTTAAAATTTTCCGATCTTGGGATCAATGTATGTTGTAAAAGAAGATTGACAATTCTTGCTTTAGGACGAAAGTTTCGGTTTTTAAATTCAAAGTTTTCATCTCCTTCGAAAATATAATGAAATGTCTCACGATCATGTTCATCGATTTGAAAACTAGAAAGATCCATTCCCATGCTTTTGCAATTGAGAATGGTACCTAAAAGATCACAATTCAAAACAATTTTAGTGCCTTTGACACTACTCCAAATTTCATTATCATTTCCTTCATAAAATTCTCGATTGAGATTTGCATTGAAAATTTTAACAAGATTTGGGTAACAAACAAAATCATTTTGAGAAGAATCAATAAGACTAAGAATTTGATTGTTTGCAAAAAGAGTATCAACTTCATAAGAAGCAAAATCTTGAAAAATAGCAAACTTTCCGGGATGGACTTTTCCATAGTTAGCATAATTGATGTATGCTTTAATTGCCTCCAGATTATTGAAGAGTTGCTCTTTCAAGTTTTTGGAAAGTCTCATGGTGGAGGGGTTACTTGAAGAAGCCATTAAAGTAGAGAGTAGAGAGCTTGAAGTTTTGAAGAGAGAGTTTGAATTTGAAAATGAAAGTGAAAAGTTGTGATAAAAGATAGTGAATAAATAGGTTTTTGGAAGGCATGTTCTCTGGTCAAAAGATGCCTTTTCAGAGTATTGAATGAAGTGAAAAGGTTGAGGGAAATTCAACCATTTGAATTCAAATTTTGAATTTCAAAATCTGTACCCATGTCGACATCATGGTAGGGACCATGTCGACATGTGCCTGTGAATTTCTATGATTTATTTTTCTTAAATATTCTAATATATATATACTTATTAGTTTAATGTCTATATATATATATATATTTGGAATATTATTAGAATTATAGTATATTCCAGAAAATATTATTATATTATTAAAAATAATAAAAATAAAATAATAAAATGATAAAATAATAATAATAATAATAAAATAATAAAATTAAAATTCAATCAACACACCAATTCAGAATCAATCAATCAAGCAATCAATCATCTAATTCTAAGCATGCAATTTCAATCAATTGTATTGTAAATGTGTACCTTTTTCTGAGTCTGTTTTCTTTAATTCGTTGAAGTCGTGAACTGCAGTGAAACATAAATTTGAGTTATCTGTCTTCTGATCATCATCGCTTGAGGACGAGTCTGAGTCATCTAGAGTAGCAGTAAATGCTCGCTTCCATTTCTTTACTATATCATTGTTTATAAGAGGATTCTGCCTTTCTGGATACGGACAGTCTCTTTTGATATGGCCTGGTTCATCACAGTTGAAACATTTGACATTGTTTGGCACTGTAATCTGATTTCCAGAATTCTTATAGTTGTTTCTCTTGAGATTATTTATCTTTCTGTATTTCAGGAATTTCCGAAAATTTCTGGTCATAAATGCTATCTCTTCATCATTATCACTGTTTGAGTCTGATCCATCGGTTAATGCATTGAATGCCATTGATTTCTTTTCAGATGCTTTGCTTTCTCTTCTCCCGATCATTTGAACTTCAAATGACATTAGATTTCCAATTAATTCTTCTATCTTTAAAGTACTGTTGTCATTTGCCTCTTCGATTGCAAGTGTCTTTTGATCCCATTCTGGAGTGAGAGAATTTAAAATTTTTCTGACTTAATCTTCTTCCGAAAATTCCTTTCCCAAGGATATTAAAAAATGCACAATATCTTGAAATCGACTATACATATCTGAAATAGACTCGTTAGTATTCATTTTAAATAACTGAAAATGTTTTGTGAGCATGGAAATTTTGGTCTGTTTAACTTTGCTTGTTCCTTCGTGAGTCACTTGCAAAGTTTTCCAGATTTCATATGCAGACTTACAAACTGACACTCTATTAAATTCATTCCTATCAAGTGAACAAAACAAAATATTCATTGCTTTAGAATTATTTTGTGCAATAGTCTTTTGCTCAGTGGTCCACTGTGCAAAATTAGTTGTGGGTTCAGAATATTCAATTTGTGTGATATTCCAAGTTTCTAATCCTACAGATTGTAAATATATTTTCATCCTACATGCCCAATATGCATAGTTACTGCCATTAAAAAGTGGTGGTCTGGCAGTAGACTGACCTTCTACAAATGAACTAGTGACAGGGATACTAGTGTTAATAACAGTACCAGTGTTGGTAGCCATTTTGAAAACTTTTCAAAAATCAGATTATGAAACTTTTGAAAACCTTGCTCTGATACCAAATCTAAGTATAAATATATTATATTTAAAAGATAGTTTAAAACATACGAAGTTTAAAACAGACGAAGTTTAAAAACAAGAATATTTAAGGCTAAAACATCTTTTTTGAAAAATCTTTTGAAAAGATAATTTTTAAGGCTAAAACATTTTGAAAATTATTCCGAAGTTGTTTTGAAAAAATATTTTGAAGTAGTTTTGCAAGCTTCTTCCTGCAGAGTATCTCATCATGTCAGGACTCGAGAACTTGTACAAAACAAGGATGTTCGTGGGTTTGTAAGCCACTTGTCGTAGATTTGTAAGCTACTTGTCGTGAGTTTGTAAGCCACTAAAAAGGTAGAAATGGATTCCATCCCAAAAGAAAAATGGAGTGAAGATTTTAGTGCTATTATGAAGTTTTAACATAATTCTAGACTCAATACTTATCTTGAACTCTTGAACTCTTGATAATCTTGATACTCATGAGTCTTCAATCTTGATATCTTGAATCTCTATACTGTACAGTCTTCATTCTTTGTACCTGCATGGTTAAATCCTGCATATACATATATATCTAAACTATAATGTTAGTATTTATATTTTATAATCTTATTCTAAGGTTGTTGTCATCAAAACCATCATCTCAAGGACTAACACGCTCTACTTTCCATTTCATTATTTTATTGTTTCTACAAATCTACAGATCTTCCATGTCCTGGCTGCCAAACTCTAGGAAGCAATGCCGCTATGGAGCAATAATCGATATCTACTGAAATTCTATCGGCTACCAACATTCCAAGGCTTGATGCTCAAGTTATTGGTGCACTTGATGATGAAAAGGCCAACGACCAGCTGTTGCCAGATGAATCAGATGACGTTGTGATCACCGGTGCCTCTGAATGTACCGATGAGCTTAGCCTGATGGAGCGGAGAGATTGGAGTTATTGAAGAAAAAAGCTAAAGCTGAACCCGCTGGTGTGGACATCGATGATCCAAACCTCATCCCACTATAAGTCATTCCACCCAGCGGGTCGGTTCTCAAAGAACTCCTTCCAACCATTAAAAGCTCTCCTGCCAAGGGTGGTAAACGATCGAAGAGAAGGACATGTGGAAGCTCATGTGGTGCCACTCCTAATAAATCGAAAAGAGAAAAGAGGCAAAAGAAATAGCCATCAATTCAGCTTAGTTTGTATATAGCTTGTATAGTCACTTTTCTCTTTTTGTTGGCCATGATTGCACGGGTACAGCCCCCGCTTTTGAATAAACTTGTACCACAATTTTCAAGTTTAATGTGCAAATAAAAGTTCTTTATTTTCTGTCTAACTCTTATGTGAATTTTGTTTAAGTAGTCGAGCTATTACTTTTTCGTTTAATGTACTTGTAATTCATTGCTCGTTAATTTGGATAATCTTCCATTAATTTTCATTCAAGGCCTCCATGTTGTCGTAGCCTCAAGTTGTATCAAACACTGGGCTCGAGCCCTAGTGTTACTCCATCGGATTCAGCGGTTTGAGTGATTATACTCTTGCCTACAGTCTCGGGTTAGCGGAGTTAGATAATGGATGGTTGAACTCCATCCTTAGGAGTTATACTCCTCCTGTCAATTTTAGGTTGAAATTTATGGTGTAGTGAGTGGTCGAACTGCACTCATCTATTTGTTCATACTCATATTTGCACTCTGGGGATAAGAGTTAGTTAGCGGGTGATCGGATCGAACCCAATTCGTGTTTATACTCCAGTCCACACTATGGGGACTTAGAGTTGTTTCAAAAAATAATCGAATCGACTTTCCTTAATTGATGGATTTGCCCCCAAGTCTTGGGTTTAACTTAGCGAGCGATCGGTCATATTACGATCGCTTTTGATTCATATCTGTCCTATCGCTTGGTAGGATTAATTTGGTTATCGGATGGTCAAGTCACATCCATTCCACGTTAGGTATTCTATCCATCGGGTTGTGAGTGAGAATCATCAAATGAATGGTCAGACCATGATCATTTTGTTTAGTTCAATCATGAACTTATGTAATCGGCCAACTCCAAACTCTGGGCACCTGCTCGGATATGTCAATATTAGTTGGTCGGGTATCATAAACAATATGTAATGCTACAATGATCACAGATATGAAGGAAATGTCAAACTTTATTAGCCAAATGGAAAGGAATGGCATAATTTTCTTATTACATATTTGGGAAATCAAATGCTAAGGAAAATTTGAAAATTGAATACAATTGAATAAAAAAAGATTAAACTATGTGAAATAGCATCATAAATGCTCGCTATTCCATGCCCTTGAGTGTGTGACACCATCAATAGTCACTAGCTTGAAAGTTCCCTCTCCAAGCCTTTGTTCAATGATATATGGTCCTTCCCAATTAGGATTCATGTGTGATGGGGTAGGGAAAACCCGTTTCAAGACAAGATCGTCAATTTCAAACGTTCTAAGTTGGACTTTAGTGTTGTAGTATCGGGCAACTTGGTGTCCATATGCAGCTACCATCAAATCAGCTTCCTCACGCTTCTCATTTATAAAGTCTAGAGATTCTAAGAGGAGATCTCTATTCGTTATAGGATCGTAGTAGGTCACTCAATGAGAAGGGACTTTGAGGAATGATGGCTTCAGAGCCGTAAGCAAGGGCGAATGGAGTATGGCCAGTCGCGGACTTATGGGTGGTTCTGTAAGCCGTTGGGAGTCCATCCACCTATTTACATCTAGCCTTTTCCAAATGCTTCTTCAAAATGCACTTTATGATTTTGTTTACAGCTTCAACTTGCCCATTTGCTTGAGGGTAAGCAACTGTCGCAAATCTCTTTTCAATATGATGCCGACGGCAGAAGTCTTTGAATTCAGCGCTGTCAAATTGAGTCCCATTGTTAGTTACAATGTTTCGTGGAAGGCCAAAACGACAAATGATGTTTCAGACAATGAAGTTGATTACTTTCTTTGTCGTAATCATGGCTAAAGGTTCCGCTTCGACCCATTTGGTGAAGTAATCAACTGCTACAATGGCGTACTTCGCACTACCTTTTGAGATTGATACGGAACCGATAATGTCTATGCCCGATATGGCAAACGGCCATGGACTAACCATTTGTGTGATTTCTGTTTGCGGAGCTCTTGGAACTTTTACATACATTCGGCACTTGTCGCATCGATTAGCGTAATCAACAACATCTCAGTTGACATTCGGCTAATAATTTCTATAACGGAGTATTTTCTTTGCTAAGGTTTGCCCCTGATGTGATCGCCACATTCCCCTTCATGAAATTTCTTTAGGACTCTTTTTATTTCATCATAATCGATACACCGGAGTAGGGGAACGGAAAAATCCTTTCTACACAGGACTCCTTCCTAAATAATATACAATGAAATTTTGCGAAGGACTTGTTGTCTTTCATTCCTCCGTTCGGGAAGGACTCCCTGTTGCAAATAGTCTTTAATCGAAGTCATCCATGACTCCTTCTCAGGCTCCGTCTCTAGTACCCAGTCGATTTCCATCTAGTTTATACTCGAAGCGTCTAGTACGTCAACTAGAATCAAGCCCATTTGTTGTGATCCCCGGTGCTAGAAAACTGTTCAAATGAGTCGGCCTCTTTGTTTTGATCCCAAGGGATGTACGTGATGTCATAATACTCAAAGTCGGTCAATAAATCTTGAACTCTGATAAGGTACGGGGTGAGTTGTTGTCCTTTAGCCTGGTAATCTCCCTTGACTTGGTATACCACAACTGGGGATCATAAAAGATTTCAAGAGAATTTATCCCCTGTTCTCTGGCAAGTTTAAGTCTAACAATCAGGGCTTCATAATCAGCTTTGTTGTTCGTTGTAGGGAAGTCAAGCTTCAAAGCATAGAAAATTGATCATCTTCTAGAGTTACTAACACAATTCTGGCTCCAAAACAAAGATCATTAGATGCTCCATCCGTATACATTTTCGACCGAATGGTAGTGGCTCCATTGCTTTCTGGGAAATCATCCTATACAGTGAATTCTACTATAAAGTCTGACGGTGCCTGTCCCTGGATGACTCTCCAAGGAAGATAAGTGATTTTGAATCGAATCAGTTCAATGTTCCTCTTGAGTAACCTTCTAAACGTCTCAAGTCGCTATTGGACCTGTCGTAACGGTTGATCGATGTAAACATTGAGGGGATGAGCCTGAAAATACAGTCGGAGCTTTTGTTAAGAAATCAACAAGCAGTACACCAATTTTTCTATTTTTGGTAGTTCCTTTCTACTCTTGTTAATTGCTTACTAACATAATAGACTTGTCTCTAGATCTGATTCTCCTCTCGAAGCAGTGTGACACTTATAGCGTGTACCGACACGACCAAGTAGATATACAAGTCTTGGTGATCCACCAGCTTTGACAAGATGGGAGGTCTCTCTAAGTGGTTCACCAGAGCTTGGAATGCATCTTCACACTCCTGTATCCATTCAAAGTTCCTTTTCCCTCTTCTAATCAGGTCGAAGAAAGGAATCCATTTATCAATGGCTCTGGAAATAAACCAGCTTAGGGCGGTAATTTTCCTATTTAGGCTATGTACTTGTTTGATAGTCTTTGGCACTTAGATGTTGAGAATAGCTCGAATCTTCTCGGGGTTAGCTTCGATTCTGCGAGCGTTGACAATAAAACCCAAGAACTTTCCTAATGAAACGCCAAAGGAACATTTCAGAGGATTAATCTTTATTTTGTAGTATCGGAGGATGTCAAACATCTATGCTAGGTCTCTAATATGGTCGCTTAATCGTCGTGACTTCACGAGTATATCATCCACATATACCTCCATCGTCCTTCTATGACCTTTAAACATTCGGTTGACTAGGCATTGATAAGTTGCTCCAGCATTCTTCAATCCAAATGGCATTACCACATAGCAATACAATCCAATGTCGGTAATGAAGCTGGTGTGCTCCTTATCGGGAATGTGCATCGGGTTTGGTTATATATAGAGTATGCATCCATGAAAAATAACAACTTGTGTCCTGCGGTTGAGTTACCAACTGGGCGATCTTTGGAAGGGAAAACTGTCTTTTGGGCACGCCTTTTTTAAGTACGAGTTTTCAACGCATGTCCGCCATTTTCCATTCGGCTTTCTCACAAGTACAGGATTAGATACCCATTTAGAGTAAAGGGCGTCGCGAATATACCCATTGCGTTTGAGCCTATCCACCTCCTCTTTAAGGGTAGCAGATCTCTTTGGACCATGCCACGCCTTTTTTGTTTCACCGGGACTTGCCTCGGGTCGATTTTAATGCATGGTTCACAAACGGTAGGCGAGATACTACACATGTCAAAATGAGTCCAAGCAAACGCATCAATATTCGCTCGGCGAAAGCTAGCATGTTCTTTCAACATCGAAGCCTGAGCTGTGATCTGATCTTTAAGCCCCGTGATGGGTCGTCATGGCTGATCGTGATGTCAATCGTCAGCTCAAGTGGTAGAGCCTTGGTCTCTTTGGGCTCCTCCTCATCATCCCTCGGATCTATGTCTTTAAAGAACCGACTGTGGTGCCCGAGCCAAGGCCCAAGCGCTGGTTGTCAATCTTCGATGATTTGGATGCGAAGAGACTTGTCCACACACTTACCTTTCTCCTTCCATTGAGCATCCCTCAATTCAACTACATAGCAGGCACGTCTGGTCGCCTGATCATCATGCACAAATCCAATGCCGTTATCAGCTAGGAACTTCAAAATCAAATGCCATGAGGCAAGAGCTACTCGGAATCCAGCTTGGACTAGTCAGCCCAGAAAAGCATTGTATGGAGAGTCAACATCCAAGACAACAAATGGGAACATCCGCACTCTCTTGCGGTCACCTTTTCCCAAATCTGCGGGTAACTCGACATATCTGATAGCTTCGGTTGCAGCATCGTTAAAGCCATGAATGCGGGCTTTAGACGGTTTCAAGTCCTTGGCTTCCATCCTCATCTGGTCGTAAGCCTTTTCGAAAATTATATTTACGGAACTTCCATAATCAACCAAGATCCTCCTCACTAAGGCGGGGCCGATCATTGCCGAAATGACCATTGGGTCGATCGTCGGTGCCTCCACCTTGTTTGCATCTCTGTTTCTGAATACAACATCGTCTGCCATTGTGCGTTGATGTTTTGTCGGAGCCACATCTTCTGTATTTTAGCAACACTCAAAATTCATATGCTTGATTGTGTTAGCATAGTGCTCCATCTCATGCTAGTTCTTATCAACTGGGTGCGGTCCTCCGACTATTATATTGATCACTAATCTTCCACTAGTCCGCACAGGTTTCGCAACCCTGTGCGAAGCTTGTCCTCAGTTGGGCTCGGATGTCCCATGTCCGCCATAATACGTTGCTTTAACAAACTACTTCAATTTTCTTTTTCGAATTAGTTTCTTAATAACATCTTAAAGATGCCTACATTCATTTGTGTTATGACCATAACATTCGTGGAACCAACAATATTTCCCGGTTTGTTTTTGTTTCTCCGTCGATTCTTTCGGAGGTGGCTTCCTATACTGCATGGTATTGCATGTAGACAAGTAGATGTTCTCTAGAGATGTATTCAATGGTGTGTAGGTATCATACATTGGAACCCTTGGATTTCCTCTTTCGGAATCCCTCTTTCGCTTACGGTTCCTATCACCGCCTTTCTTTTGCTGATTAGGTTTATTTTGGACATTTACTTGAACTTTTTTGGAACATTCCCCAGACTGTTTCACTACAATGTTACTCTGCACTCGCTCTCCACTTGGTCCCACAACATTCTTCTTCCTTGAGCACCTAGCTTCCTCTTTCCTCAAATATTGAGCAGTTTTTGGATTGAAATTCTCCAACATTGCAGGTGGTTTGCCAGCTAACCAATTGCCAAAGTCAGATTCTGGGTCATCCCTCTTGTTACCGCCATCAATATTGAATAATAATTCGTATTATTGACTTCTATGACGGCCATATGAAAGCTCTCCAAATAGTCTTTCAGCGATTCTCCCAGAGCCTGGATCATGCTGGATAGGGACATTACATCTTTGGGGCAAGTTGCGTGCATATGGAATTGCTCCATAAATTTTGTTGCTAAATCATCAAATCTAGAGATTGACCGTGGGGGTAATCTTATAAACCAAATCATTGCTATGTCGTAGAGAGTAATAAGAAAACATCTACATTTTGTTGTACCATCAGCTCGTGCAAAATCCATCAGCCATTCATATCTCATGATATGCTGCCTGGGGTCGGTTTTTCCCTCGTAGGTAGGCATCGACATCGCGCTGAACCTCCTTGGATACTCCGCATCTAAGATATGAACGGGGTATGGCTTCTCCCCCAATCATTATTAGTTAAGCCTTGGCTCTCCCTCACTAGCTATCTAAGCATAGCCAACAAGTCTGACATTTAGATAGTTGAGCAAAGCGGTGGTCATGCTCCACCTCACATGAATGGTCCGGTCAATGTCTATAGGTCATTCCATGCCTTCTTGGCTTAACATCCTCATGATGTATATCACGTACATTCACTTCATCGTCACTCCAAGGAGGTAACTGATCTGTATCCGCCTGTACTCCAGCATTTGAATCAATCGCAGATGCTACAACTTGTGCTCGAACATGAAAAGGCAAGCTTCCTCCTCTAGAGGAGGGATCGACACCGATCGGTCTTGGCAAGCCAGTTTGGTTTGCCTATTGATGTCCTGAAGCTTCTTCGTGATATTTATCAATTCTACGACGTCTGCGTCTATATTAATCATTTAACAAACTAGAACTCTCCGATGCAAAATGAGGGTTGGCTCCCTCTTAGCTTTCCCACGGTATTGATCACTAAGTTGATTCATTAGATTGATATTGGCTTAAATCCGCTGGTTCAACTATCGGCGGTTATCCACCAGCTCTCTAATCAGATTCTGGAAATCAACTCTTGCGATGGAATCAGCCGGATTCTGGACATCAACTAGATTGGCGGCATTCAAATCTACTAGTTGATTACTTGAGCCTCCTTGCTGGATGCTAGCATTCTCGTTTCCTTTTGAATTTTGAGAGATAGATCTGGTATTCCTAACCAAGGGATCCAAATAGAGCTGAGAATCTTCTTTCTCAGTGAAGGCACCAAAATATTTGCACCAAAAATTGGCACAAACACCCAATAGAGATTTTGTAGAGAAATAAATGAAGAATACAAAATGGAACAAAGGAAACAAGTAATTAAATAATGGAAAATCAAAGCAATAACAAGAATACAACGATTTATAGTGGTTCGACATTGTTTGCCTACGTCCACTTTGAATAGATAACTTTATTAATCACTTAGAAATTGAGTACAAGAGGGTCCGTTTAAAAATCCTTCGTTACCATAGAGTACAAAGCAACCAGCATCATAATAGTCCTGAAAATGAACAATCAAGCCTGTATTTATAGGGAAAGATGGCGAAATATCTCCTTGAAAATTTGGAAGAAGGATCTCCAAAACCATATGGACCTATAAGAGGGATCGCATGGCCCAAATCCCAAGGAATAGGGATCGGTGTCGATCCCTATTTTGGAAGAATTTGGGAGTGCGATCCCTATAGGAGCTTTCCCATGTTATAATATGATTATCGTCCATGGTTCATGCCAATTGGATTTGTAGAACTTGAGTTATTGCTCAATCTTTACTGCAATGTGAGTTGTTACCTGATTTTGGCCAATCCCACTTGCTTAGTCTTTTTGAGGTGCGATCCTTAGGGTAGGCTCCTTATGGCCCCTACATCTTGTTTCCAAAATTTCATATGCATCAGACTTATGGATTTCGAGATATTGATTTTTTTCCACTAAATTGCACTTGTTCGGCTTAAGCCGATCCCTATTATTGAGAGTGATTATAGCCGATCCCTTCTCCATATTAGACTATATTCCATACTTAGATCGTTTTGTATAGCATACCTCTTGATTCCGTTCGATCACGGCTTCATATTACCATCTGTACTCGGCTTTTGGACCCCACAACCATCATTCTAGTCTTACTGGCCTTAATGATAGTCGAATCTAACTTGTCCAATCAGTTTGGATATAGTCGGGTCAAAACGTCGGATAAATGTATGGCTACCTTCTCCCACTAACACATAGGACCCTAACAGAGGAAGTGGGTACCAATTAAACCTTTACTATTTTGTAGGTACCCAAAAATAAAGTTAAAAGCAAGGAGAAACGGATATTCGTTAGTGGATGCTCCAAGCATATGACGGGAAAAGCACAGATGTTATCAAATATATTTATATTGATGGTGGCACTGTGACATTTGGAGATAACTCAAAAGGATTTTTTATCGGCATTGGAGACGTCATCATTGTCGGTATATCCACTTCTCCCCTTATTACTAATGTTTTGTAGTAAAAAATTTAAAATATAAATTATTAAGTATAAGTCAATTATGTGATAAAGAATTTAGAATCAATTTCGAAAAAGATAAATGGAGTATATTTAAGCAAAATAAAATTTTAATTTTGAAGGATTAAGAAAACGAAATATTTATGTTTTAAATATGAATATTAAAAACAATAGTGATTTATGCCTTACTGCAAATCATAAGGACCCATGGCTATGGCACAAATGCTTTTGTCATGTAAATTTTAGATATATAAATAAATTAGCAAAAAATGATTTAGTAAGAGGATTACCCAAATTAAATTATAAAGTTAAAAATCTATGTGATGCTTATCAACTTGGAAAATTAAAGAAAAGTTCTTTTAAATCTAAAAAAGAAATTACTACCAAACAACCACTTGAATTACTTCATCTAGATTTATTTGGTCCAACTCAAGTATGATCGCTAAATCATAACAAATAGGTATTTGTTATCGTCGAAGATTTTTCATGATACACTTGGACATTATTTTAAAAATAAAAATGATATGTTTGAAATGTTTAAAATCTTTGCTAAAAGAATTAAAAATTTAATGAACATAAAAATTAAAAGTATAAGAAGCGATCATGCGGAGAATTTGAAAATGATATTTTTGATAATTTTTGTAATAAAAAGGGTTAGTCATAATTTTTCGTTTTCATGAACACAACAACAAAATGCTGTAATAGAAAGAAAAAACCGAACACTACAAGAATGTGCATGAACATTACTTAGTAGCAGCAGTTTACCAAAGATTTTTAGGGCCGAAGCTGTTGCTACTGCATGTTATGTATTAAATCGTGTAACACTTCAACCTATGACTAAGAATACATATTATGAAAAGAAATTAGAAAGAAACCTAAGGTATCATATTTTTGTATTTTTTGTTCTAAATGCTTTATTTTGAATACTAAAGAAAATCTTGGAAAATTCGATCCAAAAGCCGATGAAGTAATTTTTGTTGGATATTTGGAATGTTGCAAAGCATATAGAATTTCTAATAAAAGAAAAACACTATTGAAGAAAGTCTTCATGTTTCTTTTGACGAAGATTTTAAGAATACCAAAAATGACGATGACGATGAAGTTTTAAATAATAATAGTATTAATAATACTTCTACAACTGAAAACAATAATATCATAAATAATAATGATAATCTTTTGAGATCACCACCTCGAATCTTAAAAGATCATCCAATTAATAATGTAATTGGTGATTTAAACACAAGAATTTCAACTAGAAATCAATTAAATCAAATAAGTCATGTTGCATTTATATCTAATTTTGAACCTAAAAGTTATAAAGAAGCATCAAAAGATGATTTTTGGATTATCGCAATGCAAGAAGAACTTAATCAATTTGAAAGAAAAGATGTATGAGAAGTCGTACCAAGGCCAAATTATCAATTCGTAATAGGAAAATAAATGAGTATTTAAAAATAAAGTAGATGAAAATGGAAATATTGTTTGTAGTAAAGCATGATTAGTTGCTCAAGGATTCAACCAAGAAGAAGGAATTGATTATGAAGAAACATTCGCTTTTGTAGCACGCCTTGAAGTTATACGAACATTACTTGCTTTTGCATGTCATCATAATTTTAAATTATTTCAAATGGATGTTAAAAGTGCTTTTTTAAATGGTTTCATAAAAGAAAAAGTATATGTTGAATAACCACCTTTATTGTTCATGAAAATTATCCGGAACATATTTTTAAACCTAAAAAGGCATTATACGGATTGAAACAAGTACCCCGTGCTTGATATGAGAGACTAAAAACACATTTACTAAATTCCGATTTTCAAATTGGGAAAATTGATTTTATATTATTTATAAAAAGAGAAGATAATAATATACTAGTCGTATAAATATATGTTAATAATATCATATTTTGATCAACTAACGAGAAACTATGTAATGATTTCTCTAACATAATGAAAAATGGATTCGAAATGTCGCATATGAGAGAATTAAATTTCTTTTTAGGTCTACAAATAAAACAACTAGAAAATGGAATTTTTATAAATCAAGAATAATATTATAGATAATTATTAAAACGATTTGGAATGAATAGTACTTCAAGTAAACCAACTCCAATGAGCATGAGTTTACATTTAGATAAAGATGAAAATGGAAAGGATTTCGATCAAAAATTAGACCGAAGTATGATCGGATCTATGTTATACTTAACGGCTAGTAGACCGGATATTATGATGAGCGTTTGTCTATGTGCAAGATTTCAAGCACAACCTAAGGAGTCACATCATCGAGTGGTTAAATGAATTTTACGATACATAACCAACACCAAAGATTACAGACTTTTCTACCCGAAAGACAACTCTTTCGAACTTTTATCATAAAGTGATGCAGATTTCGATGGTTGCAAGACAAATAGAAAAAGTACAAGTGGGACATGCTATTTTATCAATCAATCTATGGTTTTATGGTTCAATAAAAAGAAAAATTGTGTTTCTCTCTCGATATGTGAAGCTGAGTATATCTCAGGAACCTTAACTTGTGCACATGAAATTTATATGCAACAAACACTTCAAGATTTTGGTAAAATTATAACTGATTCTCATATATACTGTTAGCACCAAAATTGGTCACTAACCTCGTTGAGAAAGATTGTGTAGAGATGTAAGTGATGAAGTTAAATTAAATAAGGAAGAATATGCTAATTTAAATGCAGAAAGTAAGAACACCGGATTTATAGTGGTTCAGCATAACTGCCTACATCCACTTTGAGTTTTGATCTTTATTTCTTTCATAAGTAGTTGAATACAGATACCATCCATATATTAATTACTTGAATACAAGTTTGAACTGAAAATAATAAGTCTTGAAAGTGGCAGAGTCTCCCCATTGTTCTCCCTAAAAAAGATCCATTTCATTGTGCCCCTGCCCTTCTATTTATAGAGGAAGATGGGTTGGACTTCCTTCATGGGCTTAGGAGCAAGGTGCCTCTGCCCATAGTGGGTGAATCTGCGCACCAGGCCAGGCAGGTCGAATGCTCTTGTTTTATTGTGGGCCTGACAACTTGCTACCACCTCCAGTCTCTCCTTGATCAGAATCTTGTCTAGTGCTAATGATAATTTCTTCAACCGTCGTTTTGTAACCGGGCCAAGATGCCGGTTAACATATACTATGATAATACCAATGCTATAAATTTATCTAAGAATCCAATTAATCATTCTTGCACAAAACATATCGATGTTCTTCAACATTTCTAAGAGATAATGTAGAAAATGGAATCATTTCCCTTGAATTTGTTAACACTAAAAATCAAATTGCCGTTATTTTCACTAAACCTTTATGTGAATCAACTTTTATAAAGCTACAGCGAGACCATGGTATATGTTCATTTAATGAATTAATTAGTATATGTCACATTTATTTATTATTATAAAGTTTGAACACAATTTTTTCTGTATAAGATTTTAATTAAAATTATTTTTAGTCAAATCTTTCAACAACCATAACAAAAACCATTAAAAATTTATGGTTAAAACAGTTCTATCCATACAAAAATTTTCCTATAAATAGACTATACATTCTATTTATACATAAACACTTGGTTAAAGAAAAATAAAATAGGAATATTATTTATAAACTTAGAAAAACTATACATGTCTTCCGATCACGATTCCACTTACTCAACCATCGACTTAAGCACCTTCATCAAATAGCACCTACATATCACCAACAAAAATCACACCTCCGTCAATCGATCACCCTCGCTAAATATTATGGCATCACCTACATACCACAACGGCTACTCTCCGAATGAAAAGAAAGCTAAACGTGTGAGGAATGCGAAATATGGATCTTAAGGCTAGGAATAACACTAGAGGGGGGGTGAATAGTGTTTTTAAGAAATTACTAATTCTTTTTGAGTTTATGTTAATTTGAACACAAATGTATGCAATATTCAGACACAAATATAATCACAGGAACAAACACAGATGCAGAAATAAAGTAAATGCAGTAAAGGAAAGAACACACCGGATTTTATACTGGTTCGGGGTAACCCTACATCCAGTCCCGCACAACTAAGTACAGATTTCCTTTCAAAAGCAATTCAACAATTACAACACTCGGTTTCAAGGCTACGAGGTACACCATCCAGAATCACAATCCTCTGGGTAGAGATACTTGATTTCCGGGGCAACAGGTTCACCCAATTGATTTCCAAGGCTACAATCACACCTTTTCTCGCTTGATTGATTTCCAAGGCTACAATCACACCTTTTCTCTCTAGATAGATTACAAAGAAGCCTATAACTCTGAATAGCACTTGGATCTTGTTGAGATAGTGATAGAGAATCAAACCAGAGATAATCTAGTTAGATACGATGTTGATTTCGGCAGAGTGATGATAGAATTTTGAGTAAGTAAATGTGGAAGAAGAAGAGAAGTAAAAAACCAGAAAATATGATATAAAATTCGTTGAAACTAATCCCTATTTATAGAAGAACAATAGTCATGTCCATTCGTGAAAGGTTATGGCGAATAGACACTTCTTTTGAAATTCAAATTTTGAAACTAACCGACACTATGTCGACATGGGGTACTAGGGCATGTCGACATCCCAAAGGAAAATTTGATGTTTTGATTTTCTTTGAAAATAACCTTTATCTTATATTAAAACTATTTTAAACTTTATAAATATACTTGACTATTGATAAAATACATAGATAAATATAGAGAACAATATATATATATATAATTTTACTATAATTTTATATTTAAATCTAAGTATAAATATATTATAATTAAAAGATAGTTTAAAACAAACGAAGTTTAAAAACAAGAATATTTAAGGCTAAAACATCTTTTTGAAAATCATTTGAAAAGATAATTTTTAAGGCTAAAACATTTTGAAAAGCAATTTTGAAAATCATTCCGAAGTTGTTGAAAAACATTTTGAAGTAGTTTGCAAGCTTCTTCCTGCAGAATATCTCATCATGTCAGGACTCGAGAACTTGTACAAAACCAGGATGTTCGTGGGTTTGTAAGCCACTTGTCGTAGGTTTGTAAGCTACTTGTAACAACCCGGTTTTTCGCGTCAGTTTTTAAATGACGATTAAATCTTTTTTACTGCTAACGCAGATTTGATTCAAGTTTAAATTCATTCGAAAATTTGTTAAAAGAATTGTTTGGGCCTTTAGATGTAAACGGGTCCATTTTGTTTGTTTGCCCTGACCGTGGTTATTACCTAGGGCATAATGGTTCCCCCTGATTCATTCTTTTAGCAACCACAAAACAAATGAAAGAATTATAAATGGTGGCGGCCTCGTTTACCTCGTTCGTCCCCAAAAATTAGGGCTTCCTGATATCTCGAAGTGCTGGCTTAGCTTAATCGAATCAGTGAGTATTCGCGTGGAGCCTCGTCAATCGTTCATCCACGTGAGCGCGTTCGGCTGCTCCAATCCGTCGAAGGGGAATTCGAGCTTGGCTTCGATCGACTGAGAGGTGCCACAGCTTCAACTCGGAGGTGTTCAATCCTCAAATTCGTGTCGTTCGAGTTTGATTCTTGCTCTAAGTGATCATTGTCCCTTTGAGGTCGCTCGACAGCAAATCTGAGTGGTTCGTCGAAAATAGGTGAGTGATAATCTCGCTCACATCTAGTTCAACTCTATGTTATTTCTGAGTTGAGTTCTTGTTCTCGTTCATATGATTTTCTGAATTTTTTGGGTTTTGCTGATTTGAGTTACATTGTAACATTCGCTTTGAAATACCGTTGTTTCATTGTTCTTGACTAGTGCTAGTTCGATTGAGCGTTGCTCGATCTCATCTCGGTCATTCGAGTATATTGTAGTGTTGATGATTTTTGGGTTGTCGACTTTGGCCATTCTTCGGCCACTCGATTTTGTTAAAACTGTACCCTGATCTTCAATTGCTTTGTTGTCTTCAGCCTTAACTCAAATTTTGTTTTCATCCGTGACTTCGACATTGCTTTACATTTGTCTTCGGTCACTCTGATTTTGTTGTGGAAATTTCTGGGGTTTTGGGTCTGCAGTAGCCTTGGAATTGGGTGGGTTGTTTTTATCACATTATTTATTATCTTTGACATTGCATTTCTTAAATGGGAAATCTTTGTTCAAACGTATCACCAGTGGTATATTTCTCTTGTGACGTGATCTGGTTCATGTCTGCGTTTACTTCTGTCCATAGTACTTCGAGTTTTGTTGCATTCATTCATCACCAGGATGTTTGGAGTCTGATATTTCCGTGTACAGCTGCATTCGTGATTGCATTGAGGCTCACTGCACTCGTATCTCGCCATTGCTAGCTGCTGTACACATTTGTATATCTCTCTTTGTTCCATTTGATATAGACATGTATGTGTATACTTATATATATTTGCATACATGTAAAAATTGTACTTGCTTGGCTTTGGGATTATTCCAGCTAGCCACATCGAGTTTTAAATTGTTTTAAAACTGCTGCCTTGCGTGATTTTGTCTCATCCTTGGACACTACAGCCCTGGATATGTATGTGTTCTTGGGAAGTTTTAGTTGTTTCGGTTGCCATGGGTTTGGTTATGAGATGGTTGTTCTTTTCCTGTTCACCACGACTTTGACTTTAGTTGATTCCTGATTTTGTCTTCATTGAATTGGTTATACTGTTTTAGTATCAGCAGTTAATAACTGTTTCACTGTGTGAAAATTGCAACTACATTTTGATTCGAACCCCCTTGCTTTGATATCAGTCTCTTCTGGTTTCATTGTATAATATAAGTTAGTCTGCATTGGTAGTTGCATTCCTTTGTATCCGAGTATATATTTGCATCGGGTTTGTTCTGGGTTATAACTGGACCTGAACTTGTAGTCCTCATTGTATACGCTTTGAGTCAGGGTTGTTGTGTGCTGTTCACTGGCGCATACTTGTTGGTTTGTGGTTTTACTTCCTTGACATGTTAAGTATTCAGTAGCAGTTACACTTCATATTATCTGTGCATTTGAGCCATATTGCAACCGCAGTTGCACTTCAGTTGCGTGTATACATGTACACACCTGTTCACTTAATTCATTGTTGTATTGTGTTCACGTGATTACTTGAGTTCACATATGTTAGTGATGTCTTACTCACTATTGCCTAGTTTACATATATGAAGTGTTCATCTCTGATGGCACTGTCCAATGTTGTTTGAGACTATTTACCTCGTGACAGTGTCAGGTCCATATTACTTTTGCACTGTTCAGTTTCATGTTGCCCTCTAGTTCTGTCCTCCGTTCTTTGAGACACTTAGTATAAGTGTACATCACTGGCTCTTGTTTTACTTGTTGCCAGTTGAGCTTCACTGTTCATCTGACTGTTTCTTGCTCCTGACTGTTTCTTTGTTCGAATTGGCATTGCTTTGAGTTGTTGTTGACCATATGCGGTTGTGTTTGCACTTTATTTATCAGTGCATCACTCGCCTCTCTTGTATCGCTTTTCACTGATCTGTCTTGATCTGGGCTATCGTTTTTATGGCGCACTTGCTTGGCCATTTTGTACTTCTGGCCTTTGTTTGGTTCTGGTCTTGCTTGTGTTGTTGCCTTTGTTGGTTCGTGATTATTTCAAATTGATTTTTGAGATTTTACAGCGAGTTGAATCCGGTCTCAAAGACCCGGGTTTGACCCTGTAAGTTTATTTATGTTGACTTCTACCGTTTTGATTGCTGTTAGTTTCCACCGTCGTGATGATTTCATGTACTGTGTGGCGAGGCAGTGCACGCGTGCGTGTGCTGCAGCCACCCAGAAATTTGATGTGTTTGATCATTTTAAGATTTCTGATTTGTTGATTTACACTGCTTAGTGTTATATTTGTCGTTATCCAATTCTCGTATCGAGAGTTGAATATACGAGATTTCTGCGACTGTCGTCTATTTGACGTTTGATTATTATTGCTCCTATGCACTAATAACTGAGTTTGAATTAGACTGACCCGTGTATTATTTTCTTTTGAATGTAATACTCGGGTCAGACCCGAGTATTTCAGGTTGTAGATTTCTTTCTTTGAGTTGCTGTTCGGGATTGAAGACTTTTCACATCTTCTGAAGTTGTCAGAGTCATTTTGTCATTGTATAGAATGATATGTATTCATGTATATTAGTCGATAATGTACTTGTATATATAACTTCTAGAGTCGACAGTTGTAGTTGTATCATATGTATAGTGTCAACTATGTATTAACTGACATCAGTTATATATATCTGAGACTTTTGTTTTTATCTGTGTTCCGCATTTATATTATCTGTGTTATTGTTATATCTAATGTCCTAAACTATTATGAACCGTCGTAGTTCGTTTTATACTAGTATTGGGTGTGTCGATGGGAGTAAATAAATAATAGAAGAAAAATAAAAAGAATGTACCACTCCTATCGAGATAACCAATATTAGTGTAAGGCCAATTATGGATGGTCGCTCCCATCCAGCCTTATTCTTCGTAATAATAGACAGTATTTCCTTTAATACTCTTTGTTATTATGAGCATAGAGGTGGGGCGTCATAGTTGGTATCAGAGCTTGGGGTTTATGGACATAATATAAAACATAACTTGGATGGAACATATGTTACAACTATTGGTCGATGTTTTAATTGTGGTTGAGTCAAAACTAAAGTTTTGAAATTTTGATGAAATTTTTAAATATCGTTATTTAAAAATAAAAGTGGAATTGTGTTTTGTTGTTTGGATGAAATTGTGTTCTGATGATTTGATTGATTTGTGTTCTATTTATCAGAGTGCGCAGCGGAAACAGTGAAACTGTCTTCGCTGAGTACAACTGATAATCTTTTTGATTTAAGAATCAAAATACGAAATTGATATGAATTCCAATTGTTGTTTACATAGATGTAATTATTTGTTTCTTTGAGAATTTTGAATCCAAATTGAGAATTCGAAGAAATTACAGTTATGAGATTTTTGTTGAAATTTCCGCTGGCTTTCTTTTGTACTAATCATCTATTGATTAGATTTTGCTGTTTTGAATTATCTTCATTGAAGATACATTCGAATGATTTCTTTGTTCATTTTATAGTACGTGCAAAAAATTTGAATTGCACGTTATTACATTTATTTTACGTTGAACCGATGCTTGATTATGAAACGTATTTAGTTGCCGTTATTTTATAACGGGATTTTACACCAATGCTATATTTTGAAGCACGGTGTTTTGTGGCATTTTGATGAATGAAAATTCACTGATATTACATTTTGATGTAAATTATTTTGATGAGATTTTGACGTTTAAAAATTACTGTCACCTTGGCTTCAGTAACCGTCAAGTTTTAAAAAGTGGATTTTCAAGCGGTTATTCCGCAATACTGATTTGTGACCGTTTTTACAGTATTTTGAGAAGTACAATTTCCTTATCGAAATTGTTACTAATATTGCTGTTTTAATCACGTGATTGGAAACTCGTTTTAAAAATGAAAATTGTTTTATAAATTTTTAACGGTTTGCGTTTTCAAAAGGATGAGAAAGCGACTTAAACGATTCAGCAAAATCGAGGATTATGACCCCTTTCTTTTACTGTTTCGCTTAACTCCGGACTTGTCCAATTGAGAATGTGAATTGTTATTTTTGCAAAATAAATAAA
The DNA here is from genome assembly GCA_030737815.1 of Allium fistulosum. Lineage (NCBI taxonomy): Eukaryota > Viridiplantae > Streptophyta > Magnoliopsida > Asparagales > Amaryllidaceae > Allium > Allium fistulosum. Next base: position 940,647,112 of record CM060908.1, on the reverse strand, counting down.
ATTGCTTTCGGGAATTTTAACAGTTTGCGCTTTCAAAAGAATGAGGAAGCGATTTAAACGTTTCAGCAAAATCGAGGACTATGACCCCTTTCTTTTACTGATTCGCTTAATTCCGGACTTGTCCGTTTGAGAATGTAAAGTGTATTTTTACAAAATACACAATTTTAAACTTTCAAGGAAACGATGAAGTGATTTAAACGATTTAGAAAAAGTGCGGAGTATGGAACCACACTTTTACTATTTCGGTTAATTCCGGACTCGTTAATTGAATATCCGTTGTTTTGATGATTCTACACTTTCAAGGAAACGATGAAGAGAATTAAACAATTTAGTAAAACTCGTGGTTATGGGACATGTGCGTTTACTATTTTGGTTAATTCTGGACTCGTTAATTGAAATATTTGATGTTTTCGTGTGCTTTCGAGCCACTATGTTGGACCTTCGGGTCATATGTTGGACCTTCGGGTCAAATACCAGTACTAGACCTTCGGGTCATATGTTGGACCTTCGGGTCATTTGTTGGGCGCCAAAATTATGTTGAGTACTTGGTAGGCTTCGGCCATATGTTGTTGCACGTGCGGCGAATTAAAAACTCGCCATCTGATGGGATCGATCCAAGCTTTTATGTTGATTTTCTAGTCTTCTTAATTGATTTCTAGATATTTGTTGCTTCCAATTATCTGCAGGTAATTGGATATTTGTTGATATGAGTTCTGATTATCGTTTTTGATAATCGGATATTTGTTGTTTCTAATTATCGCTTGTGATAATTAGATATTTGTTGATATGAGTTCTGATTATCGTTTTTGATAATCGGATATTTGTTGTTTCTAATTATCGCTTGTGATAATTAGATATTTGTTGATATGAGTTCTGATTATCGTTTTTGATAATCAGATATTTGTTGTTTTTAATTGTCGCTTTAGATAATTAAATATTTGTTGATTCGAGATTTAATTATCGCTTTAGATAATTAAATATTTGTTGATTCGAGATTTAATTATCGCTTTAGATAATTAAATATTTGTTGATTCGAGATTTAATTATCGCTTTAGATAATTAAATATTTGTTGATTTCGAATTTAACTATCGCTTGAGATAATCAAATATTTGTTGAATTTGAAATTTGATTATCACTTTTGATAATCGAATATTTGTTGGAATTGAAATTTGATTATCGTTTTGATAATCGAATATTTGTTTTCTGATTATCGTTTGAGATACTCAGATATTTGATTTGTCTTCTGATTATCGTTTGAGATAAGTGAATATTTGCAATTTTTGAGATTTGAGCTTCGTCTTTTTCTTTGGCGATTCAGGTGAGTAATTTGATTTACTCACATTCAATTCGTGCTCTGTATGGGATTTCTGCTCTGTTTTTCCTTCTCTTTTAGTTGCTGGAACTCGATTGTTCTTGCTTTTGTTAGTCGTTTGATTTTGATCCCTGATTCCCACGATGTTGATTCTTTTGATTTGAAGCAGTCGAACCTTTCGATTTCTTATCTAATACCTCCCTGCTGACACTTGCTTTGCTTATACATTCGACATTGCCATGCTCTTGTGGTTGTTACCTTTTATCCATTTATTCCCTATGATTGCGTGGACGCAATTTCTTTAAGGGGGGGAGTCTGTAACAACCCGGTTTTTCGCGTCAGTTTTTAAATGACGATTAAATCTTTTTTACTGCTAACGCAGATTTGATTCAAGTTTAAATTCATTCGAAAATTTGTTAAAAGAATTGTTTGGGCCTTTAGATGTAAACGGGTCCATTTTGTTTGTTTGCCCTGACCGTGGTTATTACCTAGGGCATAATGGTTCCCCCTGATTCATTCTTTTAGCAACCACAAAACAAACGAAAGAATTATAAATGGTGGCGGCCTCGTTTACCTCGTTCGTCCCCAAAAATTAGGGCTTCCTGATATCTCGAAGTGCTGGCTTAGCTTAATCGAATCAGTGAGTATTCGCGTGGAGCCTCGTCAATCGTTCATCCACGTGAGCGCGTTCGGCTGCTCCAATCCGTCGAAGGGGAATTCGAGCTTGGCTTCGATCGACTGAGAGGTGCCACAGCTTCAACTCGGAGGTGTTCAATCCTCAAATTCGTGTCGTTCGAGTTTGATTCTTGCTCTAAGTGATCATTGTCCCTTTGAGGTCGCTCGACAGCAAATCTGAGTGGTTCGTCGAAAATAGGTGAGTGATAATCTCGCTCACATCTAGTTCAACTCTATGTTATTTCTGAGTTGAGTTCTTGTTCTCGTTCATATGATTTTCTGAATTTTTTGGGTTTTGCTGATTTGAGTTACATTGTAACATTCGCTTTGAAATACCGTTGTTTCATTGTTCTTGACTAGTGCTAGTTCGATTGAGCGTTGCTCGATCTCATCTCGGTCATTCGAGTATATTGTAGTGTTGATGATTTTTGGGTTGTCGACTTTGGCCATTCTTCGGCCACTCGATTTTGTTAAAACTGTACCCTGATCTTCAATTGCTTTGTTGTCTTCAGCCTTAACTCAAATTTTGTTTTCATCCGTGACTTCGACATTGCTTTACATTTGTCTTCGGTCACTCTGATTTTGTTGTGGAAATTTCTGGGGTTTTGGGTCTGCAGTAGCCTTGGAATTGGGTGGGTTGTTTTTATCACATTATTTATTATCTTTGACATTGCATTTCTTAAATGGGAAATCTTTGTTCAAACGTATCACCAGTGGTATATTTCTCTTGTGACGTGATCTGGTTCATGTCTGCGTTTACTTCTGTCCATAGTACTTCGAGTTGTGTTGCATTCATTCATCACCAGGATGTTTGGAGTCTGATATTTCCGTGTACAGCTGCATTCGTGATTGCATTGAGGCTCACTGCACTCGTATCTCGCCATTGCTAGCTGCTGTACACATTTGTATATCTCTCTTTGTTCCATTTGATATAGACATGTATGTGTATACTTATATATATTTGCATACATGTAAAAATTGTACTTGCTTGGCTTTGGGATTATTCCAGCTAGCCACATCGAGTTTTAAATTGTTTTAAAACTGCTGCCTTGCGTGATTTTGTCTCATCCTTGGACACTACAGCCCTGGATATGTATGTGTTCTTGGGAAGTTTTAGTTGTTTCGGTTGCCATGGGTTTGGTTATGAGATGGTTGTTCTTTTCCTGTTCACCACGACTTTGACTTTAGTTGATTCCTGATTTTGTCTTCATTGAATTGGTTATACTGTTTTAGTATCAGCAGTTAATAACTGTTTCACTGTGTGAAAATTGCAACTACATTTTGATTCGAACCCCCTTGCTTTGATATCAGTCTCTTCTGGTTTCATTGTATAATATAAGTTAGTCTGCATTGGTAGTTGCATTCCTTTGTATCCGAGTATATATTTGCATCGGGTTTGTTCTGGGTTATAACTGGACCTGAACTTGTAGTCCTCATTGTATACGCTTTGAGTCAGGGTTGTTGTGTGCTGTTCACTGGCGCATACTTGTTGGTTTGTGGTTTTACTTCCTTGACATGTTAAGTATTCAGTAGCAGTTACACTTCATATTATCTGTGCATTTGAGCCATATTGCAACCGCAGTTGCACTTCAGTTGCGTGTATACATGTACACACCTGTTCACTTAATTCATTGTTGTATTGTGTTCACGTGATTACTTGAGTTCACATATGTTAGTGATGTCTTACTCACTATTGCCTAGTTTACATATATGAAGTGTTCATCTCTGATGGCACTGTCCAATGTTGTTTGAGACTATTTACCTCGTGACAGTGTCAGGTCCATATTACTTTTGCACTGTTCAGTTTCATGTTGCCCTCTAGTTCTGTCCTCCGTTCTTTGAGACACTTAGTATAAGTGTACATCACTGGCTCTTGTTTTACTTGTTGCCAGTTGAGCTTCACTGTTCATCTGACTGTTTCTTGCTCCTGACTGTTTCTTTGTTCGAATTGGCATTGCTTTGAGTTGTTGTTGACCATATGCGGTTGTGTTTGCACTTTATTTATCAGTGCATCACTCGCCTCTCTTGTATCGCTTTTCACTGATCTGTCTTGATCTGGGCTATCGTTTTTATGGCGCACTTGCTTGGCCATTTTGTACTTCTGGCCTTTGTTTGGTTCTGGTCTTGCTTGTGTTGTTGCCTTTGTTGGTTCGTGATTATTTCAAATTGATTTTTGAGATTTTACAGCGAGTTGAATCCGGTCTCAAAGACCCGGGTTTGACCCTGTAAGTTTATTTATGTTGACTTCTACCGTTTTGATTGCTGTTAGTTTCCACCGTCGTGATGATTTCATGTACTGTGTGGCGAGGCAGTGCACGCGTGCGTGTGCTGCAGCCACCCAGAAATTTGATGTGTTTGATCATTTTAAGATTTCTGATTTGTTGATTTACACTGCTTAGTGTTATATTTGTCGTTATCCAATTCTCGTATCGAGAGTTGAATATACGAGATTTCTGCGACTGTCGTCTATTTGACGTTTGATTATTATTGCTCCTATGCACTAATAACTGAGTTTGAATTAGACTGACCCGTGTATTATTTTCTTTTGAATGTAATACTCGGGTCAGACCCGAGTATTTCAGGTTGTAGATTTCTTTCTTTGAGTTGCTGTTCGGGATTGAAGACTTTTCACATCTTCTGAAGTTGTCAGAGTCATTTTGTCATTGTATAGAATGATATGTATTCATGTATATTAGTCGATAATGTACTTGTATATATAACTTCTAGAGTCGACAGTTGTAGTTGTATCATATGTATAGTGTCAACTATGTATTAACTGACATCAGTTATATATATCTGAGACTTTTGTTTTTATCTGTGTTCCGCATTTATATTATCTGTGTTATTGTTATATCTAATGTCCTAAACTATTATGAACCGTCGTAGTTCGTTTTATACTAGTATTGGGTGTGTCGATGGGAGTAAATAAATAATAGAAGAAAAATAAAAAGAATGTACCACTCCTATCGAGATAACCAATATTAGTGTAAGGCCAATTATGGATGGTCGCTCCCATCCAGCCTTATTCTTCGTAATAATAGACAGTATTTCCTTTAATACTCTTTGTTATTATGAGCATAGAGGTGGGGCGTCACACTACTTGTCGTGGGTTTGTAAGCCACTAAAAAGGTAGAAATGGGTTCCATCCCAAAAGAAAAATGGAGTGAAGATTTCAGTGCTATTATGAAGTTTTAACATAATTCTAGACTCAATACTTATCTTGAAATCTTGAACTCTTGATAATCTTGATACTCATGAGTCTTCAATTTTGATATCTTGAATCTCTATACTGTACAGTCTTCATTCTTGGTACCTGCATGGTTAAATCCTGCATATACATATATATCTAAACTATAATGTTAGTATTTATATTTTATAATCTTATTCTAAGGTTGTTGTCATCAAAACCATCAACTTCATGGACTAACAATCTCCCCCTTTTTGATGATGACAACCTTTGTTTATAAAATATTACTTTTATCCTATTGACTCCCCCTAAATCTAATAACTTCCCCTTAATCTATGCCTGACTACCCTATTTTATATTTCTACCCCTTTGTCATCAACAAAAACAAACTAACCCCAAACTATAAAACTCCCTCTCATTCTTGTACTTAAGTACCTGCATTAATAAACTATATAATAGAGTATACTAAGAAATAACTATACAAATAGACATGATATTCAATCAACGATTATAAATATAGCAATGTATATTTATACAATCATCAAACCACACCAAGTATTAATCAAATCAATCAAAACAACCAATTTCAATCAAAACAATCAATTCAAACAAAGTAATTAAATAAAGCAAACAAATTAAACGTTACGGGGAACTTCCACCCATCCTTCTTCTCCGAAAATAGGGTCTGCTTTGATGGCATCCCAATTTTCATTGTCATTTATGAGAGAGACAGGAGGATGTGCTTCGTTATCATCCTTGTGCAGGGAAGAAATCATCCATCGAATTGCCTCGAAATGCCTTTCTTGTTCCTTGGCCATTCGAAGTTGCATCACTTGGATTTCAGTCATTAACTGAAGAGTATCTTTCAGAGAATCCTCCATTTTCGTTACACGAGCGAGCGTTGATTGTTGAAACGTACCAGAAGTAGGCGATGGGAACGAAAAAGTTGATTTTAAGTTTGATTTGGAAGAGGAGGCCATTGATAAATTGATTTCAAAAAATAGAACAGAAAGAGAACAGAGAGAATGAAGAAAATTTCGAAATAGGAGAAATTTATAACCACTTATTTGAATTTTGGTGGGAAAAAAATTAAAATTTAAAAAACGTTATATGTCGATATTGGTCTAGGGGGTATGTCGACATGGTTCTTGAACTTTTGCCTATTTAATTTATTTTGAATTAATTTTTAATTATACTTGTTATTTATATTTTATATTTTAGTTAATGAACAAATACCTAATTCTCTTCTTAATTTAGTAAATGTAGATTCATTTAAGGGTTTTGTTAAGATATTAGCAATTTGATTTTCAGAATTGATATAGTCGAGAGTGATTACTTCTCTACTTATATTATCTCTAAGAAAATGGTGTCTGATATCAATATGTTTAGTTCGAGCATGTTGAGTAGTATTTTTGGATAAATTTATTGCACTAGTATTATCACAATAAATTGGTGATTTTGAGATATTTAAACCAAAATCTTTTAAAGTTTGTTGCAAATATATTACTTGAGAACAAGCCAAAGCAGCAGAAATATACTCTGCTTCAGTTGTTGATAGAGAAACTGTGTTTTGCTTTTTACTAAACCAGGAAATCAGAGAATGCCCTAAAAAGTGACAAGTTCCACTTGTACTTTTTCGTTCTGATTTACAACCAGCATAATCAACATCACAGTAAGATATTAAATCAAACGAATCATTTTTAGGATAAAATAAGCCATAATCAAAGGTGTGTTTAACATATCTTATAATACGTTTTACAACTTTTAAGTGAGTTTCTTTAGGTTGGGATTGATACCTTGCACAGAGACAGACACTATGCATGATATCAGGTCTACTCGCAGTGATATAGAGTAGTGATCCAATCATTCCACTATATAATTTTTGATCTACATCTTTCGAGAGATCTTCTTTACTAAGGTACTCATTGGTTGCCATGGGAGTGGATTTTCCACTCGCAGTAGTCAAACCAAATTTACTAACTAGGTCTTTAGCATATTTTTCTTGACTAATAAAGATATCATTATCTAATTGTTTTATTTGTAATCCTAAAAAGAAGTTTAATTCACCCATATGACTCATCTCAAACTCTTTTGTCATTATTTCAGAAAATTCTTTATTCATTTCAAAATTAGTTGATCCAAAATGATATCATCTACGTAGACTTGTACTAGTTGAATATCATTTTTATTTCTTTTAATAAAAAGTGTATTATCTACTTTACCTATTTCAAAATTTGATTGTAACAAGTAAGATCTTAGTCTATCATACCAGGCTCTAGGAGCTTTCTTTAGACCATATAGAGCTTTCTTAAGTTTGTAAACATGATTTGGAAATTTATCATTTTCAAAAAGTGGTGGTTGTTTAACAAATACTTCTTCTTTTACAAAACCATTTTAAAATGCACTTTTAACATCCATTTGAAATAATTTGAAATTATTATGATTTGCAAAAGCAAGTAGAATCCTAATGGCTTCTAATCTTGCTACGGGAGCAAAGGTTTCATCAAAATCTATTCCTTCTTCTTGACAATAACCTTGAGCGACTAACTGGGCTTTATTTCTAACAACCTCTCCTTGTTTATTCATTTATTTTTATAAACCCATTTAGTTCCAATTATTTTTTTATTTTCAGGTCTAGGAACGAGTTCCCAAACATCATTTCTAGTGAATTGATTTGATTCTTCTTGCATGGCCAAAATCCATGAATCATCAGTTGATGCTTCTTTTGGATTTTTGGGTTCTATAGTTGATATAAAAGCTACATTACTCATTTGACTTAGTTGGTTTCTAGTTTTAACAACAGATTGCATATCTCCAAGTATATTTTCTATAGGGTGATCTTTTAAAAGTTTAATCCTTTTATTAGGATGATTTAATTCATTATTAGTTTCAGTTGACTCTTGATTTTGAGTGATCAAATCCTCTTCATCATTTATTTCTTCAAATTTTTTGAAATTTTCATCAAATGAAACATGCATTGTTTCTTCGATGGTATTAGTTCTTAAATTAAATACTCTGTATGCTTTACTTCTATTAGAGTATCCGATAAAGATACCTTTGTCGGATTTAGGATCAAATTTATCTAAGTTATCTTTTGTATTTAAAATAAAACATTTACTTCCAAAAATTCTAAAATAAGATACCTTAGGTTTCTTTGAGTAAATAATTTCATAAGATGTCTTATCAGTTAAAGGTCTAATTAAAATTCTATTTAAAATATAACAGGCTATAGCAACTGCTTCTGCCCAAAAGTACTTTGGTAAATTACTATCAGAAAGCATAGTTCTCGGACACTCTTGAATCGTCCTATTTTTACGTTCTACTACTCCGTTTTGTTGTGGAGTTCTTGGAAATGAAAAATTGTGAATTATTCCCTTTTTATTGCAGAATTCTTCAAACTTTTCATTTTCAAATTCACCACCGTGATCACTACGGATGGTTATAATTTTTTAAGAAAATTGATTTTGAACCCTTTTTGAAAAATTCTTAAAACATTCAAAAGTATCACTTTTATGTTTCAAAAATATTGTCCATGTAAATCTAGAATAATCATCTACAATTAAAAAAACATATTTACTGTGATTTAATGACTGAATTTGAGATGGACCAAATAAATCAAGATGAAGTAATTCAAGAGGTTTTGAAGTTGAAATCAAATCTTTTAATTTAAAGGAACTTTTTCTAAGTTTTCCTAGTTGACATGCATCACATAGACTATCTACTTTAAAATTCATTTTAGGGAGGCCTCTTACTAGATCCTGTTTTGACAGTCTAGATAAGAGTTTGAAATTCAAATGCCCAAATCTCTTATGCCAAATCCAAGGGTCACTTGCATTTGCCAAAAGACACAAGTTATCATTTGAAATGTTCATACTAAGAATATAAATATTCTTTTTCCTAATTCCCTCAAATATTATGGTTGAATTATTATCTTCAATGTGACACTTATCTTTTTCAAATTTAATTCTATATCCTTTATCGCATAGTTGACTTATACTTAGCAAATTGTGTTTCAGATTCTTAACTAGCAAAACATTAGTAATAATAGGAGTTTCAGAGTTACCGACTTTGTCGATGCCGATCACATAACCTTTTGAATTATCTCCAAAGTTAACCAGTCCTCCATCTTTGTATATTATATCATTCAGCATATCTGGATTCCTAGTCATGTGTCTAGAACATCCACTATCGAGTATCCATTTGTTATTTTTGATCTCCACAGTTTGTTTATTTTGGATTGATTCCTCAACTCCCATAAAGCATGATTCATGTACATCAAACAATCTTAGTAGACAACTTGTATTTGAATATTGATTATATGCAGACTCAAGAGAAAATGATGATCTGAATATTTCTAAACATGCATTAACAGATTTCTTAAACATAGCCATTAAAAAATACTTTTTCAAAAATCAGATTATGGAATTTTGAAAACCTTGCTCTGATACCAAATGTGAGGAATGCAGAATATGGATCTTAAGGCTAGGAATAACACTAGAGGGGGGGTGAATAGTGTTTTTAAGAAATTACTAATTCTTTTTGAGTTTATGTTAATTTGAACACAAATGTATGCAATATTCAGACACAGATATAATCACAGGAACAAACACAGATGCAGAAATAAAGTAAATGCAGTAAAGGAAAGAACACACCAGATTTTATACTGGTTCGGGGTAACCCTACATCCAGTCCCGCACAACTAAGTACGGATTTCCTTTCAAAAGCAATTCAACAATTACAACTCTCGGTTTTAAGGCTACGAGGTACACCATCCAGAATCACAATCCTCTGGGTAGAGATACTTGATTTCCGGGGCAACAAGTTCACCCAATTGATTTCCAAGGCTACAATCACACCTTTTCTCGCTTGATTGATTTCCAAGGCTACAATCACACCTTTTCTCGCTAGATAGATTACAAAGAAGCCTATAACTCTGAATAGCACTTGGATCTTGTTGAGATAGTGATAGAGAATCAAACCAGAGATAATCTAGTTAGATTCAATGTTGATTTCGGCAGAGTGATGATAGAATTTTGAGTAAGAAAATGTGGAAGAAGAAGAGAAGTAAAAATCCAGAAAATCTGATATAAAATTCGTTGAAACTAACCCCTATTTATAGAAGAACAACAGTCATGTCCATTCGTGAAAGGTTATGGCGAATAGACACTTCTTTTGAAATTCAAATTTGAAACTAACTGACACTATGTCGACATGGGGTACTAGGGCATGTCGACATCCCAAAGGAAAATTTGATGTTTTGATTTTCTTTGAAAATAACCTTTATCTTATATTAAAACTATTTTAAACTTTATAAATATACTTGACTATTGATAAAATACATAGATAAATATAGAGAACAATATATATATAATTTTACTATAATTTTATATTTAAATCTAAGTATAAATATATTATAATTAAAAGATAGTTTAAAACAAACGAAGTTTAAAAACAAGAATATTTAAGGCTAAAACATCTTTTTGAAAATCATTTGAAAATATAATTTTTAAGGCTAAAACATTTTGAAAAGCAATTTTGAAAATCATTCCGAAGTTGTTTTGAAAAACATTTTGAAGTAGTTTTGCAAGCTTCTTCCTGTAGAATATCCCATCATGTCAGGACTCGAGAACTTGTACAAAACCAGGATGTTCGTGGGTTTGTAAGCCACTTGTCGTAGGTTTGTAAGCTACTTGTCGTGGGTTTGTAAGCCATTAAAAAGGTAGAAATGGGTTCCATCCCAAAAGAAAAATGGAGTGAAGATTTCAGTGCTATTATGAAGTTTTAACATAATTCTAGACTCAATACTTATCTTGAAATCTTGAACTCTTGATAATCTTGATACTCATGAGTCTTCAATCTTGATATCTTGAATCTCTATACTGTACAGTCTTCATTCTTGGTACCTGCATGGTTAAATCCTGCATATACATATATATCTAAACTATAATGTTAGTATTTATATTTTATAATCTTATTCTAAGGTTGTTGTCATCAAAACCATCGACTTCATGGACTAACAAAACGAACGATTGATCTTGAATCAACGTCTCTCAATACTAAAGTGGATGTAATATATCACTATCAACAAGAGATGATGGGAGTTCAACGAGAAATATAGTACGAGCAACGACGTCATTGATTTCATCTTAACTTTCTTGAAAAACGTATTCTAGCAATTTGCGGTCATTTACCAACAAAAAATTGTTTACATAAAAAATCTCTTAGTTTAATAGATACTCCTGTAAAGACTTGCAACATTACTCCAAGAAACTTATGGAAGGTATGACCATCAAACCAAGACTGGAATGATACTCCGGCTCGCCCAAGTTGGTCTCCATTTAAGCCTCAAGATAAGCAAACTAACACATACTCTTTGGAACACTCTGAATTCAAAAATTCATAATCTTTGGAAGAAAAATAATTATATATGTAAAGATATAAATATGTAAACAATATAATATTTTTTTGTATGTTGCTTTATTATAATAATCATTTACTATGTTGTTTTCATGAAAATACGACATTAAAAATAAAAATATAGACAAAATAATTGAAAATATAATTTTGCATTTCTCAGACGTTTGTGGGAACTTGATAGACATCTGTCAAATTCATCAGAAAAAATATTCCTGAGTTATCTCAAACGTCTATCACTATTCCTCAAAGGTCTAAGACGACTTTCGGTTATTACAGACAACACTTCATATATATTCTTTTCCCCTAAATCTTCATTCTTTTACCCAAATCAGTTTACTTCTTAACTCCAAATAAAAATCCTAGCTTCCTTAAAATCCTATTTCGTCAAAAAGGCACCCAAAGCAAAGAATCCAGTCAACAAGAGATTAATGAAAGGCTAATCTTCTTCATCTCTAACCAGTCTTGTCACCGATGCTCACATTCAAGAATGGCTTCATGATGTGCACGTAAATGTGTATATTTTTACCACCATATTTAATCTATTTAAATTAAATAAATGATCATATTGGGTATTTTAACTTGTTTAAACCAAAATTCAAATTATTTCAAATTATCACATATTCATCTTCATCCAAGGGCAAAATGGTCATTTTTGTGCATATATTAATTTTCTAAAATTTAATTGAAAATTTCTATATTATTTTGTAGGAATTTAAATTCATATACAAGTGGTTTCATGATGATATATGCATGCACAAGAGTGAAGAGAACAAATGAAGATGGAAATAATTCAAAGTGAAGATAATGGAGGACCCCACCTATCCACCTACCTTAATGTACAAATTATAGGCTAATGCACATGCTTATGGAATTAATGGCTTCATGTACATTTAAGTGAGGGATTATTGAAGCTAATGATAACTTGGCCACCACACTTCCTAAGAGGGTATTTTGGGCATTCGCCAAAAATATGAATTAGGGTTTAACACATGTATAAAATCCCCTTATGTTTCATGTAACCCTCCTCCCTCCTCTCTTAGTCTCTCTTAGTTGAGTTTAGGCTCAAAAATAAAACTCAAAGCTCTCTTTTTCTTTTCATGGCTACTTAGCCATTTCTTCTTTTCATGTAACTTTTTATGCAATTTAATACATGTTCTTTTCATTTTCTTGTTTATTTCCTTTCATGTTGTAGTGTAGATCTCTTTTATTTTATGCAATTAGATTAGTTCTCTTTTCCATTAGCTTTCATTTTCCTCTTCTTTTTATTTTTGTTTATTTCATGTTGCTTTTTATTTGTGTTGACATAATAACACAAATGAGAGGCTAATCCCTACAATTTAGGGGTAATAATGCTCTCTTGAATCATGTAGATGCAACATAAGTTCTCATTTATGTCTCTTTTGTGCTTAATGGAAAGTTGGATGTTTGTGTGATTTTGTGTTTAATATTGAGTTTGATAGCTTATGTTGTTCAAAACAAATAGGCTATGCATAGTCATATGAATCACTAATTACCTCTTCATCTACATATGATCATGGTAATGGAAGTGGATTTAGAATCAAAATTTGATGGTTTATGTTTCTAATTCAATAGTTAATAAGCCATGCTTAAAACAGATTCTACTTTTAATTTCATATTATTTTCATTGAAGTTAGTAAGTGGGTTAGAGGGTGCATTAAAGTTTGATGGTTTAAGTGTGTTAATTAATAACACAATTAGGCCATGCTTATGATAAATGCATCAACTAAACTCACAAATGACCAAAAAGAGATCATAATTTCATTATGTTGATTTATGTGATCATGAGAGGGGATTTACCTCTAAATTGCTCTTTAATCTCATATTTTTATTCTCCTTAGTTCTAGCTTGTTCTTACTTTTTTTTAGTTAGTTTATTATCCCTCGACTTTGGTTTAATTTGATTGAATACAATTTTAAAATCATCAATTCCCTGCGGATCGACCCGTATTCGCCACGTACTACAAGTGTACGCCGTGCGCTTGCGGTAAATTTTATTTCAAAATTCTATCGGCAACGGCGCCAAAAACTTGTTCGTCGACGAAATTCTATCGGCTTAGAAAACCTTCGAACGAATTTAAATTAAAATGTAACCGCAAGCGCACGGTGTACGAATGTAGCACATGGCGAATACGGGTCGATCCGCAGGGAATTGATGATTTTAAAATTCTATTCAATCAAATTAAACCAAAGTCGAGTGATTGTTAACTAACTAAAAGAAAGTAAAAACAAACTAAAACAAAGGAGAATAATAAGATGAGATTAAAGAGCAATTTAGAGGAAAATCCCCTCTCATGATCATATAAATCAACATAATGACATTATGATCTCTTTTTGGTCATGTGTGAGTTTAGTTGATGCATTTATCATAAGCATGATCTAATTGTGTTATTAATTAACACACTTAAACCATCAAACTTTAATGCACCCTCTAACCCACTTACTAACTTCAATGAAAATGATATGAAATCAAAAGTAGAATCTATTTTAAGCACGGTTTATTAACTATTGAATTAGAAACATAAACCGTCAAATTTTGATTCTAAATCCACTTCCATTACCATGATCATATGTAGATGAAGAGGTAATTAATGATTCATATGACTAAGCATAGCCTATTTGTTTTGAACAATATAAGCTATCAAACTCAATATTAAACACAAGACCACACAAACATCTACTTTCCATTAAGCACAAAAGAGACATAAAAGAAATTATGTTTCATCTACATGATTCAAAAGAGCTTTATTACCCCTAAATTGAAGGGATTAGCCTCTCATTTTTGTTATCAAACCAACAAATGTAGAAAGAAACATTAAACAAACAAGAGGAAAAAGAGAGAAAAAAGAAAGCAAAAACTAATCTACTTGCATGAAATAAGAGAGATCTACACTACAACATGAAAGGAAAAGAAGCATGTAAAAGAAAAGAGAGCAATAATTAATCATTAAAAAAAATGAAAGTTACATGAAAATAAAAATATGGCTAAGTAGCCATGAAAAGAGAAAGAGAGCTTTGAGTTTTATTTTTGAGCCTAAACTCAACTAAGAGAGACTAAGAGAGGAGGGAGGAGGGTTACATGAAACATAATGGGATTTTATACATGTGTTAAACCCTAATTCATATTTTTGGGGAATGCCCAAAATACCCTCTTAGGAAGTGTGGTGGCCAAGTTATCATTAGCTTCAATAATCCCTCACTTAAATGTACATGAAGCCATTAATTCCATAAGCATGTGCATTAGCCTCTAATTTGTACATTAAGGTAGGTGGGTAGGTGGGGTCCTCCATTATCTTCACTTTGAATTATTTACATCTTCATTTGTTCTCTTCACTCTTGTGCATGCATATATCATCATGAAACCACTTGTATATGAATTTAAATTCCTACAAAATAATATAGAAATTTTCAATTAAATTTTAGAAAATTAATATATGCACAAAAATGACCATTTTGCCCTTGGATGAAGATGAATATGTGAAAATTTGAAATAATTTGAATTTTGGTTTAAACAAGTTAAAATACACAATATGATCATTTATTTAATTTAAATAGATTAAATTTGGTGGTAAAAATATACACATTTACGTGCACATCAAATACCCCCACACCTATCTTTTTATTCATCCTCGAATAAAGAAAAACTAAGATAAATCCGTTTTCATAGGGAGCACGATTGCATTGAGTGTATGCAACAAGTCGTTAAACCTCTGGGTGTCCCCAGTAGGACGAGTGTTGTCTCGTGAGGGTTTTCAGCGGATACTACCCACAAAATCCAGTGCAAAGTGAAAATATTTACAAAATGCAAGATATATTTACAAAGAGATGAATGCAAGTTTTTGAAAATATTTATGAATGAAGGATTTACATTTTGTTATCCCGCCTTTTGGCAAGGCCGTAACACCAAGGAATTGACTGATAACCAATGACGGCCCATCCTAGAAATCAGTTATACACGGGCTCACTACGGATATCGGTGAATTTTGTCCGAGTCCGGATCGAGCCAAAATTGGTAGGACATGACAAGCTAAGCCATAGGAGCCAACATTCAAAATCTCAAGTCAATCCGAGTTCGTATGCTCAAGTTATGAAGGATGCAAAATTGGACGAAAACTAGATACCGTTCGACTCGTTCCTTCGACTCGCTCCGGTTCCCTCAGATACCAACTTCGACTCGCTCCTGTTCGACTCGCTTCACTACCATCTGAAGTACCTATTTCGACTCGCTTCACTTAGCTACCTTCTTCAACTCGCTCACTTCAAACCACTGGTCAACTCCATCAACTTCGACTCGCTCCTCTCAAACAGCTATTCGACTCCATCGAATTCAGCTCCGGTTGGCAAAGTCACTACTCTAAGCGATCGAACCATGCGCTTCGACTTGGTCAACCCTTGTACACTTCGACTCGCTCAAATCAGTGTGCGCTTCAACTTGCTCAAAGCAGCGTCAAAGGCGAAGCGATCCAGGAAGCGCCACGTCATCGAGTCGAAGGGAAGCGATTCGAAATAGGAGCGAGTCGAAGGAAACAGCCTACCGAAAACTCCATTTTGTATCGATCATATCTCCCAATCTACAAGTCCAAATGCTATGAAATTTTCACAGAAGACTACGTGCATGCTAAAGAATGTCCACGCCAAATTTCAACTCCATTGGACGAAATCTTGAGCGAGTCGAAATCTGTTCGTGTCGATCACGGATCGGACCGAAACTTCACGGGCTTGGGCGTGCGGGCCTGGTCACGTGCTAGAGAGGGTCTCCCGAGATCTGAGCAAAATATCAGCCTCCTACACCTATAAATAGACCCCCAAAGCCAACAAAAAAGGGGTTCTTCTTCCTCTTTGAGATCTCGAACGCCCGGACTCCGCCAGATCCAGATCTGAACTTAATTGCTACTGCCATAAACGAAATTCACTGCTACAAATCACAATTGACTGCTGTAAATCATTGAATTCACTTTTAAACACAAAAGAGAGATCAATAAAGCAAACTATTTCATAGTGGACGTAGGCTATACGCCGAACCACTCTAAATTCTTGTGTCTCCTTGCACTTTAATTATTCTCATTTCTGAAATTTGGAGTGTTTGTTAGATAATTCCTCTTTTTTCATTTAATTGCTTCACTTTATCTCTTCAAAGACTTCCGAAGAGTGTTGTGCCCAATTTTGGTACAAACACTTTGGTGCTTTCATTGAGAGAAACCCAATTTTTCTCTCACTCTTTGGATCTCCTATCTATATTGGATTGCATAAATCTAAGAAGAAGATCCAGATCTAGAACTTTGAAGTCCTTCCATTCTATTCAGATTTGCAATCAGATCTAGGAAAGGACTTTGCCAATTCATTATGGTGACCACACGTACCACCTCTGCAACTGCTGATCAAGGAGCATGGGACCGACAAAACCCCGTGCAATCACCTCCATCCAACCAAAATGCTGCAGGACCTTCAGATCCATCAGGTCCAATCACTAGACAAGAATTCTAGACATTGCTTCAAGAGTTGACCCAAAGTCGACAGCAGCTAGCGGAACAACTACGCACCAACACGGAGTTGACTAACCAGCTAAATCGCCAAAGGCGAAGAAGATCTAGAAGAGACCAAGGTTCTCACTCTTCCACAGAAAGTTCAGCCTCCTCCGATGGCCAACTAGATCCACACGTCCACGACTAGGTGTAAGCTACACCCAAGCCACGGGACTCCAACCTACTTCGAACCTTGGGCAACCTAGAGTTGGACCATCCGCTAGTCTCCGCACAGAACCTTCAACTCGGGGAGGAGCTGCTCCTTATCATGTTACCGACAACATTGCTACTACCACCACTGCCGGACGGGGAGGTGATGCTAGAAACCAAGCTAATCCTCAACATAGCCAACGAGAACAGACTCCTGAACCTTATGTCCCTGAGGATGTTGAACCAAGGAGGCGAGGCACGGACCGTCAACCGCGTCCGGTCCAGACTCGCACTATGGAACCCGACCACACCTTGGCACAACATGCTCCAGGTGTCCGAACGCCAGATATACCAGCGATGATCCGCCAGATGATCCGTGAAAGTCAGGGTCTCTCTAATGACGACTGGGGAATCTCCTGGAGTCATACCCCTTTCACCGATGATGTTTTATATGCTGAACCACCTCGGCACTTCAGAATGCCAGCTTTCCCAGTTTATGAAGGGAGTTCTGATCCCAATCAACACGTCCTGAAATGTGAATTGCTGATGAATGCTGCTAGAGCGGATGACGCAGTAAAGTGCCGTAGTTTCCCCATTTCCCTAGGGGGCATCGCTACCATGTGGTTCACTCGTTTGCCACCGCGATCCATCTCTAACTTTGACCAGATGGCCACCAAGTTTGTCGAACAATTCCGTATGCATGTGGCGAGGCCAAAGGACGTTAACACTCTGTCTAGTATTACGCAAGCTCCCGGAGAAACACTTAGACGTTACTTGGAGCGATTCCATGCTGTGTGTGCAGAAATAAGTAATCCCAACGATAACTCTATCCTGATGGCTTTGACTAAGGGGATTGATGCTGATTCCGAGTTCGGAAGTTAGTTAGCTGGGAAACCACCTGTGTCATTGGATCGTTTCTATTCCAAGGCAGTCCAATTCCTGAGAAGGGAGGATGCGAAACAGTCTAGGAAGCAGGATGACGCAGGACCCAACATCGAAGGTATCCAGAGTAACGTCGTTGTTAAACAGTCCGGAGATAGTTCTGGAAAAGTTCAGTTGAACGTCCAAAATAAACAGAATCAGCAGAGGGACAATAGAAATCAGAACAAAAAACGCGATCAGGACCGTGGACCACGGCATAGAGCTTCCATGTACGAAAACTACACTCCATTGAACACGTCGTTGGAAAATGTGTATTTGCAGACCTGCAATACCATTCAGTATAAGAAACCTGCCCCGAAACCACCAACTGAAAGACAAATCCAAACAGGAAAATTCTGTAGATTCCATGAGAGTTATGGCCACAACACCAATGAGTGTCATCACCTACAAGACCTCATTGAAAAAATGATACGTGAGCGGAAGCTGGATCAATATGTACGGGTGCCGCAATCCGGTGGTGTGGGCCCATCAAATCAGAACTGTGCACCGAATCAGGAAAGACAGGAGGAACCCGCTCGTGCAGACGGGAGGTTGGTCATCAATACGATCAGTGGTGGTCCTCACCCAGCAGATCGAAGCTAGAAGGAAATGGAGTCGTATGCCAGTTCTATCAGGCATGCGGACTTCGAGTGTTGCAGTAGTTTTGACGAGGGGGCTCCGGCCAAGCAACAGAAAACGATGACGGATGACATCGTGTTCAGAAGCAGAGACGCAGATAAAATCGAAGCTCCCACTATCAACCCACTGGTCATCTCAGCACAAGTAGGTCCCGCTTGGATAAAAAGGATCTTAGTTGATAGTGGAAGCTCTGTGAATATTTTGTTCAAGCGAGCTTATGATCAAATGAAGATGGAAGCCGCAGACTTGAAGCCTTGTCAATCTCGAGTTCATGGTTTCAACGGAAGTGCCACAATCCCCACTAGGATGGTGGAACTGCCAGTAGAGTTGGGAGTCGGAGAGCATCGGAGAGTACGGATGTTGCAGTTCATTGTTTTGGACATAGACTCCCCTTACAATGCTTTCTTGGGCCGACCGGCCCTCGTTGAATTCAGAATAGCCATTGCCCCATGGCGTTTGACCTTAAAATTTCCCACTGATCATGGAATAGGAATCATTCAGGGAGATCAGGCCACTGCCAGAGCCTACTATGTTGCTGAGCTACGAGAGGCGTAGCGAAAGGAGAAGGGCGTAGAGGAATTTCTCTGCGTCCGTTTCACCGATAATTGACAATTAACGCCCGGGCCTAGGCCCGGGCACCCCAGCCTAGGCCCGGGCACCCCAGCCAATTCCTCAAGGACCTTGACCCGAGAGAAGCTGAAGACGAAGGAGAATCTAAAGAAAGTCAAGCATCCCCGGCCAAACTGACGATTGATGTCCCAATTGACAATAACGATGATTCAAAAATAGTAAAGATTGGATCTCAGCTAAGCCAACAAACTCAAGAGGAATTGGTTGAATTTCTACGGGCAAATCTTGATGTATTTGCCTGGACACATTCTGACATGTGTGGGATCTCGCCGGACATCGCGAGCCACACTCTGAACATTGACCCGCGGCATATCCCGGTCAAACAAAAAAGGCGCGGTATGGATCCAGAGAGATCTGCCGCCCTTAAAGAGGAAGTAGAAAAGCTTGAAGCGAACGGATTCATTCGAGATGCGCTATATCCTGAATGGATGTCAAATCCCGTGCTCGTCTGAAAGCTAAACAGGAAGTGGAGAACATGTGTCGACTATTCCGATCTGAATAAAGCGTGCCCCAAAGACAGTTTCCCGCTTCCTAGAATTGATCAGCTAGTGGATTCGACGGCTGGACATGAACTCTTATCCTTCATGGACGCGTATTCAGGCTACAATCAGATACCGATGCATTTACCTGATCAAGAACACACCAGCTTCATAACCAATCTAGGACTTTACTGTTACAAGGTTATGCCGTTCGGACTCAAGAACGCCGGAGCTACCTACCAACGGTTGGTCAATCGGATGTTCGCTAATCAAATCGGGAAGACAATGGAAGTATATGTAGACGACATGCTTGTGAAGTCACGACTCTCCACCGCCCATGTAAAAGACCTGGAAACTATGTTCAACATACTTCGAGAGTACAAGATGAAGCTCAACCCACTGAAATGTCACTTTGGAGTTGCATCCGGAAAGTTCCTTGGGTTCATCGTTAACGCCCGGGGAATCGAAGCCAATCCCGAAAAGATTTGGGCAATCAGAAATCTTGAAACTCCCAAAACTATAAAGCAAGTCCAGAGTCTCAATGGAAAGGTAGCAGCATTGAGCAGGTTCATTTCAAAGTCCATTGACAAATGCATTCCCTTATTCAATCTGATTCGAAAAGGGAAACGAAACTTTGAATGGGCCACGGAATGCGAGGGCACTTTCCAAGCACTAGTTCAACATCTGTCGACACCACCAATACTGTCAAAGCCTATCGATCATGAAAAGTTGTTCGTATATTTGGCGATATCAGAAAACGCTATCAGCGCTGCATTAATCCGAGAAGAAGACAAGATACAAAGGCCAGTATACTATGTCAGCAAACGATTGACTAGGGCTGAAAGAAATTATCCAAAGCTGGAAAAGTTGGTTACTGCCTTGTCATTGCATCAAGAAAACTCCGACCATACTTCAAGTCACATTCCATTATTGTTTACACCGACCAGCCGTTACGACAGGTCCTTTCGCGGCCTGAGACGTCTGGTAGGTTACTCAAGTGGAACATCGAACTGAGCCAGTTTGACCTTACTTACGCTCCAAGACGGGCCATACAAGGACAAGTCCTAGCTGATTTCATAGCTGAATTTACCATCCCAAAGGACTTGCCCGAAGCTAGTGAATCCCCCGAATACGTCTGGAAACTTTATACTAACGGAGCATCAAACGACCGGTGTTCAGGCGCTGGTATTGTGCTTGAAACTCCCAAAGGTCGATCCATTTGTTATGCCTTAAAGTTCGATTTCCATGCGACTAATAATGAAGCTGAATATGAAGCCCTCCTAGCTGGCTTGAAACTTGCTAGAGATTTGAGAATTATCGCAGTTGAAATTTATTGTGATTCACAATTAGTTGTGTGTCAGGTACGGGGAGAGTATCAAGCAAGAGATCGAAGGTTGGCTGCTTACTTAGCTCGAGTTAGGGAAGTACTAGACCATTTCGATTACTACGCCATCTACAGTATACCTCGAGAGCGCAACCAAAAGGCAGATTCGTTGGCGAAGCTACCCAACACAGGCGAAGCTCAACAAATGGGACTCATTCCCGTAGAAACGCTATCTTCCCCAAGTATCGACCGGGCAGAAATAAACCGGGTATGCGAAACCGTCCCCGAAAAGGATTCATGGATGACTCCACTCAGAAATTACATTGAGCATGGAACCCTGCCGGAGCGCAGGAGTGATAAAAGACAGGTCCTTCAAAAGGCCTCAAGATTTACCATCCAGAAGGGGATACTCAGTTCCCCTACTCTGATGTATCGCTCACGATGAAATTAAACAAGTGTTACGTGATGTGCATGAGGGAGAATGCGACGATCACACCGGGGGGCAAGCACTTGCCAAGAAAATACTTCGCTACGGATATTACTGGCCTACCGTGAACCGCGATGCGTTGGACTATGCAAAGAAATGTGATAGGTGCCAAAAATATGCCCGAATCCCTAGGGCCCCTTCTACTGAGATAACGCAAATGGTCAGCCCATGGCCGTTCGCAATTTGGGGCATCGACATCATCGGTGCTCTACCTCTGGCAAAAGGTGGTGCGAAGTACGCCATCGTTGCGGTTGATTACTTTACGAAGTAGGCTGTAGCCGAAGCTATTGCTACCATTACAACGAAGAAAGTAATCAACTTTGTAGTTCGTAACATCATCTGTCGATTCGGTCTCCCACACTCCATTATTACGGACAACGGAACCCAATTCGACAGTGCTGAATTCAAAGATTTTTGCGAACGATTTCACATCCAAAAGAAGTTCTCCGCAGTTGCACACCCTCAAGCAAACGGACAGGTTGAAGCAGTTAATAAAGTCATAAAGTCCATCCTGAAGAAACGACTAGAAAAGGTCGGGGGCAATTGGGTCGATGAACTTCCTATGGCTCTATGGGCTTACCGAATAACCCACAAGACCGCGACCGGCCACACTCCGTTCTCTCTTGCTTACGGTTCAGAGGCCGTTATTCCAGTCGAGCTAGAAGTACCTTCTCACCGTGTGACATACTATGATCCAAAGACAAATGCTATATTACTTGCTGAATCTCTTGATCTACTGGATGAGAAGCGTGAGGAGGCTGATTTGAGGGCAGCTGCGCATCGAAGTCGAGTCGCCCGATTATACAACACCAAGGTCCGTCCACGAACCTTCGAACTAGGCGATCTCGTCTTAAAAATAATCTATCCGGTTCCTTCACATATGAAGCCGGCCTGGGAAGGACCGTATGTTATTGAACGAAGGCTCGGAGATGGCACATTCAAGATATCTACTGTCGACGGTCTTACCCTGCCAAGAGCTTGGAATAGCGAGAGCCTTCACCGCTATTACACCTGACAGGCTATCTTTATCCATTTAGTTTACTTTCCTTTTCCGCAATTTTTTTACGCATTTCGAAATTAGAACTTCTAATAAGGCAACTAACTTTGCCATACTTTCTTATTTCAGCAATAAAATGCAACCTCTTCGAGCCAGAGCTGTGATTTACTTGAAATACTTCATATGACCATCACTATGCACGGAGAGCTAAGTCTCATCATACGGTGGGATTTATTCAAATAGAGAGTGGCTGCGATGCAACCAATCACTCCCTAAGTGAAATCCGAGCTCGGGGGCAAGCCATCACATCAAAGTACAAAAAGGGATTGATACACGACAATCCTTCATCAACTCCGTATTCCCAGAGTGCGAAGCGGAGTATAAACATTCAACTCCGTATTCCCAGAGTGCGAAGCGAAGTATAAACATCCAACTCTGTACTCCCAGAGCACGAGTCAGAGTATAAACATTCAACTCCGTATTCCCAGAGTGCGAAGCGGAGTATAAACATTCAACTCTGTATACCCAGAGTGCGAAGCGGAGTATAAACATTCAACTCCGTATACCCAGAGTGCGAAGCGGAGTATAAACATTCAACTCCGTATACCCAGAGTGCGCAGCGGAGTATAAACATTCAACTCCATATTCCCAAAGTGCGAAGCGGAGTATAAACATCTAACTCCGTACTCCCAGAGCACGAGTCGGAGTATAAACATTCAACTCCGTATTCCCAGAGTGCGAAGAGGAGTATAAACATTCAACTCCGTATACCCAGAGTGCGAAGCGGAGTATGAACATTCAACTCTGTATACCCAGAGTGCGAAGCAGAGTATAAACATCCAACTCCGTACTCCCAGAGCGTGAACCGGAGTATAAACATCAACTCCAAACTCCCGGAGCGAGAGTCGGAGTACAAGTGCCAATTCCAAGCCCCCAAGTAGCGGACATATGATTGAAACTCAAGCCAGCGTGACCAACCGCCAATAAACAAATGAGGATCTCCGGAGTGCGGATATGATCATCGACGATCGGACAAGCATGAATAAACCACTCAATCCCCGTTTGTCTCAAGCGCCCATCCAGCGGCACTAGACTCGGCATGCTATAAGGAAAGGGACAATCGCTGACTTATGTTTTACAACATACCACCAATACTAGGGGGCAAGACTTAAGCATCGACCGTCGACTGAAGCAATGCGACGTCAAAATTCGACTCGTTTTCCGGTTGCAAACCATATCCACAATACCCGAACTTGGCGAATAGAAACAAACTTCATTCGGAAACTAAAACTTCACAAGTGCATTCCAGACACTGAAACACTTAGACAAATACACAATGACAAAAAAGAAGTCAAAAAAAAGTTTCATTTCTATTGATTATAGAAGAAATTCGTGTACAAGTTTCCAAAAAATTTCCTACTAGCAGGGGCCGAACCCGCATCTATACACGGCTAACAAAATGAAAATCAAAATACACCGGAAGAGCATGCCTAATCTTTCTTCTTCCTTGGCTTCCTCCTCGGGGCGGACCCGCTGGAGCCATCGCCAATCTTTCTCTTCGAGCCTTTGACTTTCGGCGGTTGGTCTTCAGGCGAGGGCATTATGTCGACGTCCTCCTCCGAACTCGTGTGAATAATAATGCTCCCTACAGGCGGAGTCGGAGGAACGGGATTAGTTGCGGAAGATGGAATGGGCATACTGCTAAGGAAAATGGCACCACTGGGAGATATCATGCTAAGAGGAACAGGACCCGGTGCTGCCATCCCACCTCCGAAACTGCCACCATAAGCCGCTGCTACCATTTCAGCGTCGATTTGAGCGAACATCTGCTCTTCAGTTATTGCTCGAGCCCCGCTGAGAGCATTAGTGGTCGGCATTGATGAACTTGCAGCAGGATCAGTTCCACTCATGACAGATGGCAGGTCAGCAAGAGGATCGCCGTGACGACGAAAGAGTTCGTCCATTAGCTGCTCGTCAAAAATAATTGTACCTCCCTGCAGATCGTCAAGCGGGGCAACTATACTCATGGTGGTTGCCTCGGTCACGATAGCCTCCTGCACTTGGTATAGTTCTTGGGTAGCAGGAGGCATGGCCGGTGCAGCATCGATCACTGGACAAAGAATAAAAGGACTGTTAGGACTTAGCGCGATCGAAGATTCCAATTTAAGAGAGGTGGAATGTTCAGAATACCTTCCTCAGTTCGACTTGTAGGCGGCAGGGCGACATCAGTAACTTGCGCAACAGCTGGAGACATCCGCGGCTGATCTGGATTATAAGCAGGAATAGCCTGGAGATCGACCGCAGACGAGGTTTCGGGTTGGGTTGATACGGGAACTTCGAGACTTGCTTCATGATGGTCAACTCCAGAACCCTCTCCCACTTCAAAATGCTAGGCGCCAAGTTTTTCCTTCTCACGCAGAATCATCGACTCGTGGAGAACCTTCTTTTCATCGTCAGTCAGAATGCGGTTCTCGAGTTCGAATTCATCTATGGACTCGCCCTGATGCGCCTCTTTTTCTTCCTCAACCAGTCGGCTCAAAGCATTGTGGAGATGAGTCGAAAAGTCATCGAGCCAGGCCAGACCCCTGTGCCTCAGCACGTTAGCGTTATAGACAACGAGGAGGTCTTCAATGTCGGCCTCTAGCCTGGACTCGGCCACCTTCACCCTCTCCTTGACCTCAGTCTCCACCTTTTGGACTTTAGCCACTGCCGTATCCCGTTCACCCCTAAGTAGAACAGCCTGTTCGCACGCCTCCTTGGCTGCGTTGTTCACGTCGTCTTTTTCCTTGGCCATATCGGCGAATTTGGCCTTAAGTTCGTTCAGTTCCTTGACTGCCACATCCCGCTCGGCGGTAACCGTAGTATTCCGGTGGCCCATCTCCTCCACCAAAGCGACATGCGTCTGCCTCAACCTCTCCATGGCCACATTTGCTTCATCAGCCTTCTTAATGGCCTCGATCTCAGATTTCCGAGAAGACTCGAACTCAGCAGAGAGTACCTGAATAATCCGATCCCTTTTTGCGAGCTCGGTCTCAATCTTCTCGACCTCTTTGGCCCGCTCGAAGGCCACTTTGGAAGCTTTTTCAGCAGCTTTTGCCCACTCCCGGTATTGGGTGTAGATGTCATGGACATAATCATGCATCGTGCTTTCTACCCCTGATGGAATTCTCTTCAAGTGGGGAGGGAAGACGTAACCGTCGAAGCAGATATTTGGAAAATCCTTCTTCATTTGAGCCAACTTAAGGGCCCCTTCTCCAGTGGGATCAGCGGGGACCTGCTTTGTAACCATGGAAGATGTAGTCTCGACTCTCTGAAGATGAGTCTCAGACCTGGAAGTATGAGAAGAAGGCCTGTGATGAGGAGGCTCCGACGGCTGTGGAACATGAGCAGGAGGTGGAGATGGAAGTCTAGGAGGAGGAGAGCGTGACCTAGACCGGCGCCTATATTCTCTATCCCAATCACGCCCGTACCTATCCTGACTAGAGTACTCGCGATCACGATCTCTATCAAAATCCCTCCTGCGGGAATCGTAGTAAGAAGAAGTCTTTCGGGCCGAGCGAAGACTCCCTAGCATTGATCCTCTCCCAAACATGGTACCTAAAAATGATAAACGAAGAAAGAGTTAGTAACTTCCTAAGGCAGGCGAAGTACAGTTGTGAATCATGTAGTGTAGTGAAGTGTATGCATGTGCAATCCCCCGACCAACCAGAAATGTTGGCCGCACTCGTAGCAAGCGACCCGCTCGGTTCATGAACACTATCGAGCTCCTCCATCCCGACGTCGTGTTGAGACGACACAAAGTCCAAAATCGGAACATCGACAAGTCCCTCAAAAAGATCCCCAACTGGTGGGGGAGAAGCCTCCGCGATTCTAATCCCCGGGACGGGCAAAGACACGACCACGGATTTAAATCTCCCGAATTTAGAGCGTTTGTGAGCAGCAGCCTTGCCTTGTCTTTTTCCTCCGGAATCCTGAACATCGGAAGGAGGCACGGACGGGAGCTCAGTATCGGTGGGCGTTCTTTCTGGATCAACTTCTTCAGTGATCACAACTGCGGGCGCTTTGCGCTTCACGCGTTTCTTCGGGGCCACTCTATGTATCACAACCAGGTGTATGCTCTGTCTTCGTTCTATCAGCCCGACAGCCCTCAAATTCCTGTCGGTCAGGACTAAGTCTATGTGCCTCTCTTCGCCCGAAAACGCTTGAAGAATTCGAACAAGCTCTCAGAAGTATGCGCCATCGGGGCGAGAGATTGCGGCTATAAGAAAGGAAAAGTACGTCAGTTTTTGAAGTCGGTGACTAACATCTCAGTAGTTCAAGAGGGGATGACGACACTTACGTCTATCTAGCCACCGCCTAGCAAATCCAGGGGGACACCGAACGTAGAACCATTCGGATTTGTAATAACTTAGCCTCCCCCAGGAACCCAGCACAATGTGGCAGCTTCTGACTGCCTCCAGGAAGGTGAAAGAAGGGCTATCTCCGCGGCTCTTGATGTTGAATAAATATCTGATTTTGATCGGCTTCGGCGGTCGAAAGAGGATCTCCATAAACAGGATGAAGGTGCTGTTTAACAAGGCATACCCGTTGGGGTGTAGCTGAGACGGAGCTATGCCAAGAAACGATAACGTCTCCCTTATATAGTCATTAAAGGGAGGAAGTGTCCCCGCCATGCAAGCATGATGGTTGAAAGCAGTAAACCCTTCCGGGGGATAATGTGGCCTGTCCTTCGGCCCAGGAAGTAGCACGTCGTCAAGCGACAAACCGTGCCTTAAGCAGATCCGGCCTAACATGTCTTTAGAAATACCCGACGGCACCAAATCGGGTGGACTACAAATAAATCGAGCCCCTAGACGCTCGTCCGGAGCTTGCTCAATAACTTCGGCTTCTATAACCGGCATCTCTATAGTTGGAGGAATAGAACTTGGAATTTCCGGCTGCTGAGAACTTGAAGGGTCCATGACTAGCTAGCTTATAAAAAATCATTGTTAAACTGACAAATAACAGTCGTGCATCCCCCAGTGTAAAGTGTGCGAGTGCATTGTGCAGTGCAATACTGTATATCAGTTGAGAAGATCAACAGGATTAAAGGAAGCGTGTAAACGACGAGACTTCGGAATTCAGTCGGAAGGACCGTCATCGCTGACCGTCACAACCATACCAACTGGCTGATTAATTATCATTCCAAGTTAAAGTTTGGTGTCATTTTGATAAGTCCCAGTTCCATCGACGAGCTTCGATAGGCAATCGGATATGCGGTGAAGCGGTTAAGTCCAGTAATACAATTTTGAAGCTCGTCGGGGTCAACTGTTCAAATGTGCAGGGAGTTTTAAATTTTGTAATGTTCAAGTCGTGTCGCTCACGGAAGCCATGTTCGCATCAATAAGCTATGGTCATGTGCAAATGAGTCAGACTCGATTAGAAGGTTGGCATGTAAGTTCGACTCAAGACCATCGAGTTCGACTCGGTCCCAAGACCACTCAGTTCGACTCGCTCCCCAGGACCATTGGGTTCGACTCGATCCCAAGACACGCATTTCGACTTGCTCCTGAGACCACACAGTTCGACTCTCTCTCAAGACTGCACACTTTGACTCGATCAAAAACCAACCTTTTCGACTCGATCCAGGGACATCGTTTCGAGTCCATCAGGCGCGACCCCTTCGTATCGATCCATGGATTCAAAGCATTCGATTCGACGTGAAGCTCCACCATCGATCGATACGAAGACCTTCGCCTCATCCTCTCGAAAACCATACTCCATCGAGACGAGGCTGAGGCCAGAGAGCTTTCGATCGATCACGATTCCGATTGATTTGGTGTTAAGAATCAAGTCTCCTCGTTTACGTGATGGTTTCGTCAAATGGATTACCTAAGGTTTGTCAGTTAGTTCAAATGGTTGAAGATAGGAATCAATTTGAAGGCAAAGTTTCTTCTTTTGAGAAGCTTTGGAGCGACACGAAAGCAAGGCAGATAAAGATGAAAGGTAAAAAGTGAAAAAATGGCTAAGTACGAGGTATTTATATGGACTTGAAAGCAAGGGAAATAAACGATTCAAATCCCAGTGGAGTCGAACACGTGCTTCGACTCCCTCTTCAGTGCATTGACGCGGAGCTCCCCTTCGTATCGCTTGTCCTCGACTCCCTCTCCGGTGCAGCTAAATGAGCAGTTCGAATCCCTCCATTTCGACTCGCTCAGTTTACAGCCATCAGGGAAGCCCATTTCGACTCGCTCGACCAGTGCTTGCTTCGACTCGCTCAACCAATGCTTACTTCGACTCGCTCGACCAGTGCTTTGCCTCGACTCGCTCGATATGGGCACACTTCGACTCGCCCAGTTCACGGCCATCAGGGAAATTCATTTCGACTCGCCCCGTTTCGACTCGCTCAGTTCACATCCATCATCGAGTCGAACGAGCACTTCGTATCCATCAAACCATGGCTTCCAGAGGCCAACTCCATCAACTCGACATGTCTGCTTCGCATCCATAAATCCAATGAAAATTATCTTCGATGTTTCAATCCTTCACATCGATTCAGGAGAGGATTTTTACGAAGGAACATTCAAAAACAATCGTCAAGCGTTGTTGCAACGAATTTCACATCGGTTAAGGAGAGGATCAATACGGAATTCAGAAAATAGTAAACTGACAACGACTCGAGAACGTACAAACGTCAGCGGGAGTCAGATTAACATATATGCATGAATGTCGGACTAATATTCAATATTCCAGATTTTCAGAAATCAGAAATTCATCTAATAACGATTACAACGGCAAATAGGCAACCACTAGCATACAACAATCAGTTGCAACAATACATGGTACAGCAGTCAACAGTTTACATTATCAAGAAGAATGGTCAAAGATTACAGCTTTTATCGACGAGACAATAACTATTCAGAGTAGAGATGGCAGTATTTCAAAGCACGTCATGTTCCCACAAGACGTACTTTGGGGGGCAAATGTTATCCCGCCTTTTGTCATGGCCGTAACACCAAGGAATTGACTGATAACCAATGGCGGCCCATCCTAGAAATCAGTTATACACCGGCTCACTACGAATATCGGCAAATTTTGTCCGAGTCCGGATCGAGCCAAAATTGGTAGGACATGACAAGCTAAGCCATGGGATCCAATGTTCAAAATCTCAAGTCAATCCGAGTTTTTATGCTCAAGTTATGAAGGATGCAAAATTGGATAAAAACCAGATACCGTTCGACTCGCTCCTTCGACTCGCTCCTTCGACTCGCTCCGGTTCCCTCAGATACCAACTTCGACTCGCTCCTGTTCGACTCGCTTCACTGCCATCTGAAGTACCTATTTCGACTCACTTCACTCAGCTACCTTCTTTGACTCGCTCACTTCAAACCACTGGTCAACTCCATCAACTTCGACTCGCTCCTCTCAAACAGCTATTCGACTCCATCGAATTCAGCTCCGGTTGGTAAAGTCACTACTCGAAGCGATCGAACCATGCGCTTCGACTTGGTCAACCATTGTACACTTCGACTTGCTCAAATCAGTGTGTTCTTCGACTCGCTCAAAGCAGCATCAAAGGCGGAGCGATCCAGGAAGCGCCACGTCATCGAGTCGAAGGGAAGCGATTCGAAACAGGAGCGGGTCGAAGGAAACAGCCTACCGAAAACTCCATTTCGTATCGATCATATCTCCCAATCTACAAGTCCAAATGCTATGAAATTTTCACAGAAGACTACGTGCATGCTAAACAATGTCCACGCCAAATTTCAACTCCATTGGATGAAATCTTGAGCGAGTCGAAATCTATTCGTGTCGATCATGGATCGGACCGAAACTTCACGGGCTTGGGCGTGCGGGCCTGGTCACGTGCCAGAGAGGGTCTCCCGAGATCTGAGCGAAATATCAGCCTCCTACACCTATAAATAGACCCCCAAAGCCAACAAAAAAGGGGTTCTTCTTCCTCTCTGAGATCTCGAACACCCGGACTCCGCCAGATCCAGATCTAAACTCAATTGCTGCTGCTATAAACGAAATTCACTGCTGCAAATCACAATTGACTGCTGTAAATCATTGAATTCACTTGTAAACACAAAAGAGAGATCAATAAAGCAAACTATTTCATAGTGGACGTAGGCTATACGCCGAACCACTCTAAATTCTTATGTCTCCTTGCACTTTAATTATTCTCATTTCTGAAATTTGGAGTGTTTGTTAGATAATTCCTCTTTTTTCATTTAATTGCTTCACTTTATCTCTTCAAAGACTTCCGAAGAGTGTTTTGCCCAATTTTGGTACAAACACTTTTAAATTAACACAAATAAGTTAAATATAGGTTTGGTTATTATCTTGAAAATTTAAGTCATTTACTCGTAAAAATTTCCAACAAAAATCAAGTTATCATAACAAATAGACAATAGTTTAACTCGTTGTTTTGGTTGATAACATGGTGTAATTATGAAATGGATCCTTAGTTGATTATCAAAGTTTTTCAAAGTGGTATTTTCATTTCTTTTCAATAACAAATCAAATCAAATAAGTTTAAATGGTGCTTGGATTTCATTTGCTTACTGTCTCCATTTTTTCTTTTGAAAATTATACTGATATTAACAATATTTACATATGCCTAACTCAGATAAACTGAGGCCAGATATATTACCCATGCACTGCCTTGTGAACTGATGTGAGGGGAATACAGAGCATGGCGAGTGAACACACAAGTGTGAACACTTATTGACTGTAGGCGTTATTAGTAAAAGAATTTTTTTTATATACACACCTAACTCAGATAAACTAAGGCCAGATATACTGATCGTGCACTGCCTTTCAGGCTTACGTGAGAAGGGTACAGAGCATGGTGAGTGAACACAGGAGTGTGAATACATGACTCTAGGCGTTTATTATGAAAATATATACATATATACAAGAAATATATTTTTTTGTTTTTTCTTTTTTTTTTTCTTTTTGTTTTTTTGTAGAGAGAGAGTTTCGCAAAATCATCTTAGCACCCTTTAACTTATAAGACAAAAAAAATGTTATATCCTTTACTTTAAATTCACCACTTTTTAAAACAAAGATTTTCAATTAGGATATTTCATAATTAACACATATGAACCTTCCTATATACTAGTTAAACCATCGTTATTTGTAATCAAACTTCATTCTTATTTTTGTTGAGACAAATAAATTTTCAAAAATTCTAATTTAATAAACCATAACCATATATTTATCCTATAGTGTTTTTAAAAATAAATCAAAAGAAAATTTGTTTTTGGGATTTTTTTTAGTTTTAAAGGAAAAAGCAAAAATAAACCATGAAAAGGTAAAAATGAAGATGAGTCTCCCCCCACACTTGATTTTGACTGTGTCCCCACAGTTAACCCAAGTGGAAGGAGAAAAATAAAAAGACGACCTATATTTACATGAAAACGAAAAGATTATTATTTACAAGAGTTCAGAAAGTATATCATCAAGAAGTAAATGAAACGATCTTACAAAGACTGATTCATTTGTCTCGTCAAGTATACGAGACACAGCTTAAGCTCGAAAAACCAAACCATAAATGATTTCAAAGTTGAATGTTGATTTGGGAAAACGAATGTCGTTTTATTAAAAATCTTACGAGTTGTTTAATTTTCGATGATTTTCGGGGTTGATAAAACGATTGATTGAAGTTCAAGTTTATTTTCACCAAATTGAAATTCAAGTTGTTCATTGAAAAATTCTTCAGAATTATTGATTTCAAAATCAAAGTGGTGATTTAAATCTTCCCCATCAGAGTTTAACGACTCGTTTTCAAAAAGTCCATAAAACTCGTGTTCGTTAAAATCGACTTCCTTTGTTGGATTATCAACAACTTCATTGCGTATCTCAAGTTCAAAATCCAAAGTTGTTGTATTCAAATTTTCAGAAAAAGGAAGATCGAAATTTAAATCGAGTTTCTCACCCTCAAAAGAACTAAAATCCAAGTCAATCACCAAATTTTCAACAACTTCGTTAAGATCGTTATTTTCAATTTCAAAATTTGTTATTTGAAAATCGTCGATTTGGGTAAAAGATGGATTATTGTTTGACTCGTCACACGTTGGAATTTAATTTTGTTTTTCACGTTGTTTCATATATGTTTCAAACAACGAATTCTTGTGATCATCGTAAATTTCGTTCATTTGCTCAACAAAATTCAATTTATAATTATTAACATGTGGATTTTCACTTTGAAATTGTTGAGAACAAAGATTTTCAATCGTAACGTGGTTAAGATTATTCCCATTGCCAAATTCGTTTGAAAAGTTGTTTCTATTTTCATTTTGAGTTTGAAATTCATTTTGGAGTTCGAAATTGAATTGGCATGAGTTATAATCGAGATCGTTTGAATTTTGAATTGAATTCAAATTTTGAAATCCTTGACTCGAGTTATTACACAAATATGAATTACACAAATCATTTATCATTTGATTTTGTTGTGTAGAGATTTCAAGTAGAGATGAAATGCTATTTTCAAGATTCGAGGGTTGGTCATCGTTTTGAAAACTTTGTTGTTCTAAATTCGAAGTGTTTAAAGAATAGTTGTCGTTAAAATATCCATACGAATTTGGAGTGAAATCATATGGATTATATTGATTTTCACAACTATTGTAAAATTCAAATGAGTGTGGAAACTCGGACATTTTCAAGAGTGTTTTTGGGTTTTTTTATAAAGGAAAAATATTTACAAATAGAATTTATTTTTCAAAATGGAAAATTGATTTTTTTTTTCAATTTATTTTTGTTTTTGAAAAGGTTTTTATAATTTTTTGGATTTTTGAAATTTCAAAGAAAATGGATTTAAAAATTGAAAAGGAAAAGGAAAAGGAATATTTACAATTTTTTTAGTTTTGGATTTTTTAAAATTTTTATTTTTAAATATGCATGAACTAATGCAACTAAATGAATGCAGGGGTTAATTACAAATGATTTATCCTATGTTAACCCAAAATTGTATATCACACATTGTCTTAGATAAACAAGATAGTTCTCAGCCAGGTAACGGGCAGGGGTTATCGGTGCACCACGAATCACCGTAGCAATGCAGCCGAAGGTTTAAGTACCTTCATAGGAACAACCACAATAATATTTATGAATCAACGTAATATTATAAATGATTATTACTCTGCCGTAGCCTTGACACCAAGAAATTAAATTGTTCAAAGAAGACAACTTGTCAATATACAATTAAAAGCTAACGATGTCTAATTGTTATTATTAATCAAAATCTAGAATGAAATGCAAAGCAGAAATTAAACGTGTATTAACAATGCAACTACAAATGATTTTGTTTTTGTTTATTTTTTTGTTTTTTTTTGGTTTTTTGAATATTTTTTTTAAATGCAAGTAAACAACAATGCAAGACAAAAAAAACAATAGATATATACAATGCAAGGCAAATAAAGAGAAAATTATAAATAAGCAAGCAGTTTTTTTTGGCAAGCTCAGCACGCAAGCAATTTATTTTAGCAAGCACTTCTACTCCTTCTGCAATTCTGCTTTGGCAAACTGAAATAAAAACAAGATACATATACAGTTTTTTTTTTGAAAAGGAAACTTAGAAGTGAAGTTTTACTTAAAAAAATTAAGGGAAGGAAGACTAACAAATAATTGAAACGAAAAAAACAATTTAAAATCAAACCAATTCAAAATGAACCAAGGAAAGAAGCTTATTTGTTTTTATTTTATGAAGTGAACAAAACAAAACAACTTGCCTTTTTTTTCTTTTTATAAAAACTAGAAAGATAAAACGTTATTTAAAAGAAAACCCAGATAAAAAGAAATTGAACTAAAACCAGAATTGCTAAACCAAATAAAAGCTTTTTTTTGTTATATAAATCTCAAAACTCAAAACAAAAAACAAAAAACAAAAATTATTATTACCACAATAAGGTCTCACGTCCACTCAAGTCCATCCCAACCCGGCCCATCATACCATACTCACGCTGAACTAAAATAAAAATAAGATAAACTTAGAAAATCTCGTAACCGAAAATTTCTCAAATTAAATTTCAACTCCCCTTTAAAATGAAGACTTGCGATCGTTTTCGATTTCTGGTTTTTTCGGAGTTTCGAAGGAAAAAAAAGTTTTGATTCGAGGTGAGTCGATCGGCTATTGTAGTGAGTTTGGGGATTGGTTGAGTTGAGATTTTTTTTGGTTTGTAGCGACTTGAAGAGGGAGGGTGAAGCTGTTTTGAGGATTGGCAATTTGGACTTGAGCAGATGAGGGCGAGTTCGATTGGGTTGAGCGCTGTGAAGTGGAGAAGAGGTGGCTGTTGATTCGAAATCGCAATTCTGGTAGTAATTGTGGATTCGATTCGATTGGATTGAGGGGTTGGTCGGCGATTGAAATGTAGTGGCGATGAAGTTATAGTTGGGTGTAAGAGTTGGATTGCAGTGGAAGTGTATGGCACACGTTAAAGTGTGCGTGAGTTTGTGAAGTGGAAAGGATGAAGTTGAAGAAGTTTTGGTTGTATGTTGAGCTGCAGTCAGATATGGAAGCGGTACTTTTCGATGGCCAGTGGAGTGATGTTGAAGAGTTGCAATTTGAACTGGTTGAGGTTTGTGAAGAAGTTGTTTGTAGAGTATGGTTGCAAAGCAGTGACAGTTGTGGGTTGTATCTCTAGCGAAGTGTGCAGTTGCTTGTAGAGGTTTGGTATGAGTGATGGGTTTAGGAGGTGTATAGTTGTATGGGATTGGAGATGTTGTATACGGTGTACTATTGGGTGAAGGAGGTTGCACTACAGTGGTCCGGGGATAATGATGTTAACTGTGCACGGTGCTAATGAAGTATGCAGGGATGGGGAGTTTGTATGTTGTTGATAGTCAGGTATGGGAATGTGAAGGTGAAGAAGTAATGATGTCGTACAATTTGTTCAAGTGTGTAGTTGAATGAAAAGATGGGTTTGAAGGCTATGGATGAAGTGTCACTTTGAAAGGCAGTGGCAAAGTTTGGTAGGGTAGGAATGAAGCCTGGATGCTTGCAAATGATGGTGTGGTTTGTAGTAGTAGAGGATGTGTGATGGTATTGTTCAGGCAAATGATGGATGTTGTAGTTTTATTGCTGTGAAATGACAGCAGTGGATGCACAGTTGGATGGTCAGGAGTGATTGTGATATTGCGGTTGTGAAAATAGTGGTAAGCAGATGGTAATGGCTTGTAGTTAGGTAAGTGACTGGTGATGGGTTGCAAGTTGTATTGGAGGATGATGGGTGGTGATATGTGATGGTGTATGCTGTTGAGTTTGATGAGTGAATGTTATGGGGCAGAACTGTATGTAGCAGTGGAGTATGTAAATGATGTGGAGTTAGAAATTATGGTCGTCAAGTCAGCAAGTCGGTGTGGTCGAGCTTGCAAGAGGAGTATGGGTTGGCAATGGCACAGTTTTGTTATGAATGAAGGGGTCTAGTGATATGCAGTGATTACACTGGTGGCAGAGGGAAGCAGGGAGGTTGCGACTTCGATCATGGTGGCTCGATTCGTGGTCAGAGATTGATGGTTGACGTTTAAAATTAGAGGAGTTGTAGCATGTGTGATGGAGGCAGCTTTTGGTATGAGCACACAAGGCAGCGGGTATCAATGAATTGTAGTTGACACGGTTGAATTGCTTTTGGTATACAAAGAGTGGTGGTATGAAGTTGCTTTTGGTGTAGTTGTCACAGTTTGCTGTTCAGTTGGTTAGGGGATGAACAGTTAGTTAGTGATGGTTGAAGTGTTGTGATACTTGAAGGCCGGCAGTGGGGTTAGAAAGCAGCACAGTAGTCAATGAAGTGTTTGATATGGTTGTAGTTGCATGGGATGTTGGGTAAGACAGTGGTGATATTGATGAAGTGTGGGGATTTGTTGGTGGAGTTATGGAGATGAACTGACAGTTTGGTGAATGTCAGAGGATGGTTTGTAAGGATGGTCAGTGGAGTTTTTAATAATGCAAAGAACTGTAATAAAACAAGGAAATGAGCACTGTAATGCAACAATCTTTCTTTCCCCCTTTTTTTTAGCAAAACAAACACAGTAACAAGCTCACAAGGAAAACAGAGAACAGTAATACAATGCACAACAGAGTGACAAATGAACAGAAAATGCAATTTGGAAATATTTTTTTTTTCTAAAAAGATCAGTGCAAATGCAAATGAAACAAAAAACAATCACACAAACAAATTGAAAAATCAAACAACAAACACACAATAATTTTTTTTAAATGCAAACACACACAAAATAAAAACACACAAAAATCAAACAAAAATAATTCGAAGAATAGAAAATTAAAATCAAAACAACTCCCCGGAAACGGCGCCAAAAACTTGTTCGACGACGGAAATTCTATCAGATTAGAAAACCATCGAACGAATTTTGAAATAAAATTTACCGCAAGCGCACGGCGTACACTTGTAGTACATGACGAATACGGGTCGATCCGCAGGGAATTGATG
Organism: Allium fistulosum; assembly: GCA_030737815.1. Taxonomy (NCBI): domain Eukaryota; kingdom Viridiplantae; phylum Streptophyta; class Magnoliopsida; order Asparagales; family Amaryllidaceae; genus Allium; species Allium fistulosum. Next base: position 940,609,925 of record CM060908.1, on the reverse strand, counting down.
ATTTTAAAATTCTATTCAATCAAATTAAACCAAAGTCGAGGGATAATAAACTAACTAAAAAAAGTAAGAAGAAGCTAGAACTAAGGAGAATAAAAATATGAGATTAAAGTGCAATTTAGAGGTAAATCCCCTCTCATGATCACATAAATCAACATAATGAAATTATGATCTCTTTTTGGTCATTTGTGAGTTTAGTTGATGCATTTATCATAAGCATGGCCTAATTGTGTTATTAATTAACACACTTAAACCATCAAACTTTAATGCACTCTCTAACCCACTTACTAACTTCAATGAAAATGATATGAAATTAAAAGTAGAATCTATTTTAAGCATGGCTTATTAACTATTGAATTAGAAACATAAACCATCAAATTTTAATTCTAAATCCACTTCCATTACCATGATCATATGTAGATGAAGAGGTAATTAGTGATTCATATGACTATGCATAGCCTATTTGTTTTGAACAACATAAGCTATCAAACTCAATATTAAAAACAAAATCACACAAACATCCAACTTTCCATTAAGCACAAAAGAGACATAAATGAGAACTTATGTTGCATCTACATGATTCAAGAGAGCATCATTACCCCTAAATTGTAGGAATTAGCCTCTCATTTGTGTTATTATGTCAACACAAGTAGAAAGCAACATGAAATAAACAAAAATAAAAAGAAAAGGAAAATGAAAGCTAATGGAAAAGAGAACTAATCTAATTGCATAAAATAAAAGAGATCTACACTACAACATGAAAGGAAATAAACAAGAAAATGAAAAGAACATGTATTAAATTGCATAAAAAGTTACTTGAAAAGAAGAAATGGCTAAGTAGCCATGAAAAGAAAAAGAGAGCTTTGAGTTTTATTTTTGAGCCTAAACTCAACTAAGAGAGACTAAGAGAGGAGGGAGGAGGGTTACATGAAACATAAAGGGATTTTATACATGTGTTAAACCCTAATTCATATTTTTGGGGAATGCCCAAAATACCCTCTTAGGAAGTGTGGTGGCCAAGTTATCATTAGCTTCAATAATCCCTCACTTAAATGTACATGAAGCCATTAATTCCATAAGCATGTGCTTTAGCCTCTAATTTGTACATTAAGGTAGGTGGGTAGGTGGGGTCCTCCATTATCTTCACTTTGAATTATTTCCATATTCATTTGTTCTCTTCACTCTTGTGCATGCATATATCATCATGAAACCACTTGTATATGAATTTAAATTCCTACAAAATAATATAGAAATTTTCAATTAAATTTTAGAAAATTAATATATGCACAAAAATGACCATTTTGCCCTTGGATGAAGATGAATATGTGACAATTTGAAATAATTTGAATTTTGGTTTAAACAAGTTAAAATACCCAATATGATCATTTATTTAATTTAAATAGATTAAATATGGTGGTAAAAATATACACATTTACGTGCACATCACTTCGCAATAGTCCAATTGCTAACAAACGATTCGAAGATCTGAAGCAAAAGAGACTTCATTCCATTCCCTTCTCTCGACTTTACAAATTTAGAGAATACGGTCTTCAAGAACTCACTATCGCCTCCGGATGTCGTGAGCTAATTAACTCTGATGAAAACGAGGTACAAATCGATCAAGTGGCCATCTTAATTTTTTATGCAAACTTATGTCGTAGTGATATTTGGACACCTGAAAATGAAGATGGATGGTTATGGACTAGTGTGTACGTACGTGTTTTGGAAATTATTGTAAACACAATTGGTTGTTTACTCGATTGTTCCTCAACTAGAATTGATTTAGGGAAAATTCTCGATCACAGAAATTTGCCTTGTGACGTAGTTACACACCAAATATAGGAAGATAGAATGCCACAATGGAAATCGGTTTATCTACGACCATAGGCTAGATTGTTAAGTCGTATGATAATTAATATGATAATTCCCGAATTAGGAAGTCATGAGCGAATATATGAAAATGACCACAAAGCCCTATATGCTATATTTGGTGGAATTCAAGTAAATTGGGCTAAATTTATTCATGATGAAATTAAAAGTTTTTGGTCTCACCACCGATACATAATTATATATGCCGCATACATCATGCGTCTTTTACAAGGTCTCGGAGTACCTTCTTATATCTCATTTCAAGGAAATTCCGATAAAAGACAGTGGTATAAGATTTTTATCCTTAATGCATCTTCCCGAAAGACCCTCCAATCATGTCTCTTGCTAAATGGACTGATCAGCAACAATAAATGCATCTGATTCCACCATAACAGGCTCAAGCACCTCCTCCTCCACAACCATCTGGTTCTTCTCACCATACTACCGAATATCATTCTGATTCGAAGATTTATAAAGCTCGCACTGAACCTAATCAAAATGAATCCATTAGAGATTTAACGCTTCGAAATCAAAAATTGATCACGATAAATCAAAAGGCTTTAGGGAAAAATAAAAAATCTTTACAAAATAAGATGGTCTGCTTGGAAAGATCTTTTTCTACACGAATGATTAAAATGGAAAAAACTTTAGAAAAAGTTGTTTCCACGTTGGGCAAAGTTATGAGAAAAGTTCGTGGTAGATCATCATCTCCTTCTCCAACACCACCTCCTTATGCACTGACTCATGTTTACCGTCCTCATCGATCATCTTCTTATGGAGGAAGTTCCCACCAAGGTAAAGGAAAGACTATTGTGCAGGAAGAATATGAAGAAGAATAAGAAGATAGCGATGATATGTCTTGGCCCGATCCTTCAGCGGAACATCAAATAAATTATTCGACATTTCAAGGATTATGTATTTGTGAAGATAAAGAATATACTCAATGGCTGGGAAACTATCATTCTACTTCATCCACCTACATACTCTGATAATTATGGTGATTTCTTCACTTACAATTATCACGACTATCAGTGATTGTTCTTTTCATTTTTAGGGTTGTTTACTTTTGTTTTTGTTGTTTATTTTTATATTTGTACAAATATTACCTTTGTTATTTCTTTCATAACTATTTCATCATGATTTTTATGGCTATGTTTTAGTTTAGTTCCATTGTTATTATTTTTGATAATGCCAAAGTGGGAGATAAATGTGTATATACATAGCGAGAGATAACATTCAAGAGGAGCTATCTTTTATTAACTTTTACTAACTATGTTATAGTTGTTGTCATCAAAATGGGGGAGAATGTTAGAACCTCCATTCTACAATTTCAATGGCAACAACTATACAATCAGATATACAAGATATATCTTATTATATTACAGGTATATATTAGAAGAAGATCATGGTGCATAACAAAATCATGGCTCAAAGACAATTGAAGAAAGATGGATCATACTATTTAAAAGTAATGTAACGCACCACCCCAAGACCCACATTAACAAGAAGAATTACTGGGTAATTCTGTCTGCTAATGTGGAGAATAGGGATGGTTAGGAGTGACCATCTATAATCCTGTCTTAAACATCTACTGAATATGTCGTTAAATGCTCTATAAATTTTTTTTTATCTTTTGTGGATCGACATATCCAACAAATGCTTAATACAAAACTATAGGTGGCTAATGGATCTATCAGAACAAAATACAATAACAGAATGCATATCACATCACAAAACAGTAAACATCATATATATAAATACATAATCACTGATACATCCCAGTACAATACAAAATGATACACAAAAGTGGTTCGAAGACCACACTATATACATCTAATCAAAATACATATCAGAGTCAAGCGGAAAGAAATATAAACTACACAAAAGTGCTAGGTTGATATCCAAGCGGATGCATTAAAGCTAAATCCCATAACTGATAGCTAACATGAAACAACTCGGTCTGACCCGAGTATAAAATACATGGGTCAGTCTAGCTAAAACAATCAGTTAATAAGAATAGATGATAATATGAAGCATATGATTCAAGGTGATAATTCTTCTCGAATGAGAAGAAGCAATAGAAAGAACTCACACCCATGATTAAGTGGACCAATGTAACTTAAGTATAAAAAGACCTCAAAAGAGGTAACTCAAACAATAACGCTCAAATGTAGAAATAAATGCCTCATATCACCGGCGACATCCCAAACATCTATAATGGTTTCAATGAACCATATTCCCTAAAAAGTAGAAGTCTCAAATTCAAAACTCAAGAAATGCCATAAATGGCAAACACAAATATAAACTCAAAATAGAGTGATCTCAAAACTCAAAATACGCCAAATGGCAACTCATCAATATATATATATATATATCTATATATATATCTCCAAGAAAACACTGAAGACGGCAAAATCAAATCTCAAGTATGGACCCAACAGCCCAAGGAAAGAATGGACCCAACAGCCCAATAAAAAGGATGGACCCAATAGCCCAATAAGAACCCAACCGCTCAAATCTCAAAATATGCATGTGCAAAATTCTTGTCTAGTGCTATATAAATTATAGGTACCTATCCCAGACGACCGAAGACGTAAAACTTAGACGACCGAAGTCGTAAAACTTGTGATGAGCCCAACAGCTCGATAAAGATTGGACCCAACAGCCCAATATGAGCCAAACAGCTCTAATACTGGCATAACTCAGAATGTGTCACAAACTCTCCGCTAGGAACCCGAAAAGTGGTAACGTGCATCCTATACCACACGTTCTCACTAAACGGTTTACTAACCGCTAGCCAATGCCACATTAGAAAACTCATAACTTGTCTTGTCTCATCGGCAAGTATAAATAAACCTCGTGATGGTTCCTCATGAACCATAAATCTCAAAATAGGAATCACAAACTCAAAACTTGCCTCATATCATCGGCAAGAATAAAAACATCTAATTGTTCTCATTGACCATAACTCCTAAAATAGGAGATCTCAAACCATAATAACTCGCCAAATATTGGCCATCCCAGATAATTCCTATGAATAGGAATTATCAAACTCAAAATACGCCATTAAATGGCAAAACAACTCAGAATCGATAACTTCGAATAGCTTCGATCGTACATGTTCGGAATTAACCGCAATAGTTAACGCACGTGTCCCATACCACGTGTTTTACTAAATCGTTTAATTCTCTTTCTCATACGTTCAAATAGTGCAGAAATGTGTATTTTATATTTAAAATAATTTATTAGAGAAAACTAGCTTTTAAAACTATTTTCCGAAAACGATGATTGAAACCAATATTTGAAATTCCTTTATTATAGGAAATAATAAATTTTATATTTGAAAATAAATTTTTAAAATACTATATAATAATAATTTGAAATGCCCATTTATTTCAAAAATTATTTCAAAACGGTTTGGAGAAATCCGTGCTTGGAAACAAGAAAAACAAGGAAGATAGCTCAAAACCGATAACTTGAATTCAATTCGAATTCAATTTAAATTCAACACAAAATCAATTCAAATTCAATTTAAATTTGAATTTCAAATTCTCAAAATTTAGCTAGCCTATTGATAGGCATCACAGCTCTCAAAACAATACCAATATATCTTGAAAATAAGAAGAAGAAGTCAAGAAACAAGTTGGAAATGAAACCGGAAACAAAAGGAGCAACAAAAAAAAGAACACAGGGACAACTGCCCCCTTGGTCGATCGCCAGGTCGACCTCCCTTATACCTAGGTCAACTGTACGGTCGACCTAAGGGTAGGCCTTATCGACCTAGCGGTCGACCTAGGCAAGCTTCTCACGTGATTTTTTTGTTCCAGTCGATTCTCCTACTACGAACTGGTTTTCAAGCAAACCTTTAACATAGCAAATGGGATTAGTTTTCAACCAAATTTTACAGGCATATAGTATAACACATAAACTACAAAAAGAAGAAAATCTGACAGCATTTCGTTTGCCAGAATTGAAAATTACAGTTGCTCAAAGATGCAACCCAGAACTGATTTTCATAAGAAGAAAACTATGAACAAAAGAACGATTACAATAGCTATTTTTGCATAGAATCAAGCACTTAACTACTTTGTTTTTCTAGAGATGTGAGTTATTCAACTCACCTTACTATACTTGAGCAAAAACTCGAATTATTAGCTGAAAGGTTGGAGCTTGGGTTGTTACAAGTAAGGTCATATTATTGTATTATAGCCATAGATATAGTTGTACGGTCTCCTTGAGTGATCATAACACACACGATTTCAAATCAACAAATCTTCATACTAAACTGCCAAGGATTTATAATTTAAACAACGATAGATGTCTGTCCTTCTGCCATAGACATCTATGACATATTTCAATTTGTTGTTTTCATACATCCACAGGTGTCTATGACATGTTTTGGCCTGTAAACATAAACAGGGACCTCGCCGGGTCCATATCCAAATTTAGGACCTCTTCGGTCAAGGACTTAATCCATGGGGTATCCTTCTCCGGCCTCGATACCCAGTCGAGGACTTTATATTCTCCAGCCTCGACTCTCCGGTCGAGGACTTATATTCTCCGGCCTCAACTCTCCGGTCTAGGACTTATATTTTCCGGCCTCGACTCTCCAGTCGAGGACTTAATCCGAGTTCGAGTCCATCCTACCGCTCTCCGGCGAAGGGACTCGTAACCCACGGTTATTGCCCCATCTCTCCGGTCGGGACCGTAACCGTGACATGAAAAACCAAAGTTTGCAGTAAACAGAAAAAACAAGATTTCATAAACCCTAGTACCACGGTTCATCATCATCTCAGAGTGTGCCTAGGGACCGTCCTCGATCCCGTACATGTGTAAGTAACTTAGCTGCATTACTATGAGGTTTATTACTTATTCCATACCGTCAAGAGATGACGACCTGTGCCCTTAAGCTGGGCTAGCTCCGATTTGTAGCGAATGATAGCTGCTCCTGTTCCATCACCGCTATCCATTCCCAAACAAAAGACATCCAAATCCATGCCCCCAGTTCCATGGGTTGTTGTGCCAATCCATTCTCCTTGGTCGGGGTTTTCCCCCGGCTGATCCAATCCATATCTAAGCCTACTAATTTCTGCTCCAAGTCCTGGGTTCCAGTTTTCAAATATTCCAACATCCATAGGTGGTTTCCGATTGTCATTTCCATCCTGCCCCCGAGTCCACGAGGAAATCCTGAAACCTGCCCTTCTATAGGAGCATCCATATCCCGATCAATGCCAAACTGCATCGCACTGCCTGGTATCCTACCGGTAATCGAGCCAATATGATCCGGGGGCATGACCCCAAGTGCAGGGGCTGCACCCGATGGCTCCACTCTATCCCGTATCATGTCCATTTCCTTGGTTCTGATTCTGGACTTACTATGTTCCTACTGCTCCAACTTCTTGATCCACATTTCCAGCATTCCTTGCAACTCCATTCCTTTGGTTTTGCATTCCTGCTTGTCCAATCTATCAGAATAAGTTCTGCATTATTTCCTCCTGCCTTTTCAGCATCCTTTCCTACATAGCATCCATCATCATCTCCATCTCGTCTTTGGTGATGAAAATTGAGGTCTGATTAGCGCCTGATGAAGCCTCCTGACTTCCTTCATGCTGACTCCTCTCCGCTCTTTATCTCCTTGTTGATTGCTTTTCCATAACTTCCAGAATCCAAGTTCCTAAGCCTTTAAATCCAAAATCCAAGCTTTAGAATCCCTGGTTGCTAGCTCTCTCAATGAAAGATCCAAAATGTTAGCATCAAAATTGGTCACTAACACCCAAACGCAGATGAAAGCACCAACTAACAGTCACAGATAACAGATCGAGTGTATGTAGAGAACATAAATATGAAGAATAACAAAAAATTAAAAAGAAAGCAGTAATAACATAGGATCTATAGTGGTTCGGCTAACTTCGGCCTACATCCACTCCAGAAATGTCCTTTTTATTGATAGAGAATCGATTACAATTACAGTCCCAAGCTTTTAAAACAAAAAACGGTAGAGTAAGTTTTACAGCCTTTGTAGAAGTAGTTATGGAAGAACAAAATGAGGATCCTTTTTCTAAAGCCCCGTCTACCTTATTTATAGGCAAAATCCGGGTTACTGGGCTTCCTGGGCGATACGGGCCCACCAAAACCATAGTCGAGTCCATACCGTCGACCACTGATTTCCTGGAGTATAAAATATACCGACCCTAAGAGATCCGGGTAGTGACCCATAGTAGCCTCTATTTTGATCCGAAGCAGATTGCAATGTGACTCCAAGCAAAAACATACCGACTCCTTGCTTTATGCCGACCTGATTTCCCCAAGGCCGACCCGACGTATTTCCATTTCCGACCCAAAGCAACCAAAAACATGCTGATTCCAACTCCTCACAGCCGATCCCAAGTGGCCCGAGTCATGACCTGAAGCATGTTGACCTGTGGCTCGAAGCGGATTGTAGTACGACTCAAATCAAAAACATACCGACCCCTTGCTTTATGCCGACCTGATTTCCCCAAGGCTGACCCGAAGTATTTCCATTACCGAGCCAAAGCAACCAAAAACATGCCGATCTCTACTCCTCACAGCCGACCCCAAGTGACCCGAGTTATGACCCGAAGCAAGCTGACCTGGGACACGGAGCAAACTGCCATGCAACTCCAAGCAAGAACATGGCGACCCGAGAACATGCCAACCCCATCTCCAAGCTTTTGTGCTGATCCGAGAACCTGTTGCTGACCCGAGGATGCTTGCTCCTTGACCTGAAGTAGTGCTAAACCCATCACTTTATGCCGACCCCTCAAGATACCTGCCAACCCCAAGTGACCCGGGTAGTGACCCGAAGTAAATAGCCTGCCGACTCGAAGTTATCACCGACCCCTCCAAAACTTATCGATCCCATGTGACCCGAAGCAAAGCCTCATCTGACTCGAAGCAAACTCGGTGAAAACCCGAAGTAAACCTACAAGTGACTTGAAGTAAACTTCAACCGTCCCGAAACGACCCGATTTTTGTCGAAACTCATATTTCAACTATCTCGCACCTTTTGTCCATCGACTATGCCGAATCCCGGCTTCCTAAACTTGTTTATCATCCGTGATTGATTGTCTATCCATCCAGTCGAGTCAAACCCATAGTATTCCAACCTCAATAACCGTGCAATCGATTGGGTTAAATCCTCTTGTACGCTGCCTTGCCAAAAGGCGGGTTAACAACTAGCTTGGTGGAACAACATTTCCGCCCTCTATCTTGCCTTTCTTAATTTTGAGTCTACCAATGTCCTCTATGTGTGTTTGTCATCTCATTTCCCTTTGTTACTATCTTCTCTTAATCCCAATATCTTGATAGTATTCTCATCTTGGTGTTTACTTCCTTTACTCCTGATCTTTCCTACGAGCATATCCTAAAAATCATAGAAATGTACTTGAATACCATTTATCAGTCCTTTACGGCTCTTCTTATGGCTTACACACACGTCTAACAAAACATTCCTAGGTAATTTTCACCAATATTCTTTACACTCTATGGGGATTCCTTATTGCTACTCTATGAGTAGTCATCGCTATCTTCTTCATAGCCTAATCTTTTATTCTGTCTTACTTAGGCAATCATTTCTATCTACTCCATATTGAAAATTTTGCTTTTGTCTTTGTCAATTTTTCAAAAATTAAAACTTAAAGATTTGAAGTATTTTAATCCCAAAACTTTTATCTTTAAAAGTACAGCTTAAAAACTTTTTTGCAAATTTAAAAATAACTTAGTGCCTTAATTTTTAGAAGTTTTTTTTATCCTTTTAAAGACCTTTTCAATATTTACTTCTTAAAAATTAGGATTTGTACTCAAATCATTTATTAAGTTTTTCTTTTAAAAAATCAAATATTATACCATAACATTTTTTCAAAAATGTACTTTACAATATTTCTAAACATCCTTTACAATTTTTTAAACAATAAAAACTGGAGTAGATAAGAACAATTCTCACTCTATCATTTTCCTATCACTTATACTATCTCCATTTACAATCCTCAATGGAGTCACTAATATCATGTCAAGGGGACTTTTAAAAGATACTTGTAATAAATGCGCACAACAAATGAAAAATGTCCATTTTCCTTTGTTTTTCCTTTAATTTCCTATGTTGCTTCTAATTAGATTACTATTATTATTTTCAATATAATCTCCTAACGTTATTTCTAATTACAAACATTATTTTATATAAACTCCAAATAATATTTATATTTATATTTTATTATGCTATTACTACTCAACCCTTCCTCCACATAAACTGCCTTAATTCTAATTGTTTATTGTCTTCTTAGTTGAACCATTGTAGTGCGTTCGCCTACTGTTTTATTTCGAGTCCTAATCTTCTTTCTCATTCTTTTTACCCCATTTCAATCTTATGGCACATCTTATTGTCCACCCCTAAAAAAAATTCCGGCTTAAAAAAAATTCATTTTAGAAAAAAGCAACGAGCTACATATGCTCTACTATATTTTTCCAAAAAATTAGCATTTTTATTAAAAACCCATTTATTGTGGTGACGACCCACCTTTTTGGCTCTTGAGAATGACACTTAACACATCCGCGGTGTTTATATGCCGTTGCCCAAGCATCCGAAAGACGAGTTGTCGGGGGGGGGGTAAAATAAAAAATAGAGCGGAATAAAATAGAAACTCTCACAACGCAATGGTTAAATATAATACAACGGTAATATAGTACATAAGGTTACTCCTTAACATGGAGTTATCAAAGTTACACAAAAGTACTACTACTATCATCCTAGGCAGTTATATAACCTGTCTTTACACTTGCTAATCCAAAATACACACATAGTTAACATAACATTGGAAATAGATAACTAAACAGATAAGGAGCCTCTTGCTTATCCATCATCTTCAAAAGAGCCCAAAGTAAACTGCTACTCTCGGACTACTCAAAAATAATTGAGTACCTGCAAGTTTAGGAAAAATAAACAACTCGGGTCAGACAATAAGTATGGTATGAGTAAATCTCTAAACAAAGGGGGGAAATAAACAACAATACGTGAGACCATGCCACCAAATGTGGAACGAGTTTCCCTTCACAATAACAACATCCAACCATAAGTAATGGGTATAAATAATTAAATATCGCAAAGTGTGCAAGACACTTCCTGATGCAATTAAGAAAGAATTAAATTCAAAGGTTTCAAATCAAAGGGAAGGAAAGGGAAATTTTCAAACAAATGACTAAGAGGGTTCACCCGCTTATCGAAAGTATACCTCTAGAATACACTTGGGTACTACGATAGCTCTCGGGAACCTCCAAGCTGAACCCCACCAACCTTTATCGAGAATTCGACCATTTCACATCATAGTGCATATATAACCAAAACCAATCCAGAGTAGATATGATAATACCCTAATGGGAGCAACCCCATATAGCTTGACCCCCACTCGCGCTTGGTTTTAGTCATTTTCGACAAAGGATATCAATGCTCAAATGACCAACAAATCGTCTTAAATTAATGATACATGCGATGACCCACCTTTTTGACCGTTAGGAACGACACTTAAACACATCCTCGGTGTTCGTGTGTCGTTGCCCAAGAGAATCAAAAAGATGAATCGTCGTGGGGTAAAATAAAGAATAGAATAGAAAACCTCACAATGAAACTGCTAAATAAAACATAACAGACAATAGTACATCATGTTACTCCTTTAACAGGGAGTTATCAGGGTTACACAAAAGTACAAAAAATCAGTTTTGGAAGTTATAACATCCTGCCTTTACATATGATGAAATAAAATACACTTACACAAACTAGATAATACAACAGAATAGATAACTAAGAAGATGAAAGCCTCCTGCTCGAACATTGTCTTCAAAGGAGCCTAACAAAGACCTGCTACTCTCAGGCTACTCAAATAAAATGAGTACCCGAGATTTTAGGGAAAACAAACAACTCGGGTCAGACGATATGTTTGATATGAGTAAAACTTTAAACAATAGGTGTGTAATTAAACACAAACATGTGAGACCACACTGTTGAACACAGAACAGGTTTACTCTTAAATAAATCAGCATCCAAACATAAAGAATGGATAAATAGTTAAACTCCACGAAGAGTGGTTGACTCTTCCCGATGCAAATAAGAAAATAAATTTGAAGGTTCGAATCAAATTAGAAAAGGAAAATTTCTAACAACGGCTAGAAGGGTGCACCGCCCTTGAAGTATACCTTTAGTAATATACTTCTGAGAAGGTTATTTACTCTGTTACACTTCTCGGACAATACCAAGTCGGACCCTGCCAAACCTTATTGAGAATCCGAATATTTCACATCTAATAGCGCTACCGAATCCAAACTAAATTAGATGTGAAAGTACCCTAATGGGAGCAACCCCACATAGCTTGGTTTCCTCTCGTGCTTTGGATTAAGTCATTTCTGACAAAGGATATCAATGCTAAATGGAGCATTAAATCTTTTTAGAATGACAAAAATAAAGAAAGTGTTTGCACCAAAAATGGTCACAAACCCCAAGTGTAGTGAAAGCACCAGCGTATGAATACAAATCAACAGTATTCACACACAAATCACAGATCTAAGCAAGTAACAAGTAACAGTCAAGAAATAATGAACAGTGACACACAATTTATAGTGGTTCGGCTATCTCCGGCCTACGTCCACTTCAAGGTTTTTATGATTTTATTGCTCGATACTCCAAGATTACAATTTCGTATGTTGTATTACAACTGATTTGTTGAACTAAATCTGAATCTAAGGCAGCAGTGGTGATCTGGAGTAAATCTGGCAGAATCTGGGCGCTCTTTAGCTCTAAGAATTGTCCGACCCCTTTTCTGAATGACCAGGGGCTCTATTTATAGGTGTAGGAGGCTGATATTTCGCCTAAATTGAGGGGAGACCAGTTCTGGCACGTGAGGGAGCCCACATGGCCGAGATCTGGAGATCCGGGCCCACTTTGGGATCGATTCGACCCTTGGTTCGAATCGATCAAGAAATTGTCCAATCAAGCTGAAATTTGGTGTGGACATCCTTCAACATGTGCTCAAGCTTCTGCGAAAATTTCGTAGCATTTGGATGTGTAGATCTCAAGTTATGATCGATTCAAAGTTGTATTTCTGGATGCAGCGTTCTGTTCGAATCGATTTCGTTCGAATCGATTGCTTCGAATCGATCATGGTACGCGTGCTCGTGGTGATGTGGCGCGCAATCTTCGAGTCGATCCTCCTTTTCTCCTAGTTTTACTGAGTCGTGGCCGGGGTTTTAGCTATGTAGACGTGGTGGATTCGAGGTGATCGATTCGAAGACATGCTTCCTTCGAATCGATCTGGGTAACCTTAGTCGATTGATACGAAGACTTCATTGTTTGAAGCGATTCGAAGGTGGGAACGTTCCATTGGATTCGAGCTATTGGATTCGAACAAAGGCTTGATCAATGGAATCGAAGCAAGGCGTATTCTGACGGGTTCGAAGCAAGGCTTGTCGTGATCGATTCGAGGCAAAGGCTTGATCGATGGAGTCAAAGCTACGGTCCTTTTTCATGGATTCGAACTATGTTCTCATGGATGGATTCGAACCAACGATGTCTCAAGTCGATTCGAATATAAGCCCTGCTGATGAATATAAAGTAAATCGAGTCGAACCAGGTGGAGTCGAAACTGATGGATTCGACTCATATGGGTGCGAACTCGAGGTTATGTTCTCCACTTGCTCCGATGATATCTTGAGCGTGCGACCTCGGATTGACTTGATATTTGGAACGTTGACTTTCACGGCTCTGCTTGACGTGTCTTGTCAATTGTAGCCCGATCCGGACTTGGACAAAATTCATCGATATCCGTGGTGAACCTGCGATGCACAATCGATGTTCATGACTAACAATCATTGGTTTTCAGTTAATCTTTGGGTATCTCGACTTTGCCAAATGTTGGGATAACAGAAACTAAAGTAACCGATAGCTGAGAAACCAACTATCGAGGATATAAAACGATCATATATGGAAATTAAGTCTTGTATACTTACCACCACTCATAAATTCAAACTTGTACTATTTCTTGATTAACAAAAATACCAGACAAGTCAAGATAGTGATACCTCAAAGTCATGTCTCACAATTATTCTTAACTTCCGAAGTAGCGATGAGTCTACTTCTTCGATGTTTATGTTAATTATACAAATAAATCGTTTCCATATAAGTGAATTTCTTTACAGAAATTAATTCATTTCGATAAACGAATCAAACCGTTTCTTCTAAAAACTCGAATTTGTGCTTGGTCTCAAATTACAAGTATTAGCTTTAAAAACACTTTGTTAATAAAGTTCCGTAACTTCAAAACATCATTTAAAAGGATTTAATAACTTAAAATATTCTTATTACCTTAATTAATCCACTTTAAAACTTCGTTAACTAAGTTGATTTAATTGACTTCAATAACTTATAATTAAAAAGGGTAAATCACCTTTTAAAATATCATTAATTTAAATTAATTAATAATATTTAAATATAATTAATAATTAATTTAATATCATTATTTAAAAGTGATTAATTAATTTAAACTTTATTTAAGGAAAGATTTATTTAAGGTTAAACAAATTTATTATCTTTTAAAAGTCATTAATTAAAAGGATTAATTAATTTTAAAATAATATCCTTAGTTAATAAATTAAAAAATATTAATCTAGATTAATTATCCTTAAACATCAATAAATAAAATGATTAATTAAATTTAAAACATCATTAACTAAGTAATTAGTTAAATTTAAAACACATCATTAATAAGTTAATTAGTTAACCTTAATCCTTATTAATTAAATTTAAAAATCATTATTAAAATAATTAATCAAATTTGAAACCATTATTATTTCAAAGGCTTATTTAATTTTTAAAAACAAACCCAAGCTCGATTTGAAACTAAAAGATTTCAATAAAGTGTGAATTTTTCGAAAGTGCTAATATAACGACTATCGCTATACGGGCAGTTCGGTAAAATAGTTCATGTCTTTTTTTGTCCATCGAGTCATTACACAACATATAAGTAAGTGTTAACCCAAAAAATGGATCAACACCCTGGATTGAGTTGTGAAAGCACCAGCTCTATTTATCAAGGCAAATAAAATAGAAAAGGCAATAGTAAATCGCAGAAAGTAAAGAAACAAGAAATTTTTATAGTGGTTCGTCTGTTAATGAAGCCTACGTCCACTTTATAGCTTTTATTGATCAACTGCTGTTACAAAGGAGTTTGGATTACTATACGACTCTTCTTTCCCATGTTAGACCAAGCCACCATTGTTAGAGAAAACCGGAATAATATCAGTTGCCCTATAATGGCTGTTGTGAGGGAGATGAAGGTTGAAGAAATAACGACAGAGTTTCAGCAGAGATTAGAGCAGATCCCTTTTCTGTTGCAGATGAGATGGTATTTATAGGAGTTGGAAAGGTCTTGGATCGAGGATCACTTTGTTAGAAGCTTATAGTAGTAACATCCCTAATTTTCGATAACATTATTCAGGAAATTTAATTAGATAAATTAAATAGAATAATGATGATAAGGGGATTGAGATTTGGATAAATCATATAGGGTCGTGATGAATAATAAAATAAATGGGCTTAATTTGGTTTGTAAGCTAATAAATATACACATGGGCATATCAGTAAATAACCACACCTCCTCATACTCACGGCTATACACTTTTGTAATTGCCCATTCACGTTTCATTTCTCATTTTTCACAAATGGAAATCAAAAACCTAAATAAGAACCGACCTTTAACAAGGAGGAAAAGAGGAAAATTCAATTTAGAGCTAAGGATCAAAGTTAGGAAGGATTAATCAACAACAAGTCTCAAATTCCTTATCATATCTAAGGTGATTAATAATCCATTCCATCTCTATTTTGATTTATAATCACATATTTTTGGATTTAAGATTAAATTTGTTTTTATGATGTTTTGGATGAAGATATGCTTGAACTATTATTTGTTTGATTTAAACAATCCATTTACATGTGAATTTGCACGGTTTTAGGGTAAAACCGAGGGTTATTAATTTTTAAATGCCATGGAAAAAATTTATGTTAAGTAAAACATGGTTTTGGAGATGGGTTTTGATTTTCATAATTGTTTGAGCTATGGAAATTTTATTATGAATTTCTAAAAGGAAATATGATATAATTGGGTTTAAAATTAATTTCAATTATTTCATGAAGAAATTGGGTCTAAAATTTTAATATGTTAGAAAACATGATGAAATTGAATTTCTGTTATTTTTAGGGATTTTTCCTAATTGATTTGCTATGGAAAATAAATTATTTTAAAAGGACTTATTTGCAATGTTGGTTTTGCTTAATGAAAGGGCTTAAACATTAAATTTCCTTTGATTTAGATCTGATAAATGCGGCAGTTATTTTGTAAAGTATTTGAAAAGTTTTAAGGCAACCAATCAGGTGTTTACAATTGGGCAGGTTAGTTATAAAGCATTTACTAAACATAGCTTTAATTCAGCCTTTTAAATAAAAAGTTGGTTCCGCCTCTTTTGGAAGTGGCCTTCGACCCAATGCTTTCGCCTTGACTCAGTCGAAACCAACCCATCTGAAACCTTCTTAGTCGAAACCAATACACAAGGTATCACTCAGATGGTATGTAGTGGATTGGAGGAAAGGCGGCAGCTATGGTGTCGAAAGGGATGCTTCCGATGGGTTCGAAACCCTTTTTGATTTTCAAAAGTTAAGTATTTAGTTTGTTTTGCTTAGAGCTTTCGACCCAGTCAAAAGCTATGTTTTCGAAAGGAGTTTATAAATAGTTTTCGAAGAAGGTTGTCATATTATGTTTAAAGTATTATCTTTCGAAGGGATTCCTTTTGTTTTTGAATAAGTGCTTTCGAAAGTGATGGTTCCGACCAAGTCGAAACCTAGCCACTGTTTTCCCCTCTGAGTGTATTGAAGCCATCAATGCTTTCGAAGGGTTATCTCTGGTTTAACCTGAGCTAAGCCACTTCCTAAATTCTTTCGAAAGGAGTTGAGGGTTCCAAAGGCAATGGGGTCGAAAGGGTGTTTCGACAATACCCTTCGAAGTTTTATTTAAAGGTTTTGAGCTTTCGAATAGGTGGTTCCGACACCATCAACCTTTCCCCAAACAATTTTATAAGGGTTTCGAAAGAGATACTCTCGTATATAACCACTTTGACCCAAAAGATGTTTTTAAAGAGTAAACCCAATACTTTCGAAAGGGGTATTTTCATTTGTTTCGAAGCTATGTTATAAAGAAAGTTTTGATACCATCGAAAGGTATGTTTGGTTTCGAAAGAGAATATTTAACAAGGGCTTCGAAAGGTATTTTATTGTGTTTTGAAAAGAGGTTTTCTTTGCTTTCGAAGGAGTTTACCCACAGGTTTCGAAAGAGATGTTTTAAGATTTCAAAACATAAACCCAATCTCAATATAAAGGAATAACCATGGCATAAATAAATAAAGAATTTTGAAATAAAGTTTTGAAAAAAATTTCCTTGATTAAATGGTTAAAGGGTTTATCCGGGACTTATATAAAAATGATTTAAATGATATTAAACCACAGGTGTTGGTATTATTTGTTGTTATGATTACTTCTTCATATAAGTATTCACATTGTAATTAACCCATAACGGTATCTTAGGGAATGGAAGAATAACCGGCTAGGTTAACCCAGTAGTGAATATTATTTAAGAAATGTTAAAATCTTAACTAAAGATATTGGCAGGGGCCAATAGGTTCACAGTAAGCCCACGGAAACTATTTATAACAAAAGATATTGGTAGGGGCCAATAGGTTCATAGTCAACCCATGAAAACTTTGATTTGATATTGGCAGGGGCCAATAGGTTTATAGTTAGCCCATGAAAACTATATCCGGATTAAGATAATGACAGTTAGTCACCTAGTTAGCCCATGAAAGCTAGGATAATAGAAAATATATTGGAGTTACCAATAGGTTCTTAGTGATCCCATGAAAACTATGAAATTGGACAAATGGTCCATAAATGTTAAACGGGTTAATAGTAACCCTAGAGACTATAATTAAGACAGATAGTCGGAATAAAATGGCATGGATAATCCAGATTTGGTTTACTTATTTTGCTTATCATCATAATGTTTTGAAATATTATGTTTTAACCATTGTGGATGCAGGAGCACAGTATATGGTTTCATAAATGATTTAGGATACTAGTGAGGGGAAAATCCATTTTGCTAAGCGGCGTGGTCTTACTAGATATCTAAATGGTTTGAGATGGTAGATTATTATTCATACTAGGCTTTATGTCTGGCTCGAAGTTTTTGTTTTCCCCTTAAACTCCCGGGTACTCAATTGATTTTGAGTAGGTTGAGAGTTGAGGTTTCCAGGTGTTCTTTTAGACGAATAAAGCTTCCGAAGACGTGTAGGAGGCAAGCTTGTTATTAGAGTTCTTTTATTTCCACTGTTTGTTTGATTGTAAAGGCAAATTTGTTTTAGTGACTTATCATATACTCTGATCATCCAAGGGGGCATCTTTATATGTCGCTCTTGGCGTATTTTGTAATAAGTATATTTTGTCTGAACGTGGTCTGCGCTTTGGGAATATGTAATGAATTTCAAATGTTTTGAAATGGAATGTTGACTTAGTTTGTTGTTTAATTTTTTTTACATATTCCTGTGTTTCTGTGTATCAATGCATCTAACATTGTCGTATTTGGTCACCGAAGATTAATAACTATGGATGACTGCAGCATCCGTAGCCGTTAGTTTTGGGCCTCCGAGTAGGGGGATGCTACAAGTTGGTATCAGAGCATAGGTTTATGAAACTTCAAAAGAAACTTAAACCTAAATGATTTTTCAAACATAATCCAATGAATCGGACAACGAGATTGGGGTTTGGGTTAACACTATAAGTAACGTATTTGTATTTGATATATAGTTATATATATATAAGTATGTATTTCCCGCTCTCTTAGACTGTTCTTCTGTATCTTACTAAGGCTCGTATACAGATTTACGAGAAAGCAGATATGGAAGCAGGAAACGGAAGAGGACATCAAGGTGGAGGAAGCACCACAACTAATTGAAATTCTCAACCCACCACTAGAAGGAACCAGGGTCGACCGACTAATGCTAATAACCAAAACGCTGATGCCAATGTGGGTGTTGGAAATCCACCAATAGATATGAGGGTGATGTATCAATTCTTCGTCAATATGATGCAAGCAGGAGTCGCTGTTGGAGTGCTGGAAATGTAGGAGGAGCTAATCCTGTAGCTCCAGTTGGAAATTATAATGCTAAGCTGAGTAGATACTACACAAGTTTGGGTGGGAAGCCATTCATGGGACGGAGGATGCTATTGAGGTAGAGAATTGGCTGTTGCATTGTGAGTGTATATTTGTTGATTTGGGTTTAGATGACGGACGGAAAAGAAGGTTGGCCTCTAGGCAGTTACAAGGGTCAGTGCTTCATTGGTGGAATGGTGTTACTATCAGAGTTTTGGAGGAGTAGTTGACTTGGGCAAATTTTAGAAGGAGATTTGAGCAAAAGTTTGTGTCTGAGTTTACTAAGTCAGAGCCGATGAGGAAGTTTATTGATTTGGAGCTGGGAGAGATGTCGGTCATTGAGTATGCCACTAAGTTTGAGGAGTTGTCCCATTATGGACATAATATTATAGACACTGGCATTAAAAGGAACGAGTGGTTCATTAGGGGACTGAGGCCCAAGATTGCTAGGGCGACCTTGCCACATCTTCGCGATCCTAGTAATTTAGTTGTGGAGATGGCCATTCGCCAAGAGGAGATGCTTGCTAATTATGTTAGAGAGAAGTCAGTGGAAGTTCAGGGTTCTCAGGGGAAGAAGAGAAAGTTCTTCAAGAAGAAGAGAACCCAGAAGGGAGATAGTGCCAAGAAGGCAAAGGCGGAGTTAGTTTGCTTTAAGTGTGACAAGAATGCTCATTATGCAAATGAATGCCAGCCAGGTATTGAGAAGAAGGCTGCAACTAAGAAGAATGTGAAGTGCTTCAATTGTGATCGAGTTAGGCATTATAAGAATCAGTGTCCAGAGCCAGTTAGGGCTGACAAGGGAAAGGTATTTACTATTGGACCAGCTAGGCCTACTACAGTGGATAAAGGGAAGACTGTGATGGAAGGTACGCTTTTGATTCAGAGAATACCGGTTAGGGTACTTTTTGATACCGGTGCATCACATTCATTTATATCTCAGTGTTTAGTTGATAGATCAAGCTTAGAATCCACCTACCTTGTTACTTCCTTAAGGGTTGTGAATCCAATATGAGGGTATGCAACTCTAGGGTTGAGATGTGACCAGTTAGAACTTGATTTGTTAGGTCATAAGTTTGCATGCCGCTTGTATGTTATTGATTTCTTAGATTTCGGAATCATTTTGGGAATGGATTGGTTGGGTAGAGGCTAGAATATGCTTCTAAGATAGGGAAATATTACTGAGACACCCTGATAGTCATAACCGAGTAATATTGCCAGTAGAGAATTCTGACTGGAGTGTTAGTACCTTGCTTAGTGCTATGGAGATAGGAGATGAGTTAAGTCGGGTTCGGGTAGCAAGAGTGTTTGCAAATGTCTTTGAGCTAGTCACAGGACTACCACCGAAACGAGCAGTTGAGTTTCATATAGATCTTGTGCCCAGAGTTGAACCTATAAGTAGACCACCTAGCAGGATAACACCAATAGAGATGAAGGAATTGAAGGTGCAGCTAGTGGATCTTGAAGGTAGGAATTTTATTAGACCAACCAGTTCGCCTTGGGGAGCAGCCGCGGTTTTCATGAAGAAACCAGATGGGTCGTTGAGGATGTGTATCGACTATCGTAAGCTGAAAAAAAGGACGATTAAGAATAAGTATCCCTTGCCAAGAATAGACGATCTATTTGATCAGTTGAGTGGAGCCAGAGTGTTTTCCCAGTTGGACTTGGCGACAGGTTTCCATCAGTTAAGGGTAGTAGAGGACATTATTCCTTTGACATCATTTCGGACTAGGTACGGTTCGTATGAGTGGTTAGTGATGCCATTTGGATTGACAAATGCACCCGCTCTCTTCATGGATTTAATGAACCGAGTGTTCCAAGAGTACTTGGATAGGTTTATGCTAGTGTTTATGGATGACATTTTAGTATACTCTAAAGATTAAAGAGAGCATGAGGATCATCTTAGAGTGGTGCTAGAGACGCTGAGGTAGAATTAGCTAAAGGCGAAGTTTACCAAGTGTCATTTTTGGAAGAAAGAGGCTAAGTTTCTTGGTCACGTGGTTTCAGAGAAAGGCTTGTCAGTCGATCCAGATAAGATCGAAGCCGTGAATAATTGGAAGATTCCAGAGACGGTGACTGAGATTAGAAGTTTCCTTGGACTTGCTGGCTACTACCGGAGATCCATCAAGGACTTATCGTAGATAGCAACACCTTTGAATAAGTTAACCAAGAAGGAGGTGAAGTTTATCTGGTCCGACAAATATGAGGAAGCATTCCTTAAGTTAAAGCATTTGTTGACAAATGCACTAGTGTTAGTAGTTCCAGATGGAAACTAAGGGTTGGTAGTGTATACTGATGCATGCAGAACTGGATTAGAAGCAATGTTGATGCAGAACGTTAAATTTATTGCCTACGCTTCACGACAGCTTAGACCATATGAAGTTAGATACCCTACTCATGATTTGGAGTTGGCAGTAGTAATCTTCGCATTGAAGATTTGGAGACATTATCTCTTAGGGAAGAGGTTTGAGCTTTATACCGATCATAAGTCTTTAAGGAATTTATTCTCTCAGAAGGAGTTGAATATGAGACAGTAGAGGTGGCTGGAGTTTTTGGCTGCTTATGATTTTGGTATAGAGTATACACCTGGGAAAGGTAATAAGGTAGCGGGTGCTCTTAGCAGAAGTCATCAAAATGTGGTGTTAGCTATGTTGGCAGAATGGAAGGATTTAGAAGCTTTGGCCAGTTGTGGTGTGCAGTTAAGATCGACTGCTAGTTCTAGTCAGTGTACTGCCATGTTGTCCTGTTTAGAAGTTTGACCAGTGATGATCGAGAGGATTGCTTCTAAGCAGAAAGAGGAACCAGTATTGGCCGAGAGGATCAGGATACTTGAAGTTAGAATAGAGATCGATGATCTAAAGGAATTTAGTCTTGACCAAAGTGGGTGGTTGAGAAAGAAAGGACGATTGTGTGTTCCGAATGTGGAGGACTTGAGGAAAGAAGTTCTTGGAGAATGTCATCGATCCAAGTTTACGATTCATCCTGGAGGAACCCAGATGTATCAAGATATGAAGAGGAGCTTCTATCGGGAAGGTATGAAGAAGGATGTTGGCTTGTGGGTTAGACAGTGTGCAAACCGCCAACAAGTGAAAGATGAACGTCAGAAGCCGAGTGGGCTACTTCAACCTTTAGAGATTCTAGTTTGGAAATGGGATTTGATATCCATGGAATTTATAGATGGGTTTCCAAGGTTAAATAGAGGTAATGAAAGTATATGTGTTATAGTGGACAGGTTGACCAAGAGTGCCCATTTCATTCCAGTAAAGTCAACCAAGATAGCACTTGTTTTAGCTAAGTTCTTCATGAAGAACATAGTTAGACTACATGGAATTCCTAGTAGTATAGTCAGTGATAGAGATGCCTTGTTTACTAGTGTATTCTGGAAGAGTCTACAGGAAGTATTGGATACCAAACTTAATATGAGTATTGCATATCACCCTCAGATAGATGGGCAGACATAGACAGTCAATAAGGTACTCGAGGATTTATTGAGAACTTGTGTATTGGACTTTGGGTGGATCTTGGGAGGATCACCTACATTTAGTTGAATTTTCCTATAATAATAGTTACCAAACTAGTATAGGAATGGCGCCTTTTGAAGCTTTGTATGGAAGGCCATGCAAATCACCCGCATGTTGATTAGAGACTGGAGACAGATTAGTCTTTGGTCCATATTTGGTTAGGGAGGCGTCATAAAAGATTGAGTTGATCCGAGGAAGGATGAAAGAAGCTCAGTCCAAACAGAAGAGTTATGCAGATAAGAGGCGTAAGGACCTAGAGTTCTCAGTTGGAGATAAGGTTTTTATTAAAGTGTCACCAATGAAGGGTGTGGTACGATTTGGAAAGTTAGGGAAGTAAGCCCCGAGATTGGACCATTCCAGATTATAGAGAGGATTGGAAAGCTCGCTTACAGAGTAGAGTTATCGAGCAATATGGCAGGTGTCCATAATGTATTTCATATGTCTCACCTTCGCAAGTATGTGCACGACCTAGAGACTTTTATTCCTCCAACGGGGTTGGAGGAGTTGGTAGTAGAGCCTAATTTGACTTCTGTTAGAAAACCAGTTCGAGTTGTAGCGAGAGATGAGAAAAGATTGAGGAACAAGACAGTCAAGTTGGTGAAATGTAACATCACCCCACTTGGAGGCCGAAAACTAACGGCTACGGATGTTGCAGTCATCCATAGTTATTAGACCAAATACGGTGGTGCTAGATACATTGATACACAGATCACAGAAATATGGAAAAAAATTTAACAAATCAAAAACACGGTTCCACATTTCATTCAAAACATTGGATGTTCATTACATAATCCGAAAAATATTAACCACGTTCAGAAAAATATAATTATTACATATACGCCGAGAGCGACATATAAAGATGCCCCCTTGGTTGATCAAAGTATATAGTAAGGCTAATAAATCTGCCTTTACAAACAAAATACCCAGTGGAGAAAGATAACTTTAAATAACTAACTGCCTCATGCACGACTCCGAAAGCTTTATTCGTCTAAGAAGAGAACCTGAAAACCCTAAACCTCAAAATACTCAAAATCAATTGAGTACCCGAGAGTTTAAGGGGAAAACAAAAACTTCGATTCAGACATAAAGCCTGGTATAAATAATAATCTAACATCTCAATCCTTTTAAATATCTTGTGGGACCACGCCGCTTAGTAGAACGGGTTTTCCCCTCACTAGTATCCTAAAACCTTTATAAAACCATATACCGTGCTCCTACATCCACAATGGTTATAAACATACATTTCAAAATATTATGATGATATGCATATATAAAAACATTTAGGATTTCCCATCCCCCAGTTTAAATTGACACCCTGTCATAATTATAGTTCCTAGGGTCAATATTAACCTAATAGTTTTCATGGGTTTACTAATAACCTTTTTCATTACACATGGACACCCTGTCCTATTTCATAGTTTTCATGGGGTTACTAAGAACCTATAGGCTCCTGCCAATTAACTTAATTAATTCAAGGGTCCCCCTGAACCTATTAGTCATTCTAATAACTAATCTCCTTATCCTAGTTTTCAGGGTTTAACTAGGAATCTATGGATTTATCCAATAACTCACTTCTCATCCATGTTTTCATGGGTTGAATAGAAACCTACCGATGCCTCCGTTAACTTCTTTCTTATCCTAGTTTTCATGGGTCAACTAGGAACCTATTGATTGATTTAAATTCTTGATCTGGATATAGTTTTCATGGGTTCACAACAAACCAATTAACCCCTGCTAACCTACCTTAATACATAGTTTTCATGGGATTACTATGAACCTGTTGGTTACCTCCAATAACTACATAATCATAGTTTTCATGGGTTTACTATGAACCTATATCCCGGACAACTTCAAAGTTTAGGCATCTTATATTTTGGTCTCCCTGACTCCCTGGATGCAATTCTACTCATTTAGGAGTTTAGTCAAATTATATTCACTACTGGGTTAACCTAGCTGGTTCTTCTATCCCTTTATCCCCAGATTATGGGTTCTTTATCATGTGAATATACTCATATTTGAAGAAGCAAACATAATAATTTAACAATACCATTCCAGTGGGTTTTAGGTCCTTGAAATACATTTCATATAGAATATAGTTAATCCCTTTAACTTATATTTTTATCAAGGCCATACTTCTTCAAATTTATAAGCTTAAAGTCATTTCAAAATTCCTTTATTTAGCCATAGGTTTTTCCTTTAAAATTTG
This sequence comes from Allium fistulosum, assembly GCA_030737815.1. Lineage (NCBI taxonomy): Eukaryota > Viridiplantae > Streptophyta > Magnoliopsida > Asparagales > Amaryllidaceae > Allium > Allium fistulosum. Next base: position 940,585,083 of record CM060908.1, on the reverse strand, counting down.
AGTTTAGGTTTTAAAACCTTTCGAAACCTTGCTTCCGACCTCATAGGATGACCTCCTTCGAAAGCATAAAAATTTATCTTTAAAACACTAGGCTCTTGTCTTTCGAATACCTTAAAACATCTCTTTCAAAACCTTTCGACCATGTTAAAGTTTTATTACATAAGTATAGAAGTATAGCTTCGAAACAATTTGAAAGTACCCTTTTCGAAAGCATTGGGTTCATACTTAAAACATCACTTTTGGTCAAAGTGAACTTAGGCGAAAGCATCTCTTTTGAAACCATTCTTTAATTCAAAAAGTATTGGGGAAGTTTGACAGTGTCAAAACCATCCTTTCGAAAGCAATAAAACACCTGGGTAAAACAATTGAAGGTTAGCTTCGAAACCTCTTCCAAAAACATTGCCTTCGAAACCCCTAACCCCTTTCGAAATCATTAGGAAGTGGCTTGTATTTATAAAAACAACTGAACCTTTCAACAACATTGATGTCTTCAATACTATCGGAAGGTCGTCAATTCTAAGAAGGGTTTCAACTTGGTCGAAACTACCCCTTCTGAAGGCTTTAAACAAAATCTAAGTAACTCTTTTGGAAGCTACTTCTTTTAAGACATAGGCGGCGGCTCTCTTTCGTAAGCCCCGTTGAAATACTCTTTCGAAACCATAGGTTTCGACTACTTCGAAACGCACTTATAAACAGGAAAGCGCTTTTCTTTTAAAACAAAGAAAATAACCCCTTCGAAAGCTACCATTCGACACCTTACCTTCCGCCTTTCTCCAATCCACTATGTACCATCGAAATGATACCATGTGTATTGGTTTACTGGTTTCGACCTAGAAGGTTTCAACTAGGTTGGGGGTGGAAGGTCTGAGTCGGAGGGTCCTTTGAAAGAAGGCGGAACCCCTTTTTTTGAGCAAAAGGCTATTTTTACCAAATAAAGTAAACTTTTTGTAACAAACTTGCCTACATGTAAACATTTGATTGGCTTTCATAAACTTTTAAATAATTTAATTTCCATATAAATCACTTGGTAAAATTCCCCAAAAATTCCAAAAATTCACCTTAATCATGTTATTTAAGATATCAAAATTTCAGACCTAAATTCTTAATATATTTTCCAAAATAAATTTATAAACCCAAATAACCATATTTTCCTTCAAAAATTCATAACTAATTCTCCATGGCTTGGAAAACTGTAAAAATTGAAACCCAACTCCAAAATCATGTTTGCTATAACATAAAATTTTCCCATGACATTTAAAAATCATTTGATCTCGGTTTTACCCTAAAACCATGCATATCTCCTTTTGAACCTCCTTGTTTAAACCATATAAATTATAAACCAAGTATATCATCATTCAATATATCATAAAAACGAATTTATCCTTTAAACCCAAAACCATAGGATTATAAAACCAAAATAGAGATGTAATGATTATTATTCACTTAGATTGGATAAGGAAATTGAAGATTGATTGAGATTGATTTCTTCTAGCTTGAATCCCAAGCTTTACTTTGATTTTCTCTTCTTTCTTCCTAATGGCCAGCCTTGCTCTTTTTTTTCTTACGTTTTTGTTTAGAATAAAATGAATGTGTATGACTAAGGAAATAGTATAAGGGTGGAAATATGGGCGGCTATTTACCCTAATGCCCTTATGTTTAATTAGCTAACACTTAACCATTTATAAGTTCATTCAATTTAAACAAGCACGGCCACTACATGTTTATTAATTAGTCTCAATCTCCTTATCTACATTGTTGTATTTAATTTATTCTAATTAAATCTCCTGAATAATGTTATTAAAAATTAGGGGTGTTACATGAAAGTTCAGGGGAGCAACAACGAGCAGGACTGTACTTGGGAGACAAAGGACAGGATTAGAGATACTTATCCTGAACTGCTTTGATGGTATGTCTATATTAGATTTATATAGATAGTTACTAGTCAGATAGGCTAGTATGTTTGTTAGTAGTTGGTATAGATGATTGTTATGTTTAGTATTTAGTCCTTACTGAATTTCAAGAACGAAATTCTTTAAGGAAAGGAGCCTGTAACATCCCTAATTTTTGATAACATTATTCAGGAAATTTAATTAGATAAATTAAATAGAATAACGATGATAAGAGGATTGAGATTTGGATAATACACATAGGGTTGTGCTTAATAATAAAATAAATGAGCTTAATTTGGTTTTTAAGCTAATTAATATATGCATGGGCAAATTAGTAAATAGCCATGCCTCCTTATACTCATGGCTATACACTTTTGTAATTGCCCATTCACGTTTCATTTCTCATTTTTCACAAACGCAAATCAAAAACCTAAATAAGAGCCAGACATTAACAAGGAGGAAAAGAGGAGAATTTAATTTAGAGCTAAGGATCAAAGCTAGGAAGGATTAATCAACAACAAGTCTCAATTCCTTATCATATCTAAGGTGAATAATAATTCATTCCATCTCTATTTTGTTTTATAATAACATATTTTTGGATTTAAGATTAAATTCATTTTTATGATGTTTTGGATGACGATATGTTTGAACTATTATTTGTTTGATTTAAACAATCCATTTGCATGTGAATTTGCATGGTTTTAGGGTAAAACCGAGGGTTATTGATTTTTAGATGCCATGGAAAAAATTTATGTTAAGTAAAACATGATTTTGGAGATGGGTTTTAATTTTCATGATTTCCGAGCTATGAAAAAATTATTATTAATTTTTAAAGGGAAATAAGATATAATTGGGTTTAAAATTAATTCGATTATTTCAGGAAGAAATTGGGTTTGAAATTTTAATATGTTAGATAACATGATGAAATTGAATTTCTATGATTTTTGGGGATTTTTCCTAATTGATTTGCTATGGAAAATAAATTATTCTAAAAGAAGGACTTATTTGAAATGTTAGTTTTGCCTAATGGAAGGGCTTAAATGTTAACTTTCCTTTGATTTAGTCTGATTAATGCGGCAGTTATTTTGTAAAGTATTTGTAAAGTTTTAAGGCAACCAATCAGGTGTTTACAAATGGCAGGTTAGTTACAAAGCATTTACCAAAATTAGCTTTAATTCAACCTTTTAAATAAAAAGTTGGTTCCGCCTCTTTTGGAAGTGCCCTTTGAACCAATGCTTTCGCCTCGACTCAGTCAAAACCAACCCAGTTGAAAGCCTCTTAGTCAAAACCAATACACAAGGTATCACTCAGATGGTACGTAGTGGATTGGAGGAAAGGCAACAACTATGGTGTTGAAAGGAATGCTTCCGATGGGGTCGAAACCCTGTTTGATTTTCAAAAGTTAAGTATTTACTTTGTTTTGCTTAGAGCTTTCGACCCAGTCAAAAGCTATGTTTTCGAAAGGAGTTTATAAATAGTTTTCGAAGAAGGTTGCAGTATTATGTTTAAAGTATTAGCTTTCGAAGGGGTTCCTTTTGTTTTTGAATAAGTGCTTTCGAAAGTAATGGTTTCGACCATGTCAAAACCCAGCCGCTGTTTTCCCTTCCGAGTGTATTGAAGCCATCAATGCTTTCGATGGGTTATCTCTAACCTGAGCTAAGCTACTTCCTAAATGTTTTCAAAAGGGGTTGAGGGTTCCGAAGGCAATAGGGTCGAAAGGGGGTTTCGACCCTACCGTTCGAAGTTTTAATTTAAAGGTTTTGAGCTTTCGAATAGGTGGTTCCGACACCATCAAGCTTTCCCCAAACAATTTTATAAGGGTTTCGAAAGAGATACTTTCGTATATAACTACTTTGACCCAAAAGATGTTTTTAAAGAGTAAACCCAATACTTTCGAAAGGGGTATTTTCATTAGTTTCGAAGCTATGTTATGAAGAACGTTTTGATACCATCGAAAGGTATGTTTGGTTTTGAAAGAGAATATTTAACAAGGGCTTCGAAAGGTATTTTATTGTGTTTTGAAAAGAGGTTTTCTTTGCTTTCGAAGGAGGTTATCCACATGTTTCGAAAGAGATGTTTTAAGATTTCAAAACATAAACCAAATCTCAATTTAAAGGAATAACCATGGCATAAATAAATAAAGAATTTTGAAATGGAGTTTTGAAGAAGTTTTCCTTGATTAACTGGTTAAAGGGTTTATCCGGGACTTATATAAAAATGAGTTCAAGGATACTAAACCACAGGTGTTGGTATTATTTGTTGTTATGATTACTTCTTCATATAAGTATTCACATTGTAATTAACCCATAACGGTATCTTAGGGAACAGAAGAATAACCAGCTAGGTTAACCCAGTAGTCTATAATTTAAGAAATGTTAAAATCTTAACTAAAGATATTGGCAGGGGCCAATAGGTTCACAGTAAGCCCACGGAAACTATTTATAACAAAAGATATTGGCAGGGCCAATAGGTTCATAGTCAGCCCATGAAAACTTTGATTTGATATTGGCAGGGGCCAATAGGTTTATAGTTAGCCCATGAAAACTATATCCGGATTAAGATATTGACAGTTAGTCACCTAGTTAGCCCATGAAAGCTAGGATAATAGAAAAGATATTGGAGTTACCAATAGGTTCTTAGTGATCCTATGAAAACTATGAAATTGGACAGATGGTCCATAAATGTTTAACAGGTTAATAGTAACCCTAGAAACTATAATTAAGACAGATAGTCAGAATGAAAGTGGATGGGTAATCCAGATTTGATTTACTTGTTTTGCATATCATCATAATGTTTTGAAATACTATGTTTTAACCATTGTGGTTGCAGGAGCATAGTATATGGTTTTATAAATGTTTTAGGATACTAGTGAGAGGAAAACCCATTCGGCTAAGCGGCATGGTCTCACTAGATATCTAAATGGTTTGAGATAGTAGATTATTATTTATACCAGGCGTTATGTCTAATTCGAAGTTTTTGTTTTCCCCTCAAACTCTCGGGTACTCAATTGATTTTGAGTAGGTTGAGAGTTGAGGTTTCCAGTGTTCTTTTAGACGAATAAAGCTTCCGAAGACGTGTAGGAGGCAAGCTTGTTATTAGAGTTCTTTTATTTCCGCTGTGTGTTTGATTATAAAGACAAATTTGTTTTAGTACCTTATCATATACTCTGATCATCCAAGGGGGCATCTTCATATGTCGCTCTTGGTGTATTTTTTAATAAGTATATTTTGTCTGAACGTGGTCTGCGCACTGGGAATATGTAATGAATTTGAAATGGTTTGAAATGGAATGTTGACTTTGTTTGCTGTTTGAAAATTTTCCATATTCATGTGTTTTTGTGTATCAATGTATCTAACATTCCCGTATTTGGTCGCCGAAGATTAATAACTATGGATGACTGCAGCACCCATAGCCATTAGTTTTGGGCCTCTTAGTAGGGGGATGTTACAATAGTCATCATGTAGAGAGAGCTTAGAAAGTTTGGAGCCAAAATTTGCCATCTTTTTGAATCGGTACTGATCCGACCGAATTGGATCGGTACCGATCCAAATCCTTAGCCATTTTTTGGCTCCGATTTGTTTGGTCATGCTTCTTACTTCATAGTGATGCCATTCATGTAATTTTGTAGCTTGTTGATTTGTTTTTACAACGATTCTTCTATTGGTTATGTTGAACAATATTCTGAATCAGATGAACCTTCATTGCTTGAAATCGGATGCTTGGAATGTTACCAAACTTGTTGGATGAGCTTGGTTGAGGCATATAATCATAATGCAAAAGGATTGGGTCCACCACGAGCTACCTATTCGGATCGGTGCCGTTTCGTAAAGATAGCATATATTTCAATCGAATTTCCTGGAGTCCTTTGTCTTGTATTTTTGGGCCTTTTGATTAAGTTTCGAGTTGTTATAGTTTAATCTGAATGTTCTAACTCCCATTGAATTCTGCTGGGTTAAAAACTCGGTTAACATTTTCCCTCCAGAGTATGATTTCATTAAAAACGAGGTGTGCTCTGGAATTGTTTAACTTTGGGTTTCTTTTTTAAGGAGTTACATTGGTCATATCTGGCCATCTTGAAAAGCTATCTATGACATACCGGTTAACTGTACAGTCCTTACTGTGAATCTCCATTGTTCATAGTTACGGAGTGATCTCGACTTGATAATTTCCAGAATGAATACGAACATAGAGTAGGTCGAATAGGGAAAATTTAAGAGAATTCAGAGGAGTAAATTTGGGTCGGTACCGATCCAATTAGATCAGATCGATACTGAGCCAAGTACTTTACACTTTTTTCACCTTCCTCTTTCTTTTTATATGAGCCGACCCCCAACTTCACTTAATTTTCATTCGATTCGAGCCTTTGTCCTCTAATCGATCTGATCTCTTCAAGCCCTAGCCTACCGATCCAAGCTCTCCGTCCATTTAGGAGCTGCCACCGTCGATCTCCTCCAACAACGTCATTAGCCACCGTTTCCTAGAGCTTCCACCGCCGTTCTAAGTATGCCTCACTGTCATTATCTCCTCCATTTCGAGGCATTGTCAATCTGATCCATCCAATACCATAGTTCAGGTTGTCTTGAATCAGAGATCAAATCACTTTTCTCCATTTTGAAAGTTAGTGATGTGGATTTCGGTGATTGATGATGAAGTTGTGTTGGTGACAGATACAGTGGAAGATTTGAGCTGATTGTGACTTTGTTAAAGAAGATAGCAAATCGGGTCTTGAATTTTTCATGGAACGAAGCTAGGGTTTTGCCCCGTTGCTCGACATATTTTGCTATCTTCATCCATAGAGTCAGAATTAACTTGCACCGAGTTACATAGTCGATCCTGGCATAGCATCTTGCGGATTGATTTTGGTTTTTTTAGGAGGTGATAATAGCTTGGGGTAGCGTCCTGTATGCAGCTCATGTTGTTATCACTTTCCAGAGAACAAAAATCAACTTATGCTGAGAATTCTCTACTCGATTGGACCCATTGTTCTATAGTTTCTCACTTTGGATTAGTCATGTCATTGCACAGTCGGTGTACCTGGAATAGGAAGGACTTTCAGTGTCACTTTGGACAGCGGATCCACTATCGATTGTTGATCGATAACGAGTAAGTATAGAAGAAAAGAAATTAGCAAGTGATACGAATCGCTTTTTCCGGTGGGTGTGAGCCATCTACACTTAATCGTTTGTTCACAGCTTTCAGGACACCGAGCCCATTCTCACTTAGATTACACATCACACACACCCCGGTTAATACTTGGAATCTGATCAGTGGTTAGTACATGTTAATTATCTTCCGGATTTCAAGTATCAACTACACCAGGGTCTATAGTTTAGAGATTAGGTGTACCTGACCATTTTGAACAAAAGCTTTCTTATATAGAATGACGTGCAAATCTTCTCGGCGCAAATCAATTGAGGGGAACTCACCCCTTTCTGAAGCGGAGTCATCGTCGATCCCAGCTGGATCAGCCACTTCTATAACTTCAGGTCAATATGGTCACCTGATTCCAGTCGGTCCCGTCGTCGATCGCACTCCTCCTAACTTCAGAGTCTTGCTTGATCCTTCGGAGAAAGCTCCTTCGATCCCTATACATAGGATGTTGTGTAGCATTTGCTCGCAATATGGTATCCTAGAGGACGACGTGCTTCTGCCATCGAGATGAGAATTTTCTCATAGGCCACCTTCTGGATACGTGGCTTGCCACCGATATATGTGCATGTATGGTGCAATGCCCCTGTTCAATCACTTCTTAATGACAAAACTTCAGAACATATGTTGGCCCCATTCCAGATTCTTCCAAATGGATATGCCATGCTGACGTGCTTATATGTTCTGTTCATGCGGACACATAATCGTACCTCGAGTTTCGCTAAGTTGCAGTACCTTCTGTTATTCAAAAAGAGAGAGGCTAACCCATCACTTGTTTATATCAAGGTGCAACGTAGCTGGAAACTTATACTGGATCTTCCCAGCAAAGTTCCTTTATTCAAGAATCAATTATTTTTTCGCTAAATGTCCAGATGGGTTCACCCGTTTATGGACCATGAGGGTAAGTCTCTTTCATCATGCTTGGAATTTCCTTTAACTGCTATAAGTCTTCTGAACGATCGTATATTCCTTGCAGTTCTTTAGAAGATTAACAAGGATCCGACACTCGGCACTATTCTTAGCACCCTGAAAGCGGTCGACCCTCAAGAGCGCACAATTAGGTTCTTGCTCATAGATGAAAATCTTCATCGATGTGGGCTTTTAGACCTTAGGAGGTCCGTTGGATTCATCAGTGCTCCTTCCTGCTCTAGAGCAAGGACCCATTCTGTTTCCTTTTCCCATGACTCTGGTGAAGATGATGATGACGAGGAAGAAGAAAGTGACCCATCCGATGGGTCAGAGAAGACCCTTGAGGAGATCCAAATTCAAGTCAGGGTCGATAGTCCGCACAAAATGCCATCGATTCCAGAAGAGAAAGAAGAAGAGTTTATTCAACGGAAAGGAAAAGCTCCGTTGATTGAAGGGGAGGAGGAAGGAGAGATCAGTGAGGAGCATCCTCTAAGAAGTAGATTGGGACACCGATGAGGGTGACGTCAACTTAGGCGACAAGGCCTCGAAGTTGAGCCCTGGACATGCTCCCTTACCTCCTTTGAAAGAGCCCACTAAAGGAGCTTCTCTCAAGAATGAACATGTATCCAGCTCTTTGTTGGAAGGTGTCGATATTGACTTGGGAGATAAGAGCGACATATTTGTGAATATGGGTAACTTGATGGGTGACTTCATTTTGGAATGGTTTTCGTCTGAATTCTTCGTCGTTCTCCCAAGCTTTCCATCTGATATCTTCATCGTCTTCAGGAAATTCAAATCTTTTAAAGAACAATCGTTATCCCTATACCTACGCTCAAGCCGTCAATAACCAGTTACCTTCCCGAACTAAAGGATCGATTCACAAATCTAATTGGATTGATTCCAGGAAGGGCAAGAAGTTTTGTTTTAGGTGTGGGGATTTTAATCATATCGCAAATAAATGCAGGGATCTAATTAGATGTTTTACTTGTGGTAATTTTGGGCACAAGAGTAAGTTCTGTAGGAAGATATCGATCTCTTCGAATTAGATTAACCACGGCTTTCAATTTGTTTTGAAATTCTTGATGCTAAAAGGAGTTCTTCTTGATCATCTCTGGTATATGAAAGATGTCGGCATCAAATATCTAGACGAACTTCTGTATCATTTTAACGTTATTAATGAGCCAAACATGGGAAAAAGGTATATTGAGAGATTTGGTAACCCAGAGGAATTCTTTGGAAAATCTGAAATTGAGGAAGTCAAGGAACATATCGAACTCAACAAACCAAAATTAGTTAATCATGGTTTTCAATTTGCTTTGAAATATCTGATGTTGAGGGGAATCCTAATTTATCATCTCTGGAATAATAAAGATGTAGGAATCGGTTATCTTGATGAATTATTTTATCATTTTGATATCATTAACCAACCTAATATTGGCAAAGGGTATAAAGAAAGTTTTGGCAGATCAGTAGAGTTTGATAACAAATCTGAAGACTTGATCAATAATTCTGTTTCTTCAGAGGCTTTTATAGTAGAATTGATCAATCCAAGTTTTCAGGCAGCTAAAGATGATAATCTGGGATTCGATCCCATTCTTTTAGATCTTGCTGTTTCAATATGCAAAGATCCGACTTGTTTTGTATCATTGTTGAATATAAAAGAGAATATTGATGAACAGAGTCATTTCTTCACTGTTATTAGGAATAGAAGTCGTAAGTCTATTCAATGTGTGCAGGATAATTTCGAGATTTCTACCTCTAATAAATTTGATTGTCTAGCAGAAGATGACTTTGATTATTTAATTGGTGATGGGGGTTTGTTGGGGATGCCTGAGCACTTGGTTGCTGAACAGAAATCAATATCTGACAAATGTGATGGTGTTAATTCAGTTGATAGTAGCTATTCGACTATAGTTAGAATGGATTGGTCTGATGATCTTATTGATGCGGATTATGAATTTATGGAGCAGGACTCTTTGGTTTTAGGCAGTGTCAGCTCTAGTGAATATTTGACTTTTGGTATAAAAAGCTTTGTAATAAACTCGAACTTGGATGAGAAAATCTGTTTTGACAAAGTGTTAGGCTCTTTAAGTGTGATTCAATCATCAATGTTGGTAAATAATTCAGTAAAGAGCCATGAAGTATTGTTAGTTGCTAGTCCCAGGTTTTCGATTATAATGGTGATTGCAGCCTTTCGACCGATTCTACCATTCATTCTGAAACTTTTTTGACCAATGAAAATATATTGGATTGGATTACTAGTACTGAAGTGGCTGTATATCTTTTTGAAGATGAAAATTTCGTTCATTTTGACATGTTGTTGGAAGTGAGGGACGTACCAAAGCCCTCAACTGATCCACAGATATGCACAATGGATATTCATGCCAATTTTTTTGAGCATTTGGAGGTTTTTGGTGAAGATAATCAGAGGTTGTTTGTGAATAATACTGTTGACAGAGAGCTTGGCATTCTTCCTGTTTCGAGCTTCATTTCTTTGAGGAAAGCTAATACTAATCAGTTGGCTTTGAGAACTTTTTCAGATAGGGCAGTAAATGTTGATTCAGATTTTGCTCCAGGTGATAGTGGTTTTCCTTTGAATAATTGTACGGTATCAAGAAACAACTCAGTTAAGATTTCAGATTCATTGTCGAAGAAAGCTAAGAGTAAAAAATCAGTAGCTTCTAGTGGATCCATTCGTCGACGTGCTAGGATTCGTAATAATCAGTCACGTTCCATGGGTGAGTTACCTGGTTCAAGTGCCACATGTGGCGCTTCGAATTCAGGCTCAGGTATGATTTCTTTTTCGGGTAGTATGTACTCTTCTTATGCATTAGGCAGTCTTTCATCTGCTGAGTTTAGTCAGTTAGCTTCTGTTACATCTTTTATTTTTACTGATGCTGATTTAGATAGGGAGTATATTAGATGTAAGAAATTAGAGAGGGCTAGTACAGTTAGTTTATAAGGATCATTAGTTGGAATATTTGGGGTTTAAATGATTTGAACAAATGCGATAAAGTTAGAACGTTCTTTAAAGATTATTCTATTGACATTGCTTTACTTCAAGAAACTAAAATTAATTGTCCTGACTTTCGTTTTTTTAGAAGACTAGGTGGTTATCACTTTAAAAAATGGGTTTTTTTACCTTCTGTGGGTTCTTCAGGGGGATTAATGATAAGATGGCGAGAAAATTATTTTAAGTTACTTCAATGTATTATCAAGCAGCATTCTCTTCATGTTATCCTTATTAATCTTTATGATATTTCTTTTTTAAATATCTCTAATGTCTATGGGCCTAATTCAAAAATTAACCGGAGAATTCTATGGAATGAATGCCTAGATTTTAGATCCTTAGCTCCGGGTTCTTGGATTTTGGGAGGTGATTTTAATGTTACGCGCTTCATAGGTGAGCATTCTCCTAGGGAAGGGGACTGTTCTGCTATGGAGGAATTCGATCAATTTATTATTAATTCTAATTTAATCGAGATCCCCCTTTCTAATAGAGAATTCACTTGGAGTAATGCAAGAGAATCTGCATCCATGGCTCTTCTCGATAGATTTTCGTTAGTGATGAGATTGATGATAAATTTCCAATATGTAGAGTTACGGGTTTACCTTACACGTACTCAGATCATTGTCCTATTATTCTCACCTGCGAACATCATAGAGTTATTATTAATAATTTCAAATTTGAAAAGATGTGGCTTTTGGAATCTAACTTTGTGAATTTAATTAATGGTAAATGGATTTCATTGATTTATCATAATACTAAAAATAAGGATAATTCTGCAAAATCATTTGTATCAAAACATAGGGAGCTTAGAATTTTCCTTAAAAATTGGAACAAAAATGTTTTTGGCAACATAAAAATCAAAAAAGATAATATTCTTAATGAGATGCTTAAAATTAATAGGATAGAAGAATCTAGACAATTAAATATAGGTGAACGTAATGTTCTTGCTAATTTAAAACATGAACTTAATTCTATTTTAGAAAAGGAGGAGGTTATGTGGAAGCAAAGATCCAGAATCCAATGGATCAATGAAGGAGATAATAATAAATTTTTTCATAACATTGCTAATGGTAGAAAATGTAGTAATACAATTAATTCTATTATTGTTAATAATGAAGAGCTTGTTGACCAAAGAGATCTTAACAAGGCATTTACAGACTATTATAAGGATATTTTTGGTACTAAAATCAAACATAGAATCAATGTTAGTTGGAAAGATCTGTATCCATCTGATTCTGTAGTTGATTTATCAGAGTTAGATAATCCATTTTCTGAAGAAGAAATTAGAAAAGCTATTATTGACTTGCCAAGTGATAAATCCCCGGGACCTGATGGGTTTCCAATTTATTTTATAAAACTTTTTGGGACGTTTTAAAATTTGACTTAGTTAATATGTTTAATGATTTTTATAATGGTAATTTGCAATTAGGGAGATTTAATTTCGCAAATGTTATTTTGTTACACAAATAAGTAGGAGCTAAAAACTTAAAAGATTTTAGACCTATTTCTTTGATTAACTGTTCAGTTAAAATCATTTCTAAAGTTCTAGCTAATAGACTTAGTACAAGAATGAATGATTTAATTGATTGTTCACAATCGGCTTTTATTAAAGGGAGAAATATCACTGATGGTGTGGCAGTTGTTCAAGAATATATTAATTACTATTGTAAGAATAACATAACCTATGCGATTTTAAAACTAGATTTTGCTAAAGCTTTTGATTCGGTGGATTGGGATTTTCTTGTAGATATTTTCATGCTAGAGGTTTTGGTCAAAGATGGATCAGTTGGATTATGACTTTGCTTAGAACTGGAAACTCTAGTGTTATGGTTAACGGTATATCAGGTAATAGAATTCAATCTAAGAGAGGCTTAAGGCAAGGGGATCCATTATCGCCTTTATTATTTAAGTTAGCTGCTGATGTTTTTGCTAAAATTATTAAAAGAGCGGTGGATAATGGATCTCTAGGATGTGTAGGAAATGACATATCGTGTAATGGTATATCGGTTCTTCAATTTGCTGACGATACCATTCTTTTTTCTTCCCACCTTCCTAGGCACATTATAACCCTCAAGTTTATCCTTTATAGTTTTGAACTTTTATCTGGCTTAAAAATAAATTTCGACAAAAGTTCTGTGTTAGTTTTAAATGATTTTGAAAAAGTTGAAAATTTAGTTGCTAATACTCTAAATTGCAAAATTATGAATTTTCCTTTTGACAACCTTGGTTTTGTGATTAGACCCATCAAACTCAAACATGATGATTGGATTATTATTATAGATAAAATTAAAAATAAGATTTCTAACTGGAATGGGAGATTTTTATCTAGAGCAAGTAGACTAGTTTTAATAAATTCAGTTTTATCAGCCCTTCCGATTTATTGGATGTCCATGCATCTGTTTCCGGATTGGGTTATTGATAAAATTGATAAAATTAGAAGAGATTTCTTATGGAGTGGGGAAAATTCTAATAATAATATAAAATGTCTAGTAAATTGGGAAACCGTCTGTAAGGCCAAAAAGGAAGGTGGTTTAGGAGTTATTAATTTGCGTAATAAGAATTTGTCTCTTTTAGGTAAATGGCTTTGGAAATTTCAAGATATAAATGATAACGCTATTTGGAAAGAGATCATTTCCAAATATTACTATAACGGTAATAGCAATTTATATCAAATTGTTTATCCATACTCCCAAATTTTATCTAATTTTTGGAAAAACATTTTAAAATGTCATGAAATTTTTAGCTTAGGAATTAATAAGATAGTACATTCAGGTAATTGTACTTCTTTTTGGCACGACCGTTGGATTTCGATCTTGCCTCTAAAGTTAGAATTTAAGGAGCTATATGAATTTGTAACTTTAAGTATGCTTTAATCAATGAAGTTTATTCTCCTGAAAATGATCCTCCTTGGAATTTCAGTTTTAACAGAATTTTAGTTGATTCAACCCTTAGGCAACTTTCTTTGCTTTATGCTAGATTAAATCTTTATAATATTGATAATGATAATGATTTTATTAGTTGGGAATGGGATAAGAGTAAGAAATATACTTCTAATTCTTTCTACAGATTTATTAATTTTTCGGGTACTACAAACACTTCTTTTAAATATTTGTGGAAATCTAATGCTCCTCCTAAGTCCAAAATTCACATGTAGTTAATACTTCATGGAAAACTTAATACAATAGAATTTTTAAAAAGAAAAAACATTCAAAATGATAATAAATGTTATTTTTGTAATCTGCATCTTGAGGACATTAATCATTTATATTATGATTGTTTAGATTCTAATTACATCCTAATTAATACTCTTAAATTTTTTAACTTTAATATAATATTCAATATTTCGGACTGTGAATCCTACTGGAATAATTTTAGATTCAAATTCAAAAATAATATTAGATTTTTACTAGACACTTTATTCATTATTATTAGTTGGTTTATTTGGTTTGAAAGAAATCAAAGAATTTTTAATAATAATAACAGTCGTTTAAACAAATTGATTTTTTCAATTTCTTCATTTTGTTTTAGTTGGATTTCTAACCCCAAATATAAATTAGCTAAAATTATCCATTTCAAACGGTATCTTAACAAAGTAAATCATAATATTAACTTTTTTAAACACAACAATAATTTTTTTAACATGAATAATAGTATTATTAATTTTTTCTCAAATTTATATGATGATTTCACTTTTAATCATAACTTACTAATGATTAAAGGTACATAAAATAAATCTGTCCTAATTTTTGTACTAGTCTCTGTTTGGTTTTAGTTTACAGGTAATTCATTTCTTTTGTTATTGTCCAGATAGTCTTATTTAGGGTTTTATTTCCTTCCTTATAAATACATATATATGTATATTTACTATTTAAATATACATATATATGTACCATTCTAATTTTTTCCTTGGTCATTTTTTAGATACAGGTATGGGAGATAGGATATCAGGTTTATTTTCCAGGTTTTCTTGTCTTCAGATCGATGGATATCAGATTGTAGAGAGGTCATCAGAGCAGAGTTTCTTCATCCAGGATTACTAGCAGTTATCTCCTCAGATATAAGATACTGCTATCTTCATTATGGAGTACTTTTTTCAGGAGGATCTATTATTCAGTTTGGCACTTCTTCCTCTTGTTCAGAGCCTTCAGAGCGGTCTCTCTTTTCAGCAGATCCACTTCAAAGCAGTTGCATATTCACCCCTCCTGATTCAGATGTTTGGAGCTTCCTTATTAGTTTGTGTCGTCATCCAGTAGTTTTGTTTTTCTTTAGTTTTTTAGGTACTTCTAACATCTCAATATCGGGCGGTGGCCATGCCGGAGCTCGATATTGGGGTGCGATGGGTGGTGGCCTTGCCGGAACTTATCTTAGGAGTTCGTGAGATTTGATATATGTATTTTGTTTTTGTTACCTACCAGGCATGTTGGCAGCACCTTATGTATGTGATATATACATTCACATGTGTGTTCTCCTCTATTCGTAGAGGATCACACATTTTTCTCAAAAAATTTTTTTGGAAAGGTTGCCTTCCCAGCTTAATCGGATCATCCCTAGAGGAATCAATGTCCTAACATTAGTCGATGCTCGATCCGGTTTGTGTACTCTGTTGGGGTCATTAAACTGCAGCACACAATTCACTAGGATCACACACTTTATAATACTATTATTTTCTAGGATGTTTTAGTTCATCAAATGCCTCTTTCCTAAAGCCGTTTTATCATTTACTACAGGAATCATATCTCGTGGCTTTTCAGTGATCTTGATCGAGTATTGGAGTCTCAGCGTTTGTAGAGACACTCTTCGAGGTTCCATGCTCCCTAGGAGACCGACGAAGAGAGGAAGAGAAGGAAGGATAGGGAGGCGGAAGAGCGCCACCATGCTAAGAAAGATCAAGGATGTGATAAAGGAAGTGGCTATGAGAAGAGGAAGAGCCCGACTATGCTGGAAGATCCGTCGAAGTGGCCGAAAAGAGGCCAAGAGTGAGAACCTGCTTCACAGCTTCTTGCTTCCACTAGGATAAACGTTCCTGCTTCTGGTTTCATGACCTCCTCCACTCACACCGCTATGACCGCCTCTCTCTCAATTTCTAGGCATGCGCCTTACATTCTCCTTGTTGGTCCCTCGCATCTGCAAACTGTATTCCCTAACTTGTTCTAAAGGGGTTTTTTTGTTGATAAGACCAATTTGAAGTCAGTTCGTGCCGAATCTTATTCACCCCATCTCCATACGATTCAGAGCAGTTTGGAGCAAGCCGAGGGTTGGGAAAAATTATACATGTAGCTGTCCACTATTAATCAAAACAGATACCAAGAAATTCTCTCGTTCGAGTCCAAAATGGATGAGTATAAGCAGCTCGCGGGTCGTGACGTGGAGATTGAGAGGCTGAAGAAAGAGAAGGATGATGCCCTCAAGAGAGAGAGAAAAAGTGCTTCTTTGTTTAAGGAGCTGAAAGAATCCACCTACTAGGCCATATTAGAGATGAAATAAAGAAGTGCCACACTGATGAGGCAACTTTAGAAGAAAAGTTGAGGATAAGCGAGACGATGGTTGAGATGAGAAGAAAACCATCATCGAACAGGCTCAAGAAATTTCCTCTCTTCATGAACAAGTTTCGACTTTGGATGCTGAGAAAAAGCAGGTGACGGTAGAGAAGGCTAGCATGGAAGCCACCTTTTCAGAGCTTCAAGGTACCATCGCAAAGAAGATGGAAGGCTTGGATGCTACCATTTTGGGCTTTTATGTCAACTCCATGCTGCATCAAGGGAGTCTCAGCTACTTGGGTCCGTAGTTCCCTCGTATGCTTGTCGTAGTCTGGGAAGAGATTTTGGCACGAGTTCAAGACATAGATGGCGGTTATACTGAAGAGGAGTTGTTCCTGGCATATTTGAACGAAGAATCCCACCAAGCTTTAGTGGAGGGCCAGGAAATCTTGAGACTGGAGTGGGAACGAGAAGCTATTGATGCTGCGGCCGCCGCTAAGGTTGTAACCGGGCATTTTCCTTCAGGCCCCAGTGAGCCATCTTTGCATCTTCGTATTGATGAGGGGATCATTTCTACTTCTCCCGTAATTGTGCAGCCATTAAAGGATGGTAGCGGCGAAGGCTTCGAAGTTGTGGTGCATGAACAGATCCCTACAGTAGGTAATTTTCTTATCACTCCCATGCTTGAAGACTTCCAATTTATGCCTGATGAAATTGCCGAGATAACCACCCTTTGTTATGATATTGTAGATCAATCCTCTCTTCCTGCCAAGTTACCTCCTCATTACGATGCCAGATTTGCTGCTATTCTGACCGCATCAATCGTCATCTCCACATTTGGCTCGTAGCCCGGTTTGCACTCCGAGCAAATTACAGTGTTGCATGGTTTGAATGACCCCTTTGTATCCTAAGAGGAAGGCTTGGAAGCTACTGAAATACGTGAGCCAGCAGATCAAGCTAGCCAACTAGATAAAGCAGAGGCCGAGCAGCCGATTACCGAGCAACAGGTGGTAGTGGTGAAGAAGGAGAAGGTTGAAGAGCAAAACAGGTCGTCAAAAAGTTCTCACAGATCCCGCAAGCACAAAGGCAAAGGAGGGTCCGCCAGTGGCCATGTTTCAGAGAGCGAGATCACCCCAAAAGGTGAGAAGCGTGAGAAGTTGCCGATCAGAGGCGGGAAAGGAGACAGGGGAAGCGGTGATAAGAAGTCATGATTTTTCCGTGTACTCGTGAAGTGGAGTTTTTGCTTTTTTGGTTGCTTTTTGTACAAGTGCAGAGTCTATACTTAGCATTTCTTCTTGTTGTTGCAACAATGGTGTTTATATTTCCTATTCTTGGCCAATATTATGCGGGCACGGCCCCCGCTGTTTGTTGTTGTACATGGAAAACATTATAAGTAATAAAACTGTTGAAATTTTGATTGTAACTTCACTTGTCTACTAACCTATGTTTCATACACTTATGCTACTCTTTTTTATTCATCGCTCTTTTATTTAGTCCTATAGTTATAGCCAAAATTCTTTGTTTTGAGTAACAGAACAATGAAGTATTTGCTACTTTGGTTTAGTGTTGGTGTGTAGCCCCTAGTTCACGAGGCCATTTACTCCGAACACTTGATACGAGACTGGATGCCCCCAGTCAGGTCTATACCGCAACTCCTATCTTTAGGAGCTTCTGGCTTGAGATACCTGCAAAGCTCTTTAGCGGCCTCACGGAGAGTAATTTACGCACTCAAGTGATTTACATACTTATGTGATTGGCGATGCCGGAGCAACACCGATTACTTGGAATTTTGTTAAGCGATTTCGTTGCGATGCTGACATTCAGGCTATCACGCACACGTATCGCTCCTTGGAGTGCTATTTTCTTTGCTCCAGGGGCGGATGTGATTTTTTGCTATATGAGAGTTCCTCGTCTTTGGATGCAATTTTGCTGACCCGAATAGTAGTGTGCGGCTTACGAAATGCACATGGTGGGATCGAGGCTTGCATGGTCGAAGTTTTGCGAACCAAGAAGCGATGCACGGCTTACGAGATGCGCAATTTTGGTAATTGTGTTTGCTTTGGCATGATTCCACAATCCACGAGGCGGTGCGTGGCTTATGAAATGCACAGCTTTGATTTGGGCCTTCCCGGTGTCGTCGAAGCAACACTGGTTCTTAGAAGGCCGGGATCGAGTTCCATCGATCGAACGGTTGGAGTCGATTTGCTTTCGTCGACTCAACGGGTAGATGGGGCGTACGGGAGCGTGGTTCCACTATCTAAAGTAGCAATTGGATGGTTTTGAGTCAATTTGACCCCGTCGACTCAGCAGGTTGCTTTCTTGAACACAGTTTTGTTGGTTCAGAAAGTAAAGCAATTTCATTAATAAAAATTGGGTAAGTTCTGCCTATTTACAATGCCTCCATTATTCCAGGATAGCTTATTTGCTGGAAATAGGAAATACATAAGATAACCTTAGATAAAGTAATGACACAGCAAATCACTGTTCCAAGCTCAGGAATTCTGGTTCCATCAATGGTTGCTAGCTTGAACGTGCCATCCCCTAGCTTCTGACCGATTACATAGGGCCCTTCCCAGTTTGGTATGAATGTTCCTGGTACAGAGTAGAACTATTTGAGGACAAGGTCTCCTACTTCAAAAGTATGGTTACGAACCTTGGAGTTAAAGAATCATGCAACCCTTTTATGGTGAGCAGCAGTCCTTAGTTCGGCTTCTTCCATCTTCTCATAAACCATATCGAGCGAATCGAGCAAAAGCTGCTTGTTCTGCCTTTGATCGAAATTTTGCCTTTGATGAGAAGGGTCTTCTAGCTCGACTGGGATCATTGCTTCTGAACCATATGCCAAGGCAAAGGGAGAGTGTCCGGTTGCAAATTTGTGCATTGTCATGTAAGCGCATATTGCGAATGGAAGTTCATCAATCTAATTTCCTTTAGCTTTAGTTAGCAGCTTTTTGATGGTTGACTTGATGATCTTGTTCACTGCCCCACTTGCACGTTTGCCTGCGGATGTGAAACAGTGGTAAATCTTTTCTCGACTCGGAAGCATTTGCAAAAGTCTTTGAACTCAGTGCTTTCGAATTGAGTCCCATTATCCGTGATGGTCATTTGTGGCACTCCAAACCTACAAATAATGTTTTTGGTGACAAAGTTAATAACTTTCTTTGTGGTAATAGTGGCCAGCGGTTCTGCTTCGACCCATTTGGTGAAGTAGTCAATAGCAGCGATACCGTATTTTGCTTCTCCTTTGGCTATTGGCAATACACCAATCAAATTGATTCCCCAGATTGCGAATGGTCGTGGGCTGATCATCTATGTTAGCTTTGTTGAAGGGATTCTTTTGATCATGCTAAATTTTTGGCATTGGTCGCACCTTCTAGCATAATCTGCTGCATTGCGGTTTACTGTTGGCCAAAATTGTCCATATTGGAGAATTTCTTTACAAAGGTTTGCCCTCTGGTGTGATCTACGCAGTCACCTTCATGAACTTCCCTGAGGATTCTTTGAGCTTCGCCATTGGTCACAAACCTGAGCAAGGGGGTAGAGAATCCCCTTCGGTAGAGTATCTCATCCTGTACTACGAACCATGGTGCCTTTTGAAGGAGTTTTCTCCACTGATTCCTGTCAGTGGGGAGTGTTCCTCTGAGCAGGTAGTCCTTGATCGGTGTCATCTATGTTTCTGGTTCTTCGGTGGTTTCAAAAATCCAATCGATATCCATCTCGCCTATGCTTGGAGCGGTCAGAGTTTCAAATGGGACCAATCCCAATGACTAAGCTTCTCCAGGACTAGCCGGTTTAGCTATATAGTATGCCTTCATGTTTTGTTCCCTCGGGATATGAGTTTTGGTGTAATGTTCGATGTCATTCAGCAATTCCTACACTTTAGATATATACGGGGCGAGGCTCTCTCCTCGAGCTTGATATTCGCCACTTACCTAACAGACGACTAGTTGAGAGTCGCTATATATGTGTATGGACTTTATCCCGAGTTCCTTCACAACTTTTAGCCCGGTTATCAATGCTTAATACTCTGCTTCATTATTTGTTGCAGGGAATTCCAAGCGTAAGGCATAGCAAGCAGATCATCCTTTGGGAGTTTCAAGGATGACTCCTGCCCTTGAGCAGAAGTTGTTAGATGCACCATCGGCGAACAACTTCCAGCGTGTCTCCACTTCTAGGGTAACTTCTTCTATGTTATCTCGTATTGTAAACTCAGCAATGAAGTCTGCCAGCGCCTTCCCGTTGATCGCCCTTCAAGGATGCTAAGTGATTTCATATTGACTTAACTAGATGTTCCATTTGATTAGCCTTCCAGATGTCTCAGGGCGGTAGAACACCTGCTTCAAGGGTTGATCTATTAGTACTTTGATCGGGTGTGCCTAGAAGTATGGTCATAACTTTCTAGATGAACCAAGAGGCAATATGCTAGTTTTTCCAATTTTGAATAGTTCTTCTCAGCTCAAGTGAATCATTTATTGATGTAATATATGGGTCGCTGGACCTTAGCTTTCTTGTACGAGCCCAGCACTTAATGCATGGAGCGAGACTGCTAGGAAGATAAACAAGTATTCTCCATCTATTGGCTTGGATATGATCGGCGGAGTCTCCATATGTTGCAGTATTTCTTCGAAGGCAGTTTAACAAGCCTGATTCCATTCAAAGTTCTTCTTTCTCTTCTTTAGTGCGTCAAAGAAAGGTATACATTTTTGGTTACATTTGATTTGAATCGGCTTAGTGCTGCAACTTTTCCATTCAAACTTTGTATCTCTTTCTTGTTCCTTGGGGCCTCGACTTTCCATAAGGCTGTAATTTGTTTGGGATTTGCTTCGATGCCTCTGGTGCTTACAATGAATCCCAAGAACTTTCCAGAGGCTACCTCGAAGTTACATTTAATTGGATCGAGTTTCATTCTATATTTGCGAAGTATTTTAAACATTTCGGTGACGTTGTCCAAGTGATTTGCAGCTATGCGCGATTTAGCCAACATATCATCTACATAGACTTCCATAGTTATCCTTTTTGATGCTTGAACATGGCATTTGCTAGTCATTGGTAGGTTGTCCCGGCATTCTTTAAATGAATGGCATCACTTTGTAGTAGTATAATCCCAGATAGTGATGAAACTGGAGTTTTCTTGGTCAGGTTCATGCATCATGATCTGGTTGTATCCTGAGTAGACATCCATAAATGATAGCAATTCATGTCCAGCTGTCCGATCCACAAGCGGGTCGATTCTAGGAAGAGGAAACCTGTCTTTTGGGCAAGCTTTATTTAGGTCCGAGTAGTCAATACAAGTTCGGCATTTTCCATTATACTTCTTAATCAGGACCGGGTTGGATACCCATTCGAGGTAGGTTGCATCGCGGATAAAGCCATTCTCCATCAGCTTATCCACTTCTTCTCTCGGCGCTTTAGACCGTTCGGGTCCTAGGCTGTGCCTCTTCTACTTCACTGGTGTATACTTAGGATCAATATTAAGTGCGTGGCATACAATCTTCGGTGACACCCCGCATATATCGGGATGTGTCCAAGCGAATACGTTCAGGTTGGCACGTAGAAATTTGATTAGTTCCTGTTGCATCTTGTTTCCAAAATGTGATCCAATTTTCATGACCTAAGTTGGGTCATCCATATCGACTGAGACAGGCACCGTCAATTATGTCGGTGCTGCTCGATCCTCCTCTGAACTCTTCTTTCTAGGGCCAAAGCCTTATTGAATCGGCTATGGTCCCTAAGCTAGGGCGGCTCTATAGTTTCTATTCGGTAGGTTCACGAATGTGGATAGTTCTCCCCACATTCTTCCCCTTTTCTTTTCTTCTAAACTCATGTAGTTCTGCGATATAGCATTCTCTAGCAGCACTTTGGTCTCCTTTGATAACACCAAACCCACTCTCTACCAGAAATTTCATGGTTAGACACCACTGAGCTAAAGCAATCCTGAAATATGTCGAAGCAGGCCGACCTAAGAAAGCATTGTATGTGGATATTTCATCTACAATCACAAAGGTCTGAATGAGGACGACTCTTAGGTCATCTTCTCCAAGTTTGATGGTTAAATAAATTGTTTTGATAGGTTGCTTAGGTTCACCGGTGAATCCCTGGATCTTTGTTCGACAAGCAATACGTCTTTCATACCGATCTTCATTTGATCAAACATGTGTTTGAACAGGATATTCACAGAGTTGTCAGTGTCCACCAATACTCGTCGGACCATGGTTGGTCCGATTCCTACCGGCACGACCATGGTGTTAAGGGTCGGAGCTTCTATTCCTTTACTGTCTTGATTTTGGAATACCATGTCATCGTTAAGGGTTCTCTGCTGCTTGGCAAGAGTTCCGTCTTTGATTACGAAGCATGAATCTTTCGAAGCGTGTCTTGGTGAGTTTACATATCGCTCCATTTCTCCCCAACTCTTTTGTGCAGATTGAGGACCTCCAAATATTGTTCTGATGATGAGTCGATGGTCGGTCCATCTGGATCCCCCTTCGTCGGTTCCAACTTGGTTTTCCCAGTCTCTAGGAGCTTGGGGTACTGCAAGATGGTCGGAATTTTGTGGTTTCCTCACATACTGCTGAAGATTATTTTCCCGAATCATCTCTTCAATCAGGTTCTTCAGGTGACAGCACTCATTCGCGTTATGACCATGTGTTTCATGGAAATGGCAGTACTTTCTGGAATGCTTTTGCTATTCGGTTGCTTCCTTTTTAGGTGGCTTCTTATACTCCTCTATCCCTTATGTTGCATGGTAGATGTTTTTTGGAGTATCATTGAGTGAGGTGTAGTCTTTAGGCCTCAAGCCGTTAAGTCACTTATTACCTCCGTTTCGCTTATTGGAATTCTGGTTCTTCTTTTTCTGGTTCTCATCCTTCTCTACGTTTCCTGCAGCGGCCATGGAGGTATTTGCGTCTTGGTTAGCTGCCATACCATTCTAGCCAGCGTTGGTTGGTTGTAGGTTAGCAGGTTTTCCTTCTAGCTTCTCCGCCTCATCCAATCTCAAGTACTGGCTTGCTTTTCGGTTAAGGTCCTTCTTAGTGGTAGGTTGTTTCATTTTGATCCATTTTCTGAATTCAGTGTCGGGATGGATAGTGCGGACTAGGGCCATGAAGACCATATCTTTGTTTGGGTTACTTACTTAAATCACCGCGATGTTGAACTAACTCATGAAGGATTTCAAAGATTCATTTCATCCCTAGAGTAGGCTAGATAAGGACATCACGTCTTTTGGTTGTGCTGTGTGAAGCCTAAATTATTCAAGGAATTTTGTTGCTAATTCATTGAAAGTTGACATGGACTTAGGTGGGAGCCTAGTGAACCACATAGATGAAATTCCCTCTAGGAAGATTGGAAAATATCTACATCAAACAAAATTTGAAGCATTTTCTCTATTCATGCACTAACTGTACTTGTACAAGTGAGGCTTTGGGTCTCTAGTTCCATCGTAAGATGGAATAGTTGGCATAGTGAACTTTTTACGGTACCATTCATTCAGAATGTCATCAGTGAAGGGAGTCCGGCTTGGAGCGGATACCCATTCGTTATCTCACCTATCTTTACTTTCGTCCATCAAGTGCTTGATCATATCCATGATATATGCCTCTAATGTCTGGTAGTCTGTAGGTTGGCTGTCAATGACTATACTAAGAATTTGATTTTGCAAACGATCTTGGTAAGTGAGCTGAAGCCTAGGCTCTCTTGAATTCGGGAGAGCCACTCCCTCGGAGTTTCGTTGGCTTGTGGTTTGTTGGGTAGGGGCGGTTTGGACCTCTCTGCCACTGTTGAGTGCATTAGTGTTTTCTTCCAACTTGTCGTCGTCAAGTTGCTCACCATCTTCAGAGTTGGAGAGATCCACTACTATATCCTCTCGTGGGGTCTTTGCTCCTAGGTTTAAGTTCATAGCATGTTGCTTTACAGTCGGTTGAGTGCTTGCATTTCCTTCTATATTGATTCATGTAGCTCCACCCACTACTCCTTTTTGCTTCTACCTTCCGTTTCTCCTATTTAGGCCATAAATGGAAGAGTTCTCCTGCTCTGTGGCAGCCACTGGCTTCGGCATGGTTCTTGGAGCAGCTAGTGATTGCAAGGTCAGGAGGGCATTTAATTTGTCCATCAGAGCTTTTTGGTTGTTCTCCATCTTTTGATTGATTTCATCAACCACCTTATTTAGTTCGCCTCTAGTAATGACTTCATGCTGGATAGAAGATCCCGGCACCTGATCTCCGGTGTTAGCTCTAGAATTTGCTCTGATCAATGGATTATTGGTGCCGTTGACCTCAACTTGTTGAGGATTGGCTTCCTCTCCAGCTATTACAGCTCCTATGGATCTTACGAAAGCTATTCTCTTTCTTCCTGGTGCCATTGATTCTCAATGAAAAATCTTCTAAGAAGATATTAAGGATCTAACTTCTAAACCTATCTGATCCAAAGTATATAGCTAGATCTAAGCCCGAGTTGAACTGCTCTCAACGAAAGCACCAAAATGTTAACCCAAAAAATAAATCAACACCATGGATTGAGTTGTGAAAGCACCATCCCTGTTTATAAAGGAAAATAAAATAGAAAAAGTAATAGTAAATCACAGAAAAAGTAAAGAGATAAGATATTTTTATAGTGGTTCGACTGTTAACGAAGACTATATCCACTTTATAGCTTTTATTGACCAATTGCTGTTACAAAGGAGTTTGGATTACTATATGACTCTTCTTTCCTAAGCTAGATCAAGCCACCATTTTTAGAGACAACCGAAAGGATCTCGTTGCCCTTTAATGGATGTTGTGAGGGAGAAGAAGATGAAGAAATAATGGCATAGTTTCAGTAGAGATTAGAGCAGATCCCTTTTCTATTGCAGATGAGATGGTATTTATAGGGGTTGGAAAGCTCTTAGGCCGAGGATCGCTTTTGTTAGAAGCTTATAGTCGTCATGTAGAGAGAGCTTAGAAAGTTTAGAGCCAAAATTGGCCATCTTTTTGGATCGGTACGAATCCAAATCCTTAGCCAATTTTTGGCTCCGATTTGTTTGGTCAAGTTTCTTACTTCATAGCGATGCCCTTTGTGCAACTTCGTGGCTTGTTGACTTGTTTTGATGATGATTCTCCTGTGGGTTAGATTAAACTGTATTCTAAATTAGATGAACCTTCACTTCTTGAACTCGGATGCTTGGAATGTTACCAAACTTGTTGGGTGAGTTTGGTTGAGGCATAGAGTCACAATGCAAAAGGACTAGTGCCACCACGTACTACGAATTCGGATCTATACCGATCCAATTGGATCAGATCGGTACCGATCCGAAAAGATAGCATATTTTTCAATCGAACTTCCTAGATTCATTTTTTTTTATATTTTTGGGCCTTTCGATCAATTTTCAACTCGTTTTGGTTTAATCTGAATGTTCTAACTCCCATTGAATTCGGCCGGGTTAAAAGTCTGGTTAATAGTAAGCATATAAATAGGTATGTACATTTACACAACAATTAGGAAACAACACTTGCAAAATTTCAACTTTAGCTTACTAACTTGTTGGGTTACTAACTAACTCCCAAAGTGTTGAGTTCTCAATGCATAAGTCAAGCCAACAATCACCATAACACAACATATATCCAACAAGTCACCAACAATATAAATAAACTATATTTAGAGTTACAAACTTGGATTTTGATAGGTGAGATTTTTACTCACTGAAATGCACTAAAAAAAGTATGACTTCCACCGAACTTGACTAAATGGTAAGCAAACTTCCTTGACTTGGGTTTATGAACTTGTGTGGGCTTGAAGGGTGTAAGGTGGCTCGGCCTAGGCTAGGAATGGGCTCGGCCTAGGTAGTTTAGTGGAGTATAGGGTCTTGTTTAGTAGAGAATGGTTTTTGGAAGTGAAGTAAGGAGTTTAGCTTGATTTTTAAAAGTGTATCCACTAATTTTTAGCTTGAGGATTTCTCTTGGAAGCAATGGAAGTATTCATGTATATGAAGAGAAAAGAAATGAAGAAAGAAATGAAAATGTAAAGTGGAAAATGTGTGGAGATGAGGAGTATTTATAGGCAAAATAAATGAAGATGTGAATAAAATAGCTTAAACATTTAAATATAAAGTTGTAATGTGTTCATGCTTGCCATAACCTCCCCCTAGCCCTAGGTGCACATGCACCCTCCAAGATCCCCCCTCACATGCCTTAGGTCTTATCATGGGTTGTTTAGGTGATGGTGGTGCATGATAGGTATTTTTATATTTTATTTTATTCTCTTTTCTATAACCATAATATGTCTTATCATGTTTATATTTAAATTAATCATGGATTATTACTACTAACACTTTAATTAACTTACCATATGACATGTAAACATGTGTGTGCATGTGTATATGAGTGATACAAAATGTATACAACATTTTTGATGACTTTCTTATGCCGGAAAGTCAAAATTTCAGAAACGTTTTTCAGTCACATTTTCTATTTTTATTTGACTAATTATTTTGGTAAACAAAAATTAAAATAGTTTTAATATCATTAATTAATATTTAAACAATGTTTGTTTGGCTAATAAAATCCATTATTTAAGTATTAAAAAATGATTTAAATATTCAAATACAAAAAAATTAATTTACGGGTCATTACACTCTCCCCCCTTAGGAGAATTTCATCCCCGAAATTAATACACAAAAATACAGTCCAAAATATATATTATACCAAGAAATTCATATAACAACACAAAGCAACTATGCCATAAAAGAACATACATAATGTTCAAACAACTAACCTAATATTACGTCAGGGTAAGTTTCTCTAATACGGTCCTCAGTCTCCCAAGTACAATCGCGGGGATTATCACTCCACTGAACCTTTATGAGCTTCACCACCTTGTTCCTCAATCTCCTTTCATCACGATCTATAATATAAACTGGATGTCAGATTACCGTCAAATTCAGTTCTATTTCCAAGTCTTCCTGAACAAACGTCTCAACAATCAAAGATGGATCATGAACATGCTTTCTCAGATGAGATACATGAGAAACATTATGAACCTTTAGACAATCTGTCAGGCAAATCGACTCCATAGGCCAATGATCCATCTTTACAGGATTCGAAATGGTTCAATGAATCTGGGTGCTAGCTTTTGGTTTTCCTAAATCTTACAACTCCCATAATCGGGGAAACTTTCACAAATACCAAATCCTCGACCACAAACTCCAAGTCTCTTCTTCGTTGTTCGGCATAACTTTTTTATCGACTCTGGGATTCTTTCATCATTTCCTTGACTATAGTCACTTTCTTTGATGCTTCTCGAACCATTTCTGGTCCAAGAACTAAACGGTCTTCGGTCTCTACCCAACATGAAGGTGATTTACATGGTCGTCCATATAAAGCTTTATAGGGTGCCATGACAATACTGGCTTGGTAACTGTTGTTATAATAGAATTCTACCAAATGTAGATGATCTTCCCCAGAACCTCCAAAATCCAAAATACAAGCTCTTAAGATATCCTCCAAAATATGGTTCACCCTTTCGGTTTGTCCATCTGTTTGTGGGTGATAGGTTGTGCTCAAATTCAACTCTATCCCTAAAGCGGCTTGCAATGCTCCGCAAAAACGACTAGTGAAAATAGGATCTCGATCACTGACTATACTTACTAAAATTCTATGCAGTCGAACGATCTCCCTCAAATAAATCCCTACCAAAGAAGCTGCAGTTCTTGCTGACTTCACCGAAATAAAGTGGGCGCTCTTTATTAATCGATCTGTAATTGCCCAAATGCCTTCACTACCTCTTCTTGTTCTAGGAAACCCATCGATAAAGTCCATGGATATTTGCTCCCACTTCCAATTTGGTATCTCTAATGGTTGAAGTAACCCAGCAATCTTTTGCTGGTCATTCTTGACCTGTTGACAATTTGCACACCGGCTTATGAAGATCGAAATGTTTCTCTTCATCCCTTTCTGCCAAAAGGTCTTCTTCATATTATGAAACATTTTGGTCACTCCTAGGTGGATAAATAACCTTGACCGATGGCACTTTCTCAGTACATCTTGTCTAATTCCATTAACATCTGGCACGCAAATCCGTCCATTCATTCTTAGAATGCCTCGGGAGTCAATCTGAAAACTAGAAATAATTCCCTCTTCAACACTCCTCTTAAGCCGAGCTAGAATAGGGTCTTCCTCTTGGAAATATGCAATTCTCTCCATTAGTACTCGCTTAACTTCCAAATTTGCAATCGTCGCCACATTCCTACTCAACACATCTGCAATGGCGTTTGCTTTCCTGGGGTATAAAGAATCTCTAGGTCATAAGACACAAGAAATACCAGCCATCTTTGTTGCCTCAAGTTCAAGCCCTTTTGGGTAAAAAGATACTTTAAAGCCTTATGATCCGTATATAACTCAAACTTTGCACCCAAAAGATAGTGCCTCCGCACCTTCAATGCGAAGACTACTGTCAACAACTCCAAATCGTGCATAGCGTAATTCTTCTCATGAGGTTTCAATTATCGACTCGCATACGCTATTAGTTTACCATTCTACATCAGAACTGCTTCCAATCTAACCCACAAGCCTCCATGTAAACTTTTAATCCTTTACTCCCATCTGAATAGTCAAGATAGGAGCGCTAGTAAACTTTTCATTTAACTCATTGAATGCTTGATCGCACTTGGGTGTCCAAACAAACTGTTTGCAACCAAATTGGCCACAAACACCCGAGAATAGATTTAAGTAGTGACATAAATGAAAAAATTAAATGGCAACAGAGTAATAACACTAAATAGCAAGAAAAATGCAGTAGAAAGTAAAAAACAACAAGATTTATAGTGGTTCGGCATTGATTGCCTACGTCCACTTTGAATACTCTCTTTATTGCTTCACAATTTACTTGATTACAATTACAATCAGTAAGAAATTGCTAGAGATCAGAAAGGAATAAAGGAAGTTAGTTACAATAATGGTAGAGTTTCACTTGCAACCCAAAAGTCCCTCAAAATGGCCCCATGTGCCTATATTTATAGATGAAGGCAGCCTTCAATCTGATTGAAACTTCGGCATCTGGATCTCCTTAACCATATGGGCCCACCATAGGAAGGGCTAGGTCCAACTCTCAATGGATAGTGGTCTGTACCGACCCCTCCATGAATTGAGTTTGGGCTAGCGGTCCCTATGGTAGATTCCTCTTGGTCTATAATGATGTTGCTCCAAATATCATAGTGTTTGGACATGTAGATCTTTAGTTCTCATTACGTTTTAGTTTTAACCTTAACCTGGTCAAGGTAATATCGATCCACATTCCCTGTGCCTCACTATGCCGATCCATCCTTCATAAGTCATGCCCTACCGACCCCTCCATGAGTCACAACACCAGGCTGATGCCGATCCATTCCCTCTAAACATTCTATGCTGACCTGAGTTGTTTCCTTCTACTATGCCGACCCGTAGCCTCCAAACACATTATGCCGACCCAAACTTATAATGCCAATCCAAACTCATAATGTCGATCCCTACATATTACCATCTAAACTGACCGCCTTATCAAGTAATTATGCCGACCCCGCCTCCATATTAACTGTATACTGGTCCCTCCATAGCTCACCCAATTTGACCAATTGTTCATGCCGATCCCTATTTCAGCTAAACTAAATCCCATAATTTCGACATCTTACATTGTCTTATCGACCCCATTTACCCTGGGCTGGATGCAACTGTTCGGACATTATATTTTGGTCAGGTGGATGTTGTCTCGCGACCATCCTTCCCATCCACAGTCGAGTCTGACCTTCGTAATCACCTTAGTTAGTCGGGTCAAGGCACCGAGTAACACTTGCCCCCAAAAGTACGTCTTATGAATAACATGACGTGCTTTGAATTGGAGAAACCCAAGTTCCCGGGAATAAGCCTATCCAAGTCCCTAGTTGATCACTATTCCTTTATTAACCTTCGATGATACAGATCTGATGTCGCATTCCACTAGAACGCACAGATTTGGTCATATGAAATCTTCAGGTTTTCTTCTGGTTTGACATCAAGCTCGATCGTTTCAAGCTAAAACGTCATT
This sequence comes from Allium fistulosum, assembly GCA_030737815.1. Taxonomy (NCBI): domain Eukaryota; kingdom Viridiplantae; phylum Streptophyta; class Magnoliopsida; order Asparagales; family Amaryllidaceae; genus Allium; species Allium fistulosum. Next base: position 940,554,628 of record CM060908.1, on the reverse strand, counting down.
TCAGTTACTTTCAAAAGGTTGAATCCTTTAACCTCTTATGTTCACGTTCATATGCACATTTCTACTGTTAGCTTCCGGACGTGTTCGGAAGTTCACTGGCCTTTGCCAAGCCATTTTTCTTTGGATGTTTGCATTTGTAGTCTAACCTACACGATATCGACTGTTATTTGGTTTCTAATTATCTGACATTTTCTTCTACCTCCTTCCCTCCTTTTTCCCCCTTCTCTCCCTTTTTTTTGTTATTATTATTATTATTTATATTTTTTTTATATATGTAGGAGGGGTCGGCATTTGGTATGCCGATCCCTCGGTGAATATGCATGGATAGGGATCGATGTACCTTAAGGCCAATCCTTATTCAATATTATAATCAAGTCACTCGGGTATGACCGGTTCCTCTCCCCTTCCTTACTACCTATATAAAAACCAGCATCTCTCGCCTTTCTCTCTTCACTTTAACTTCCCAACACTTAAACCCTTTTCCTTTTGCTCTTTGCCCAACCGAACATTTTGAAGAAAGACCAATTTCCTCTTTAAACTTGAATTCGAGTGCGAGATTCTATTTCTGATCTCCATCACTATCACTTCGTCTTTAATCCAAGCCTAGGTCTTGTAATCCCTATCAAATAGGTATAATCTCTTCTCACAATCACATCAATCGAGTCATGGATCCTGAGCTTGGAGGAGTTCGAGTGTCGTTTAGGTGTATGGCTTAGCGGGTTATGTTAAGTTACGTGGGAGAGGAAGAGAAGAGGAAGGAGCAGGAGAAGGAGAAAGAGGAAGGAGCAGAAAATGGAAAGGGAGAAGAGGATGTAAAAGAAGGGTTAGGTAGGAGCTTCTTGAATGGATGATAGGAAGTCTGATGTTAGGATAGGATAGGAGGAGTTCGAAGAGGGGTCGACATGATATTGTAATGTTGTTTGGTAAGGAATCAGTGAGAAGTAGCTAGAGAGAGGTCAGTATAAGAGATGGTTTTGATGGGAGGGGGTCGATATGAACTGTGTTTGTCTGAGGGATCGGTAGGTACTTGTTAGGCGAGGGTTCGGTGTTAGTAACCCACGTGTAGAGATCGGCGTATAAAAGTGTCTTAAGAGGGATCGGTATAGAGGCTTATTAATATGGGTCGGTTTAAGAACTAAAAAGGAGGGTTCATCCTGGATGCTTAAGTATGGGTTGACATATACGTTAGAAGAAAGGGATTAGTGCTCTCACACAAGTTGAAGTATAGGGGTCGGCTAGGAGATTGAAACACAAGGACCGGAAAACACAATAGGGATCGGTGTTGACCATAAAAACTTGCCCAACTCAAGTCATTTAAACATTTAATTGCGCACTACCTTGATCGAACATAAAATGACTGATAACAACACGACTTGCATACTTGGACCAATGGACTTAAGTTTGACGAACAAATTCTCGGCCTACTTAACATGAACTAAGTATGAAATCGGCTAAAAAAACTTGAACAATGGACTCCATAATTCCGAACATCAACATCCGATCCTAAAGCTTTGGTTGCCGACCACCCTTCACGTCGTTTGAGATGGTTAGCAATGATGGTCTCTCTGGACGAAACCTCCAAGCTTCGACATTTTACCTTTTCTTTTCTTGTTTCAAACTGCTTATATTTATTTCATATTGCATTGCACTAGTTCACACACAACACGGTGGGATAGGTTACCATTTCTAATATTGATTGTCTACTGAGTATAGCTGCCACAGATCCCAAGTTAACAAAGTGCTCAACCATAATGTCTTCTGAATAAACCGCGATATCAAGCTCTGCCACCCTATCAGACAAACTTGCTCCGAGTCATCAAGCAGAACAAGTAGAGGCATTTGACCCGTAAGCGAATCTCTTTTCTGACATTCCAGTCTTCCCTACATAAGTTATTGACCCGGCTCCCGATGCTATTGAGAGCGCTATGGTCCTGAGCAATCCGGTTGACTCACAAGCATCTAGAATCGACGAAGCCGCTCTTCGTCGATTATGTTCCATCCATGGGATTCCTTTCGAAGACGTTCTAGTTCCAGCGAGGCAAGATAGACCTCACTTGCCTCCAGCCAAATATACTACTTGTAACAAGTTCATGTGCTAGGCCGGATGCGTGCCTCCCTTCAATTCTTTCGTTCGGGAAATATTGAGACATTTGGGGATTGCTCCTACTCAACTACACCCAAATAGTTATGCTTTAATCCATGGCACTTTTCTTCTCTTCATGAATGTTCTATTCCGTCTGCCAACTCTTGAAGACATTCAATACATCTACAATTTCAAAAGACGGGCTGATTGTCCTTCGTCTTTCTTGAACCCTTGCCCAAATGCCAGGTCTTAACGGGCGCATGGAATAAGCTCTCCCTATTGGTTCCATGTACGGTGTCCTCCCGGCTTCGCAATAAGATGGTTGGAAGGACGTAAGTGCTATTTTTCCTTTGTCTATAATTCAAAGATTCAAGTCGCAGCTTCTTTCTTAATCGTACTAATATTTTCAATTCTTTCAGGTGTCCGCCCTCGACCTGAAGGCGTCGAGTACTCCAGGGCTATCGTGGCAATTCGTGCCACTCCCGTTGAGGATCGGGACATCAAACTCCTAGTCACTGATGAGTTGCTATCATTGTTCGGGCTGTTGGAAGATGGCCGCAAAATCGGGCTTCTCGGTAGTAAAGTGGCCTTGAGAATCGCTGTCGAAAGAAGGGCAGAAGCAAGTGACCCCGTGGTGCCCCTAGTCGAGGGGACCCAGGAAGACACTAAAGAAGGGGAGATAAGAGAGACTCAAGGCGCGGGACTGAGAGGCGAAGGCGTAGGCCCCAGAAAAGCGCTGGTTGTCGAAGCGCCACAGACCAGCCAAATGAAAACTCCCCCGAAGAGGAGAAAAAGGTTGGTGAACAAATTGCGGAAAAGCAAGGCCGGGGCAAACCCGGAATTCGTCATAACCCCAATCGAAATGGAATCGTCTTCCGAGGAAATGGAAAGTTCGTTGAAGGGTCTCTCTGACATTCTGATTCCAGATGATTTTTTAAATTACAACTTCAATAACCTTGATGTTGAAGGGCTTAACTTTCCGCAAAAAGCGGCGAAGGCATGCAACCTTCCACCGGGGAGAAAACACTCCAACGAGTAAAGCTAATGTTACTGGTCCGTCGGGGCGAAACACTAGGACACACATAAACACTCGCACTCCACCATCCACTTCTGATTTACTCTTCACGTTATAACTTCTAATATACTTCTATTCGGCTCTTTTTGTAGGTGCAATGTCACACTCGCACATTTTTGATCGCCTTCGAGACTCTTCCACTTACTATCGCTCGGGGCGAGATTCCGAATCTGGGAGACGCAAAGGCAAAGACGAAGGGCAAGACAAAGATTATTATTCTCGAGAATCCTCTTCCTCATCTAGACGAAAATCTCAAACACACGCTCCCCGCCATATCGATCCATCAAACCCTCCTACTTACAACGGAGACAAATCCTCTCATCGAGGTTCCCAAGCCGTTGCTCCCCACGATCATCACTTCGGGTCGTTAAGTGCAAGACAATCGCGCGAGCGCCATAAGCACCTGCTAATTTCTTCTAAACAACTCACGTCGGTTCCTGCCTATGATCTTACCATAGCGGAGAGATTAGCTAAACTCAAAGCTACCTTCCCAAAAATCTACTTCGATGGGCTCAAATTCCTCCCTTCCATACATGTCATTCTTGGAAGTGCCAAAGAGAGCTCATTAGCATGCATGAATGACATGTATGTCCAGCATGAAGCGTTCATTCACTTAGCTGAGAAAGTTTCCGAAGTTTCCACTGAGCGCAAGCATGAAATTGATCGCCTCAAGCTGGAGGCTATCCATGAAAAAGACATCATCAAATATCAAGACGCTGAGCTGATTGAATATAAAGCTCAACTTTCCACAGCAGAGAAGAAGACAAAGGAAACAGTTGAGGTGGTAAGTCGTTTGGAAACTTCGCATAAAAAGGAACTAGACGCGGCGCTCCATCGTAGTGGCACCTTGGCTTTAGAAGAGGACTCCTTACAAAAAGAGAAAGACGTCTTAGCTCGCCGTGTTGAGGAGCTAGAAAAGTTATTGTTTAAAGAAAGGGAGGAAAAACTTGAGGCACAGGAAGAGTCACAGAAATATTACGAGGAGATTGTTGAAACAAGGAATTTAAAAATGAAACTTGATGAGCAACTTACCCAAATCAAAGTCTTGAAAGAAGCAACCCGCGAAGAGGGCAGAAAAGAGGTGCTCACAGAAACCAACTCCCGAGTTGAGGCTGCCACCTAGTTTGGTAGGGAAGAGATCAAGAACTTATTTGATCCACTCATTGCTGAATATAATGCAAGAGTTCTCCTTCACCGTGACTTGACCTTCCTAGGCGAAGGCTATCTTGAATCGCTCATCGAAGCTTGGGAGATCATCAAAAAAATCAAGAAAGAAGAGTTGGGAGTGGTAGAGCTTGATGAAGAGGCACTTGTGCAAGAAGTGCTTCGAGGAAACGAGCCGTCTGACTTGGCTGCCAAAAAACTTCAATTATGCAAAGCTCCTACACCTGCTAAAGAACGAGGGTTTTTCGGAACTGAACCCAAGAGTCCTCCTCCTACTCAATTGGCTGAGATGCCAGCTTTTCAACCCATGGAGTAACACGTCAGTTATAATCCGGACTTGGCCAACACATCCTGTCTACCATCATTGAAGAGAGTACCCCGATGACCACTGAGAGGCAACCAGATGCTGGTACCGTATTGAACTTTTTCGAATTAACAAAGTTGTTGTTTTTGGTACATAACGGCTATGGACTAATGCTTGTGTTTTAACTAACTTTTGTAGGCCACCCCGGTCCAGAGAAAACTCTTAGGAGCAATGTCGCCATGGAGCAACAAGAGAAAGTGGCCAAGGCTCCAGTTGTAGCAGATATTCTTGGGTCCGATGCTTGGTCATCGATGCGCTCGAGGAGGATAAGCCTAAGGACCTGTCTCTCGGCGAGGAGTGGGACGATATAGTGATCACGGGCGCCACGGAGCACACTGCCAAGAGCAGTATGAAGGAGTTGATCGAATAAGAAGAGAGATCGAAGCACGAAGTTAAAATGGTGCCCGTTGAGGTTGCGGCCGAAGATCCTATCCCTGCGCCTTTGTAGGTCATTCCACCTGGCGGGATGATTCCTGTTGAAATTCCTCCTCCTTCGTCGAGCATCTATGCTAAGGGTGGTAAGGGATCCTGGAGAAAACGCTCGACTGATTCAACTCCTAAAATAATGAAGGAGAAGAAACCGAAGAAATAATTAGCATTTTGTGTAATTGTACATAGTATAGATAAGTTAGGCGTGCGATTCTTTTCTTTGTAGTAGATGCATGGGTATGGATCCCGAACTTTTTGAATAATTTGTGAGGAATTTTGGGAGATAGTGAATAAAGTTTTTGTCTTGTAATTAATCATCGTATGAATAATTAATTTAGTAGTAAAATAATTAATTCCCATTTCATGTACTCATAATTTTCGCAAGTCCCGTTAATAATCCACTATCTCGATCTCGAAGCCTCTTCGAAGGCGCTATCTTAAGTCGTAAGCAATACTGAGCCGAAACTGTAACTAATGGTAGTATCTTGCCACTAACAGTTTGAGTCTCTCCAGTTGATTTGAGATTAGATTTCGTGGGATATAGAACAATTGAAAAATCGTCCGTCCACCCATTGGGTTTTCGAGTTGACATCTGATCTAGGGACTTAGGATTTTTTGGTCAGCAATTAGGGACTTAGAATTTTCGTCGAATCATTTATACTCTAATCCGCAGTCAGGGATTTATAGTACTCTAGTCCGCAGTCAGGGACTTAGAGATTTTTGTCAAATCGTTTATATTCTAATTTGCATTCAGGGATTTAGAGTACTCTAGTCCGCAGTCAGAGACTTATAGATTTTTTTTGTCAAATCGTTTATACTCTAATCCGCAATCAGGGATTTAGAGTACTCTAGTCCGTAATCAGGGACTTATAGATTTTTTGTTAAATTGTTTATACTCTAATCCGCAGTCAGGGAGTACTCTAGTCCGCAGTCAGGGAATTAGAGATTTTTTGTCAAATCGTTTATACTCTAATCCGCGTTCAGAGATTTAAAGTACTCTAGTCCGCAGTCAGGGACTTAGAGATTTTTTTTCAAATCGTTTTATACTCTAAACTGCAGTCAGGGATTTAGAGTACTCTAGTCCGTAGATAGGGACTTAGAGATTTTTTTAAATCGTTTATACTCTAATCCGCAGTTATGGACTTAGAGTACTCTAGTCCGCAGTCAGAGACTTAGAGATTTTCGGCCGTTCTCCTTCCGTCGGTGACCTTTGTTCCTTATTGCGGGCTTTGCTTTTTTGATTCATCGGCAGGAATCGCCAATCGCATAAACTTACAAACCCTCCCCCCAACCACCGTTCGATCTCATCGGGGATCGGTTTGACATACCGACTTCTAACTTTGCGAACCTATTCAAACATCACACATATCGATATCAACTAGTTTCATCGCATACTTAGCATAAAATGTAATAATAGTGGCTCATGTAAAGGAAGCTTCAAGATTTTATTCATCATATGAAAAGGAACCGAATAACTCGTCTTATTTCACATTGAATGAAATCAAACATCAAAGCAAATGTTGAAAGTAAACAGTATTGAAATACAAATGAAATAGTTCAGGTGAAATAGCATCGTAAATGTTCACTATTCCACGCTCTCGGGAATGTCGCGCCATCAACAATCGCTAGCTTGAAAGTTTCTTCTCCAAGCCTCTATTCAATGACGTATGGTCCTTCCCATATCAGACTCATGTGCGATGGGATCGGGAAAACTCGCTTTAGGAGAAGATCGCCAACTTCGAAAGTTCCTGGTCGGACTTTCATGTTATAATATTGGGTGATCTGATGTCGGTGTGCAGCTGCTCTCAAATCAGCCTCCTCGCATTTCTCATTGATAAAGTCTAGAGATTCCAGGAGAAGATCTTGGTTCGTCCTGGGGTCATAGTAAGTCACCCGATGAGAAGGGACTTCAAGTTCCACCGAAATAACTGCTTCAGTTCCGTAAGCAAGAGCGAATGGAGTGTGGCCAGTCGCAGACTTATGAGTGGTCCTGTAGGTCCAAAGCGCCGTAAGGAGTTCAACCACCCACTTGCCTTTAGCCTTTCCCAAACGCATTTTCAGGATTGACTTTATAATCTTGTTTACAGCTTCAGCTTGTCCATTCGCCTGAAGGTGAGCGACCGCTGCAAATCTCTTTTCAATGTGATATCTCCGGAAAAACTCCTTGGACTCAACACTATCAAATTGAGTCCCTTATCAGTCACGATAGTTCGTGGAAGACCAAAATGACACACAATGTTCCTAACAACAAAGTTGATAACTTTCTTGGTTGTGATCGTGGCCAACGGCTCCACTTCGACCCATTTGGTGAAGTAGTCAACTACGACAATTGCATATTTTGCACCACCTTTGGGAATTAGCAAAGAGCCGATGATATCAGTTCCCCACATAGCAAATGGCCATGGACTAACCATTTGCATGATCTCTGTCGGCGGAGCTCTTGGGACTTTCGCATATATCTAGCATCTGTCGCATCGTCTCATATAATAAATAGCATCCCGGTTCACAGTCGGCCAGTAGTATCCATAATGGAGTATCTTATTGCTAGCATTTGCCTCCCAGTGTGATCGCTGCATTCTCCCTCGTGGACTTCTTTCAAGACACGCTTTATCTCATCATGAGCAATACACAAGAGTAAAGGAACAGAGAACCCCTTTCGATACATAGTTCCTTCTTGCATAATACACCATGAAGCTTTGCGAAGAACTTGTCATTTTTCGTTTCCTTCTCGGGCAAGATTCCATGTAATAGGTATTCCTTAAATGGAGTCATCCATGATTCCCTTTCGGGTTCTGTCTCCAGTACTCGATCAACTTTCATCACATTTATACTCGGGTATGTAGTATCTCGACCTAAACCAAGCCCAACTGTTGTGCATCACCAGTACTCGCAAACTTTGCCAACGAGTCAGCTTCTCCGTTTTGCTCATGCGGGATATGCGAAATGTTATAGTATTCGATATCCGCCAACAACTCCTGAACTCGAGTAAGATATAGGGCAAGTCTTTGCCCCTTCGCCTGGTAGTCCCCTATAACCTGGTACACCACCAGTTGCGAGTTGCAAAAGATTTAAAGATACTTCACCCCTAGTTCTCTAGCAAGTTTAAGTCTAGCGATTAATGCCTCATACTCGGCTTCGTTGTTCGTAGCAGGGAAATTAAGCTTCAAAGCATAGCAAATTGACCGGTTCTTAAGGGTTACAAGAATGATGCCCACTTCGGAATAATGATCATTGGATTATCCATCGGTATATAGCTTCCATCATACGGTAGGGATTACACCACCCTCTGGGGGCTCGTCCTGCATGGTAAACTTTGCTATGAAGTCTGCCAATGCTTGTCCCTGGATAGCTCTTTGAGGCAAATACGTAATGTCGAACTGACTGAGCTCGAAGTTCCACCTAAGCAACCTTCCAGACTCTCGGGTTGTTGTAGGACCTATCTTAAAGGCTAGTCGGTATAGATGTTGATTGGATGTGCCTGGAAGTACGGGCGAAGTTTGCACGACGCGATCACCAAGCAGTATGCCAATTTCTCTATCTTCGGGTAGTTCCTTCCTGCCCCCGTTAATCGTTTACTAACGTAGTATACCGGTCTCTGAATCTAGTTCACCTCACGAATCAAAGCGGCACTTATGGCATGTGGCGATACAGCTAAGTAAATGTACAACTCCTCATGATCTACCGGCTTTGACAAAATATGAGGTCTCTCCAAATGACTCACCACAACTCGGAATGCGCTTTTACAATCTTGCGTCCACTCGAAATTCCTCTTCCCTCTCCTTATCAAATCAAAGAAAGGAATGCATTTATCGATCGCCTTGGAGATGAACCGACTCAGAGCAGCAGCCTTTCCATTCAAATTCTGCACTTGCTTAATAGTTGTGGTGCTTGTATATCCCGAATAGCTTAAATCTTTTCTGAATTCACTTCAATTCCTCGTGCATTGACAATAAAGCCCAGGAACTTCCCTGATGCAACATCGAATGAGCACTTCAAGTGGTTGATTTTCATGCTATAAAATCGAAGGATATTGAACATCTCCACTAAGTCTCGAATGTGGTTGCTTGATCGCCGTGACTTCATGATATATCATCCACATAGACTTCCATCGTCCACCCGATCTGATCCTTAAACATTTGGTTAATCAGACGTTGGTAGGTCGCTCATGCATTCTTTAATCCGAATAGCATTGCTACATAATAGTATAACCCAACTTCCATGACAAAACTTGTATGATCTTGATCTGGGACGTGTATCGGGATTTGGTTATACCCCGAATACGCATCCATAAATGATAACAATTTGTGCCCTACGGTTGAATCAACTGGCTGATCAATTCTAGGTAGGGGAAAACTATCCTTGGGGCACGCCTTGTTCAGGTCTGAATAGTCAATGCACGTACTCCATTTCTCATTTTCCTTCTTCACCAACACAGGGTTAGATATCCATTCAGGATAGAGGGCATCGCGAATAAATCCATTGGCTTTAAGTTTATCCACCTCCTCTTTAAGAGCAACGGATCTCTCCGGATCCATGCCTCGTCTTTGCTGTTTCACCGGAACATACTTTGGATCAATGTTTAATGCATGGCTCGCAATGGCAGGCAAGATCCCACACATGTTATAATGAGTACAAGCGAATACATCCAGATTTGCTCAGAGGAAATCATTAAGTTCTCTCATTGTCTAATGGTTGAGTTGCGATCCAATCTTCAATACTCGCGATGGGTCATCGTGGCTGACTGCGATATCAATCGTCAGCTTAGTCGGCGCTGCCTTAGTCTCCTTGGGTTCCTCCTCATCATCCCTCAGATCTATATCTCTATAGAACTAACTATGATGCCCAAGCCAAGGCTTGGGTGCCATTTTTCAATCTTCAGTGACTTGAATGCGGATAGGCTTGTCCACACCCTTTCCCTTCTCTTTCCGATGTGCCTCTCTCAACTCTGCTACATAACAAGCATGCCCAGTCGCCTGATCACCATGCACAACACCTACTCCGTTATCAGTCAGAAATTTCAATGTCAAACACCATGGGGCAAGAGCTGCCCGAAATTCAGCCAAGGTGGACGCCCTAGAAAAACATTGTATGGAGAATCAACATCCAAAATAATGAACGATAGGATTCGCATCCTCCTACGTTCACCTTTCCCCAATTCGATCGGTAATTCTACATAACCAACTGCCTCGGTAGCCACACCATTGAAACCGTGTATACGAGCTTTTGATGGTTTCAAGTCCTTAGCCTCCATCCTCATTTGATCATATGCCTTCTTAAAGATAATGTTTATAGAGCTTCTGCATCAATCAAAGTTCATCTTACTAGAGCGGGGTCAATCATGGTGGAGATAACCATCGGATCAATAGTAGGGGCCTCTACTCTATCGGCATCTCTGCTTCTGAATACTATATCATCTGTCATTGTACAATGTTGCTTGGCCGGAGTTCCATCCTTCGTATTCGAACAACATTCAAAGTCCACATGTCTCATTGAACTAGCATAGCGCTCCATTTCCTACCAACTTCTGTCCGCAGGATGCGGTCCACCAACAATCGTGTTTATTACCAACCTTCCATCGGTCTGTGCAGGCTCCTCAACCTTGCGCGGAGCCTGCCCTCGATTGGGGTCAGACGTCCCCTGTCCGCCAACCTATGGATTTTTCACAAATTGCTGCAGCATTTTCTCCCGAATCAATTTCTCAATTGCATCATGGAGGTGCCTACACTCGTCCGTATTATGCCCGTAACATTCATGAAACTAACAATACTTCCCGGTTTGCTTTTGTGCCTCAGTCGATTCTTTTAGATGCAGCTTTCGATATTGGAAATTATTACATGTGGATAGATAGAGGTTCTCCAGGGATGCATTCAAAGGTGTATAGTTGTCATATAAAGGAAACTTGGACCTTCACTTTTCAAGCTCCCTTTTCGGTCGCGATTCCTTTCTCCACTCCTTTTCTGTTGACTTGGCTTGTTTTGAACATGGACCCGAACCTTCCAGAACTCTCGCCAGACTGCTTTACTGCGATGTTGCTATGTACTGCTTCTCCACTTGGCCCCGTAGCGTTGCTTTTTCTAGACAATCCGGCATTTTCCTTTCTCATTAACTGGGCCGCTTTTGAGTAGAAGCGCTCCAGCATAGCCGGTGGTTTTCTAGCTAGCCAATCACCAAACTCGGATTCGGAGTCAACCCCTCTTGTCATAGCCATAAGTATTGCATGGTCATTAGGGTTACTAACTTCAGTGGCAGCAACGTGAAATCTCTGCAAGTAGTCCTTCAGTGATTCCCCCGAAGCCTAGATTACACTGGACAATGACATCACATCTTTAGGGCGAGTAACGTGAATCCTGAACTACTCCACAAATCTCGTTGCCAACTCATCAAATATCAAGATTGATCGTGGGGGCAGTCTTGTGAACTACATCGTAGATATCCCAGAAAGAGTTGGGGGAAGCATCTACACTTGGTAGCATCTTTCGCTCTTGCTGAGTCCATTAACCATTCGTACCTCATGATGTGCTGCCTAGGGTCAGTTTTCCCTTCATATGCAGGCATTGTAGGCATGGTAAACCTTCTGGGATACTCCGCATGTAAAATACTATTGGTAAATGGGGTGTGGCTCCTAGAAACTCCCCAGTCATTGCTTGCCAAGCCCTGGTTTTCCCTCATTAGCTGTCTGGATAGGCGGCGCAAAGTGATGGTCGTGCTCCACCTCGCGTGAATGTTTCGGTCGGTGTCTCCAGGCCATTTCACGCCTCCTTGGCCTACCATCCTCCTGATGTAAATTATGAGCATTCACTTCATTATCATTCTGAAGAGGTAGTTGGTCAGCATCCAAGCGTGCTCCAGCGTCCAAATTCCCGGATCCAAGACGAGTATGACCCCCCAGCTGTAGTTGAGGAATTGTCCCCCTAGTTGAGGGATCGGTACCGACTCGGCTTGGATGGCCGTAATGGTCTGCCAAGTGCTGCTCTGATGTGCCTGCTCGTGCTGCTTCAACTCTGCAGCACCTTCGCCTGTGATGTTCATCCGAAGAAGTCGATCTATCTGACGCCGAGTATGAAGCATGACCTCCTCTGGCGCCTTGGTGTTGCTGTTGAGCAATCTGGTTCATCAGGTTGGCATTAGCCTTAATTTGCTCATTTAGCTGCCTACGACTGTCCATCAACTCCCTCATCAAGTTATTAAATTTGGCTTGGGTAATGGAATCAGCAGGGTTCCGAACTGCAGCATGCTCCACATTCACATTAGCAAGTTGGTTGCTTGGGCCCCCTGGTTGGACACTGGCAGTTTTGTTAGCATCAACATTGTGGGAAGTAAAACTGGTGTGCCTTACCATCCTGGATTACTTTGCTTAGTCTTGGAAAATCTGAATAGTATCTATATTCTTTTAAAGATGAACCTGGATTTCCTTCGGGGGATTTCTTTAATCCAGTAGCAACAAAGGTGATCTTAATAGCCTGAGAATCGACGTTCTCAGTGAAAGCACTAAAATGTTTGCAACCAAATTGGCCACAAACACCCAAGAATAGATTTAAGTAGTGAAATAAATGAAGAAATTAAATGGCAATAGAGGAATAACACTAAATATCAAGAAAAATGCAGTAGAAAGCAAAAACAACAAGATTTATAGTGGTTCGACGTTGATTGCCTACGTCCACTTTGAATACTCTCTTTATTGCTTCACAATTCACTTGATTACAATTACAATCAATAAGAAATTACAAGAGATCGGAAAGGAATAAAGGAAGTTAGTTACAATAATGGCAAAGTTTCACTTGCAACCCAAAAGTCCCTCAATATGGCCCATTGTACCTCTATTTATAGACGAAGGCAGCCTTCAATCTGACTGAAACTTCAGCATTTGGATCTCCTTGACCATATGGGCCCAACATAGGGAGGGCTAGGCCCAACTCTCAATGGATAGGGGTCGGTACCGACCCCTCCATGAATCGAGTTTGGGCTAGTGATCCCTATGGTAGCTTCCTCTTGGTCTATAATGATGTTGCTCCAAATATCATAGCGTTCGGACTTGTAGATCTTTAGTTCTCATCATGTTTTAGTTCTAACCTTAACCTGGTCAAGGTAATACCGATCCACATTCCCTGTGCCTCACTATGCTGATCCATCCTTCATAAGTCACACCCTACCGAACCCTCCATGAGTCACACCAACACGCTGATGTCGATCCATTCCCTCTAAACATTCTATGCCGACCTGAGTTGTTTCCTTCTGCTATGTCAACCCATAGCCTCCAAACACATTATGCCAACCCAAACTCATATTGTCGATCCAAACTCATAATGCTGATCCCTACATATTACCATCCAAACTGACCGCCTTATCGAGTAATTATGCCGACCCCGCCTCTATATTAATTGTATACCGATCCCTCTGTATCTCACCTACTTTGACCAATTGTTCATGCCAATCCCTATTTCAGCCAAACTAAATGCCATAATTTTGACATCCTGCGTTGTCTATCTATTGACCCTATTTACCCTAGGCTAGATGCTACTGTTCGACATTATATTTTGGTCAGGTGGATGTTGTCTTGTGACCATCCTTCCCATCCACAGTCGAGTCTGGCCTTCATAATCAACCCTAGTTAGCCGGGTCAAGGCACCGGGTAATGCAAACATAGCATCTTTCTTTGTCAACTTTGTCAGACGAGAATAAATCTTCGAAAAATCTTTAATGAACCTTCTATAGAAATCATCCAATCCTAAGAAACTTCTGACCTCAGTCCCATTTTTGGTTTCTTCTAATCTTAAACCATAACTACTTTAGCTGGGTCCACTGATATGCCTTCTCCCAAAACTACGTTCCCTAGAAATCTAACTTTGAATTTTCAGAAATGGCATTTAGAAAACTTTTCTTTTAAAACATGACTTCTTAAAGTACTTAGAACAACTTGAAGATGGTACTTGTGCTCTTCCTCCGCTCTAGAATAAACAAGGATGTTATCAATAAAGACGAGAACAAACTTGTTAAGAAAATCCCGAAACAGTCTATTTATCAAATCCATGAAATAAGCTTGTGCGTTAGTCAATCCGAATGGCATGACTAACCACTCATAAAAACTATCAGGGGTACGAAAAGCTTTTAAGGGTACACTCTCCTCTGCTACCCTTAATTGGTGAAAACCAGTGCCAAGATCCAATTGAGAAAATATCCAAGCTTCGTGGAGCTGGTCAAACATGTGTCAATCCTAGGTAAAGGATACTTACTCTTATTCAACTCTCGATAATCCACACATAATCTAAGAGAACCATCGGTCTTGGTAATGAACACTATTGGCGATCCGCAACTCGATGTGCTACATTTGATTAAACCCTTCCACAACAAATCAAACGTTTACTTCTGTAATTCTCTTCTTTCCTTTGGAGCTAACCTTCAAGGAGGTTGTGCAATAGGTCTAGTTCCTGGAATAAAATCAATGCAGAAATCTACTTCCCCGTGAGGAGGTAAACCTTGTACTTCTTCAAAAATATCCTTGAAGTCCCAGACAATTGGTGTATCCCATATCTCCTCTTTTGGTACTTCGAGTACAGAAAACTGCTCATCAATCCCCTAGACTCTCCACAACATATATCAATGCTTCTACTTATTACATCTTTTACTACGATCACCCTTTTAACACAGTCAAAGACAGCTTTAAACTTAGATAACCAGTCCATTCCCAATAATACCCCAAATCCCATGAACCCGAGAACAAACAAGTAAGAAAAGAAAGGCAATCTCGATCAGAAATAAGCACATTAAAACATATGGTGTCAAGATTGGTCGGACCCACAATTGGGTTCGACACACAAAGAGAATTGTCTAAAAGAATGGGTTTAAAGTTAAACTTATCAACAAGATCTATTGAAATGAAACTATGGGATGCATCAGTATCAAATAACACTCCAACAGGAATATCAAAATTGGATAATGTATCTTGCAACACCTGCTTTCCTTTTGGGACCATAGAAGTAGATGGTATTTCCATAATAGTAAAAGCTATCCCATGGGCCCTTTCTTTTGAAATGGACACTCGTTCTTCATATGTCCATGTTTGTGATAATCGTAGCATAATGGTAGATTAGTCTGCGGGCAACTATTTGCAAAGTGGCCCATTTTGTTGCACTTAAAACAAAGAATGCTGGTCAAGTTTAACTGCTTGTTCTATGCTAATGCTCCACCTCCAGGCCTCTTCCCAACCACTTATTCTTCCCTTTGCACTTGAAAAACGACTTACTAGCAATTGGTATCGCCAATAAAGGTTGGGCATTAATTGCTGGCACTACTCCTTTCTAAACTCTTTGCTCAATATCAGGAGCTTCAAACCTCAAATCCATACTAATCAGATTGGTAAAGACACCGTTGAGATAATTGGCCATTTCCCAATGAAATTCATGGCGCATTCTATTTATGAACATTTCATTCTTTTGAGTGGCGTGTCAATCAATCTTGGTCCAAAGCAAGATAATGCATTGAACCTATGCTCATATTGTGCCACTGTCATCTCACCTTGTTTCAAATCCATAGAACTTCTGAAAAACTGAGTCCTTCCTACCTTTGGGATAAACTGAGCTTCAAAACCCTCCTTAAACTACACCCAAGAGAAATCTTATTCTAGTGTATTCATGGTGACCGAATCCCACCAATCCATTGCTGCTTTCTGAAGATGACGCAATGCCAACAATCTCTTTCTAGCATCTCCCAACTGAAGATCCCCGAATATCCTTTCGCAAAAGCGGAGCCATGTCTGAACTCCAAAAATATCTTCAGTTCCAAAGAAAGGCTTACCACCTAAAGTAGTGTAATTCTTACAAAAGGTTACAAAGTTTTGAAGTGCTGAACTTGCATCGCTGCTTCATCTATTGGTTCTATAACTAGCTCATTTCTAGGAGCTCTGCCATTTTTAGCCATGCTGGTTCCAAATCTCCTCCCTCTTCTTCTTCTTGTACTCATTTTCAATAACCTAGATAAGTGACAGGTATCACTAGAATACAAAGATAGGATCAAAGATGGTAAAAGGGAAAGTACAATAAAGGATCTAAAACCAGACATTTAGGGGAGAAAAGGAAACACTCTCTCAAGATTAACTCATTCTAGGTCTCTACTCACCCTATCTCTACTGAGTTGTACCCCAATCAGGCTAAGGTGTTCGCTCAACCGAAGCTCTGATACCAACTGTGATGACCCACCTTTCTGACCCCTAGGAACGACAATTAAACACATCATCAGTATTCTGTGCTGTTGCCCAAGAGAATCGGAAAGATGAATCGTCGAAGGATAAAATAAAGAACAGAATAGAAAACCTCACAACAAAATTGCTAAATAAAACATAACGGTCAATAGTTCATTAGGTTACTCCTTAATAGGGAATTATCAGGGTTACACAAAAGTACTACAAATCAGCTTAGGCAGTTATAACATCCTGCCTTTACATATGCTGAAACAAAATACACTTACACAAACTAGATAATATAGTAGAATAGATAACTAAGAAGATGAAAGCCTCCAGCTCAGACGTTGTCTTCAAAGGAGCCTAACAAAGAGCTGCTACTCTCGGACTACTCAAATAAAATGAGTACCCGAGAATTTAGGGAAAACAAACAAATAGGGTCAAAGGATATGTCCGATATGAGTAAAACTTCAAACAATAGGTGTGTAATTAAACACAAACATGCGAGACCATGCCGATGAACACGAAATGGGTTTACTCTCACATAAATCAGCATTCAAACATAAAGAATGGATAAATATTTAAACTCCATGAAGAGTGGTTGACTTTTCCTGATGCAAATAAGGAAATAAATTTGAAGGTTCGAATCAAATCAGAAAAGGAAAATCTCCAATAATGATTAGGAGGGTGCATCCCCCTTGAAGTATACCTCTAGTAATATACTTCTAAGAAGCTCATTTACTCTATGACACTTCTCGGACAATACCAAGCCGAACCCCGCTAAAACCTTACTGAGAATTTGAATATTTCACATCTAATAGCACTACCAAATCCAAATATAGATGAGATGTGAAAGTATCCTAATGGGAGAAACCCCACATAGCTTAGCTTCCTCTTCGGCTTTGGATTTAGTCATTTTCGACAAAGGATATCAATGCTCAACGGAGCAATAAATCGTCTTAGAATGACCAAAATAAAGAAGCTGAAGTAACCGATAGCCAAGAAACCAACTACCGAGGATATAAAATAGTCATATATGGAAATTAAGTTTTGTATACTTACCACCACTCATCGAATTCAAACTTGTACTATTTCTAGGTTAAGAATAATATCGGACAAGTCAAGATAGTGTTACCTCAAAGTCATGTCTCATGATTATTCTTAACTTTCAAAATAGCGACGAGTCTACTTCTTCGATGTTTAGTGCTAATTATACAAATAAATCATTTCCATACAAGTGAATTGCTTTATGGAAATTAATTCATTTCTATAAACGAATCATACCTTTTCTTTTAAAGACCCAAATTTGTGCTTGGTCTCACATTACAAGTATTAGCTTTAAAAACACTTTGTTAATAAAGTTCCCTAACTTCAAAACATCATTTAAAAGGATTTAACAACATAAAATGTTCTTATTACCTTTATTGATCCACTTTTAAAACTTTATTAACTAAGTTGATTTAATTAACTTCAATAACTGATTATTAAAAAGGGTAAATCACCTTTTAAAATATCATTAATTTAAATTAATTAATAATATTTAAATATAATTAATTTAATAAATAAATAAATAAATGATTAAATATCATTATTTTAAGGTGATTAATTAATTTAAATTTATTTAAGGAAAAATTTATTTAAGGTTAAACAGATTTATTATCTTTTAAAAGTCATTAATTAAAAGGATTGATTAATTTTAAAATAACATCATTAATTAATAAATCTTAATCCATATTAATTAGCCTTAAACATCATTAAATAAAATAATTAATTAAATTTAAAACATCATTAAATAAGTAATTAGTTAAATTTAAAACACATCATTAATAAGTTAATTAGTTAAGCTTAATCCTTATTAATTAAATAATTAATTAAATTTAAAAATCATTATTAAAATAATTAATCAAATTTGAAATCATTATTATTTCAAAAGATTATTTAACTTGTAAAAACAAACCCAAGCTTGATTTGAAACCAAAAGGTTTCGATAAAGTGTAAATTTTCCAAAAGTGCCAATATAGTGACTATTGCTATACGGGCGGTTCGGTAACTAGTTCGTGTCATTTTTCATCCATCGAGTCATCACACAAAGTATGAGTAAGCATATAAACATGGTATGTATATTTACACAACAAGTAGGAAACAACACTTGCAAAATTTCAACTTTAGCTTACAAACTTGTCAAGTTACTAACCAACTCCCAAAGTGTTGACTTTTCAATGCATAAGTCAAGCCAACAATCACCATAACACAACATATATCCAACAAGCATTCATGAACAATATAAACGAACTATATTTAAAGTTACAAAATTAGATTTTGAAAGATGAGATTTTTACTCACTGAAATGCACTAAAACAAAATCCAACTTCCACCGAACTTGACTAAACGCTAAGCAAACTTCCTTGACTTGGGTTTATGAACTTGTGTGGGCTTGACAGGTACAAGATAGCTCGGCCTAGGTAGTTTAGTGGAGTATAGGGTCTTGTTTAGTAGAGAATGGTTTTTGGAAGTGAAGTAAGGAGTTTAGCTTGATTTTTAGAAGTGTATTCACTACTTTTTAGCCTGAGAATTTCTCTTGGAAGTATTTATGTATATGAAGAGAAAAGAAATGAATATGTAAAGTGGAAAATGTGTGTAGATAAGGAGTATTTATGGTCAAAAGAAATGAAGAGGTGAATAAAATAGCTTAAACATTTAAATAATATAAAGCTGTCATGTGTTCATGCTTGCCATAACCTCCCCCTCACCCTAAGTGCTCACACACCCTCCAAGATCCCCCCTCACATGCCTTAGGTCTTATCCTGGGTTGTTTAGGTGATGGTGGTACATGAGAGGTATTTTTATATTTTATTTTCTCTTTTCTATAATCATAATGTGTCTTATCATGTTTATATTTATATTAATCATGGATTATTACTGCTAACACCTTAATTGACTTACCATATGACATGTGAACATGTGTGTGCATGTGTGTATGAGTGATACCAAATGTGCATAATGTTTTCGACGACTTTCCTACGTCGAAAAGTCAAAATTTCGTAAAACGTTTTTCGGTCACATTTCTATTTTTATTTGAACTAATTATTTTGTTAAAAAAAATTAAAAATGATTTTAATATCATTAAATAATATTTAAAAGATATTTATTTGGCTGCTAAAATCCGTTATTTAAATATTAAAAATGATTTAAATATTCAAATATAAAGCGATTAATTTACGGGTTGTTACAATACACAAAGAAGAAAGCTGAATCAATAGTCAATAAATCAACTATCGGAAATATTCAAAATGATTGTATATGGAAATTAAATCTCATATTATTATCATTGCTCATCGATTTCAAACTTATACTATTTCTTGGTTGAAAATGAAGTCAGGCAAGTGAAGGTAGTGTTACTTCTAGGCATTGCCTTGATGACATTCTTAATTTTTTAGATTGGGATGAGTTTCCATACCTCGTTGTTTGGTGCTAAGAGCATAACTAAATCCTTTCCATATAAGTGATATCAGATTGCAGAAAATTAAATTCCTTCTCCTTTCCGTAACCGAATCAAACTTTTTAACTTTTAAAACCGAACTTCTGCTGGGATTTTACATTACCAATATTAACTTTAAACAACACTATCAAAATTAATTAATTAACTGTAACATGATTATTTTCTTCGATATCATTATTTAAAATGGTTAATCAACTTTAATCAATGATTGATTTACTTCAGACATCTTTATTTAAAATACTTAATTATACCATGATTAATTACTTCAAACATCATTATTTAAAATGATTAATTAACTTTAATCATCATTATTGAAGTGATTAATTAACTTTAAAACATCATTATTAAAATGATTAATTAATTATAAAACATCATTATTAAAATGATTAATTAACTTTAATACATCATTATTTAAATAATTAATTAACCATAAACTGTTTGCAACCAAATTGGTCACAAACACCCAAGAATAGGTTTGTGTAGAGAAGTAAATGAAGAAATCTAAATTAAAACAAGGAATATAGAAAAATAGTAAGCAAATCAAAGCAAAAACAAGAACAACAAGATTTATAGTGGTTTGGCATTGATTGCCTACGTCCACTTTGAATATTCTCTTTATTGATTCACTATAATCTTGAGTACAATAACAAACAGCAAGAAGTAAGAGAATGATGGAGGAAGTTGAGTACAATAAAGGTCTTATGTGACCAGCAGCATAAAGATCCTCAGAATGACCCCCTAGGCCTGTATTTACAGGTGATGGTGACCAACAATCTATTTGGAACTTCGACAACATGATCTCCTCATCCATATGGGCCCACCATAGGGGGCGCTAGGCCAAAATCTCAATGGAGAGGGATCGATACCGATCCCTCCATTTTTTGAATTTGGAGCAGTGATCCATGTGGTAGCTTCTTCATGCTTGAATATGATGGTATCTCAAATATCATGTTGATTAGATATGTGGAGCTTACGCTTTTGCTTAATCTTTAGTTGATGCTATTACTGCCGAACCCCTCTAATGGACTGTGCCGATCCCTAAGGTTCCATAGTGCTCTACCGAGCCCTTCAATATGCCATTCATTTGTATTAATCACATGATGTCGATCCCTCCTGATCCATAATTCTATGCCGATCCATTATGCTTCATTATGTTATGCCGATCCCTCTGAAGACCTATCGTGTCGACCCTATTACAACTCAACATGCTGAACACTTGAGTGATAACAAATCATGTTGAACCAGGCCTAATCACCTATGCTGATCGCTCTAATATTCCATTCATGTTGACTATCCTACCGATCCCTAGTAATCAACCTTGCTATGTCGATCCCTTGCTAACCCAAGCTATTTTCCATACTTTTAGCATCCTACACAGTCCATCTATCAACTCCGTTCATTCCGGGCTTTGTATAGCCATCTGGACTCTACTTGCATGTCCTATAGCCATCGCTCCGGGGTCATCCCTTTTGAGAACAGTCGAATCTGTCTTGCATGATCAGTCCAATGTAGTCGGGTCAAGACACTGGGTAACACTTGCCCCCCAAAGTACGTCTTGTGAGTAACATAACGTGCTTTGAATCGAAAGAAAAGTCTGAATTGCTGGAAAGAAGTCCATCCAACTTCTTGATTGATTGCTATTCCTTTATCGACTTCAATAATATAAGTCTGATGTCGTATTCCATTAGCATATACAAATTCAGTCATGCGGGACTTGTAAGTCTTCTATTATCCGATTCAGCCTGGAACTCGAATGTTTCAGGTTTGATTGCAACTTCAATTGATTTCAAAAAGTTGAACTCTCAAATCGTTCCCGTGCATATTCATATACACGTTTCTGTTGTTAGCTCTCGGACGTGTTCGAACGTTCATAGGTCGTTGCCAATTTTTATAGTATTTTGTATGTTCGTGTTTGTAGTCGAACCTTCATTATAACGATCGTCATTTACTTTTCAGTTATCCATCATTTTTTCTTTTCTATTTTTCATTTTTCCTCTTTCTTTCTTTTCCCATTTTTTCCTTTTTTCTATGGAGGGATCGGCATTCGACATGCTGATCCCTTGCTATGGCCACGTGAATAGGGGTCAATAAGTTCAATGCCGATCCCTTTTCATTCCTGACTTGGTCAACCTGCTGCGACCAGTTATGTCACCATATCTTCGGATATATATACTAGTCTCCTCTCTTTTCATCCTTCACTTTTTACTTCCCCAATTTTACTTCACTTGCTTTTGCATACTCGTTCCTACAAAACCCAGAATATTTATGAACTCCTTGGACGAACGATTCCTCTTCAACATTAGGCCTTAAATCTAAATGTGAATTCAACATCGCCCCAAAATTCGCTCTCCCCTTCATCTCAAATCCAACAAGCCCAAACGCTTGCCCCTGATTTCCACGTTTTGACTTAGGTATGAACTTGCAAAATTTCTTGAATTACTCGACTAGATTTGAGATGCTTGTGTGTTTGTGAGGTGGTGAGTTCGAGCATCTTTTAGGTAGATGGATTGATGGGTGGAATTAGGATATAAGGGAAAGGAGAAGAAGAAGAAGGACAAAGAGAAAGAGAAGGAAATGGAGAAGTAGGGTTCGACTGAATTTTTTAGTGGGGAAAGAACGAGGAAGGAAGAAAGATAGGGTTCGGTAGAGATGGTGCTTTGTAGTTAAAGGGATGAAGGAGAGTTGAGTTCTGGAATTGGTTGGAGAGGGATCGGTGTAGGGTAGGTTAAAGAAAGGGATTGGTAGAGCGATCAGTGCTGAGGTTCTTTGGTGAGGGATCGGTAGGAAGTGTTTAGATGAGGGATCGGTGTTGTTTACTCTAGAGTAGGGATCGGTACGAAATAGTTTTCGTGAGAGGGATCGATAGGAGATAGTTAGATGAGGGATCGGTAGGAAACGGCCGAGGAAAGGGATCGGTATTGAGGTAGAGGGATCGGCATTTGACATTTAATGCTAATTCAAATCAACTTGTTTGAACACTTAACATTATTTTGCCTTCCCGAACTCAAATATAAGACGACAATGGGCAATATGACTTGCATACTTGGACTGTCGAACTTAAGATTAACGACCAAACTTCTGGACTTCTCAATATGGACTAAGTAATAAACTTGGCTAATGAACTTAGACAATAGATTTCATAATTCAATGTGCCGATAGTCGATCCTAAAGCTTACGTTACCGATCAACTTTCTTGCCAACTAAGATGGTCAGCGATAACGGTCTCTCTAGACAAAACTCTAAGTCTGGTCGTTTAATTTTTGCTTTTCTGATTTCAAACTATTTATGCTTGTTTCACACTCCACTAGTTCACACTTGACATGGGGGGAACAGGTTATTATTTTTAATCTTGATTGTCTACTGAGTATAGATGACATAGATCCCAGACCCACGAAGCGTTCAATAAACATGTCCTCTTATTCAGCGGCGAGACGCATCGATTCTAAAGCAAAATCAAGTTCTGCCACTATATCCGCAAGGCCTTCTCTAAGCCATCATGCAGAACAACCAAAAGCTTCTAATCCAAAAATCGATCTCTTTTTCGATATTCCAGTTCTTCCGACGGAAACCATCAGCCCTGCTCCTGATGCCATTGAGAGTGCCATTGTCCTCGATAACTCTGTTGACTCACAAGCTTCTCGAATCGATGAAGCCGCTCTTCGTCGCTTATGTTCAATCCATGGGATTCTGTTTAAGGATGTTTTAGTTCCTACGAGGCAAGACAGACCTCACTTGCCCCCAGCCGGATACACAGCGCGCAACAAATTCATGTGCTGGGTTGGATGCATTCCACCTTTTAACTCCTTCATCCCGGAGATGTTGAGATACCTTGGGATCGCCCCTACTCAGCTGCATCCCAACAGCTATGCTTTCATTCATGGGACTTTCCTTCTATTCATGAATGTTCTATTCCATCCGTCCACACCCAAAGATATCAGATTTATTTATAACTTCAAAAGATGATCGGGAAGTCCTTCTTATGTCTTCCTTGAGCCTTCACCGAATTGTCAGGTCTTGACGGGCGCCTGGAACAAGCTTTCATTATTCAAACATGAATGGTTCTACGTGCGATGTCCACCCGGATTCGTAAGAAGATGGTTAGAAGGACGTAAGTGTTACTTCCACTTCTCTCTCAAGTTTACTAAATCAAGTCGCAACTTTTTCCTTTGAACTTGCTAACGTCCGAAGTTCTTTCAGGTGTTCATCCATGTCCCGAATGCATTGAGTTCTCTAGAGCGTCGCCGCCATTTGCGCTACCCCTATTGAGGACTAGGATATCAAACTCCTCGTAACTGACGAACTGCTATCTTTGTTTGGGCTGTTGGAAGACGGCCGTAGAATCAGACTTCTCGGAAGCAAGGCAGTTCCAAAGCTTGTTTTAGAACGAAGAGAGGAAACAATCAACCCCGTCCTGCCCCCTACTGAGGGGACTCGGGAAGATATAGAGGAGGGCGAAATCAAAGATTCTCAAGTTGAGAAACTAGGAGATGATGATGCGAGCCTTGGAAAAGCGCCGATAGTTGGTCCATCGCAAGTCGAGCAATAACAAACACCTCCAAAGAGAAAGAAGAAGTTGATGTACCGGCTATGTAGAAGAAAGATTGCATCAGACCCGGAGTTTGTTATTACTCCTCTCCAAGAGGAATCATTTTCTCAGTGCTTGGAAAGCTTGTTAAAAGAACTCTCCAGCCTCCAATTTTGGACGACATTATGTCCTACGACTTTCCAAATATAAACTTCGAAGGACTTAACTTTCCTACGAGAAGTGGTGAAGGCACCCAACCTTCTAGTAGAGGGGAGAGCACACCCTGAGTAAAGCTACCATTATCGGTCTGTTGGGGGGAACACTAGGACACTCACAATCACATGCGCTCCACTACACACATGTTATTGGTTTCTCGTACAACAACTCCTAATACACCCTTATTTGGTCTTTACAGGTACAATGTCTCAATCACGAGCCTTCAATCGCCTTCAAAGCTCTTTTGCATATCATTGCCCAAGCCGGGATTCTGAGTCCACTCGACGTAGAGATAAGGACGAAGGGTGGGACAAAGATTATCATTCGATGGAGTCTTATCCCTCTTCCAAGTGAAAGTCTCAATCTCACGTGTCTCATCAGGGCGAACACTCTAATCTTCCGGTCCAAAGTAGAGGAAAATCTTCTTATCGCGGTCCTCACGAGCAACACTCTGGCTCTTCAAGTTCATAACAGTCTCGTGAGCGCCGATCTGGCAAGCACCCACTTGCCACTTTTGAACCACGCCTGCCAGCTACTGCTCTAGACTCTTCTACAGTAGAAAAGTTGGTTGAACTTAAAGCCACTTTCTCGAAGATTTGCTTTGAAGGTCTCAAGTTCCTTCCTTCTATTCACGTTATCCATGGGCATGCCAAGAAGAGCTCTTTAGCGTGTGTGAATGATGTATTTATTCAACATGAATCATTCATTTATTTTGTAGAGAAAGTTCCTGAAGTATCCATAGAGCGTCAACACGAAATCGATCGTCTAAAGTTGGAGGCTATTCATGACAAAGATATAATCAAGCATCAGGATGTTGAGTTCCTTGATTTCAAAACCCAACTTGCCGAGTCTAAAAAGAATGCCAAGGAGACCGCAGAGGCGGTGAGCCATTTGGAAACTTAACACAAAAAAGAACTTGACGAGGCACTTCAACACAGCGGAACACTTACCTTAGAAAAGGACTCCTTGCAAAAGGAGAAAGTTACTTTAGCTCGCCGCGTTAAGGAGCTCGAAGAATTGTTGAAAAAGGAGAGGGTGGAGAAGATTGAGGCCCAGGAGGAGTTGCAGAAATACTACGAAGAAGTTGTTGAGGCAAGGGGCTTGAAAACAAAACTTGACAAACAATTTGCCAAAATTGAAGCTCTGAAGGAAGAAGCCCGAGAAGAGGGTAGAAAAGAGATGTTTGAACGAGCCAACTCCCAGGTGACGGCCGCCATTGAATCCGGTAGGAACGAAATTAAGGACTTATTCGATCCACTGATTATCGAATATGATGCAAAGGTCCTACTCCACCGTGACTTAAGCTTTCTTGGCGAGGGTTACCTCGAATCGCTTGTAGAAGCCTGGGAACATATCATTAAGATATTGAAAGAAGAGCTTGGAGAAGCCAAATTCAATGAAGAAGAAATAGTGAGAGAAGTTCTTCGAGGAAACAAGCCGTCGGATCTGGCCGCCGCCAAACTTCAATTTTTCAAGGCTCCAGCACCTACTAAAATGGAGAGGACATCGTCGAGTCTTCCGGAACTGATCCTAAGGTTTCCTCTCCAACCCAAGTAGCTAGACCGTCAACTTCTCATGACATAGGGCAGATTCTCGGCTATGATCTGGACAAGCCTGGCTTTGGACCACAAATGTGATCTCCCATCCTAGAAGGAGGCACTTCGGCGACTACGGAAAGTCAACCGGATGCTGGTATCATACTAAACTTCCCCGTATTTGAAAAGTTCTTGTTCTTTATGCGCAATGGCTTTTAACTAACATCCATGTTTTGATAAACTTTGCAGGTCTTCCGGGTCCCGATCTGACTCCCAAAAGAGGTGCTACTGTGGAACAACATGAGAAAGTGGTCGAGGACCCGGCTGCTGTTGAAGTTCCGAGGCCCGATGCCCAAATCACCGGTGCTCTTGATGAAGACAAATTTAAAGATCCACTCCTGGCCGATGACCCTGATGATGTGATAATTACTAGTGTTTCGGAGCATACTACTGAAACCAGCATAAAGGAGAGGATTGAGGAGGAGGAAAAATTGAAATGAAAAGTTAAAGGTGAGCCCGTCGAGGTGGAAGTCAAAGATCTTGATCTTGTACCATCGCAAGTTATTCCACCAAGCGGGTCAATTCCTGGTGAAATCCCTCCTTCTTCTACAAGCACTCCGACCAAGGGCGGCAAAGGATCCTAGAAGAGAAGTTTGAGCGGCTCCACCCCTGAAAAATCCAAAAGGGAAAGAAAGTCATAAAAGTAACTATTGCTTCAAATCATTATATATAATTTGCATAATTATTTCTTCCCTAGCCGTAAGTGTACGGGTATGAGTCTTGGTTTTTTAAAATAACTTGTACTGGAATTTTGACACATGTGAATAATTTTTTTTTGTTTTCGATCAGACATCATGTGAATTGTCATTTTGATAGTTGAATGATTACTTTCCTCTCAGAGTACTTATAATTTGTTGATTGCAAATTCTGTTAACAATTCACTATCTTCATCTCAAGGCCTCCTTGTGGTTGTTGCCTTAAGTCGTAAAGAACATTAAGCTAGAGCTGTAGTGATCTGTCATATTCATCTTTTAGTATTATGTATTCCTCCTGTCGATTTCAGGTTGGAGTTTGTGGAATAGAGAATGGTCGAAATCCACTCATTTATTCATTTGTGTTTATACTCTAGTCCGCACTTTAGGGACTTAGAGTTATTTTGCGAGCGGTCGGTTCATGCTCTATTTATGTTCATGCTCTATTTATGTTCATGCTCCAGTCCACACTCTAAGGACTTAGAGCTATTTCGTGGGCGGTCGGTTCACACCCAATTTATGTTTATACTCCAGTCCCCACTCTGGGGACTTAGAGTTGTCTCGTGGGCGGTCGGTTCACACCCGAATCACGTTTATACTCTAGTCGGCACCTTAAGGACTTAGAGTTGTCTCGTAGGCGATCAGTTCATGCCCAAATCATGTTTATACTCTAGTTCGCACTCTGGGGACTTAGAGTTGTCTCGTGGGCAGTCGGTTCATGCCTGAATCATGTTTATACTCTAGACCGCACTCTGGGGACTTAGAGTTGTCTCCTGAGTGGTCGGTTCACGCTCGAATCATGTTTATACTCCAATCCGCACTTTGGGGACTTAGAGTTAGTCGATAGGCGGTCAGTCATACTGGTTTGATGTTTATACTCAAAGTCCGTGCTTTGGGGACTAGAGTTAGTCGATGGGTGGTCAGTCACACCTGTTTGATGTTTATACTCCAGTCCAAGCTCTATGGACCAGAGTTAGCCGATGGATGGTCAGTCACATCTGTTTGATGTTTATACTTCTTTTGGTCGCCTCCATTTCGTTCCAGTCCCACAGTCCGGGTAGGAAATTTTCCTATCTCCATATTGCTGACGATATTTGTTCCTTATTACATGTCCCATCCGTTGAATCATTTACGGGAACTATTAATTGAGAAAATTAATGGAGCTCATCTTGTTTAATCCCATCGGGGATTAGTACGATTGATCGATTTCAAGCTCTGGGAACCTATTCACACATATCAATATCAATCACTTTCGTTATGTACTTAGCATATAATGCAACAACAATCATACATGCAAAGGAAGTTTGAGACTTTATTCACCAAATGGAAGGAATAAACTAATTTGTCTTATTACATATTCGAAAAATCAAATGCTAAAGCAAATACTGAAAGCAAATATAACTGAAATGCAAAGGAAATGTTTTAAGTGAAATGGCGTCATAAATGCTCACTATTCTATGCTCTTGGGAGTGTATTGCCATCGACAATCGCTAGCTTGAAAGTTCCTTCTCCAAGCCTCTGTTCAATAACATACAGTCTTTCCTATGTCAGATTCGTATGTGACGGGGTCAGGAAAACCCGTTTCAGGATGAGATCGCCAACCTCGAAGGTTCTCGATCGCACTTTAGTGTTGTAATATCGGGCGACTTGATGTCGGTGTGCAGCTGCTCTCAAATCGGCTTCTTCGCGCTTCTCATCTATAAAGTCCAAGGATTCCAAAAGAAGATCTTTGTTCGTTTTGGGGTCGTAGTAAGTTACTCGATGAGAAAGGACTTCAAGTTCTATCGGAATAACGACTTCAGATTCGTAAGCAAGAGCGAATGGAATATGGCCAATCAAGGACCTGTGAGTGGATCTGTAGGCCCAAAGTACCGTAGGAAGTTCATCCACCCACTTGCCTCTAGTCTTTTCCAAACGTTTCTTCAGAATGGACTTAATAATTTTATTTACGGCTTCAGCTTGTCCATGCCTGAGGGTGAGCGACCGCTGCAAACCTCTTTTCAATATGATATCTCCGACAAAATTCTTTAAATTCAGCACTATCGAACTGAGTCTCATTACCTGTTACGATAGTTCGTGGAAGACCGAAGCGACATATGATGTTTCGAACAACGAAATTGATTACTTTCTTGGTTGTGATCGTAGCTAACGGTTCCGCCTCGGCCCAATTGGTGAAGTAATCAACCACGATAATAGCGTAATTCGCACCACCTTTAGAGATTGGTAAAGAGCCAATGATGTCAATACCCCACATAGCGAATGGCCTTGGACTGACCATTTGCGTGATTTCTATTGGTGGATCTCTTGGGACTTTCGCATATATTTGGCATTTATCACATCGCCTTACATAATCAGCAACGTCCCGGTTTACGGTTGGCCAATAATATCCATAACAGAGTATCTTTTTTGCCAGAGTTTTCCCCCACCAGTGTGATCGCCGCATTCTCCCTCGTGAACTTCTTTCAGAACATGCTTTAACTCGTTGTGGGCGATAAACCGGAGTAGGGGAATAGAAAAACCTTTTCAATACATAGTTCCTTCTTGCATAATATACCGCGAAGCTTTGCGAAGAACTTGTCGCCTTTCATTTCTTCTTTTAGGCAAGATTCCACGCAGTAAACAGTCTTTAAATGGAGTCATCCACGATTCCCTCTCAGATTTCGCTTCCAGTACTTGATCGACTTCCATTATATTTAAACTTGGGGTATGTAATATCTCGACAAGAACTAAGCCCATCTATTGCGCATCGTCGGTACTGACGAACTTTGCTAATGAATCAGACTCTCCGTTTTGTTCACGAGGATATGTGAAATGTCATAATATTCAAACTCTGCCAACAACTCCTAAACTCGGGCAAGATACGGGGCAAGTCGTTGTCCCTTAGCCTGATAGTCTCCTCTGACTTGATACACCACCAACAGTGAATCGCAAAAGATTTCAAGAGACTTAACTCCAAGTTCTTTAGCAAGTTTAAGTCCAGCAATCAACGCTTCATACTCGGCTTCATTGTTTGTGACAGGAAATCAAGCTTCAGAGCATAACAAATCCACCGATTTTCAGGGGTTACATGCACAATCCCAGCTTCGAAACAATGATCATTAGATGCTCCATCAGTGTACAAATTCCACCATACGGTAGGGATACACTACATTTCAGAAGATCTTCTTGCACGGTAAATTCCGCTATAAAGTCCGCCAATGCTCGACCCTGGATAACTCTTCGAGGCAGATAGGTAATATCGAACTGGCTGAGCTCAATGTTCCATTTAAGCAACCTCCCAGACATCTCAAGTCATTGTAGTAACGGTTAGTCGGTGTAAATGTTGATCGGATACGCCTGGAAATACAGACGAAGCTTCCATGACGTGATTAGCAAGCAGTACGCTAATTTCTCTATCTTTGGATAATTCCTTTCTGCTACTGTTAATCACTTACTAAAATAATACACCGGCCTTTGGATCCGGTTCTCCTTGCGAATCAAGGCAGCACTTATAGCATGTTCTGATACAGCCAGATAAATGTACAACTCCTCGTGATCCATCGGCTTTGACAAGACAGGGAGTCTTTGCCAAATGATTTGCCAGAGCTCGAAACGCGTCTTCGCAATCCCACGTCCATTCGAAATTTCTCTTCCCTTTCCTAATCAAATCAAATAAAGGAATGCATTTGTCAGTTGCTCTGGAGATAAATCGACTTAAGGTGGCGACTTTCCCATTCAGGCTTTGCACTTGCATAATAGTCCTTGGTGCTTGGATATCCTGAATTGCCTGGATCTTCTCACGATTGGCTTCTATTCCACGAGCATTGAAATTAAAGCCCAAGAATTTTCCTGATGCAACACCGAACGAACACTTCAAGGGATTGATTTTCATCTTGTAATATCGGAGGATGTCGAACATCTCTACCAAGTCTCGAATGTGGTCGTTTGATTGTCATGGCTTCACGAGCATATCATCCACATAAACTTCCATTGTCCTCCCAATATGACCTTTAAACATCTGGTTAACCAAGTGTTGATAGGTTGCTCTGGCATACTTCAATCAAACGGCATCACCATGTAACAATACAACCCAACATCTGTAACAAAGCTGGTGTGTTCCTGATCGGGGACATGCATCATGATTTGGTTATACTCTGAATATGCATCCATAAAAGACAACAATTCATGTCCTAAAGTCGAATCAACTAGCTGATCAATCCTTGGAAGGGGGAAACTATTTTTAGGGCATGCCTTGTTCAAGTCTGAATAGTCGATGCATGTTCTCCATTTCCCGTTCGCCTTCTTCACCAGCACAAGATTAGATATCCATTCAGGATAAAGGGCGTCGCAAATAAACCCATTGGCTTTTAGTTTATCCACCTCCTCTTTAAGGGCGATGGATCTCTCTAGATCCATGCCTTGCCTTTTTTGATTCATCGGAACATACTTCGGATCAATGTTTAATGCATTGCTTGCAATGGCAGGCGAGATCCCACACATGTCAGAATGAGTCCAAGCAAATACGTCTAGATTCGCTCCGTGAAAATCAGCAAGTTCTCTCATCATTGAAGGGTTGAGCTGCGATCTAATCTTCAAGACCTATGATGGGTCATCGTGGCTGACCATAATATCAATCGTCAGCTTAGTCGATGCTGCCTTGGTCTCCTTGGGCTCCCCTTCGTCATCCGTCGAATCTATATCTTTATAAAGCCGACTGTGGTGCCCAAGCCAAGGCTTGGGCGCCAATTGTCAATCTTTAGTAACTTGGATGCGGACTGATTTATCTACACCCTTGCCCTTCTCCTTACACTGAGCTTCCCTCAACTCAGCCACATAATAGGCACGTCAAGTCGCCTGATCACCATGAACCACTCCTACACCATTATTAGTTGGAAACTTTAAGGTTAAACACCATGGGGCAAGAGCTGCCCGAAATTCAGCCAGGGCCGGTCGGCCTAGAAAAATTTGTACGGCGAATCAACATCCAAAACAATGAACGGTAGGATCCGCACACTCCTACGTTTACCTTCCCCTAATTCAACAGGTAACTCCACATAACCAAAAGCCTCAGTCGCCACACCATTGGAACCATGTATGCGAACTTTAGATGGTTTCAAATCTTTAGCCTCCATTCTCTTTTGATCATACGCCTTCTTGAAAATAATATACCGAGCTTCCACAATAAATTAAAATCCTTCTCACCAAAGCAAGACCAATCATGGCAGAAATGACCATCGGGTCAATTGTAGGAGCCTCTACTTTATCTGCATCCCTGCCTTTGAATACCATATCTCCAGTCATCATGCGTTGCTGCTTAGTTGGAGCTCCATCATCCGTATTTGAACAATACTCAAAGTCTACATGCCTTATTGCGCTAGCATAGCGCTCCATTTCTTGCTAACTTCTATCCGCAGGGTGTGGTCCTCCAACTATTGTTTTTATCACTAGTCTCCTACCAATCCGCGCAGGCTCCTCAGCCCTACGCGGAGCTTCTTCTCGATTAGGGTCAGATGTCCCATGTCCTCCATCCTGCGGAGTTCTCACAAACTGCTGCAATTTCTTTCCTCGAATCAACTTCTCGATAGCGTCCTCGAGATGCCTGCACTCATTTGTATTGTGCCCGTAACACTCATGAAACTGGCAGTACTTCCCAGTCTGTTTCTATGTCTTTGTTGACTCCTTTGGACGCAGCTTCTTATATTGAACAGTATTACAAGTGGATAGATAAATATTCCTAAGGGATGTGTTTAGAGGTGTGTAGTTGTCATACATCGGAATCCTAGGTCTTGGTCTCCCAGGCTCCCTCCTCCGGTCTTGATTCCTGTCCCCATTTCGCTTTTGTTGATTCGGTTTGTTCTAAATACTAACAAGGACTTTCTCAGAACTATCATCGGACTGCTTTATTGCAATATTGCTTTGTACTGCTTCTCCTTTCGGTCCCACGACATTGTTTTTTCTAGAGGACCTGGTTTGCTCCTTCCTCATAAACTGAGCCGCCTTTGAATAAAAGCACACTAATGTGGCCAGCGGTTTTCCAACTAACCAATCACCAAATTCAGATTCTGAATCAATCCCTCTCGTCAGCCATAAGTGTAGCATGATCATTTTAGTTACTGACTTCTATAGCGGCGATAAGAAATCTTTCCAAATAGTCCTTTAACGATTCCCCCGGAGCCTGGATTATGCTGGAAAGTGACATCACGTCTTTAGGACGAGTAGCGTAGATCTGGAACTGCTCCATAAACATAGTTTCCAGTTCATCAAATCTTGAAATCGATCGCGGGGGAAGTCTTGTAAACCACATCGTCACTATTCCAGAGAGGGTTATTGGAAAGCATCTACATTTGGTCGCATCATTGGCTCTTGCTGAATCCATCGCCGATAAATCAGGTGTCTAGATGGCTGGTGCCAAGCAGTGGTCGCATTCCACATTACGGGAACAGTCCCATCAAGGTCTACGGGCCGTTTCACGCCTTGTTGGTCCACATTGATGTGAACCTTGGGCATTCATCTCGTCGTCATTCTGGTAGGGTACTTGGTCAGCATTTAAACAAACTCCAGCATCCAAGCTCCTGGAAACAGCTCCAACTTGATTCCCCAAGTGCAACTGGGGGAACCCCTCCTTTGGAGGAGGGATCGGTACCGATCCCTTGGGAAGGATCGGCATCGATTTGTCTTGGCAGACCATATTGGTCTGCCAAGCGATGCTCTGATGTTCCTGCTTATTCTTCTTCGACCCGACGATGCCTACGCTTGTGGTATTCATCTGATGAGGTGGAACTCTCTGACCCCGAGTAAGAAGTGGGGTCCCTTCTGGCGTTCTCACGCTATTGTTGAGCAATCCGGTTCATTAGGCTAGCATTAGTCTGAATTTTCTCATTCAGCTGTCTACGGCTTTCCATCAACTCCCTCATCAAGTTATTAAACTCGGTTCGGGTTATAGAATCGGCGGGATTCTGGACTTCAGCATGTTCAAAATTCAAATTTGCAGGTTGGTTGCTTGGAGCTCCTTGTTGAGTGCTGGCAGTTTCATTCCCATGCACATTCTGAGAAGTTGATCTTTTATGCCTCACCATTATCGATTTCCTTTTATAGATTCTAGCAAATCTGAGTAGTATTTGCGAGCTTTTGAACATGACTATGGATCTCCTTCGGGGGATTTGCTCAATCCAGTAGCAACAAAGAGGATCCTAAAGCGTTGAGAATCAAGTTCTCAATGAAAGCACCAAAATGTTTGCAACCAAATTGGTCACAAACACCCGAGAATAGGTTTGTGTAGAGAAGTAAATGAAGAAAACTAAATTAAAATAGAGGAATATAGCAAAATAGTAAGCAAATCAAAGCAAAAACAAGAACAACAAGATTTATAGTGGTTCGGCGTCGATTGCCTACGTCCACTTTGAATATTCTCTTTATTGATTCACTATAATCTTGATTACAACAACAAATGGCAAGAAGTAAGAGAATAATGGAGGAAATTGATTACAATAAAGGTGTTATGTAACCAGCAGTTTAAAGATCCTCAGAATGACCCCCTAGGCCTGTATTTACAAATGAATGTGACCACCAATCTGTCTGGAACTTTGACAACAGGACCTCCTCATCCATATGGGCCCACCATAGGAGGTGCTAGGCCCAAATCTCAATGGAGAGGGAT
The DNA here is from genome assembly GCA_030737815.1 of Allium fistulosum. Classification (NCBI taxonomy): domain Eukaryota; kingdom Viridiplantae; phylum Streptophyta; class Magnoliopsida; order Asparagales; family Amaryllidaceae; genus Allium; species Allium fistulosum. Next base: position 940,520,177 of record CM060908.1, on the reverse strand, counting down.
CAGTACTGATCCCTCTATTTGTTGAATTTGGGGCAGCGATCCCTATGGTAGCTTCTTTATGCTTGAATATGATGGTATCTCAAATATCACATTGATTGGATATGTGGAGCTCACGCTTTTGCTTAATCTTTAGTTCGAACCCCTTTTGATGCTATTGCTGCCGAACCCCTCTAATGGATTGTGCCGATCCCTAAGGTTCCATAGTGCTATGACGATCCCTCCAATACACTATTCATTCATATTAATCACATGATGCAGATCCCTCCAGATCATCCATAATGCTATGTCGATCCATTATGTTTCATTATTTTATGTCGATCCCCCTGAAGACCTATCGTGTTGAACCCTATTACAACTCAACATGCCGAAGCCTTGAGTGAAAACAAATCATGTTGAACCAGGCTTAATCAACTATGTCGATCCCTCTAATATTCCATCCATGCTAACTATCCATTCAAATGATTATGCCGACCCCTAGTAATCAACCTTACCATGCCGATCCCTTGCAGACCCAAGCTATTTTTCATAATTTTAGCGTCTTGCATCGTCCATTTATGAACTCCGTTCAATCCGGGCTTCGTATAGCGATTTGGACTCTACTTCCGGGTCCTATAGCCATCGCTCCAGGGTCATCCTTTTTTATAACAATTGAATCTGTCTTGCATGATCAGTCCAATGTAGTCGGATCAAGATACCGGGTAACATAAACATCATTAGTTAAAATGAATAATTACCTTTAAAAAATCATTATTAAAGTGATTAATTAATCTTAAACTATCATTAATAAAATAATTAATTAATCTTAAAACATCATTAATTAAATAATTAATTAACCTCAATCATCATTATTTAAAATGATTATTTAATTTTTAATATCATTATTAAAATAATTAATTAACTTTAATCATATCATTATTAGAATAATTAATTAACTTTGTAAAACCCAAGTATAAGGTTAAACCAAAGATTTCAAAACAGATGGTGTTTTTGAGAAGTGTCGTTATAACGATAGTTGCTATACGGACACTTCATAAATACTTTCATGTGTCATTTGTTTATCCAAGCATCACACAACATAAGTATATGCATATATACAAAGGTAAATAACAATTATATGACATGTAGAGAGCATCACTTATATTATTTACTTAAACTTTTTCCGACTAATTTCAAGTCATTGACAAAATACCAAGATGCCGTCTATTTAAAGCGGAAACTAAGCCAACCATCATTACTTTACTATACATATAAACAAGTAATTAGCCAACACTATTATAAATAATAACAAAGCTAATAACTTTAATTTAAAAAGGTGAGATTTTACTCACTTAAACGACGCGAACTTCAACGAACTCTCAACAGACACTAAAACTTGGATTCTGCTTGCACAAGATGGAATTTTGGAGCCCTAAAGGGGCCTAGATGGTTGGTTCGAAGGTGGGCTCGGCCATGGTTGGTTTATGGAGATATGGGTCTTGTTTTGGTCAGTTAGGAGGTGTAGAGGAGAAAGAAATTAACTTTAGTGATTTTGTTCAAGGAAGAAGTGAAAAAGAATGGATTTTTAAATTTGAAAACATAGGAAGCCATTAAAAAGTTTTTATAAGCTTAAGTAAGGTGATGGAGTTTTTAAAATGTAAGAAATGAAATGAAAAAAATAAGAAGGAAAAATAAGAGATTTATTTTTGTAAAAAGTGGAATATGTGAATTACTAAAATGCCCTTCCTTACATGCCCTCCACTAATTTTGCTCTACATCATCACCATCCTCCTCCCTTGCCAATCCAACACGCAGGCCATAAGACTCCATTTTGTCCATCATGTTTAACACTTCCTTGTACTAATGATGTGATGAAATGACATTACTTCTTATTTTATTTTTGTTTAAATTTTTGAATAAAAAGTCACATCTCACCCCTTTTTACTTAAATATATAAATATATGCCATATATATTAACCATACATATGTTATTTAATATATGTATGTGTAAATGTATACTAGAGTGTTCATAATGTTTTCGATAATTTTTAGATGACGAAAAGTCGAAAAGTCGGAAAACAATTTCCAATCAAATTTTCAATTTTTCTTCGAACTAATTATTTTTATAAACAAATTTTGAAAACCATTTCATTATCAATGGTTATTATTTGAAAATTTTTTATTTAAGTTATAAAATCCATTAAATAATTGTTTTCAAATATGTTAAATATTTATACTCAAAGTGATTAAATTACGGGTCGTTACAGCTATTATTTTTGGTCCAACCAATTTTAAATTTTCTACAAATTTTTTTTATTTAATATAACATAGTTATTTATATTTTTTTGAAAATTTAATATTTACTTACTTTTCAAAAATAGGGTTTTCCTACCTTCGAATAATCCCTTAAAAAATCATATATATATTTTCTCAAACTTTTATATTAAATTCTTTTATATGTTGTTGGACTCATAGTGGATTTTTTTGTCCCATATTTTTTACTTCTCTTCTTTCAACTTACTTATTGACTTATCTTTTTCTAACTATAAAATCTGGCCATTATCTTAGAGTGACTACTTCATACCTTCCTTCGGGAACTCAATTGCTTCCAAATATCTACGACATATAGATTCTTACTTTCCTCTTGTCTGGACCTTCTGTACATCATCAATTAGCATCATATGGGGATCTATAATCATTGAGCTATCGAAAGCCCAATTAGGGAGTCATGTACTATCGAACTTCAGGGACTTTCCACATGCTACGCTTATGCTCTTCTTAAGTCAACGTCTTTCCATACACCTTATTCCCCATGGGGTAGTCAGGGTAGCTGTACCTCTTCAACTTTATCCATTGTTCTGATTCATTATTAACTTATCCATATTTTAGTGTGTGGTTGCAACTACTCTATAGTTGGAATTCTTAGGATTTGGCTTATAATATATTTATGTTTATAGGCAAAATACAAATACGCTCACTCAACACTTCCTAATTTTTCATGGTCGACCAACCTAAGCTCTGATACAAAATGCAACAACTCGCACTTCGGCAGGCCTGAATTTTCGCTAAGTCGAAAACCCAAGTCCACCAAGATACAGATCATTAGTTTGGTATCCTGGAAATAAACAAATAAATGTATATCAAAGCACTATCGATATATCTCATAGTGGAATAGTAAAGTATAATATATTATATAGTTGCTGACTAAGATTGACACTTCCGATGTCTACTTTCCTTGTCGGTGTCGAGCATGCATAAGGATACCTTTCCTTCCACTATTCCTACCTTATACCAGTACATGTAGCTCTAAAGCTATCCCAAGGGTTGTAATGAGGAGGGGGTCAAAATAACATTCTAGTAACTTGTGAATTATACATTTTACTTATGTCGATTGTCTTCCATTTCATGTTATATCTTTTAATTTTACTTAGTCGCTTCGAATCCACGTATGCATACGATACACTCCATATACCTTAAATAGATTATAACTACATACGTATGTACATAAATATATAGGTACCACAATCCTCCGTTGGACCAAGATATTATCCCTACTAGTATCCGTAATCTGGCACCACATCAGGATCCATCAACGCAATATCATATCCATATAGAACTACATCTCATATTACGACTACTCGTACAACTATGCATTAGGGAGGGGAACCCCAATATCAACTTGCTGGTGTGTCTCATCGTCTACACCCAAACATACATACATATAGACACACCAATAAATGAATTCAGGCAACAATTATCCTGAATCAAAGGTATATGTGAGTGATAAGTGAGGCTTCAAGTTCATAGTAAATTTGTTTCAAGCAAACTCATTTCATACACATTAAACAATTCAATTCCAACAAAGCATCAAGACAAAGATCGGTAAGTGTAAACACTACCTTAGCATAAGAAAGCTCCATTTTTCTTATATTACTTCATAGCTCTACAAAACCCAAATTTGTTCTTCTCTAAAATTTATCATGATGCCAAAACTTGCTTAAAATCACACTTTTATGGCTCCTAGAAGTGTAGATATATAAAGAGAAGCTTGATTTTATTTTCATAATTTACAAAAATTTATTTGATTTTATACCAATTTTCGAAGAAAAGGGATAATAGGATTCATAATTTTGTTTTTTAAGGATGGGGAGTAGGAGGCTTATAGATTGGAAATGAGAATATTCTAGACTTGTCTTGAATCAAAGAAAGATGGAGAATTTTCTTAAGTGTTGAGTTTGGGCCTAATGGGCTGGCTTTCACTTAAGACTTCATTCTTTTTTTTATTTCTCCTTCACTAATAAATTTAACAATCATGTTAAATTAGTTAGATTCACCGAATAAAATTCATATTTATCCTTACTAAGTATTATACTATCATTACAAAAATTTACAATAATTATTTCACATAATTTGATTCATTTACACTTCTAAGCCCTTTTATTAAATAAATTCACAAACCCTTTTTATAAATAAATAAATTTTCTTTTCGTTTAAAAATTAATTCTTGATTTATCTATTATCAATCTTATATTTAAAGATTATTTATCTACTTTTAGTTGCATTTTAAATCATTCTAAACTTAAAACATTAATATTACTTCAATATAGTCAAAATCATTATTGATGACTTTAGAAATATCAATATTCAAAATAATTCATTATTAAACTCAAATAATTATATATTTACAAATCAATATAAATCTCAATATTCACATTTAAATTTCCAAATTATTCTCATTTCATTATTGAAAACATATTTAATCATTAATATCTTCATTATTAATCTTAATCAATTTGCTTCTCAACATCAGGTTGTTACATATGAGCATCCTATTTCAATTTAATTGTGAATCCTTATTTGTTTGGTATAATTTGGTATGGAATTATTTTTATGAAGTTTGCAAGTCCTTGCTTGCTTTGATAATGATCGAATAATGAATTCTAAATTGATTAACAGGGTAAATTGTGTTAAATTGCTTTGGAAATATTTTTTATAAATTTGTTTAAAATATGCATATATGTGTGTGTGTTTATATACATTTACATACATACATACATATATACATATATATATATATGTGTGTGTGTGTGTGTGTGTGTGTGTGTGTGTGTGTGTTTGTCTCTGTGTGTGTATGCATATATAAATATGTATGTATTGTCTTTCAAAGAGGAGAGTTTGTAATTTAAATATATAAAGGATTTTTATAAAGGAAAGATGTAAAGAGATTTGTTATGATAATTTTAAATTAAAGAGATTTGATATGATAATTTTGAAGTAGTTGGTTTCAAAATAAAGAGAAGGAAATCTTTTAAATAATATATTTTTAAATATATGAAATATAAATGTCCTTTAGAAATTGAGGATTTGGTATTAATTTATAAATTGAAACAAATTTAATAGCAAATAATTATAAGTAGTGTTGTATAGAAATTGTTTTTGAAAGTTGAAATTATGGTATTTGGCTTATAAGTGAATTTAAGGATAGATTTTATTTCTTTATGATTATGAAAATTATTTAAAATGGGTTATCTTTTATAAAGAAGGTTTAAAATTATATTTCAAAGAAAGTTATTTTATATTTGATTATCTTCAAATGACTAAAATAGGAAATTGATTTATACAACATTGGGAAATATATAAAAGTGATTCAATCAAGTTAATTTAAGAAAGAGAAGTTCTGGAATTTGGTTTTAAAAGTGAACTTTTTTTATAAGTAGATAATAATAAATAAATATTCAAAAGCTTTTATATAAGGAGAATTTCTGACCACAAATTATTTTCAAAGTTGGTTTAAAAGGATTTGAAAGTAAATAAGGATTTTATAGATTGATTTTGTGATATTCGATTTTTGGAAGTATTTTGAATAAGAAATAATATATTTGAATTTGATATATAAAATGAATTTCCAATAGTATGAAATCATTTATTAAAAAAAGAATTGGGTGGTTTAAAATCCAAAGGAAGATTCAAAGGTTGATTTATTTGAAAATTTATAAGAGGTAAACAAGTGAGCTTTTGTAAATAACTAAGATTATTGGAAAGAATGGAAATTTCTAAATTAAGCCTTTTTTAAATTTAGTATTATATTTTGGAAATAATGATATTGGATTGAATGTTTTTGGAAAAGAGTAATATAAAGTAAGACCCCTTCTAGTTCAATGAATGGTTGGGTTATGGGAGATGTGTGAACTTATATACGATGAGAATCTTGAATAAACGAAGTTATAAAACCAGTTGTAAGAGATGTTCGGTAATATTTCTTTGATTATTCTTTTTACTCATTACATAAAATTTGGTATGTTATTGAGTGTATTGAATATTGAATCAAGTTATTAATCCCTAGTGATGCCAGGTTCAATGACAGTTAGGAGGGTTTACCGTCATAATTAGATCATGGAAAATATAATGAATTGATTAAATAAGATGAGAGACCAGATGGGCTTGATCCATCCTAGCCAGGTCTGAGTGACATTCTGGTCTATTTTCCACCGATCTAGTGACCTGCTATATGGTCACACCAACGATGACGGGCACATAGTATATTCGATGGAGATGATGATGCCCATGTAGTAGAGATTAATACAGCAAATAGATCATGTTGGGGCACCCAAAATTCTAGTCGAGAGGAACACGGATGAAAAAGCACATGTATCTTACCTTGACCAGCACCTGGAAGAGTTACAACTCTAGTCGACAGGTACATGATAAAAAATTCCATGTATCTTGGCTCAATCAATGCTTGGAAGAGTGTATTTTTCCACTCAACGAGTTATATAAATTAAACCATGATCAATTCACGATAACTAGATGATTAATAATTGTGATTTTTAATAATTGTGATTAGGAGTGAATCATTATTGAGAGATTTGCGATTATGGTCACAATAAATAGAGAAATAACTCATATATCATGACATCATATATGTTATTTGATTAGTATTGGGGATTATATTGAATGTGTTGGACATTTATTCTGTATGTTATGAAACTTTTTCAAGATATATTTCTCAGTTATGGTTATGTGTACCATTATGATGATCTTATATTTAAATCTAGGCATAGTCTGACCCATTTATTATTTATATAATACTCGGTTTAGTCCAAAACTTTATAGGTACGGGGACATTAGTCTTACTTGGAAGATTTGTCTTTTGAAGAGGCGATTGTGGACTATAATGTGTTTTCGGTGTCTATTATATATATTTTTTCTTTTATTGTCTCCATGTATGTATATTTGATAACAGGATTGAGTTGTATATGGAATTTGATTTTTTAAATATATATCTGTGTGTGTGTGTATGTATGTATAGTAGTAGGTCTGATACTTCATTTTGTAGACCTACTTTGTGAAATGTAAGTTGTGATACTATATTTTTCGCTGCTTTCTGTGACTCCCTCTTCTCTATTATATTGTGTATTGTTATGTTTTGGTAAATCCACGTGTTTATTGCTCTGTACCAACACCGAGTATGTATATTTGTGTATTATAAGAGGTATGGAAAACATATCAGTGTTAGCCCAAGGGAATCCATGTACGGTTGCTTCTAACAAGCCTCGTTATCCATATTACCAGATAGTATTACTTTGTAATACTCTTTGGTAGTATGTGTATAGAGGTAGGGTGTTACAGTTGTTAGTTTCCTTTACATTTAGGATCAAGTCTTGATCCTTATCATTTGTTTATAAATATAGATATTCAATTTGAATTGATTACTATTTATTTTACAAAGTCAATAATTTTATACTAAATATTTAAATTCAGTAGTTGTTCGTTTTCATAGATTTATTTATTTTATTAATATCGAAAAATACTTCATTTTGGTTATTTCAATCCTATATAAAAACTATTTACAATATAAAAGCATTTATTCAAATTCAATGTGTTTTCACAAAATAATTTATTAGTTAATTCAATTTATTAAAAAAATTCTTTATCAAATTAAATTTAATTTGATAATAATATACTTTCATAAATATTTTTTTCCAAAATTTAACTTGATCATTATATTTTACTTAAATTAAATTATTTTGATGGCGAAGAAAGTAGGGTTGTTATAGCTACAAACACGGGAAATTTGATAAGAAGTAATTTTCCATAACTATTTCAAAGGTTTTGCTTTTGTAAAATGTTTAGTGTAAGGTACATTATAGCACTTATATTTTGATATGTAGCTTCTGATAAAGAACAAAACGCATCTTTTTGAATGCCTTTATTTTATAAATAATTCTATCACACTTTGCAAAAATTATTATATTTTTTTTACACTTTTGTGAAAATTTCGTTTTTAAGTAAAATTTAAAATGATATTTTTTACATGCCTATTTTTCTAAGTTAAATTGAACCATCTTGGACAGATTTAAATCGAAAAGAAAAAGGAGGATTTAAAAATATTATTTTAAAAGTGCGGGATTTCTCTATTTTAATATATTTTCAAATGGAAATTAAAGGGTTTGTGATATAATGTGCTTTAATAAATGATTTAAAATTTTGGAATTTTTTTGAATTTGATTTGAAAATAGTTAGTATCCAAAAACAAATTTTGAAATAAATTTTGAAGTATATATATGATGTACTGTTTGGAGGTGTTGGAAATTGGCTAATTATAAAATAAACTTCTATATATTTATATGTGTGCTTGTGTATGATAAAATGGTCATAATTATATGACATAATGTTGTAAAAATAAAGTATGAGCATTTTAGAAATAACCGAAATTATTTCAAATCCAATTATATTTTAAGTAATTAATTTTGAATTTGGTAAAGTTATAAAGAATTGAGTTTTGAAAGTCAAATATTTTATAGAATAGATGTTTTTAAGAATTGTTGAAAAGATATTAGCTTGAGAAATTGAAGTAAATTTAGTTTATGATTTCTCATGAAATGATTTAACCTGAAACGTCTAAAGTAAAACTTTTTGAAAACTTATTTAAGTAGGATTTAAAGAATTTAATTTGAAAACGATTATTATCATTTTCATTAAAGTTTATTAAATTAGCAGCGAACTTTGTAGTTCCAGAAGCCTGCTAGTTTTGTGAAAAAATGAAGTTGGAATCCAATGTCTGATTGGAACTAAAATGAAAATTGTGATTTTTAGATAAACTCAAAATATTGGAGTTAGAAAACAATTACACAACCTATAAAGTTTAAATTGAATATTGTGAACTAGCTAGAATAGTCAGTATGGAATTGTGTTAAGGACTTGCTAGCATTGAACATAATAGATTTATGAAGTGTTGGAAGATTTGGGTAAAGGGAAAATTAGCATAAATTTAGTGGCCTTGTCAAACGACGTTCGAGTTGGAAGGATAGAGTTCCAAACTGAATATTTGCATAATAATAAGAGGTAAATACCATTTTGTGTCAATATACATAAATATGGTTTGAGTTGTTAAGGCATAGTGCTAGATGATGTGGATGATGTGATTTGGCTATAACTTATTTAATTTTAAAGTAATATATGAGTAAACCAGAATATTTTACCATAGACTCATAGATAAGATATGTTAAATATAATGCCAATATGTTGATATTAAGGGATGGGATACACTCAATAAGACGTTGCGAAGCATGCGAGCGTAGTTAAGTATGAAGTTTCCCAAAATAATTGAATAATAGAGTATTGTTGCATGAGACAGTCGACGATAGAGGATGACTATACTCATTTATGGAGAGTGATGTTATACAGACATATTGGTTAATGTTAAGACGTACGTGTTAGTTTCAGTTTATGGTACACCTACATATTGGTTGTTATTTAGCAGTATATGCTCTTGGGTTATTGTTGTCCTATGCTATACTTGAGTATATATCACTTAAGTTATGATTATGTATAGAGTACCCAAAGAGGGAAAATCACTTCCGTTCGGATCATGGTTTAGCATTTGAGTGTGATCTTGATATCATGAGTATTTGAATGTGACAAGTGCTCAACATTGCATTCACTATGTTATGAAATCAATCCATTCTTAGATGTTCCCATATGAAGTTCGTTGAGTTTGTGGAAGCTATTTGGTGACAAGCTTATATTTTTATGTTAGTAGGGCAAGGAACTATTCGATATTGGATTGCATCGTTTGTTATACTATAGAAGTGAGTCAATGAGGGCTCTATGTAAGAAAAGATACCATCAAGCAATTATATGTAAAGTGTTTTTAGAGTATGGAAATGTTCATAAATCTACTCTAGCCATATGTTAGTTTACAAGACTTCACAAGCATATAGAGTTAATATTATTTTTGAAATCAAGTATGTATGTTTTCAAGAAATGAAGTAAATGTCTTGACCTACACGTACCAAAGTACGAAGGCAATTTTAAGGAAGGTGAGATTTGTTGATTTGGAAGAAATTTTTCAAAGAGATGAGATTATTTCTTTTCAATCATCGTTTGAAAGAACTATCTTATTGGGTCTATACTCCAAAGTAGTGACTTATGTGTGCATAACTTATTTCCAGTGCCCAATGCACGTGCAAAATAAGTGAAAAATGCATAACTTATTCTATGAGTTTGCTATATTAATTACTAGGTTGAATTTTAGGATAATATAGAATTAGACTTTAGATTCATTTTGTATTATTTAGGGCTTATCAAGTTTGTCGTTAGTTTGCATTTAGTTTTTTTTCATTTAGTTGCCTAGTTGAAGTAATATTGTGTTTGCCAAAATTTAAGTAACACCCATTTGTGATGTCTATAAAATAAATGGTGATCGGGTATGAGGTTCACCTAAAAATCCTAAATGATAGTCCACCTAGTGGGGAGACACCATCCGTTATTGTGTTGTCATGCCTATGGACTTAAAGAAGAAGCTTGGCGAGGTATGTGAAAAATGTAGAGTTGGTTAGTATTTTCAGCAGTTTGGGAAAAGACAAGGAATCTACTTTTTTAGAGTGTTATTCCGTTGATCGCGAAGGAAGGCCAAGGCTGAATGGAAGTTATGTATGCCAGTGGCTAGTGATGTGATGGATGAGATACCTAGTTAGTATCATCGTTCTTGGAAGACTATTCATCCAAATGGTGATAAAATGTATCGAGATATGTAGAGGGTTTTCTATTGGTCGAGGATAAAGAAGTAAGTGGCGGAGTATGTTGTAAGGTATTTGATAATGGAGATATTCCAGTAGTGAAGTCTATTTAACTTAAAGTTATATTGGGACGTTATATTATTAGAGACGCCCAGTGAAAGTTGAAGTGGTATGAAAAGGTAAGGAAACCACATATGATATCCATACATTGATAGTTCATGATGGGTGGTGTGGTGTAGACAAAGGAGTCACTATTGAAATATGTTATGTGGGAAAGATAGCACCATCAGTTGTTGGGCATTTCTTGATTGTATAGAGACATGGAGGTCAGCATGTTGAGTGGGCTTCTTCAAAAAGTTGGCAGGTGTTCAAACATATTCTATTTATCCCAGTTGCGAATGTACGTTGATGATTTAGCAATTAAAGTAGAGCCTAGTTCGCTTCATGAGGTGAATCAGCTTCTTGAGTTTAATGTGGAGGCAGAGTCCATAATACTCTATAGGCGTATTCACATCTTAAAGCTTGATGTAATGCGGCATAAAAATATAGAAATGAAATTAGCCCAAGTATGGCAAGGAAAATGTTTGGATGAGAGTACGTAAGAACTCGAGGAGAAAATCTAAGCTTCCCATCACGAGCTCTCTTCCAACAGGTTCCTCTTTTAAGTGGTTTGTAGATTAGTTAAATCGTTTGGTCGTTTGAATGTTTGCATGGTAACTTTTGCTAACTACTTGACATAAGCATGGTTGTATAGATGTTCAAATTAGTTGCATGCATGTCCTTATGACGTGTTTTGATTGTGATGGTTGCCTTATTTAAGTTATACCAGTTTAGTTCTTACTATGTTACTTGTATTTCTATGTGTCCTAACTTAGGGGTATGTATGTACATATACGTGTGTGTGTACACACACACACACACATGATATTTGTTGTTTCTTTATCTTGTGTTTAATTATTATTGTTTATAGACATAGTTAGACATAGTTATTTACTTGCTATTTGATATCAATGTTGCATATAGATGTTTTAATGTGCATACATACATACATACATATACATACATACATATATACATATATTAGGATGTTTACATACATTTTTGGTTGTCGATGTCTATGCATTCATATAGGAGGCCGATTTAGTTGCACTTGCAATCATCTCACATCATATCATTCTATTTTTATCTATCGTATGTACTATATACTCTTGGTTGTGGTTTTGGTTGTGTTCTATGATGGTCGTAGCTATGCTTATTTCATATGTTTTGTGCACTATAAAGTGGTTTGCATTGTCTATCTCATGGAATTTCAAGAAATTTTTTTAAAGCGGGAGAATGTAACCTCGCATTATTTTACGAAATAAAATAGTTAAATTAAAAGGGTAAAACCATAATTTTACATAAAGGAGGAAATAGTAAATTTTTACATAAGCTGGAAGGCTTCGCACCCTACTCCATAACATCCAAAATGTTGTTTATAGTCAGGAAACATATATAACTTGCTGATTTTGGTTGAACGGGCTAAAAATGAGAAGAAGTTAAATCTAGTGGCATTTTCATAATATAATGATTTAGGGATTTTAGGCTAAATATGTGTTGTTTCTACCCAATAAATAGAAGTGCAACCTTATTTTATAACCCTATTTTAACTTAAACACCTTACCACTAATCTCAAACACCTTGTTTATTTAATCTCTAAACAAAATCAGACCAACCCCACATCAAATCAAAAGGCAATAGTAAAACATTACAAAGCAACCAAACCTCATAAATCCATAACTTCTCTATTTCTCAAAGGATTTCAATAAAACTGGTGGAAAAATGAAATATGTGAAGAATAGTATGATCCTATATCAATTTGGAGGCATAATTAAGAAAAACTGGATATGTACTAGACCCGAACAGTGGTCGAATCTTGTACAACATTTTCCCCTTCTCTATCAAACTTAAAAATGATGTATATCCTTAACGGATTTTGATGACCTAAAGATCAAAATTATCGTGGAGATTATTAATGCACCTTGGTATAGGAATATGGGTTGATTGTGGAGGTTTCCAAGTGCTAAAGGGATAGGACAATGGAGATAGTGTTGGGTTCTTCTTCCTTCGAGATTTTCGGTGAGTTAGATTCTTCCAAGTTAAGTATGTACAAATAAGACATAGTAATTCACCCATTATGGTTCTTTAAAAAAATTATAAATGATGAAATTTGATAGTGATCACGTTAATTTATAATAATTCATGATTAAGATGTAGTATGCTAAGGCTAGATAATTAGAAAAGTGATTTTTTTTCTTTATTTCTAGTTAGACATGAAAGTGCTCCAAATTCAATCTATTATATGTCGAAATTATAATTCTTGACGATACGAATCCATTAGTGGTGTTTGTTCGACGATGTAATGTAATATTATTTAATTAATTAAATTATGAAAATGCCCTATCTTTAAATGCTTATAACTCTCATATACGACCTCATTTTCACATGCGGTTCTTAGCATTAGGATCGTGAAAAAATGAGTAATATTTTAGTATGACGTCTACTAAGTTTGGGACACTTTATAAAATTTACTTATTTTAGTAGATTCGTTACACTAAGGGTTCTACTAGGGATGAGGAAATTGGTCCTTGGTTGTACTAGTGGCGTTTGGTAATGACAGTTGGGGGCTTGATCTAGTAGCATCGTAGATGGTGTTGCAATAATAAGTTTTAGGCTAGATCCTAGACCATTTGGTGAGACTAGCTTGGACTTGAACTCAATAGTCACATATGATTTCGGCATGCGAGTTGGGACTTTGAACTCAATCGTATGCATGTGATTTGGCGATAGTGGGCTGAGACATATAGTTCCTTAGTAGCGAGTCATTTATAATTTTATGATATGGTACCTTTTAGGGAGTTGGCTCCTCGATATACGATTTAGCGATAATGGCTGAGACATATAGTTCCTCTATAGCAAGTCACTTTTGGTTTGGCGATAGCGGGCTGAGACATGTAGTTCCTTAGTAGGAGTCGCTTACGATTTGATGATAGGGTACATTCAGAGGAGTTGGGTCCTCGAACTGTGATTAAAGATAGTGAGTCGAGACATGTAGTTCCTCAGTAGCAAGCCGGTTGCGATTTGGAAATAGTGGATAAGACATATAGTTTCTCAGTAGCGAGTCTCTTTTGGTTTGGCGATAGTGGACTGATACATATAGTTCCTCAGTAGCGAGTTGCTTACGATTTGACGATAAGGCACATTCAGAGGAGTTAGGTCCTCGATGTGTGGTTTAATGATAGTGGGAAGAGACATAGTTCCTCGATAATGAGTCACTTGCAATTTGGCAATGGTGGGTTGAGACATATAGTCCCTGGTAGCGAGTGGAGTACATTTTCAACAATAGCGAGTTGGGACTTTAGGCTCAATCGTGTGCATAAGTTTTGGCAATGGAAAGTTGGGACTTTAGGCTCATCGTGTCGTAATCAATTTCGACATATGAGTTGGGACTTTAGGATCAATCTTGTGCATTGAGAAGGCATGGAGTAGATCTTAGTGAGACCTTAGTAAATGACGTCACTATAGCATTATATTGTGTTTAGCTGACTTGTTGTGTCTTGGTGACATAGGTTAGAAGTATGATTCAAGCATAAGTGTTATTTTACTAGCTTATTAGTATTATACATTTATATGATGCGTTGCACTTGCCAATCATATATCAGACCCCCTCTATCATTTCTCCTTTTTTTATACTCTGATAGGTGAATAGAGAGGAATGGTGGTGAATCCAAAGATGCGATGGTGCGACAGAGACGTGCATTTATTTTTCTATTAGTTATCTACTATTTATTCATCCAATTACTTCCAAACATTATCAGTGTATCAAGCTCTTGTGTTCACCTGTATGTCCTCTCTACCTCGGGCATCTCGAAAATTCTAGAATAATTCAAAGACCATGCGATACTGTAGTCTGGGACCACTACGTTCTCCAAAAGTGCTGTATCATAAGCCTCCCACTCAGTATTATGACTTCGATCTGATTCAATAGCCTCCTCATCCTTAATATCCACCACCGGCATAGAACCAGCTCACTAATGACAAACCTAATAGGTCTATTCGCCCACCAAGCAAAGGTCCAAGACATTGCTTCACCTCCTCTCATAGTTTTCCTCATTCCAAACAGACCCACGCGACAATGGTTCTCATCCGTTAGAATTAAGCCAAGTTCCTAGCATTATCGGGCATCTCCCTTATACCATGAAGGTAGTCTTTATAGACCGACATGCCCAAACCAGCACCAGTAAGAGAAACTATAGAAATAAAAGAATAGTTAGCCTCTTTAACTGACTAGTTTAAGATAAAGAATGTGGGGTCTAAGGGTTAAAACATACTTGGGTGTGAAAAGCCTACGATATAAGCATTGGGTCGATTATGGCCGATATAAAGAATAAGTGATCCTAGTAACCTTATACCTTGCCTGGGAGGCTAAAGAAGAGAGGACGTTTATCGATCCCATAGAGATGGTAATAGTGACCCGGTAGGATGTTTGCCTACTTATACCAGCTGAAGACTAGCCTGATGTGAATAAGTTCGTCTTTTAGATGCCCAAATCACGACATACGATGAACAGCCTGTCCAAAAGGTTGTAACTGTTAGGGGAAAGCTGCCTGGGTGCCAACTGGTGAGCGTTAAGGAATAGAAAAAAGAAAGGGTGGAGGGGGAGCATCACCCTGCTCCATATGTAAGCAAGCGACCATGTAAAGTATCCCGCTGGAGGTTGGTTGGCCCTATCGGCAACTAAAGGGTAAAAAGGCACTATCCCCTCAAATACAAAGAAGGCCAATGAGCCGGCAAGGTTAAGTTGGTCCTTCAATACTTTTGAGTAGCCCATACGAAAGTTTTTCCTTCTAGCGGACGCCGTTCTAGACATATGCAATCAAACAAAACCTAATTATCAAACCACTTAGTTTGACTTGGAAATTTAAACCCTAAGGGCAAACAACTCATCCGTCTCAAACCTAATTAAACCCTAGTGCTCATTGGGCTATATGACCCGAGCCTAATATCAAGTTGTTCCTTAGACATTAATCATGGGCTAACGTCCAATGTAACATCTCCTTACTCTAGTGGGAGGGGCAATTCAATAATAATGGACATGACTTACGAGTTTTTCAAGTGATCGGGATAGTGTTCAAAGGCCAAACATTAGACGTTGATCTCATATTGGTGATCATTCAACGTTGCGCTCAAAGAAAGTTCATTAGTGCAATGATAGCATATAGATCGTCAAAACAAACAAATAATGGAAATGGAAAAGCAACAACAAAGGCTATAATACTCTTCAACATCCAAAAAATGATTTGAGGATCCACATGGTATCAAATAAAAAGTATAATGAATTGAAACAAAAAATACTCACCGATTGAAATCAAAGATGCGATTGATAAACGAAAATGAAGAAGTTAGAAGCATTTTCTTTTTTCTCTCATTAATGGCAGAAATTCCTATTAGCTCGGTAAAAAATTAAGAGGAGAAGAAAGGGGTATTTAAAGCTAACAATGGTCAATGTGAGCTGTTAGATCAACCAGGCAATTAACAATCTGGATCGTCTAGGTTTCATCAATACTCTATCAAATCAATAGTCGCATCTCTGAACCACTATAGCAACATCTCGATAAACCAATACCCAGTGCCAATAACATAAAGACATGTGTGGGCAGCATTAAATTCATAAGTGACATGTCTGCCCCTGCTTACAGGGACTAACTTGGGGGGGAGGGGGCAAAATGCTGCTCAGTTTTGTCGCAATTAAAGGATCAGCCAGTCCATACTATTTTACTGTAATAGCCCGCTTTTCCGTACCCCTTGAATAGACACTAATCTCCATCGATTTACTCAAGGTGAACGAAAAACCGAACCATTAGGGTTTTAAAAGAAGAGGTAGAAGAAAAGATAGAAGAAAGAGAAAGAAGAACAACAGAACAACATCAGAAACAGAGACAATATCAGAATCTCACATATCGCAGCGGAACAATATATAATAGATAATCACTAGTCTTTTAAAACAAAGAACTATATCGGTTTATACATACATCAATCAGAGTCAATATACAACTCAATACAACACAGCACATCAATGGACAGTAATATAAAACTTGTCCTCATACAGAATACACAGCGGAATAAATACTATCAAATACAAATACTACGTCTCGTCATCCAGCTTCTTTCCAAAGCTCCAGAATATCCTGATAACCTAACTCTAGACTGCCCGTGTGGAAATTGGTGGGCACCCAGAGTTTAGAAGGGAACAATAAACTCCGAGTCAGTCACGGTGACTGGTGTGAGATCGTAAAACAATTATTTTTCACAAAGAAAATAAATCAGATTCGCAATGCTTTTGGAAAATGAAACTACCATAAGACCTCCCACCACACACACAATGCAAACGCAGAATTGGAGGAGATTTCTTCTTATGATAGTCAAAGATGCTTACTACGCAAAATCAAATCATTTTTGATATTATTATTAGTGCATAGTGCAGAAACATTTCGAAAGTAGAATATAAATCTTAGCCAGCATAGGTACCATTATATTATGCCTGCTATAGCTGCCTCCTGAGGAGACAGGTTATACAATTTCAATCGTAAAGGGTTCGTATTGTTTCTTTGGATTTTCCAACAAATGGTCAGGCTAAGGAACTTCCTTTCCTCCTGCCGAATAGGATCGCCTCTGGCTGGACGTCCCGAGAGACAAACTGCTCTCTGCCAAACAAGGCCGGGTTACCCCTGTAACAGGTAACTCACGAATATGTCATCACCCGGTCCTTTGGGACCTTTATCCGAGCGCTCGGTAACCAACATCACACATCATAAATAAAGTGTATCCACATGAGTAAGTATCTGGGCTCCATACCATGATACCACCCCTTTCCAGAAGGAAATGACATACCCTAAAGGGCGCGACCCTCATAACCTTGCCGCAACATTCCTGTTTCGACCATTTTCGGGTTGTTGAGGCCCTGACGAAGTCTCGTCCACAAAGCTACGCTTTTTCAAAAAGCCACGCTTTGGGTCAACAGATGATCAACCTATGATCACAAAGATAAATAATCAATAAATGATCATATCACAAATGATCAAACACTGATCATCACACAGCAACACTCAGCATGCCACATTACCAAATTGGGAATATATCGCTGATAACTTCAACTACATAACCTCTGAGCTCGTACGTCTCAGAGAAGGGTGTTAAGCTAAGAGAATAAATTCTCCGCCACCAACAGATATGTATTTGAAAGAAATCATCTTTATATCTCAAAGTGTAATGTCAGACATACAATCCATACAAGTCTGTTCCGAGATCGAACAGAACCGAAGGCACTTCTCACGAAGCCCTTGCAAATCCGGATAATTTCCAATCACGTCCGGACTTCCCGTCACTAAGGGTGATAAAACCTCTAAATCGGAGATCAACCGATGTAGAGTAACTCGACGGTAATCCTTCCATTTTCAAAATATCCGGTCTTCAACACCGGTCATCAAATGCAATCCATAACGACGTATCACATATTCGGAATGGGTTATACGACCCCATGGTCCTTTCCCGGCTAACCCGAATAGTGAGCGCTTATTCAAAAATAAGTCTGGCATTCAAATTCATCCAATTCACAACAAATACCCATTCAAGGTAATTATTGATAGTCGGTTATTTAACCATCAATAAAGATGCGCAACATCATCAGATTCCAAATAATTTCCCAAATTATTTTATCTTCCAAAATATCTTTACTAGATATAAAATTTCCACACTTCAAAAATAAATCAACGTTTATTTTAAAACAGATTTCCATTTCTTTTATAAATTCCATAGTGAATTTATATTTTCAAAATATCTACCGATATACGATTTTCAATCGATTTCAATATTCACTTTCGATTTATCTTTAAGAAGATAGATTCTCAAAAACATTTCATTTCATATTGGAAATGCATTTCCATACTTATTTAATAATAAGTAATTCACAAATCTATTTATTTTCAACATTTGAAAATATTCGATATACTTAAATCAAAATTAAGTATAAATTTCATTCTTTAAGGAAATCATTTACTATAACAACATCTATTTGAGTCAAAACGAATGTTACGTAAAACATCGTTACGACGACTCAAAATCACTAGTATAGGGATTCGGAATTAAGATAGATGTATAAATCCCAATACTATATAAAACATTTCCTTTCGGAAATCATTTACTATAACAACAGTGTTATAGTCCACCATTTCCTTCTTTCTCGAAAACGTCTATTTCAACAATGAATGTTGAAATCTATGGTTTCGATATTTAACACATTTGAAAACATCGTTAAATCGTTTTCATTCTATTTCAATATCACTTTCCCAAGACCAGATTCATTTTACTTAATAATATATATTCACTGTCCAAAATCGTGAATATACTTTACTAACCAAATTTTCAATATTTTCTACACATTTTATTTCAAGAATTATCCACTATCCGAAATCGTGGATAAAATTCCCAACCAACTCTTATTATTTACAACATTTAACTTAAAGGATAATTCGCTGTCCAAAATCACGAATATATCTCCTTTAATAACTTCTACGTTTAAAATTACCAAATTCAATTGGTTTCGGATTTATAAAACAACGTTTATAAATTCACCTTTAGATTTCATAACAACTTTGATTTATAAATCTCCTTTATTAACAAATCCAATCAAGATCCATTTAAAGGTAAAAAATCAAATTTATAAGTTAATTTCTTATAAATCTTTCATTCTACAATTTCATTCATTTTCAACTTCACAATTTAAAAATCTATAAATTTCATACACTTACGAATTCCATAATTATTTCATTTTTAACACTTATAAAAACTCATTTTATAATTTCAATATTTTAAATTTATAGATATCAATTTTATAAATCTTTTTATACAAATCGTTTATAGTTATTCAAAAATCCCAACTTAAACCATTTTATAAATTACTTAACCATTTATTTCAAAAATCACCTTTCGGTTGTATTTCACAAAAAATCTTAACTTTTATAACTTTAAAATTCTAGACGTTTATTTATTTGAAATAAATCAATTCAAAAATTCAATAAAACGTCTACTTTCAAAAATCACTTTAAAATCCTTTTAGAGTAAAAGTCGTTATTTTTAAACTTCAAAACTGAATCCGATGATGCAACAACACCAATTAGTCAATCACAACAACAAACATCATATATCAATATGATAACAGAATATACATCAATATCTGTAAATAAATAAATACTGGTGAGGAATCCAGTTGGATCCCTCCAACCTGTTTCGCTGCATCCACAGATGTTAACACAATACCAATTCCACTTCGAGATGGAATATCGCGGTATATAGGATTTTATAAAAATATCATCCGCTTACTAACGGCGCAATAGGGTCTCATCCGCTATACGAGGCGGGAAATCAATCAATCCAATATATACATATGCCAATATGTATATATTGCTATATATATATAGATATATCCTACTATATCTAATATCACATCCAATAGCAATCAAATCAATCAATCAATAACTGCAAAACAAAATTTTCCTTCGAGTGAGAAAATCTCACCTTAGCTTTTATTTGCAATCCATTTTCCATTCTCGGCTCGTTCCCATATTTCGACCTTGTATAAGCAATTACATGATTTATTAATATTAGAACAGATCGAATAATAAATTTCATTTGACTATTTTGATTCATCGGTGATTTCATTTTAATAGTTAAATTAATTGATAGTTATATTTAAACCAATAATTAATTTAATCTCTTCAACTATTCAACAAAATTACTCAAAATTTCTTTATTAAATATTTTGAACTACTCGGAAAATTTAATTTTCGTTTAAGAACTTAATTTAGGCTAATTAGTTAAAATTTCCTAGCTAATGATTTTATTAATTTAACCTTACTGAAAACAATTTTTCTGCATATTCATATTAAATAAAATTCTAACCTCTTACTGGAAACATAATTTTCTAATATATGTTTACATTCAAAAATTTCTTTTCTGTAAAATGTTTTCCATCATTTATACATATATATATATTCCCTTTAAAAATAAATTTTCTATTTAACTTCACTTAACATCTTCTTTCCCAAGCATATGAAATTTTCTTTGAATAAACAGAACCGATACCTTACTGGAAAATATGAACTCAGGCCATTGCTCGAAGATTCATCGCGAAACCTCCACTGTCTTTCATCACTCGCCTGAACTCGCGGCTGTCCTCCATCCACAGCCTAGCGCTCGAACTCCCAGAGCGACCTCATCGATCCCACTTCGTGATGCTCGAAATCGAGTTCCCCTGAATCGCGACTCCCCATCTCGACGCGCCTCGATTCACGATTGCCACCGCAATCCCCTATGCCTCCTCCTACTCGCGGCTCCATCGCTTGGTGATGCCGCCTTCAATTCGTCGTACGCGAACCCAGTGCCTCGCCTGCGAAACCCGTCTCACCTTCGAACCATCGCGATTGATCGCAGCCACATGCTCGGTGAACCACGAAGCTTCGATCGATTTTGATTAGAGAGGAATAGAACGAAAATAGTTTCTTTTTTTTTTTCTTTTTTTCTTTTTTTTTCTTTGGGGACGAACGAACTGAAACTTGAATTCATGAACGAACGAGAAAGGAGGCTCGTGATTTTTCTTTCGTTCATACGAAAATTAAAGGGGTCGCCATTTACACTTGAAGTTCGATTTGACTTTAAATTTGAGGAGAGGGAACGAGATTTAGGAAACTGAATATGGTTCGGCCATTAATAATAAATTTTTCTTCTTCGTTGATTTCTTTTGAATTGCTCGCATGATAAAGAAAGAGAAGGGGACAAGGGTACGTGATTTTGCAGAGAGAACGTGTTTACACGATTTTGTATCACGATTTCAGGCGTGTTTTAAGGAGGAGAACATGCTGTTGTTGACTATATTAAAAATTTAAATTTAAATCAAATTCGATTTAAAACTTCAACGCGTTTTGCAACCATACGGTCACAAAACAACTCTGATAAATACGAAATTTTGAAATTCGATAATAATTCAATATTACGGACCCAATGGAACTGGTTTCGTCGAATTCCGAGACTGCGCCCCGGAACGATATTTTTAAATATCGTTTCAAACGATAAAATTTTCAAAACTGAACAAATCATTTTCAAACTCAATTCTGAAGCTTCTATTATTTTCAGTATTATCAATACGAATTTTACAAGCCTTTGAAATATTTTTCTTCAGTTTAAAATCGAAGATTCGAATTTTTATTCAACTTACAATAGATTAAATTTTATAATTTAATCGCCAATTTCAAAGTTATATTGGGGATTCAAATTAAATCATCGTTCAAATATTTAAAATTAATTAAATATTTTCAATTTAATTTGTTCAAAATTCTGGGTCGTTACATTTACCGACCCGCTTGATTCTAACAACCGACATATGGGACTGCCTCCTACATTATGGCCTTATGTTCCCAAAAGCTAGTACCATGGCCTCCCATCTTACAAAGCCTACATCCGGTTTGAACGACTTATTCTCCAATCAAAGCAGCCTACCCGACACCCATGCATGCACTTAACACTCCGCAAACTTTAATTAATAAATCAAAATATTAACAAGGGTAAATATAATTTTACATCAAAGGACAAAATAGTTAAATTTTATAGAAGTTAGAATTAGGTTACATAACCTATTCTACTACGTCCGGGATGTCGTTTCCAAATAGAAAACATATATAACTTGTCGAATTTGATAAAACATGTTAGAATTGACAAAAATTAGACCTACTATAATTTATGTAAATATTGATTTTTGTTTCAACCCTACTGCCTCTAACTTTAGCCTATAAATACACACTTAACTCTATCTCTTTCATCCTAAAACCCTAGCCTCCGCTCAAAAGATAAATCCCTAAATCTGCAACTCCATTCTTTTCTTCTTCTTCAAATCTAAATCAAATAGAAAAGAAAGAATAATCCAATCAAAATCATATCAACACAAATAGAAGAAAAGAATCACCTATTCAAATCAAATTAGAGGAGGAAGTTCGAAAATCTCAAGCAGAGCCGATCAAATTTAGCAAATCCAGGTAAGTGATTTTATCTTCTTTGAATATGATTCTAATCCTATCACTAATTCATTATTGAAAGTTCAATATAATTGAATTATGGAATTTTCTTATATATTTTTTCTACGAAATCATTCTTAGATTTACATATATGTAACCAATATATGAATATTAAGATTTTGTTTTATTTACATTGGAATTCAAATTAGGTTTCTTATTGAATGCTTACCATAAATAAAAATTATGATTTGGGTTTTATTTGTGTTGAAATTGGAATTGGATCTTCTTTATATATATAAAAAGAATGAATTGTAATATATAGCTAAATTATTTCCACTTCAGTGAAATAGGAAAGGATGGATCTATGTCAAAATTGCTAAATGGAAATGGAACTATGTTGGATTTATATGAATATTTATAATTATAAATTAGGAAAGACGATGAATTAAAATGAAATGGTAAACTTAATAGAATTTCAATTATAAAATAAAAAATAAAAGAAAATAATTATTGAGTTCTAAAATAATTTAAAGACAAAAGATCTAGAAGTTATAATAAAAATGGACAAAGATAGGTAATTATATATGCGAAAAAATATTAAAAACATAAGAAAAAGGCAAGAAAGAGAAAATAAAAATAAAAATGAATGGAAAAGAAAAGAAAGAGAAAAGAGAACAAAAAGGAAAAAGAAATAAAAGTAATAAAAATAAACAACAAACGGTAATGTTAGGGCCAATATGAACGATTGTGGTTGTGACTTCTCTGTTTGGACTTGTTTCTGATATTAGGACATTATATAATGCAAATATGTAGAAGGTGGATTAATACCACAACGTGGATAATGTTAGGAACACTATATTCATCTATGTAGGCTAATGCTTAGTAACGCCCCACTTTGATACCCATATTAACAAAGAATATTACTAAGTAATATTGTCCGCTAATACGGAGAATAAGGTTGGTTAGTAGCTACCAAGCATGAATATTCCCTTGGGCTAACACCGACATGTCTGTCTTACCAAAAAAATTTAGAATCTAAACTGAATAATTGACATGTATGGTATCGGCACAAAGCAATAAATACGATGGCTTAAAAGAAGTTTAGAACAATGTATAATATCACAGATATAAAGAATCATAGAACTCAGCGGAATATAAAATTATAAAAATGAAAATACATACATAAGTGAGTCTACAAAATAAAATAAAATACTAGACTCACAAATAAATTTATGATATTAATTTCCCAAATTCAATAATTTTATTTATACCCAAATTACTCACAATTGGTTCTAATCTTACTGAAATTGTTTGGTTGAATGTGAACTGCTTGTTTGAAAGTATAATCTTTATAGGCTAAGTGGTTATTCATGGAGAGGAGTTAACTATCTTATAGTAAATATTCAAATTTCTTATAGTAACCAATAGTAAATTATAGTTAACCAAACTACTTAACCACTTAACTACATGATTAAACTATCTTATAGTAAATTATTCCCAAATTCAATAGTTTTATTTATACCCAAATTACTCACATTAGTAGCTATTTTCTGTATACTACTTCTAAACCTAGTTTTAAAGCTACTGTTATTGCAAGTTTGGATGATTGGTTGATATTAGATGTTAGCAAACATCTTTTAATAGTTATATTTATGCCGAAAATCGATTTACAGTAGCCAGAATTTGTGATAACATCACTTGAGTTAATGCCTGGAGCAGAACATGCTCCAGGCACTCAAATCGATCAACCAGTAAGAAGCACTGGTCAACATGTGGACGCATTAGGTCGACCGGTCCAAAGAGCCTGGAGCATATTACGCTCCAGGCATTTTCTACCTAATTTGTTTTGAATTCTGAATTTATTTTCTTGAGTTTGTATTGAGCTTTTGATGTTGTATCATAGAATTCTATTCTATGAATTTGGGAAAGTTTTCAAAAAAGTTTATATATTTTATAAATATTAGTTTGGTTTAAAGGATAAATTCTTAAAGATTTATATTATATTATATATATGCGTGTGTGTGTGTGTTTTGAAAATCATTTCTATAGATCCTATTCAAAAAAAATATTCCTATGATAATATTGTACTTTGAAACTATCCTATGATAGAGATTATTTATTATAATAATTTGAAAAGTAAAGAAAGGGTATTTCAAGGTTGTATTTAAATAAAAAGAAATTTTCTATTTATTAAATATAGTCAATGGACATGATTTTGATCGATTAGTAAATGAAGTAATTTCACATAAAATCTTACTTCTATGAGATGAGGACTTTAATTAATCAATTTAGTAATACTTATGGTATGGAACATTAGTATCGTTATATCGATTAATTCTTTGACTTGTTTGATAGATTATTTTATAGAGTGGAGTTTAATCATGGAGTGGAGTTAATATCATATAGTAAATATTCAAGAGTCGCTAAGTGGTTATGGGACATTAAGCGAATCTTGAGTGTTTGATATTAGAAAGTATATAACACTTTTGGGATGTGGTGACTCGCTTTAGGCCTGTCCACCGACGTGCTTTCATGTACGTCTTTACATATTGACTTGTTTTTGGGCCTGTCTTCGACGTACTCATATGTACACCTCTTATGAAGACATTAGGCTCGTCTCTATGATTACATGCATTTAGGCATGTTGGACGACATTAGGCTCGTCTTATATTTTGCATGCATCTATGCATGAATGGCGATATAGGGTTGTCTTGATAACTTGCATTTATGCAGGTTCTTTGATTTATGGTATGCATTGTGAGATTTCTATTACCATATTTTGAGATTGCTTTTGATAAGCAACTTATTGATTTATGATGTGGTAATTTGATTAATGGTATACTTGTTTTAGTTAAGACTAGCTTTGTAACAACCCGGGATTTAACTTCTATTTATAATCGGCATTTAACGATTTAAGTAATGATAAATTGCAGTTGAAATTGAAATCAGTTTGAAATTCTTTTGATAATTGATTAAGTGTTGACGGGCTTTATAAAGTAATCGCGGCCCAGTTCCTTTAAAATTCTCGATGTCGTCCCCTTCCTATTCCAATTCGACCCGACCCCCTTCCTTTGATTTCCTCATTCGAACCCTAAAAATCAAAACGCGGAAGAAAAATAAGTGGCGGCTCGATCTTCTTCCTGCTCGTCTTCAAAGCTAGGGCTCGTGAGAATCGATGGTGACTTCACTTCCCTCGCGGCTGCTCAATCTAGGCTCGATCGAATGAAGGCGCCTCTTGTTGTTAAATCGTTTGAAGGAGCGTGCGAGGTTGGCTTTGACGATCGCTCCAATTCTCGAGCGCTTGGTTGTTTCAGTTTGCTTCGAGACAAAGGTGAGTGACCCTCACATCTAATCCAAGTATGCTCGGCATTATGATTTTTGTTTTGATGCCACTGAATTTGTCGTTAAATTGCTCCATCGTTTGAGTTTGATCGAAAGCCGTTATTTGTTTTGACTTGTTCGAATTCGTGGATTTCTTGCTCTGCTCTGTTGTCCACCCCACTGTCGATGATGATTTGGGTTCCTTTTTATAGACTTCTGATTTGATTAAACGTGTTCTTCACATTGTCGATTCTTTCCTGTTTTATGTTTTGATATTTTTGGTAATTCCTTCATGAGCACGGTCTCGATTTCGAACGTGCGATCTATGATTTTTATTCCATAAACTTTCCAAAAATAATTTTGACTGTTTCCCTGATTTTTAAAGAAAAACCTTCCTGTTTTCAAACACATGATTTCGGCCTTGTTTCTTATCATCTGTAACTTCGATAATCTTCTTCTCTGATTATTGTTACTGCTGTATACATGCATACTTATTTCTGACTTTGTTCGATCAGGATTTTAACTTGATGATGTAACTATACTTCGGCCATTTGCTTTGATATTGAACTGTTATTATTTTTGATACTCTCTCTGGTTTCATTGTAGACTTTTGTTGCATGCCCTTTGTATAGTTACCACTGTCACTTCCTCGAGCTCGCCTGTTGTTGTGGTCAGTTGCTTCGAGTTGGTCTTGTAGTTGTTGTCTTGAGTTGGTCTGGTAGTTGATGTACTTCATTGTTGCTGTGTTGGCTTGACCATTGGTAATCTTCACTGAGTCATTTTTGGTTTGATGTTGTCTGCATTCATGCTTTTGATATTTCAGTCTAATAATCTTCACTCTGTATGAAAAGAGCTTCACTTGACACCATACATGTAGACTTGTACACGATCATAAGTTTGATTCATTACTGGTTTATTTGGAGTTGCCATCTTCTGACTTGTTTGTCTGAACTGTTGATGACGTCTTAGTTCATCTGGACATGTATTTGTTGCCAGTTTCTTTTGCATGTTGAACTAACTCATGTAGATAGTGATCCCTGTGTACATTTAACTGTTATCACTTGAGTTTGTTCATGTTGTCATTCTTTGGTCTCTGCATTCACCTGTGTTCATCTCAGTTGTTGTACTTGAAGCATCTCCTCTGTTGCTGTTGCATGGTTGCATCCCATTCCATTCAGTTGCATTTTTCTGTCACATTGAACTTGGTGATGCTGCTTGTTGTCCAGTTGCACTGTTTCATGCTTTTTCACTTGAACTGTTTCAAAACTTGACTTTGTTGCTTCTTGAGCTTGACACTTGAGTTGTCGTTGTTTGACTGTTTATTTTCCCGGTTATTCGCTTGTTTCAACTGCAGTTTTATTATGCAGTTGTTTATGCTTTCTTTTGTGTAGTTTCGCCTTTGTGATTATTGTGGTGGCTGCAGTTTTGTTGCAGTTTGCCCCTTGTATTCAGTTGTGACTGCGGTTAGTTTTATATGCAGTGTGGTCCTTGTTGGTTTGCATTGTATTAATGCATTTGGATTTGTTTTCGAATTCACTTGAGTTAAATCCGATACTGTGGGTTTGACCTTGTGATCATTTGTGACTTTCACTGAGCTTTTGTATATCTCATGCGATAGTGGCGAGGCAGTACACGCGTGCGTGTACTGCAGCCCTATCAGATTTGACAATTTTAGATTGATGTTTCGATTTTTTGAATTGCTTCGTGGTTAAATTCAATACTTTGGATTTGTATTCTAAT
Source organism: Allium fistulosum (assembly GCA_030737815.1). Taxonomy (NCBI): domain Eukaryota; kingdom Viridiplantae; phylum Streptophyta; class Magnoliopsida; order Asparagales; family Amaryllidaceae; genus Allium; species Allium fistulosum. The sequence continues at coordinate 940,492,018 of CM060908.1, read as the reverse complement.
TTGGATTGTTGATTTGTCGTTTAACACTATTTAGTGTTATATCTGCCGTTATCCAATTCTCGTATCGAGAGTTGGATATACGAGATTTTTGTGACTGTCGTCTAATTGTTATTTGATTATTATTGCTTCTGTGCATTAATAACTGAGTTTGAATTAGACTGACCCGTGTATTATTTTCTTTTGAATGTAATACTCGGGTCAGACCCGAGTTATTTCAGGTTGTAGATTTCCTTCTTTGAGTTGCTGTTCAGGCTATGAAGACTTTTCACATCTTTTGAAGTGTCTTTGTCATTTTGTAGAGGTCGTGTCATTGTATAGGATGATATGTATTCATGTATATTAGTTGATAATGTACTTGTATATATAACTTCCAGAGTCGACAGTTGTAGTTGTATCATATGTATTGTGTCAACTATATTGTAACTGACATCAGTTATATATATATGAGACTTTTGTTTTATCTGTGTTCCGCATTTATATTATCTGTGTTATTATTATATTTAATGTCCTAAACTATTACGAACCATCGTAGTTTGTTTTATACTGATAATTGGGTATGTCGATGGGAGTAAATAAATAAGATGAAAAATGAAAAGTATATACCACTCCTATCGAGGTAACCAATATTAGCGTAAGGCCAACTACGGATGGCCGCTCCTATCCAGCCTTATTCTTCGTAATAATAGACAGTATTTCTTTTAATACTCTTTGTTATTATGAGCATAGAGGTGGGGCGTCACAGTTGGTATCAGAGCTTGGGGTTTATGGACATAATATAAAACATGTGTTACAACTATAAGTCGATGTTTTATTTGTGCTTTGAGTCAAAAACTAAAGCTTTGAAATTTGGATGAAATTTTTAAATATCTTTATGTAAAAATAATAGTGAAATTGTGTTCTGATGATTTGATTGATTTGTGTTCTGTTTATCAGAGTGCGCAGCGGAAACAGTGAAACTGTCTTCGCTGGGTACAACTGATAATCTTTTTGATTTAAAAATCAAAATATGAAATTGATATGAATTTCATTTGTTGTTTACATAGCTGTGTTTATCTGTTTCTTTGAGAATTTCGAATCCGAATTGAGGATTCGAACCAAGTGCAGTTATGTGATTTTTATTGAAATCTTTGTTGTTTTTCTTTTATGCTAATCATATATTGATTAGATTTTTGCTGTTTTGAATTATCCTCATTGAAGATGCATTCGAATGATTTCTTTGTTCATTTTGTAGTACGTGCAAAATTTGAATTGCACGTTATTGCATTTATTTTACGTTGAACCGATGCTTGGTTATGAAACGTATTTTGTTGCCGTTATTTTTATAACGGGATTTTACACCAATGCTATATTTTGAAGCACGGTGTTTTGTGGCATTTTGATGAATGAAAATTCACTGATATTACATTTTGATGTAGATTGTTTTGATGTGATTTTGACGTTTTAAAATTACTGTCGCTTTGGCTTTAGTAACTATCAAATTTTAAAAGTGGATTTTCGAGCGGATATTCCGCAATGCTGATTTTGTGACCTGTTTTTACGGTATTTTGAGAAGTACAATTTCCTTATCGAAATTGTTACTGATTTGCTGTTTTAATCACGTGATTGGAAAGTTATTTTATAAAAAATTTAACAGTTTGCGCTTTCAAAAGAATGAGAAAGCGACTTAAACGATTCAGCAAAATCGAGGACTATGACCCCTTTCTTTTACTGATTCGCTTAACTCCGGACTTGTCCAGTTGAGAATGTGAATTGTTATTTTTATAAAATAAATAAAATTGTTTTCAGAAATTTTACAGTTTGCGATTTCAAAAGAATGAGGAAGCGATTTAAACGTTTCAGCAAAATCGAGGACTATGACCCCTTTCTTTTACTGATTCGCTTAATTCCGGACTTGTCCGTTTGAGAATGTAAAGTGTATTTTTACAAAATACACAATTTTGCACTTTCAAGGAAACGATGAAGAGATTTAAACGATTTAGCAAAAGTGCGGAGTATGGAACCACACTTTTACTATTTCGGTTAATTCCGGACTCGTTAATTGAATATCTGTTGTTTTGATGATTTTGATGAATTTTGCACTTTCAAGGAAACGATGAAGAGAATCAAACGATTTAGTAAAACACGTGGTATGGGACATGTGCGTTTGCTATTTCGGTTAATTCCGGACTCGTTAATTGAAAGATTTGATGCTTTCGTGTGCTTTCGAGCCACTATGATGGACCTTCGGGTCATATGATGGACCTTCGGGTCAAATACCAGTACTAGACCTTCGGGTCATTTGTTGGACCTTCGGGTCATTTGTTGGGCGCCAAAAATTATGTTGAGTACTTGGTAGGCTTCGGCCATTTGTTGATGCACGTGCGGCGAATTAAAAACTCGCCATCTGATGGGATCGATCCAAGCTTTTATGTTGATTTTCTAGTCTTCTTAATTGATTTCTAGATATTTGTTGTTTCCAATTATCTGCAGGTAATTGGATATTTGTTGATATGAGTTCTGATTATCGTTTTTGATAATCAGATAATTGTTGTTTCTAATTATCGCTTGTGATAATTAGATATTTGTTGATATGAGTTCTGATTATCGTTTTTGATAATCAGATAATTGTTGTTTCTAATTATCGCTTGTGATAATTAGATATTTGTTGATATGAGTTCTCATTATCGTTTTCGGTAATCGGATATTTGTTGCTTTTAATTATCGCTTTTGATAATTAAATATTTGCTGATTTGAAATTTAATTATCGCTTTTGATAATTAAATAATTGCTGATTTGAGATTTAATTATCGCTTTAGATAATTAAATATTTGCTGATTTGAGATTTAATTATCGATTTAGATAATTAAATATTTACTGATTTGAGATTTAATTATCGCTTTAGATAATTAAATATTTGTGATTTGAAATTTGATTATCGTTTTGATAATCGAATATTTGTTGATTTGAAATTTGATTATCGTTTTTGATAATCGAATATTTGTGAATTGAGATTTGATTATTGTTTGTGATAATCGAATATTTGTGAATTGAAATTTGATTATCGTTTTTGATAATCGAATATTTGTTGAATTGAAATTTGATTATCGTTTTTGATAATCGAATATTTGTGACTTGAAATTTGATTATCGTTTTTGATAATCGAATATTTGTTGAATTGAGTTTGATTATCGTTTGTGATAATCGAATATTTGTGAATTGAAATTTGATAATCGAATATTTGTTGAATTTAAATTTGATTATCGTTTTTGATAATCGAATATTTGTGATTTGAAATTTGATTATCGTTTTTGATAATCGAATATTTGTTGAATTGAGATTTGATTATCGTTTGTGATAATCGAATATTTGTGAATTGAAATTTGATTATCGTTTTTGATAATTAAATGTTTGTTGTCGTTTTTGATAAGTAGATAATTGATAATTTGATAATTGTCGATTTGTTTTCTGACTATCGTTTAGATAATTGGATGTTTGCTGATTTTATTGATACAAGATTTTCTAGTCTCTAATTGAATCTAGATTATGCTGATTTTTATTGAATTGCTGTTTTCTTTCTATCTTTGTTGATAGTTAGAGTTTGCTGCTTGTGAAGTTCGTGTTTTCTGTTATCTGTTAGATAACTAGATAATTGTAGTTTTGCAAATTGTGGTTTGTGCTATCTGATCATCTTTTGTTGATAATTAGATTTTTACTGTTTCTAATTATCGTATCGATAATTAGACATTGCTGTTTTGTGATTTCTGTATTTTCGATTATCTGATTGAGAATTGAATATTGCTGAAATTACAATTATTCAGTTTTGTTGTCTTCTGATTATCTTTTGATAATTAGACTTTGTTGAGAATTTGTGAAATTCTTTTATGGAACTAAAAGATTTCTTTGGCGTTTGTATTCCCGACTTTTATTTTCTAGCTTAACCAGTTTATGTTAGAAAAATAATTGTTATTGACACCCTTAATTATGAAAATTGCGGGGACGCAATTTTTATAAGGAGGGGAGTCTGTAACAACCCGGGATTTAACTTCTATTTATAATCGGCATTTAACGATTTAAGTAATGATAAATTGCAGTTGAAATTGAAATCAGTTTGAAATTCTTTTGATAATTGGTTAAGTGTTGACGGGCTTTATAAAGTAATCTCGGCCTAGTTCCTTTAAAATTCTCGATGTCATCTCCTTCCTATTCCAATTTGACCCGACCCCCTTCCTTTGATTTCCTCATTCGAACCCTAAAAATCAAAACGTGGAAGAAAAATAAGTGGCGGCTCGATCTTCATCCTGCTCGTCTTCAAAGCTAGGGCTCGTGAGAATCGATGGTGACTTCACTTCCCTCGCGGATGCTCAATCTAGGCTCGTTCGAATGAAGGCGCCTCTTGTTGTTAAATCGTTTGAAGGAGCGTGCGAGGTTGGCTTTGACGATCGCTCCAATTCTCGAGCGCTTGGTTGTTTCAGTTTGCTTCGAGATAAAGGTGAGTGACCCTCACATCTAATCCAAGTATGCTCGGCATTATGATTTTTGTTTTGATGCCACTAAATTTGTCGTTAAATTGCTCGGTCGTTTGAGTTTGATCGAAAGCCGTGATTTGTTTTGACTTGTTCGAATTCGTGGATTTCTTGCTCTGCTCTGTTGTCCACCCCGCTATCGATGATGATTTGGGTTCCTTTTTATAGACTTCTGATTTGATTAAACGTGTTCTTCACGTTGTCGATTCTTTCCTGTTTTATGTTTTGATATTTTTGGTAATTCCTTCATGAGCACGGTCTCGATTTCGAACGTGCGATCTATGATTTTTATTCCATAAACTTTCCAAAAATAATTTTGACTGTTTCCCTGATTTTTAAAGAAAAACCTTCCTGTTTTCAAACACATGATTTCGGCCTTGTTTCTTATCATCTGTAACTTCGATAATCTTCTTCTCTGATTATTGTTACTGCTGTATACATGCATACTTATTTCTGACTTTGTTCGATCAGGATTTTAACTTGATGATGTAACTATACTTCGGCCATTTGCTTTGATATTGAACTGTTATTATTTTTGATACTCTCTCTGGTTTCATTGTAGACTTTTGTTGCATGCCCTTTGTATAGTTACCACTGTCACTTCCTCGAGCTCGCCTGTTGTTGTGGTCAGTTGCTTCGAGTTGGTCTTGTAGTTGTTGTCTTGAGTTGGTCTGGTAGTTGATGTACTTCATTGTTGCTGTGTTGGCTTGACCATTGGTAATCTTCACTGAGTCATTTTTGGTTTGATGTTGTCTGCATTCATGCTTTTGATATTTCAGTCTAATAATCTTCACTCTGTATGAAAAGAGCTTCACTTGACACCATACATGTAGACTTGTACACGATCATAAGTTTGATTCATTACTGGTTTATTTGGAGTTGCCATCTTCTGACTTGTTTGTCTGAACTGTTGATGACGTCTTAGTTCATCTGGACATGTATTTGTTGCCAGTTTCTTTTGCATGTTGAACTAACTCATGTAGATAGTGATCCCTGTGTACATTTAACTGTTATCACTTGAGTTTGTTCATGTTGTCATTCTTTGGTCTCTGCATTCACCTGTGTTCATCTCAGTTGTTGTACTTGAAGCATCTCCTCTGTTGCTGTTGCATGGTTGCATCCCATTCCATTCAGTTGCATTTTTCTGTCACATTGAACTTGGTGATGCTGCTTGTTGTCCAGTTGCACTGTTTCATGCTTTTTCACTTGAACTGTTTCAAAACTTGACTTTGTTGCTTCTTGAGCTTGACACTTGAGTTGTCGTTGTTTGACTGTTTATTTTCCCGGTTATTCGCTTGTTTCAACTGTAGTTTTATTATGCAGTTGTTTCTGCTTTCTTTTGTGTAGTTTCGCCTTTGTGATTATTGTGGTGGCTGCAGTTTTGTTGCAGTTTGCCCCTTGTATTCAGTTGTGACTGCGGTTAGTTTTATATGCAGTTTGGTCCTTGTTGGTTTGCATTGTATTAATGCATTTGGATTTGTTTTCGAATTCACTTGAGTTAAATCCGATACTGTGGGTTTGACCTTGTGATCATTTGTGACTTTCACTGAGCTTTTGTATATCTCATGCGATAGTGGCGAGGCAGTACACGCGTGCGTGTACTGCAGCCCTATCAGATTTGACAATTTTAGATTGATGTTTCGATTTTTTGAATTGCTTCGTGGTTAAATTCAATACTTTGGATTTGTATTCTAATTTGGATTGTTGATTTGTCGTTTAACACTGTTTAGTGTTATATCTGCCGTTATCCAATTCTCGTATCGAGAGTTGGATATACGAGATTTTTGTGACTGTCGTCTAATTGTTATTTGATTATTATTGCTTCTGTGCATTAATAACTGAGTTTGAATTAGACTGACCCGTGTATTATTTTCTTTTGAATGTAATACTCGGGTCAGACCCGAGTTATTTCAGGTTGTAGATTTCCTTCTTTGAGTTGCTGTTCAGGCTATGAAGACTTTTCACATCTTTTGAAGTGTCTTTGTCATTTTGTAGAGGTCGTGTCATTGTATAGGATGATATGTATTCATGTATATTAGTTGATAATGTACTTGTATATATAACTTCCAGAGTCGACAGTTGTAGTTGTATCATATGTATTGTGTCAACTATATTGTAACTGACATCAGTTATATATATATGAGACTTTTGTTTTATCTGTGTTCCGCATTTATATTATCTGTGTTATTATTATATTTAATGTCCTAAACTATTACGAACCATCGTAGTTTGTTTTATACTGATAATTGGGTATGTCGATGGGAGTAAATAAATAAGATGAAAAATGAAAAGTATATACCACTTCTATCGAGGTAACCAATATTAGCGTAAGGCCAACTACGGATGGCCGCTCCTATCCAGCCTTATTCTTCGTAATAATAGACAGTATTTCTTTTAATACTCTTTGTTATTATGAGCATAGAGGTGGGGCGTCACAGTTGGTATCAGAGCTTGGGGTTTATGGACATAATATAAAACATGTGTTACAACTATAAGTCGATGTTTTATTTGTGCTTTGAGTCAAAAACTAAAGCTTTGAAATTTGGATGAAATTTTTAAATATCTTTATGTAAAAATAATAGTGAAATTGTGTTCTGATGATTTGATTGATTTGTGTTCTGTTTATCAGAGTGCGCAGCGGAAATAGTGAAACTGTCTTCGCTGGGTACAACTGATAATCTTTTTGATTTAAAAATCAAAATATGAAATTGATATGAATTTCATTTGTTGTTTACATAGCTGTGTTTATCTGTTTCTTTGAGAATTTCGAATCCGAATTGAGGATTCGAACCAAGTGCAGTTATGTGATTTTTATTGAAATCTTTGTTGTTTTTCTTTTATGCTAATCATATATTGATTAGATTTTTGCTGTTTTGAATTATCCTCATTGAAGATGCATTCGAATGATTTCTTTGTTCATTTTGTAGTACGTGCAAAATTTGAATTGCACGTTATTGCATTTATTTTACGTTGAACCGATGCTTGGTTATGAAACGTATTTTGTTGCCGTTATTTTTATAACGGGATTTTACACCAATGCTATATTTTGAAGCACGGTGTTTTGTGGCATTTTGATGAATGAAAATTCACTGATATTACATTTTGATGTAGATTGTTTTGATGTGATTTTGACGTTTTAAAATTACTGTCGCTTTGGCTTTAGTAACTATCAAATTTTAAAAGTGGATTTTCGAGCGGATATTCCGCAATGCTGATTTTGTGACCTGTTTTTACGGTATTTTGAGAAGTACAATTTCCTTATCGAAATTGTTACTGATTTGCTGTTTTAATCACGTGATTGGAAAGTTATTTTATAAAAAATTTAATAGTTTGCGCTTTCAAAAGAATGAGAAAGCGACTTAAACGATTCAGCAAAATCGAGGACTATGACCCCTTTCTTTTACTGATTCGCTTAACTCCGGACTTGTCCAGTTGAGAATGTGAATTGTTATTTTTATAAAATAAATAAAATTGTTTTCAGAAATTTTACAGTTTGCGATTTCAAAAGAATGAGGAAGCGATTTAAACGTTTCAGCAAAATCGAGGACTATGACCCCTTTCTTTTACTGATTCGCTTAATTCCGGACTTGTCCGTTTGAGAATGTAAAGTGTATTTTTACAAAATACACAATTTTGCACTTTCAAGGAAACGATGAAGAGATTTAAACGATTTAGCAAAAGTGCGGAGTATGGAACCACACTTTTACTATTTCGGTTAATTCCGGACTCGTTAATTGAATATCTGTTGTTTTGATGATTTTGATGAATTTTGCACTTTCAAGGAAACGATGAAGAGAATCAAACGATTTAGTAAAACACGTGGTATGGGACATGTGCGTTTGCTATTTCGGTTAATTCCGGACTCGTTAATTGAAAGATTTGATGCTTTCGTGTGCTTTCGAGCCACTATGATGGACCTTCGGGTCATATGATGGACCTTCGGGTCAAATACCAGTACTAGACCTTCGGGTCATTTGTTGGACCTTCGGGTCATTTGTTGGGCGCCAAAAATTATGTTGAGTACTTGGTAGGCTTCGGCCATTTGTTGATGCACGTGCGGCGAATTAAAAACTCGCCATCTGATGGGATCGATCCAAGCTTTTATGTTGATTTTCTAGTCTTCTTAATTGATTTCTAGATATTTGTTGTTTCCAATTATCTGCAGGTAATTGGATATTTGTTGATATGAGTTCTGATTATCGTTTTTGATAATCAGATAATTGTTGTTTCTAATTATCGCTTGTGATAATTAGATATTTGTTGATATGAGTTCTGATTATCGTTTTTGATAATCAGATAATTGTTGTTTCTAATTATCGCTTGTGATAATTAGATATTTGTTGATATGAGTTCTCATTATCGTTTTCGGTAATCGGATATTTGTTGCTTTTAATTATCGCTTTTGATAATTAAATATTTGCTGATTTGAGATTTAATTATCGCTTTTGATAATTAAATAATTGCTGATTTGAGATTTAATTATCGCTTTAGATAATTAAATATTTGCTGATTTGAGATTTAATTATCGATTTAGATAATTAAATATTTACTGATTTGAGATTTAATTATCGCTTTAGATAATTAAATATTTGTGATTTGAAATTTGATTATCGTTTTGATAATCGAATATTTGTTGATTTGAAATTTGATTATCGTTTTTGATAATCGAATATTTGTGAATTGAGATTTGATTATTGTTTGTGATAATCGAATATTTGTGAATTGAAATTTGATTATCGTTTTTGATAATCGAATATTTGTTGAATTGAAATTTGATTATCGTTTTTGATAATCGAATATTTGTGACTTGAAATTTGATTATCGTTTTTGATAATCGAATATTTGTTGAATTGAGTTTGATTATCGTTTGTGATAATCGAATATTTGTGAATTGAAATTTGATAATCGAATATTTGTTGAATTTAAATTTGATTATCGTTTTTGATAATCGAATATTTGTGATTTGAAATTTGATTATCGTTTTTGATAATCGAATATTTGTTGAATTGAGATTTGATTATCGTTTGTGATAATCGAATATTTGTGAATTGAAATTTGATTATCGTTTTTGATAATTAAATGTTTGTTGTCGTTTTTGATAAGTAGATAATTGATAATTTGATAATTGTCGATTTGTTTTCTGACTATCGTTTAGATAATTGGATGTTTGCTGATTTTATTGATACAAGATTTTCTAGTCTCTAATTGAATCTAGATTATGCTGATTTTTATTGAATTGCTGTTTTCTTTCTATCTTTGTTGATAGTTAGAGTTTGCTGCTTGTGAAGTTCGTGTTTTCTGTTATCTGTTAGATAACTAGATAATTGTAGTTTTGCAAATTGTGGTTTGTGCTATCTGATCATCTTTTGTTGATAATTAGATTTTTACTGTTTCTAATTATCGTATCGATAATTAGACATTGCTGTTTTGTGATTTCTGTATTTTCGATTATCTGATTGAGAATTGAATATTGCTGAAATTACAATTATTCAGTTTTGTTGTCTTCTGATTATCTTTTGATAATTAGACTTTGTTGAGAATTTGTGAAATTCTTTTATGGAACTAAAAGATTTCTTTGGCGTTTGTATTCCCGACTTTTATTTTCTAGCTTAACCAGTTTATGTTAGAAAAATAATTGTTATTGACACCCTTAATTATGAAAATTGCGGGGACGCAATTTTTATAAGGAGGGGAGTCTGTAACAACCCGGGATTTAACTTCTATTTATAATCGGCATTTAACGATTTAAGTAATGATAAATTGCATTTGAAATTGAAATCAGTTTGAAATTCTTTTGATAATTGGTTAAGTGTTGACGGGCTTTATAAAGTAATCTCGGCCTAGTTCCTTTAAAATTCTCGATGTCCTTTGATTTCCTCATTCGAACCCTAAAAATCAAAACGTGGAAGAAAAATAAGTGGCGGCTCGATCTTCTTCCTGCTCGTCTTCAAAGCTAGGGCTCGTGAGAATCGATGGTGACTTCACTTCCCTCGCGGATGCTCAATCTAGGCTCGTTCGAATGAAGGCGCCTCTTGTTGTTAAATCGTTTGAAGGAGCGTGCGAGGTTGGCTTTGACGATCGCTCCAATTCTCGAGCGCTTGGTTGTTTCAGTTTGCTTCGAGACAAAGGTGAGTGACCCTCACATCTAATCCAAGTATGCTCGGCATTATGATTTTTGTTTTGATGCCACTGAATTTGTCGTTAAATTGCTCGGTCGTTTGAGTTTGATCGAAAGCCGTGATTTGTTTTGACTTGTTCGAATTCGTGGATTTCTTGCTCTGCTCTGTTGTCCACCCCGCTATCGATGATGATTTGGGTTCCTTTTTATAGACTTCTGATTTGATTAAACGTGTTCTTCACGTTGTCGATTCTTTCCTGTTTTATGTTTTGATATTTTTGGTAATTCCTTCATGAGCACGGTCTCGATTTCGAACGTGCGATCTTTGATTTTTATTCCATAAACTTTCCAAAAATAATTTTGACTGTTTCACTGATTTTTAAAGAAAAACCTTCTTGTTTTCAAACACATGATTTCGGCCTTGTTTCTTATCATCTGTAACTTCGATAATCTTCTTCTCTGATTATTGTTACTGCTGTATACATGCATACTTATTTCTGACTTTGTTCGATCAGGATTTTAACTTGATGATGTAACTATACTTCGGCCATTTGCTTTGACATTGAACTGTTATTATTTTTGATACTCTCTCTGGTTTCATTGTAGACTTTTGTTGCATGCCCTTTGTATAGTTACCACTGTCACTTCCTCGAGCTCGCCTGTTGTTGTGGTCAGTTGCTTCGAGTTGGTCTTGTAGTTGTTGTCTTGAGTTGGTCTGGTAGTTGATGTACTTCATTGTTGCTGTGTTGTCTTGACCATTGGTAATCTTCACTGAGTCATTTTTGGTTTGATGTTGTCTGCATTCATGCTTTTGACATTTCAGTCTAATAATCTTCACTCTGTATGAAAAGAGCTTCACTTGACACCATACATGTAGACTTGTACATGATCATAAGTTTGATTCATTACTGGTTTATTTGGAGTTGCCATCTTCTGACTTGTTTGTCTGAACTGTTGATGACATCTTAGTTCATCTGGACATGTATTTGTTGCCAGTTTCTTTTGCATGTTGAACTAACTCATGTAGACAGTGATCCCTGTGTACATTTAACTGTTATCACTCAAGTTTGTTCATGTTGTCATTCTTTGGTCTCTGCATTCACCTGTGTTCATCTCAGTTGTTGTACTTGAAGCATCTCCTCTGTTGCTGTTGCATGGTTGCATCCCATTCCATCCAGTTGCATTTTTCTGTCACATTGAACTTGGTGATGCTGCTTGTTGTCCAGATGCACTGTTTCATGCTTTTTCACTTGAACTGTTTCAAAACTTGACTTTGTTGCTTCTTGAGCTTGACACTTGAGTTGTCGTTGTTTGACTGTTTATTTTCCCGGTTATTCGCTTGTTTCAACTGCAGTTTTATTATGCAGTTGTTTCTGCTTTCTTTTGTGTAGTTTCGCCTTTGTGATTATTGTGGTGGCTGCAGTTTTGTTGCAGTTTGCCCCTTGTATTCAGTTGTGACTACAGTTAGTTTTATATGCAGTTTGGTCCTTGTTGGTTTGCATTGTATTAATGCATTTGGATTTGTTTTCGAATTCACTTGAGTTGAATCCGATACCGTGGGTTTGACCTTGTGATCATTTGTGACTTTCACTGAGCTTTTGTATATCTCATGCGATGGTGGCGAGGCAGTACACGCGTGCGTGTACTGCAGCCCTATCAGATTTGACAGTTTTAGATTGATGTTTCGATTTGTTGAATTGCTTCGTTGGTTAAATTCAATACTTTGGATTTGTATTCTGATTTGGATTGTTGATTTGTCGTTTAACACTGTTTAGTGTTATATCTGTCGTTATCCAATTCTCGTATCGAGAGTTGGATATACGAGATTTTTGTGACTGTCGTCTAATTGTTATTTGATTATTATTGCTTCTGTGCATTAATAACTGAGTTTGAATTAGACTGACCCATGTATTATTTTCTTTTGAATGTAATACTCGTGTCAGACCCGAGTTATTTCAGGTTGTAGGTTTCCTTCTTTGAGTTGTTGTTCAGGCTATGAAGACTTTTCACATCTTTTGAAGTGTCTTTGTCATTTTGTAGAGGTCGTGTCATTGTATAGGATGATATGTATTCATGTATATTAGTTGATAATGTACTTGTATATATAACTTCTAGAGTCGACAATTGTAGTTGTATCATATGTATTGTGTCAACTATATTGTAACTGACATCAGTTATATATATATGAGACTTTTGTTTTATCTATGTTCCGCATTTATATTATCTGTGTTATTATTATATTTAATGTCCTAAACTATTACGAACCATCGTAGTTTGTTTTATACTGATAATTGGGTATGTCGATGGGAGTAAATAAATAAGATGAAAAATGAAAAGTATATACCACTCCTATCGAGGTAACCAATATTAGCGTAAGGCCAACTACGGATGGCCGCTCCTATCCAGCCTTATTCTTCGTAATAATAGACAGTATTTCTTTTAATACTCTTTGTTATTATGAGCATAGAGGTGGGGCGTCACAAGCTTTCAAGCTTGTCTTTGATTTTCGACTTGCTTTCATGCTCGTCTTGTAGGCTTTACTAGTTTTTTGATGAATTATTTGAGTTAAGGCATTATTTAATTAAATTTTGACTTATTTTAGAATTATGGCTACATTATTTTTATTCCTATATGTTATACCATTTGATCTCACTTCAATTGAATTAGAATTAGCCTGACCCGTGTATTATTTTTATAATACTCAGGTCAGACCGGGTCATTTCAGGTACTGAGACTTAGTGACCTTTAGATGTTGGCGTAGCATGGAGATAATTATATATCTAGTGTATATATATACATCCTTTTGGGTCTAGTACATGTATCAATGTTATATTATGGAGATTGAGACTCATAATATGTACATATTCTTTAACATTAGCCTTGGGCTTAACTTGTATATTATGTGAGTCTAGTATTATCTTTTCTAGACTCACTATGTATCTATTATCGTATTAATAAGTTATATTCCATTGTATTCTATGATTCTGTATTTTCTGTAATATTACATATTGTTTTGACCTTCTTTTTAGCCATCATATTTATTGCTTTATGCCAATACTATACATGTCAATTATTTAGCTCAAATTCTCAAAAAATTTGGTAAGATAGACGTGTCGGTGTTAATACAAGGGAATATTCACGCTTGGTCGCTCCAAACCGACCTTATCCTCCATATTGGCAGACAATATTACTGTGTAATATTCTTTGTTAATATGGGCATAGAGGTAGGGCATTACACATTTAGTTATAGATAACGAAAGGGTGTATGCAACATATGGTCGTTGCCCTAACGGATGATACATTGATTGGCGTATGCAACATACTGTCATTACCATTCAATAGATACGGCATATACAACAAATGGTCATTGCCTTTCACATGGACTGTGTGGCTAGTATGGAAAATGGTCATTGTCTTAGCAACATGTGAAATATATGACATACGGTCGTTACATAGAGGATCGATGGATGGATGGACATACGGTCGCTATGTATATGATCTCAACATTGACTTATACAACATACAGTTGTTACCTAGAGGATCGATGGATGTATGTGACATATAGTCGTTGTCTAGGTGATCTCAACGTGCGATATATGGTTGTTGCCTCTAACGAATAGGAAATATTAGTTATTATGTAGAGATCCCTACTTGGTATATTTACCATAGATAGTTAATAATATTTTAAAATGGTAAGAATTGACATGTTATTATAAAGTGCTAAATAATTAAATATGAAACCTGAAATGATAAGGGGTGGATTAGCCTTCAGTAATGTCTTACTAATATGATAGCATCATATGATTAGAAATATTTTCTCACTCACCAGGCTTATGTCTGACCCTTTCTATTTTTTCATTTTTCTCATATATGATAGGCTGATAGGAAATAGAGGATATGTCATTAAATAGAGCAACGAAGGCGCGGGAGTTTCCTAGTTATCTAATGTTATTTCACTACTCGGTATTTATTTCATGCAGAACTGTATACATTCTAAAGTATTGGTTTGGAACTTGTGGTTATTTTGGGAAAATGACTTCATGGTTTTTTCTAAATGCTCTATTATACTTTATTCCTTCCACTATGAGTTCAAAAAGTGTAAATAAACTATATAGCTCTATGCATAGTTATCTTTATATTTACTATGATAATCCACTTTTCATGGTTCTCGGGATTTAGGCGTCGATTCAGACGTAACCTCAGAAGGTTGTGAAAGGTGGATTGTTACATTTGGTTTCAGAGCTCAAGTTAAGCGATTCATACTAATTAAGGCATATTAGAGAACGTGTTTGTAATTTTCTATTATATTTATATCTATACTCCACACCCTATAAATTTTGACTTATAAAGGTAGTTGTTGGCGCTTTCCTTATTAAGCAAACAAGTATGAGTTAAATAAATGTAAAGATTATGATTGTTTGGGGTGAAAAATAAATCCATCACCATTATTATAATTTACTCCATATAGGATTGCTAATAGAGAGTCCATATACTAACTAGCAGTAGTAGGTAAATTACTTATTAAGGGTGAATAAAAAGAAGAGTCGTGTCTTTGAGTCCATAGAAAATAAGTGTGATGTTGATAAGGTGTAATGGAGGCATGGAGGGAAGGATCATCAAAGTTGGAGCAAACAACCTTAGTTAAATTGGAAGTCCTATTCTTATCTATACTATTATATTATTACTAAGTTGCATTTCAAGGGCGCACAAGCCCCCTGGGTATTTTGTGAAATGAACAGTCTTATGTACTATAATATTAAAATTGAATTCCTCTACAAGCTATTTAATTGTTCTGACCTTTCATTTTCACTTTTGTAGTCTTCCGTCTTGTATCAATCAATTATATTTAATGATTCAATGAAACTTTCCTCTCTCTCACCACTCCTACAGACTTTTTCCTTCCCCTCTTTTATGTTTTCAACGCATCTTTCTCATCCTTTGTATGCATTGTAATTTCATCTTCCAGCTTTCCCTAATCTTCTATACTATTATATTATTACTAAGTTGCATTTCAAGGGCGCACAAGCCCCCTGGGTATTTTGTGAAATGAACAGTCTTATGTACTATAATATTAAAATTGAATTCCTCTATAAGCTATTTAATTGTTCTGACCTTTCATTTTCACTTTTGTAGTCTTCCGTCTGGTATCAATCAATTATATTTAATGATTCAATGAAACTTTCCTCTCTCTCACCACTCCTACAGACTTTTTCCTTCCCCTCTTTTATGTTTTCAACGCATCTTTCTCATCCTTTGTATGCATTGTAATTTCATCTTCCAGCTTTCCCTAATCTTCTAAAATTCCAAACTTACATACATTAGCAGAAAACAATTTCTTCAAACTTTTCGTATTTATATCTGCCTCCTGTTTTCGCGCCTCTAATATTGTAACGAATTATTTGCGTAGTTGCATGTTTTGTTACACCTTAATCGTAATTATCCTAACGTTAAACAAGGGTCGTTTAGAAAATGAATCATCTTTAATATTCTTGTGGTATAATGCTTCTATCTCTAAACAGGTATGCTATAACCCTAATTTTGCCATTTCGGTTGTTTGTTTTGCTTTGTTTTTTCTATTTCTTACTCTATTCAATCGTTTTCAGGAACTTCCCCTTCGACTCGATCCATTTATGAGCTTTTATTTGTCGAGCATAACCCTGATTTCGGTATGTCTATTATTAGTTTCAGTTTCTTATTTTACTATTTATTTTGATTTATTTTAGTTGCTTTTTTGATTCGGTCAATGCTTAACTTTCTTCCTGTTAGTCTGTATTTAGTATTTTTTCTCTTTTGCTTGGATTAATATAGTCAACATGTATTATTCATTTGTTTCCTAAACTATTCATGATCTTATTAATATAGAAAATAACTAAATGAAAGATATATTACGATACTCAATGTTTTTTTCTTTTTAAGTTGTCTTCTCGATAAACATATCTATTATAGTATTAAGTGGTGCTATTTTTAGCTCACAAAAATAATTTTGAATTAAAAAATATACAACCAAGAACTTGATCTTAATAAAGCATCATTTATACATAAGGTATGCGATGTTTTATTATGACTTTAATTTTGATATTCTCAATTATTTAGATTTATTAATTTCTAGATATGGATATTGCAAATTTATTACTGCATATAACTACATTAAATATATTATCAACATTTAGTTTCATTTTAAAAAGATCATGCTACCATACGGTTGATGTGGATTTATTTGTTTATTTATTGACATCATAGACTTTTCCTTGGAATCTAACCATGTATACTAACAATTTTTTTCAGTTCATTTCTTTTAGTTGTTTCACCTGCCATTTGAAGGGACTGGTACAAAACCATTTAATTAATTGATGATGAGGAAAGTAACTTCCACGCATCAAGTGAAGAAATGGGCATGAAACGATGCAACTAATTGATGAGGGGAATGGAACCTATATGCATCAAGGGATGAGATAGCTACTTTCGGTTAAACCAATTTTTAAGTTATTTTTTAGTTGTAATATTAGGTCATATCAGCTAAAGCTAGACTTTCTCCT
The DNA here is from genome assembly GCA_030737815.1 of Allium fistulosum. Classification (NCBI taxonomy): domain Eukaryota; kingdom Viridiplantae; phylum Streptophyta; class Magnoliopsida; order Asparagales; family Amaryllidaceae; genus Allium; species Allium fistulosum. The sequence continues at coordinate 940,474,862 of CM060908.1, read as the reverse complement.
TATGCTCATTAAATTTGCATATTTATTGCTTTCGATTTTCATTACTTAAAGCACCTGTAAAGCACATGTCAGCAACATTCATTCATTATCAATATAACTTGTCTTTAATCATACATTATATTTTAATTTTTAAAGTATTAGCAAAGAAAATGTCAATTGTAAACAGTTACTAAATGTGGTTACCAATACTTTTTGATTTTGACTAACATATCTCTTACTCACACACTTTTATAGCTTAAAAAATATATATAATATGTGAAAACATATTTTGATTAAAAGATTCATTTCTTTCAATAAATCACAAATATGTGTATATATGTAGCTAGGCCTCATATTTAATGGAATGAAGTAACCAAAAAAAGAAAGATTGAATGATAAAATTTATTTACTGAATGATGTACATCAGTTGATTTTGTTCCCAGTTCAGTCTACCATTGTTTTTGGAATTAATACCACCTTAATTCTTTGATTTAATTGCAGCTAGCCATTGGAACTGTTTTTGCACTGACTACAGCATATTATACTTGAAGTATACAAAATTTCAGTTGGTAATTTGTACCCACGTTTTAACACTAACTTGCAGTAGATGTTGCGACTAATGTGGAAAGCTCATATGAAAATTAAAGCACTGCATTCATTGAAACTAAAGGGGGGTACAGATTCGAAGTCAACTCCATGATAATAGTAGAGAACGGTAGACAAGTCAAAATAATAGACAACTTGAACGAGTAAGGTAGCATTGCTCCGTTCATAATTTGTTTGTCTTTGCTCGACATGAACACTGGCAGAAACAAGGAGGTAAACATTAATGTGGTAAATTCCATTACCATGGATGCATAAAGGCAACACGAGATTGTCACTGCCTTAAGTGTGTGGACTTTAGTGATGTATAGGTAGAGCTACAAGGATGCAACAACTTATACTATCAGTAAACTATGATAACACTATTATAAAATACATTGAAGTCTGTGGTATTTTTAAAAGAAAATTAAAGGATGTGCATCCATGTATATTTTACAGTAGCAATGAATTCTCAGTGATTTTGATCAATTGTAATTTAGTATAGTTTTCACATATATTCGCAAAGCATCCAAATTGTTAACGTTGTGGCCTACCTCAAAAATATCTGGATGGTTTTATATTTTTCACGCTGTGTTTGTTACTATTTCAATCGAATATGTCCATGTGTAAGCTCATTCTATCCAAAATCAATTTTTATTTTGCAACAGAAGGAATATGCTCATCGTTTTCTTAGCACACATGAAGCTTACATGGTAGCACTAGGTATTCACAGGCATGTGTATTGTTTTCTGTAATGTGGGTAATGTGAGACAACACCGAGGAGTTGATTTTCATTTCAATTTTATTCGATCATCTTTAATTCAATTTTTTTGAGTACTGATGAACTAATTAAAAACAAGAGAGCTTTATTTTGAGCTTGGTTTTTAGCATTTATTTTTAAAAAATTTATGGTATTAGCTCTATTGTGGGAGATTAGATTTTCTTTACTGCTTTTTGATGGTTGTAGATGTGTTATTTATTGCCTTATTGATCTTAGCTGTTTTCATTCTTATTGAGTTTATTGTGCCTTTGATATTTCCTTATAAGCAATTACCTTCTAATCGTTATAAATTTGCACTGCGGCCAAATATATCAGTCAATAATTAATCTAACAAGTATAAAGATGCAATAACGAGTGAATTATCATTTGACTACTAATTGCTTTTTGGTTCATGTTACAAATAGATTACCTTTTATTTTTGAAATTTTAAACGAAAACCGTGTGCGAAGCACGGGTTCACACTTGTATAAAAATAGTTGCAGAAGCTCCATTTAACTTGGGTTGAGTAGCTTGGTCATTCCTATATTGGAGTTGGAAACTACATTGGAGGAGGGACTTGAGTTAAATTTTTAGTTGGACAGGAGCTAAAACCTTATGCACTAGAAGTGTTGTTATATGAATTTCTTGAGCTTATGTAAGTTAAGTTGTTTTTGTCTACTCCTATTGAAGTACTTAAATTACTTGAAATGTTTTCATAAAAAGGTTAGAAACCTTAGAGTTTGATATTTTTGGAAAAAAATATAAAAGTTGAAGTTTGTTTAATGTACCGAACTAGTAACCCCTTGTTTTATGCATCAAACATAGGAAAATTTAATAAAAAACAATTTTTCATAACTACTTTAAAGTTAATACTTTTGTAAATGTTTAGTGTAAACCATAATATTGCACTTAAATTTTGATGTGTAACTTGCTTTGGATAAAGATTCAAAGGTAAGTAAAGAAAAAAGCAAGTAACACGCATCTTTTTGAGTGTTTTTTATTTTATGATAATTCTATCGTGCTTTGAAAGAAAATCCTTTCAAAATACTTTTTGTGGAAAAAAATTGTTTATAAAAGCAAAATTTAAAAACATAAAATTTTCATGTCCGCTTTCCTAAGTTAAATTGAACCATCTTTTGATAAAATTTAAATTGAGAAAAATTGTCATGATTTTTGTCAAAATAAAACATTTGTTAAAGTTAACACATAATTTTATGGTGTTTGAAGCTTACTAATTTTATGAAAAATAAGATTGGAAATCAAAGATTTTTATTTAAAAATAGAACTGAACGGTTACTAGTATTTCACTTGAAATTCGATTGGAGTAAGAAAAAAGTTACATGGCCTATATAGTTTGAATTGTTTATGTAAACTAGTTATAATAGTCAATATGCTGATGTGTTAAGACTTGCCAGTATTAAACATTATGGATTTGTGAAGTATCTGAAAGTTTGGGATAAAGGAAAAATTAGTATAGAGATTTAGTGGTCTTGTCAATCGACATTCGAGTTGGAAGGGTAGAGTACGAAATTGAATTTAATTTGTAATAATAAAGAATAAATATCATGTTGTGTCAACTTATCCAAATATGGTTTGAGTAGTAAGAGCTTAGCGCGAGATGACTTAGAAGATGTGATTTAGCCAAACCTTATTTAATTTTAAAGTAAGATAGGAGGAATCAAAAATATAATGCCGCAAAGCCATAGAGAATTAAATTTTATCAATTAAATTTTTTTAAAGATGGATATTTTTAAGAATTGTTGAAAAGAAAATAGATCGAGAAATTGAATTATAGTAATTATTTATAGGCTTGCTTATGAATTGATATTGTATTTGTCAAGGATTATAAAAATGTTTAAATGATTTTTACAAAATGGATTTAAAAATTATTTTATTTAAAGTCAGTAGAATTCTTCTATTTATTATATATATATATATATGTATGTATGTATGTATGTATAAACAAAATTTTTAAGGGTTTATGATACAAAATATTGAAAATAAGTTGATTTAAAATTTTGGAAATTATTTTGGATTAGATATAAATATAGTTAGTAACCAAAATGAATTGTAAAAATATAATTTTATGTATATACATGACATATTATTTAAATATTGGAAATTGGCTATATGTAAACTAAAATGATATATACTCATATATATATATATATATATAAAAATATATATATGATAGAATGGTTATGAACTATATGAAATAAGGTTGTAAAAATGAAGTATGAATATTTAAGAAAATAACAATGGTAGTTATATCAGATCTAATGTATTTTGAGTGATTAATATTGAATTGGTAAAGTTAAGAGAAAATAACTTGTGTTGGAGTTAAAATATGAAAGAAAAAAAATATTTTCTATACCCATTGACTTATCACTTAGTCATATGACTATAGAAGAGAGTTGGGAGTTGGATATGAGAGTTCAAAATTAGTGAAGAAAGGGATCATACTAATAGTTGGAGAGAATACTAATAGTTGGAGAGAGGACTAGGTTCAAAGTATTTTATTATCACATCATACAGAAGAGACATTAACCGAACAAAAGAATATTTGGATTAAAATTCATATGAGGGAGATTTGACTGTAGTTATGTTCATATGATATTTGAAGTTTTGAAGATATGGTTAAAATAGAGTTACACTCAGAATGTTGGATAGTATAAGAGACGCCAGTAATTTTGGGATTTTAGCTGATCGAATCCTTTTGTCCGATTGATTGAAAAAATATTTATAAGGTGGTCGAAAATTTATTTAAAATAGGCATAGAGATAGTTATGTCATAGGGTCTCGGTGACCAAATTGTATTTTATGGGATCCAACTCAAGTATTTGTTCCATGGCATAATTTTTTGGAATAGTTGACGTCCACATTATTTCATGTCATATCATTGCGGTAATGGTCAGTGATGGATGCGAATTGTATTTAAACGGTTTGTTGTTTTGATATCATTGGTAAAGATAGACGGCATTGGTTGGTTTGTGGATGGTGTCGTTGATTCGATGTTTCAGTAAATGTCACACCATATATGCTTGTTCTTGGCTTAGGAGGTTATTGCCAAGTAAGTAGGTTATCGTCTTACTATATATATTCTATGGCGATATTATGAGTACTAACACTTGAGTTGTCATCGCGACCGCAAATTCATTATTTGGGTTAGATGTGACATGAGTTCTATATCATGTTCACTGTGCTAGGACATTGTCCATTTTAGATGTTCCTAGATGAGGTTAGGGTCTGAAGTTATTTAAGTTATTAAATATTAGTAATGTAGAATTTTCATGAGTAAAACATACTCGGGCAAGTTTGTGCTAAGATTAAGACAATATTACCAATGACATGGAATAAGGTGCTCCAAGATATTGGAAAACCTAATTTAAAGGATCAAGGATAAGAAATATTATAGTCTACACGCATCGAGAATGTGGAGGCGATTATCATGGGAGAGTAAGATTTGGATATTTTGATATGATTTAGAGAAGGAGTGGTTTGAATCTTTTTCAATCATTCCTTAGATTGAAGGAAGATTATCTACTCAAGGAAGCTATTACAAAGCATTGACTTAAGAGTACATAGTTTGTGTTTATAATAGGTGAATGTGAACAACATATCACTTAGTCGATTACTTTCAATGCTAAAACAATTTAGGTTCGAATTTCACTTAAATTTAAGACTCGCTTAAATTTAGGATTTTGCTTGCTATGTTTATATAGGTAAATAGAGTAGGGTTACTTTTCTTGAATGCTTAAATATTTACCTGTTTTTAGGTTATAGAACTTAGGATAAAACTCTTATCGATTGGAAACACGGTACTTTGGTATCATGACTGTTGGATGAATGGAGAGGTAATATCATAAGTGAAATGGTACCACTTAAGTTGGATTGAAATTAGAAGAGAATTTATGCTATGTTCATCAGGTTAATACATCGCTTGATTTTGACATTCCTGGAGGAGAATGCGGCATGGTAAGTGGTCTAAGTTATTTGATACTAGATGAGACACCACCCACTTTTGTGTTGTCTTACCTAGTATCCAAAAGATGAAGTAATGTATATACTATTGGGATGATTTAAGGCATAGTGTATATGCATTTAGGAGTTTATGAGGCTGCATTCTAGTTGGGGCATATTTATGCTAGGATTATTGGTTATGTCGCATTTCAACTTTAGCTCACCTTAGTTGGTAGTTGGATTGCATAAGTTATAGTTATGCACGTACATTCGAAGTTAATAATTTAGATTGAGTGTATATGCCAGTAGTAAAGTCGATAAGTCAAGTTGGAAAGGACAGTTTGGTTGAGAGTACTTGGAAAGAGGAGAGAATCTGACCTTTTAATTTCACTCTTTCCCAAAAGGTTTTTCAATATTCTTGTTTATTAGCTTAATTAGTTTATTTAAGTATGGATGAATGGTTGCTATAGATTGTTACTGTTTGATTCAGGTATAATTGTATAATTTGTTGTTTATTTTTTATCTGAATTGTGCATATTTGATCTTGGTGTGTTTTACATGCTTCGTTTTTATAGCTTACATATTTATATATTCTATCTATGAGGTGTTTAATTTAGTGGTTGTTGTAAACATATAGAAATTATGCTTATACTAGGGTGCTTTGCATACATGTTTATATGTCATACTCTTTGAATACATGTAGAAGGCCACTGGTTGTATTTTTGAATTTTATAACATGACATGCTCATTCACATATACATGCATATGTGTGTTTTTCCAATTATATATTTATTTTGTGTATGTTACTAAGTAACTTATTGTTTGGATGTGTATATATGGATGTATGTATGGATAGATAGATGTATGTTAAGGTAGTGTACGCTACCTTAATGCACATTTATACCATAACACTACATTAATGTATATAACTTGTCAAATTTGATAAAACATGTTAGAATTGGCAAAACTTGGAACCAGTGGCATTTATATAAATACTGATTTCGGGTTTTAGCCCTAATACCTCTAACTTTGGCCTATTAAAATGCGGTTCACTTTAGCTCTTTAATCTTAAAACCCTACCTCCACTTAAAAGAAAACTCTCTAATATATAACTCCATTTTCGTTCTTCTTCTTCAAATCTAAATCAAATTGTTCAAAAATAGTATCAAATCAAATAGAAAAGAAAGACTAATCCAATAAAAATCATATCAACTCAAATAGAAGAAGTAAATTACTAATTCAAATCAAATTGGAAGAGGAAGTTCAAAAATCTCATGCAAAATCAATCAAATTTGGCAAATCTAGGTGAGTGGGATTTTATTTTCTTTGAATATTATTCTAATTCTATAACTAACTCATTATTGAAGGTTTAAAATAATTGAATTATGGAATTTTCTTCTGTGTTTTTCTATAAAATCATTCTTAGATTTATACATATAGGTAACTGATATACGAATATTAAGATGGGTTTTATTTACATTGGAATTTGAATTGGTATTCTTACTCAATGCGTACCATAAATAAATATTATGATTTGGGTTTTGTTTATATTGAAATTGGAATTGGATCATGTTTATATATGCGTGTGTGCGTGCGTTTGTGTGTGCGTGTGTGCGTGTGTGCATGTGTTTGTGTGTGCGTGTGTTTGTTTGTGCGTGTGTTTGTTTGTGCGTGTGTGCGTGTGCGCTCATGCTTATGTGCGTTTGAGAAGAATGAATTGTAAGAATATAGCTAAATCATTTCCACTTCAATCAAACAGGAAAAGGATGGATCTATGTTGAAATTAGTAAATGGAAATGGAACTGTGTTGGGTTTGTATGAATATTTAAAATTGTAAATTGGGAAAGATGATGAAATTAAGAAGAAATGACAACCTTAATAGAATTTAAATTATAAAAAAATAAAAGAAAACAATTATTGAGGTGTAAAATAATTTAAAAGAAATAGATCTGGAAGTTATAACAAAAATGAACAAAGATAGTGATTGTCAATGCCATAAACACATTAAAAACATGAGAAAAATGTAAGGAGGAGAAAAGATAGAGAAAAGAAAAATGAAAGAAAGAGAAAAGAAAAAGAAAAGTAAAGAAGAATAAAGAAAAAGAAAAGGAAATAAAAATAAACAACACTCGACAATATTAGGGCCAACACAAATGATTGTGATTGTGACTACTTTATTGTTTATGCTATTAGGACATTGTATAATGCAAATATGTGGAATGTGGATTAATACCACAGTATGGAAAATGTTCGGAACGGTATATTCATATGTGTAGGCTAACATTTAGTTATAAATAATTAAAGGGTATATGTGACATATGGTCGTTGCCTTTCAATGGATTGTGGCAAATATGACATATGGTCGTTGCCTTTACACATGGGCCGTGTGGCTAGTATGACAAATGTTCGTTGTCTTAACAGCATCTAAGACATACGACATGTGGTCGTTACCTAGAGGATCAATGGATATATGCCACATAAGATCATTGTTTGGACGATCTCAACATTGTATACGACATACGGTCTTTATCTAGAAAATCGTAGGATGTATGCGACATACGACCATTGTTCGAGTGATCTCAGTGTTTGTATATGCGACATATGATCATTGCCTCTAACGGGTAGGGAATATTGATTTCTATGTAGAGACCCCTACTTAGTATGTATACCACAGACAATTAATAATATTGTAGAATGGTTTGAACTGACAAGTTATAAAGTGTTAAATAATTAAATAGGAAACCTAAAATGATAAAGGTAAGATTAGCCCTCGATGATATCTTACAAATATGATAATGTCATATGGTTAGAAATATTTTCTCACTCACTAGGCTTACGCCTGATCCCCTATATATTCATTTTTCCTATATATGACAGGTAGGTAGGAAACAGAGGATGTGGGGTCAAATGGAGCAACGGAGACACGAGACTTTCCTAGTTATCTACTTTTATGTTATTTCACTACTCGGTATTTATTCATGTAGAACCATATATATTATAAAGTATTGGCTTGAAACTTGTGTCAGAAGATTTTGGTTATTTTAGGAAATGACTTCAAATATTTATTTCTATATGTTCTATTATACTTTATTCATTTTGCTGTGAGTTTAGAAAGTGTTATGGATAACCCTATGCATTGTTATTTCTACATTTTATCATAACGATCCACTTTTAATGGTTCTTAGGATTTGGGCATCGATTTAGATGTAGAATTAGAGGGAAATGAAAGGTGGGTCATTACAACGCACAAATAAAGAAAAGTCCATGTGGTCCTCAACGGACGTTGGAAAGAAACAACGGTCCAACATGCAAAAAAACTCTCAACAATCGAGGGGCTTAGCCAGTGGTCGACTCCCTAACAATGTCACTCGGTCGTGTTCCACCTCATCCGCCCATACCTTCTAAAGTTCCCTTGTCTCAGCATAGCTGGCTTTAGACATGGACACCCAACCGCCCTTTCAAAAAGAAGCTACAACTATGTGGTTTCTCTGAAAAGACTGACTGATAAGACATTTTTCACCAGATAAAAGCGGCACTACAATATCCTTGTACTTTTCTGTCATCTTGACAAAGCATTGCATAACCACTCCCTGGTCCCACACTACCTGCTTCTCGCCAATGCTAATTTTATCTGTTCCATCTAAAGTATAAGCATTGACATGTGGCTTGGCATGACTATGAACTTGACCAATATGGGGCAACTTGCTCGCGACGTAAATGACCTCAGGGCCAAGATGGATGCTTAAACTGTAAACTTTGGCCCGGTAGTCCTACCAGCCACTACACGGAAAACTGTTTTTAATTGCACTTCTTCAGAATTTCAAAGGTAAGTGCAACTATTATTATTTTACACTTTATTTTTCGACGCAACCAAAATTTCCCGCCTTCTCGCCAATGCTAAAACACTTTTTCCATTTTAGAACTCTTCCTTTTTCCTCTTTACTTATGCAAAACTTGCCAAGCCTAATATCATTTCCTCCATCATCATCATCGTTGTAACGAATGCCTTTTCGACCCCTGATTGATGAACATATAATAATCTATGAGATTTTGTTTCCCCTACTCGTTTTCTTTTTATTTTACCCTAACAATCCGTCTTTCCAACACTTGAATGCTCAGCATTTTAATCCTACCATGGATGTATTAAGCGCCAACTTATTGGTTGAAAGGGCAAGTCATTATAATCGTGCCGCTCCTCTCTGTCATTATAACCCTCTCGCCGTAGTCGATCATCTCCTCCTTCAATCTGCTGCTTGCCTGCGTCCATTTTACAAGCCCTAAATCAGCACAACTTTACATACATAGTTTTTTATTCAATATGGATTTTATACGGTGCTATAGGGATTTCTGCACAAATCCTAAATCTCCACTTGTCTGCATTAATTTTACAAATCTTAGATCGCGCTCATCTATGTAAATTTTCTAAACCCTAAATTACTACTTCTCTTGGTCAATTTGATATATGTGAAATATTAATACTCAATTATAATAAATTGGCAGCACAAATGTTTCGATTCACCATTGTGGTTTTTAGGTTTGTGAATGGAGTAGGTTAATTTATGTAGTGTTCAAGTATTATTTTGTTTAGTTTGATTTATCATTAGTTTTTATACATATATATTGGACATTGACTGCATTTACTTTTAGTTTTCTAATATGTATTTTAATTGATTGGTTAATTCAAGAGTTGATAGGAAAGGTGGAAACGATCATAAGCCTACAACTCCAAGGTCTAAACATTTTGCTAATAAACAGGGAAGGCGAAGTAAAATTGATGATAGGCAAGTGTGAAACTCATATCAATACAACAGTATATTCATGTCTTCATTTGATTATGATAAGCATTTTGTGACTCTTATGAATGTCTATATGATAAATGTAGGTTTCAAATGCTCAGAGATATCACACCAAACAGTGATCAGAAGAGGGATGAAAGCATTAGTTATAAGAAATTAGTCCATTCCTAAGTTGCTTCATCCTATTGCAAAGTAAATTAGTCAACACTTTGTACAACACATTACACAATGCAATAGGTTTTAAAATCAAATAATGTGTTAGGATTATGCACTTTAGGAACAAGATAGAGAAAGGTATGATTTATTTTGATTATTTTCCTAGAGCATGTAATATCCATAATAGCTTCAAGTAGATCCATGCTTATTAAATTCCAATACTATTTATAAAACTAAAAAGTAATGCCATAAGGACCAGGGTTGCTATTTCTTCCCTAGAAAAAGGCTTGGTTGATGATTTTTGAGCATAAGGAGCTAAATTTTTTGGCATGTGAAATGTGGAAAATTATGATCTATAGAAGGACCATTAAATTAATCAGTATAGAAAGAGACTGGTTCCCTTGCCATGTTATCAGGAGTTTGGGCAATGTTCCCATGTTCATCAAGTAAATACTTGAATCTGACATTTGACTTAGGCTTTGACATATAAGAATGAAAGTATTTTTTGGTTTTATCGCCTTTTGTAAGCAATCTAAATTTGACTAGCTGTTAATTATGAGTGGCCTGATTTTGTGCATATCTCTAAGAAGATTAATACATTACTTATACTGCTCAGTTAAATGAGTATTTTCAGGATGGTTCACAATCTTCTTATATAATTCATTGCATCTCTGTCTCTAGTAGAACTGTATAACTGATCGAAATCAACAAAATACTTGTTCCATTTTGTGCTACTTTGATTGACTTTAGCTTTTGCAAGAAAAAAAAGTGGGTTGCCATTAACTTGAATATGCCAGCTCTGATGCACAACTTCATTGTATCCATGCAAATTTGTCCAGGCATTACTGAATCTCATAGGTAGGATTTTTTTCTAGAATAACATGTGGTAAGTTTGAAAATAAGTTTTTGTGCTCCATTAATTATTATAAATTAAAATCATATGGTTTTACATATCTCTAATTTGCTAAAATGTTATAGGTTATGGAGTACATTCGACTCTTGTAGGACAAAGTTGAAAAATATGAACCATCGTGCTCTGGTCGGATGGAAGAAACCAAGAAATTAACACAATGAGTAATTTCTTATCTCTAAAACTTTTGATGTTAGGGTGAAACAGAAGTTTTTTTTTTTTTTTCTTCACTTTGTTTCGTTTTTTTATACATTTTCCTTTTTTACGGAGATGTAAAATTATTTGTTAGATGTTGTGTATTTTGAAATAGCAGCAAAGCTTACAGAAAGATTTTGCATTTAATTTCATATGTTTCACAAATATTGACATTGAGGACATTAATTCTTGATTAAATATAAAATTGGTAATAACTTTAACAAATAATTTTTTTTTGGCTTTGATGTCGATTCTCTTGTATAAAGTCCTAACTTTGATTTTCCAAATTTCACTTAAAATATGAAATTGCCATTCTGATTGATTCTTCCTCTATTTTATAACAAAAAAAGTACATTTAGAATCATACTGCACCCATTCTTATAGTATTAGTAAATATTTTTTATGCAAAATACAATATTTATGTTTATAATCAAAACAAACATAAGACATTAAGGATGAACTACACTTTCAAACATAAAACTTAAATCATTCTTTGGTTTAACATGTGTATGCAAGCATCAAAGTTATAATACAATATGCCAACTAAATATTTTTGTTCAGGTATAATACAACTGAATACTTGGTTTTGTATTCTAACAGACTAATAATCATGTTCCTAATGCTGTTATTGCTAACCATTCTGAGATCAGAATAAACAATTATGCTCTAAGAAGCAAATACTCTTCAAAAAACAAAACAAATCATATTGAAGCAGATTTAAATGAGAATCATATTGCTCCTTCAAAGATGGCAACTTCTACTCTAATTTATTTACAATTGAATCAAATTTCTATCAAAAGGGGAACTTTTGTTATACGGCATAGGTCGATATCTGAAATAGAGAACATGGCTTCTAAATTGCATGGGCAGTGGCTGAAGCCAAATGATTACAGGGAAAGTAGCAATATGCTGAATATTGAGCATGAAGACCTTGTAATTGATGAAGGCACAATTAGTGTATCAACTGCTTATTCTCAAAAGTAAGTTTTTTTACTAATGAATACTTTTTATGTTGTACTGCTAAATGGTTATGGTTTCTAGTTTATGAAGACTTGTAAATTAACTATCAATAAAAGTTATCCTTGAAGAGAAGAACTTTACATCAGTTTTAGACTTGAAAATAAATATGCATACTTCACCAGCATGACCAATATAAAATACATATGGATGCATATCCAAACATAGACACCTGCTAAACTGTATATTTGTTGAGCAAATCATATATGTGTAAACATATATAGAGACACCTACATAATTCAGTGCTTAATCGGTATATTTTGGATTAAGAACATAAGATTATCACATTGATGATCGGCTGAAGTATTATGTCTAACAATAAAAATAGAGCAATCTAGCTTTTAACATGTAAATTGCAGCAAAATGTACATAAACTTAAGTTAAATGAATCATGAAGGCATGTAATTCACAAGGAACTACAATGCTGAACTGATTTGAAATTTATGGTGGATTGGTAATGCATAAAAAGTGCTAGGGTTCTGAATTGGTTGGCTATGCATGAGTGTACTGCGATGTTTCATAGGTTCTCGATGATGTATCATTGACTGGATAAAGTCTGAATTATAGGTCTGAAGAAATGTACTTGCAGAATGTCGATCGAAGCATATAAAAAATCTAAAAATTGGCAACTTAACTAAAGCTAAATGACATGATGAATATATGAAGCATTCTAAAACTGAATGGTTGGATCTATCTTTTGAGCGCAAATGAGAGGTTAGTGACTGCAGAAATAGGGTGTTTGATGAGCGTGTTCTGGTGCATGCTACCTACGGCTTTGGTTTTTCTCCCAAAAGCTGTTATGAAGCGGTATGGGTAAAAAGTAGCTAAATGATTGTGGTTGTCACTTGAATACACTTAAAGAAGTAGTAGAACTACTCAAATGCCCTAGAAAAAATAATTCTAATGCTGTTGAGAATTGAGTGTGGACATGTGAATAAAGTGTGCACATATGGTGGAAGGTGCCGGCATACCAAGCGAAGCAGATGGGGCTGAAGTGAAGTTGGTTTAGCAAGAACAGAGACTGGGATAGAGCAGGGATAGGGCTGATGCAGGCACGCCGGGAATGAAATATTGATGAACTATGAAGTACTTTAACCAGCTACTGTTGCTGAATGTAATGTGTTGTAAACTCTGAAGCACTTGTGTATAGAACAGAAAGGTGAAAGACTGATCGTAGAAGAAATGTTGTTTGAGTGTGGCATAGGCTACTGATATGCAGTCGGTGAAAATATCTTGCAGGCTGCCACAAGCACCTGAAAGTTCTAGCATAGATATGTCACAAGAGAACTTATTAGTTAACATTCATTTAGGAAAGCGGACAGCAAAGGCAACTGCTATAACCATTTTACCGAGCTCTAAGGTATGCAAATAATCATTATTATCAACATATCATAAAATTTGTGGAGAAAGTCAGGGTTTTAGTACCCAATCCACCTACAGGTAATCATTCACCATATGTATTTATACCATGTTTGAAACACTTCCACTAGATTAACGGCAAGCAAATAATTGTTAAAGTCTTATAGTTAAGCTACTTTTAACCTAATCCAACCTTTCTTTTTATTAAAATTCAAGTCAGAAATAAAATCCCTAAGTACTATGGTTTGCAAAATTATTCAACCGAGACTATATAATAAACGAATGCAATAACTAGGATCAAATACTGGTAAACTTCAATCTCACATTATTTTGTTTATTAATCATACAAATTTTATGGTTAATATCAAAGTGCTATTGTTTAATAATTGAGATTACCTTTTAAATACCATGGTCATGCTAAATATTCTTCTGTGTTTCTCTTTTCAATCGTCTATATACTCTTCCAAATTTTAATATGCATTAACTCTATCGCACTTTTACCCCATGGTCATGCATGCGTTTCATGCACCAATATAATATATTGGATCGCTTCTATGGGCATTTTTCTCTCCATTTTTCTTCTTATCTTTTATAGGTATGTAGCATTGGAAGATTTTGAAATTGTATAAAGTGTTGCTAAAATGCCCTTGAAGTTGATGAATGACATACAATGCATCGTATGGGCTGGGCATGGTGTATCTTCGACAGGAGAAATTTGAATTTGTGGAGCATCAATTTAGGAGAGTTTTTCAAATTAATCAGTGCTCTTCTATTATCATTTGTTATCTTAGAATGGCACTGCATCAATTTCTGATAAATGTTTAATGCTACAAAGTTGATTTAGTTCATCATTTTTACCATTATTATTTCCTTTTCGTTTTAAATTATGTTAAACCCAGATAGTAGTTCAATCATAGACATTAATATCATGATATTTTATATGATTTTAAAAACCAATCCATATACTTAGGAGACACTAAACCTTCACTATTACAATATGCTGGTTTGTTTACTGAATGATTTGAAACATCTAAGGAAATCGGGACTAGGACATACTAAATATAATTGTCCAATTTTCTTACATCTTTCTTCATATCCTTGATGGAGGAATGATGATGCATTAGAGATGGTGAAAGATCAGTTTGAGATCTATGTTGTGCAGAAATTCTTGGAGACATGCAATGATAAGCAGCATCAACTAATTCTTTTTGGTACACGGCTCCAATCATCATATATATTAAAACATTTTGTTAGTTGTGTAAACTTGTCTATGAATATTGAAAGATTTTATGTAAACTTACATACTTTGTAATAACTTTTGTGTCGAAATGGTTATTTGTGTTGTTTTTTGTTATGCAATTAATGTGTTTTATTAGTTGTTGGAGTATTGTGACTATTTGATCGATTTTTTTGAATATCAAAATCTATTACTTGCTAACGTATAATTTATGCAAACAACTAGAAACTGGATAATCAACTATTATGGTAAAGAGGCGTTTAAAAAATATAGCAACATAATCAACAAATTTTGGTAGCGTTTAATAAATGCAATAGTAAGGTTAGGGTATTTAGTTGCATTTTCTATAACAGCGTTTCTGAAAAGGCTATTATAATATTTTGTAGTAGCGTCAACAGTACTTTTTAGTAGCATTTATAAAGCGCTACAACAATGAAAATTGGTTGCATTTGTTGAACATTGCAATATGTTGCTTTTCGGTAGCGTTATGAAAACGCAATAGAAAGTCCTGAACTATTGGTTACATGATAAGGCGTTCCCTAAAACCCGACTATAAGTTATGGTAGCAATTTTTGTGCGCTACTAAATCCTTTTTTGGTGTAGTGAGCTAATGGTTGGACCCTCACCAGTCCTCTGCGCCTAGCACATACAACATAACGAATAACGCCCGTGAGGGGGCCATGTTGAAGACTCCCGTTGGAGGTGCTCATGTCCAACACAAGGCTGGTCGGTAGTGGGTGAAATAGGTAGATTTTTTTTTCTGTTTTGGATCATCTTGCACCAATGAAGTCTAATGGGTTATATTTAATCCAATCTAATTAATTTAAATAAAATCCAATTTTATTTAAGTTTCTGATTTTTCTTTTAATTAATGAATTTGATTAAAAATGTTTTTATATAATGTAAATATACTCATATGTGTATAGTGTACATGTGCAACATAGCATAGGGTGTATATGGTCAAGTTTATACATAAGTAGATATTGAGATTTATATCTACTATGTATATACTTCGCACACTATATATATATATATATATATATATATATATATCATTTTCCATAGTTTTTTTTGCATAGCGACGAGGTTAACTGGACCCCTACCAGTTTATTAATACACCCAAAGAGTTACACAGATACAAGAGGAAACTAGAAAGGAAAACGGAGGAAACAAGGTGTACCAATCACGAGAGAGTACAAAACACAACACAGAGAAAAAAGCTATATAGAAAGGTTTGATTCAATCCTAGATGAAAGCATTTAAAATGCCATGATCAAAAGCAAACTGCAAGTGACGTAGACCGGTATGAATATCATGCACAAGGTATGCAGCTAGTTGCACGTCAGATTTGGCTTTCACCATTTGAAATACTCTTATATTCCTTTCTAACCATACAACTCGCATGAACTTTTTCATAACCTAGATTACCAGTCTCGAGTAAACATTGGACACAGCAGTAATTTTGTGAATTCTTTCCCATTCTACTCCATGATCTCTAGCAACGTCGTTCCTACCAATATTTGACATGACCATTTTCCACAGTCAATGGATGGGTAGGCAGGTGAAAAACAGATGAGCAGTAGTCTCTGGCTGACCGCAAAACACAAAACGCTCATCCATAAGCATCCCTCTACTCAGAAGCTTATATTAGTGAAAATAACATTCTTTATCGTTTTCTAGAAGAATAAATTTTCTTTTTCTGAGCTATCATTACTCCAAGACCTTCTATACCATCTGCAATTAGCAGCAGCTTCGAAATTCATCAGGGTGGAGTAGAAATTCCCAATAGCGAAAGCTCCTCACAAATTCTTCCAAATGATGCCAGAAAACTGCCGAGCTAAGAAGTTGAAGCTTTGAAGAGAGTTCCATAGCGGTTTAATTCTGGCATTAGAGTTGTATGGGAGTATAATATGATTGTGATGTAATAAATCATTAACTCTAGAGTTAACATGTATGCCAGATTGAGCAATTTCCGGATGGCTCAAGAGGTTACTAAGGATGCAACCAAAATCAGATCAGGGATCATCCCAAAAACTGACGTTAGAAGTATTTGTAATAGAGTATTTAATACAAGGCAATACTACATCCCTGAGCTTAAAAATATTCGTCCAAGTCCAACTAGAGTTTTGAGGAATCTGCATCTTCCAAAATTGTTTGCCACAAGTAACATGTTTCTTCGACCATTTAACCCAAATACTATCAGAATCATTCAGGCAGTTATCTAGCTGTTTGATGAGAGCAGCCTTGTTCCATTGAGTTAGGTTACAAATGCCAAGCCCACCCTTCTTTATAGGTTTTTCAATAGAGTCAAAAGAAATCGGAGCTAAATATTTTCCATGTGTTGAACCATTCCAAAAAAATCTCATCATTGCAGTTTTAATCATCTTGACAAGTTTTTGAGGCAAGACAAAAGTTCTAGCCCAGTACACACTGATTGAAGAAATGACTGATTTGATAAGAGTTAGTCGACCTGCCCGACTAAGAAATCTACACGTCCAACTTTCAAGTCTTTGCATTATTTTTTCATATAGCGAAAGGCATTGATGTGCAGTGATCCTAGAAGTAGCTAAGGGGATACCAAGATAGGATATTGTCTCAGCACTTGGTTGAAGGCCAGTGGTAGAAAGGATGCTGTTGTAGAGTGTCTGATCAACTCCGGCCATCATAATGTCAGATTTAGCAAGATTAATTTTGAGACCAATCATACTGAAGAATAGATTAAGGGAATTGAGAATGGCGCTAACAATGCCAAGGTCAGGTTTGCAGAATATAATCAGGTCATCAGCAAACATAAGCGAGATGACTAGTGGCTCTTTACATCTAGGGTGAAGCTGATATAATCCATGTTTAACAAGATCATTCAAAATATGAGTAAGCAGCTCCATGGCAATTATGAATATATAAGATGACATCAGGTCCCCCTGCCTGATGCGTTGTTTACTACTGAAAAAACCAACAGAGGCACCATTGATAACTATGGAGAATTTGGCAGTCGAAATGCACGCATAAATCCATGCAATAAAATGTTTAGGAAAATTCATGTATACCATTATCCTGACTATGGAGTCCCACTGTAAAGAGTTGAAAGCCTTTTTGATATCAAGCTTTAGCATGGCACGTGGTGATATATGTTTATGTTTGTAACCATGAAGAAGTTCATGGGATAGGAGAACATTGTCGAGAATGCTGCGGTCATGCAAGAAAGCAGCTTGATTATGCGAGATTATATTAGGAAGCACCAACTTCATTATGTTTGCAATGACTTTGGAAATGCATTTGTAAATGGAGTTACAGCAGGCAATAGGACGAAAGGAATGAACATTGTCAGCATTCTCAATCTTCGGAATGAGGGCTATATTAGTATTATTGAAAGAGTTTTGCATTGTCACATTTTTAAAAAAGATTTTCACTGCGAGGATCACATCAGCTTCAATATAGGACCAACATGATGTGAAGAAATACGCATTGAAATCGCCAAGGATGCCACTAGAGTTCTTATTTAAAGAGAACATAGCTGCTTTAATTTCATCACTAGATACTTCCATGCACAGGCTATTATAGTCATGCATGCAAAGTTTGGGGAGAATGGATGGGTCAATGGTATCGATTACAGGAGAGAAGTTAGTTGCATTACCGAATAAATCACTAAAGTACTATATAAAAGCTTTGTCAATTTCCTTTGGGTCGGTATGATTTTGGCCACTGTGGTCACTGACCGATAGGATGTTTTCTTTTGTATGCTTGGCCTTAAGAGTAGCATGGAAGAAAGAAGAATTCTGGTCGCCTTCCTCTTCCCAACGCAGTCTACTTTTCTGCTTGATCACTTCAAGTTCCAATGCTATGGCAACATTGTATTCCATAGAGATGCTAGTTTCAAAGGGAGCAAGATTGACATCAGTAGGGTTCGCCTGCATCCTACTTTGCATCTCATCAAGCTGCTTCCGAAGGAGATCAGAATGTTTTGATCCATTGCCAAATTTGATTTTGGACCAAGATCGAAGCACATCCTTAGTGGCTCTCAGTTTTCTGCAAAATATACATAGGGTTACCGTAATAATTTTTAAACCAAATATTCTTAACAATCTCATGAAAATCAGGTTCTTTCACCCCAAGAGTTAAAAAATTTAAAACTTGCTTTCCCTTTCATGACAGAGCTACCCAAAGAAATGATTTGAGGAGAGTGGTCTGAAAGGACAGGATTGGGTTTGTAGTTGAGAATTGAAGGCCATTTAGTAAGGGTAGTTTGATTGGAAAAGGCATAATCAATTTTGGAGTGTGTGCGGCATCCATGCCTTCTCTTGTTATTCCAAGTGTAATATGAACTAGAGCATCAGATTTCAATCAAGTTAGATTTATGGATTGTATGTTAAGGGGTCTGACTTCATTGAGAGAGAGAGAGGATTGCCTCCAATAAGATCAAACAAGGCATGACAGCAGTTGAAATCTCCACACACTATCCAAGGATGAGTTTCTTGACGAAGAAATGGAAGGGTGTAGAAAAGGGAAGACCTGGCGTTGTTAGAGTTATCAGCATAAATTATGGTTAGGTAGAAAGATGAAGAGGTATAAGGTTGAAGAACATGGAAATGGAGCATTTGATGAGTAGAGGAGATAGGAGTAATAGAGTGAAGAGAAGGATCATAGATGATCAAGATTCTACCATAGCTAGCTTGTTCAAGGTTGTGTAAAAGATTCCAGGAGGGGTTGATAATTTTTGCAGCACGAAGGGTGAGGGATTGGTTAAGTTTTGTTTCGAGTAAAGCAAGGAGGCAGAGATTGTGTTGTTTTATTTAAAGTTTACATTGGTCAAGCTTGGTATCGCTATGGGCACCCCTCAAATTCCATACACAATTCCATACACAAAAATTATATGTCATTGGGTGATTTTTGAGGGGTTTGAGATGCTTTTTGACTTGCTCCTCGTACAAGAGCCATTGAACGACATATAACCAGGAACAATAGAAGTGAGAGGGGAGTTAGAGAAGTGTTCTCCATATTCTGGAGGTTGAAGAGGGCGGTGCTGTTTAAAAGATTGATAGTGGTCGAAGGAGAGTTGGGTGAGTGGAGAGGGAGATTGGTTAAGTTAATAGGTGTGGAGGAGGTTGGAAGAGAAGTGGGTGGTGGTTTCCAAGCATTGGGAGGAGGAATGTGGTCATAAAAATGAAGAGAGGGGGCTGGAGTGGTGGGTTGGCAATTTTGGTCAGAGGCATGGTGAGAAGGAGTTAAGCAGTTCAAGTCTTGATTAGTGTTCGGGGAAACATTATCATGAACGGTAGTTGTGGCGTTTTGGGAGAGATTATGTATTGTGTTCTGTTCAGCTGTTGAGTTCAGGAGGCATGTAGTTGGACGTGCATGTTGTGGTGCACAAGAGTGTGCATGTTCATGAACAGTATTGTCTTCCAATTGTTTATGTATTATATTATCTTCACGAACTGGAGAGTCTAACAAACTCACATGCACTGGAAGGTGGTTTTTCATGTGTCCAACAGAATGTTGCTCAATATCATCACTCGAAAGTGTAGTAACAACTTCCTCACTAACATTGACAATGTCACTAACAATATCAGAGGTCTTGCTCGCAGCAATGATACACTGTGCATTTTCATTGTTTGAAAAATGCATAAACAAACTTTCAGTATTTACATTATTCATTCCAACTTCATCAGTACTCTTGATTACATGTCCATCCTCATCATCATTATCTAATACACCAAAACGATTACTAGTTTGAAAAGCACATGGTAGAATTCCTTCCTGAGAGTTATTAATGGTAACGGTGTTAAGAATTTCACCTTCCTCAAATTCCTTGAACTGTTTGCAATTTTTCTTTTGTGTTTTTGCTGTTATCAATGGCAATACCGATATGGTCCTCCTTTTTATCATCCATTTTTTTCTTCTTTTTGTTAATTTTATGCCAAATTTGAAGAGGTCTACTCTTGTGTACTTGCATACTCTTTTTCATTTTTTTACTCATCACTGCAACATTCACTCCAAGCTTCATACCATCAGGTACAGTAGGGGCATTTTGAAAATCATCAACCAAACCTTTGTCAGGTTTAACTTCAATGAGGCATTTAGCGAACTCGGGTCTGTCAATCTTCTCCGTCATTTCATCCATACATAATAGTTTTCCAAGTCTACATGCCAGCCAGTTCACTCCAAGGTGGGACCATGCAAATAGAGGAATATTACATAATTGAACTCATACCGGAACTGATGGTATGCTCCCACATACGTTGCTAATGGATGGGTCATACAGTTTTATAATGAAAAGTTTGTTTTTCATGATAATGGGGTCTCCTTGCAAGATTTTTTGTCTGTCTTCAGGGCGGGACAGAGAGAAAGAAATAACACGTATTGAGCCTTTCGAGTTCCAAATAGATTTCAGTTTCTGCAGAATAGTAGTGTACGAAAGGGGTTTGTCGAGGAAGAAACCGACTAAGGAGTCACACCACACAAGGGAGCCAGCATGAATAATGTCAGGAGGAGGCAGTAGAGCATCACCATTGAAAGAAGGAGTCAGATCAACCGAGATGTACTTTCCAGCATTGCGAGGTTTGTACTTGAATAAAGAAGTCCATTCGGGTTGATTGACGTGAGATGAAGAAGAGGAAGAAATAAAGGCAGTGTTTGAAGGAAGATCGAGGAGAGGCGGAAGTGACGATGGGGGAATACGAGCAGAAGGTGGGTCTGGAGGAGTAGGTGGAAGGGAGGGACGATGCGATAGTATGGATGAGGGGAAAGGAGGGTTGTTCGAGGTAGCAGGAGGAGGCGATGTGATGTTGGTGCTACAAGGTACGAGTATGGAAGACACGACCATGAAAGGAAAGTTCTTTTAATTTTCCATAGTTAATATTATATATATGTTTATATGTATGTATATTATTTATAAATTATTCGAAAATATTTTACATTGTATAAAATATTATTTTGAAAATATTAAATAAATTTTTACCAAGTCTATATTTGAATTTGAAAATAAGTATATCGTTTGACTCTATAGTTAAAATTCAAATTTAAAAGTAGATATGAAATTCAAATTCAAAATCCGCTAAATATCTTAAAATTTGATATTGTATTACTTTATGAAATAAAAATAATATATATATAACCTTAAAAATAATTTTTAGATTATTAAATGATATATGTATTAATTTAAAACATTTGATACAATTAAATTTTATAAAATTAAAACATATGCGTATAAAATATAATTCGATCGAATCTTTTTTATTTATTAATTTTAAAATTGCCAAAAGCATTTTTATATTAAATTTAACTGTATATATTTATTTAAATTTGAAAGTAATCATTTTTATATATTTTTTGGGAAGTACGGGGTTTTGGATAGGTCCCTTACCTCTTTATTAAAAACAAAGACAACAAGAAAAGAAGGAATACAGGAAACTACAAAGGTCAATAGAACAACGGGAACATTAAAAAGAATAGCTAAACCATTTATCAAATAAAGATCTATCATTGGAGGTGATAACTAGGTTAGAGCCCCATGACGTTATCTTTTCCTTGTCTTTTTAGCATATTCCAAGATAATAAGTCTAACATTTTTCTCTACCTTATCAAACAATCTATTGTTTCGTTCTCTCCATGTTTCCATTATGAAAACTTTGAGGGATAAAAGCAGCACATTGTGCTATACTTACTGTAATGACCCTAAAAGAAAGAAAAAAATGAAAGTTACATTTATTTTAAGAATTTCTGAAATTATAAAATATATAATGCATTAAAACAGAAAAAAAAGCTTGTTAATAAATAAAATGTGCATAGGAGCTTCTGTTTGATAAAATGCAAGGAGTTAAGGTGATTAAAAAATTGGGACTCAAAACAAATATAGTTCCATGTCCAAAGAATTATATAAATACATATATTTAATATATGAGGTGTTTTCTGTTTTATTTAAAGACAGAATAAAATGAAGTTTAATATAAGGTTTAAATGTCTTATATATTTATGCTAGAAATAATTAGCATGATATATGTGATTTTTTTTAACACATAAAGGTGTATGAGGAATTGCTGTTTTACCTAAAGGCAGAATAAAAAAAAATATAGGATCAAATATGAATTTTTATATCTTATATTTATTTCAAGCAAATAACATAGTGTGAATGATTTTTACATCACATGATTATGTATGATAGTATGCATGATTGAATGGAAATGATAGTTAGGTAGAAAACACAAGGGGGATTGCAGTTTCTTTAAACCTAGAAGAAATAGGAATAAACAAGGGGTCACATGCATATGGCATGAGTAAAATAGAGTCATGAAAATGGCATGAAGTGTTTAAAATGCTTGATTCCTGAAATAACCAATTGAGGTAACCAGAAGTGTGCATTCCCAATTAAGGACCACACAGGGAAATGATTTGTGCATGAATATCTAAGGGCATCAAGGGAATTACCCATTTTTCTTAAACCCTAGAATGGTTTTATAATACCTGCACATAACCATATCCACCATTCTCTCGGGATCAAAACAAAAATAAAAATAGGAGAAACATTAGCTTGAAACTTTGGAGGATTTGCTGTTCAGGGGATTAAGGCAGTAAAAAGAGAACACTATGTGAGTATTTATCCCTTTGTATGCAATGGCATTAAGTCCTCTGGTAGGCAGCCTAAAATGTTATAAATCATTTAGAATCTCTGAAATGATTTGTTATGGATGAGATGGATGTTTGTTTGTGCATTTTTGTTTGGGGTTTTAATCTGTATGTGGGTTTTCAAAGTTAAAATGGTTTGAGCATTTTTGTTCTATTTTATTATTATGAAGTATGGATCTAAATTTTTTAGGAAATAGGCAGCAAGACAGCGATCTAGCTCATGTTTGTTTCTTAGATAATGAAGCATGAAACTAAATATTCATATCATAAGTCAGAGGAGAATTTCTGGGTTTTTTCGGAGTGATTTCCTTAATAAAACCCTTATTCATATATTCACAATAATATAGGAGAAAGATAGTAGGATCATGATGCTTAAATTATTTTTATGAAAAACCATAGGTATGTTGGGGTATTTTCTGTAATAAGGAAAAATAAATGTAGAACATGGGGTTGAACCAGAAAGTATACAAGTAGATAAGTCTTTCTGAAACATGAATGAATTAGGAGATTTTATGATTGAATTCATAAATGGAAGCTCAATAAAATAAGCAGAAACTGGAGGGGGATTTATTAAAGAAAAATTAAATTGGTCATTTGGGAGTTAGTCAATGATCTGCTTGCTTCAGGTGGGAGTAAGTATATGCATGGTTCAGTTGCACCCTGAGGCCTTTGTGTGTTGGAATAAATTAAATAACCTGGGAGTTTCCTTCACAATGCATACATGGTGTTCATTTGACAGGGAGTTAAAGACCATAAAATAAATGGAGAATGGGGTTTAAAAATCTGGATTATAAATATCCAGATATGGAGTTAAATCAATCAAGTTTAAATATTGTGCTTTGATTAATTGCTGGGTGAAATTGGGAGTATAAAATCTGAGTTTACTTATTCAGAAATGGAGAAAAATGAATCAAGAAATATATATTTATTTATTTTGATTGTTTGCTGGGTATTGTTTGAATGAATGAATGTGTCTTTGTATCACTTGGTATTAACCAATAATATGCTAAGTATGAAATCTGCTAAATTAGGAAGACATTGCAAGTTCACCAAAAATTATGAATATGTGTATAAATTTGATAAATGCTCATACCAGTGAAAACTGACCCTTTTGGTTGCCCTTGCAATCATCTGGGTGTCTCATTAAAATTGGGGCAGCTCAGTGAATTGCTTGCAGGAAATTGAAGTTGGCTTGATGGATGAAGAAGGCATTAGCTGCTAGTATAAACAAAAGAAACCAGTTTTAAATTTGTAGTTGTTTTGTAATGAATTTATTAGTCAGATTTCATGTTGTAGATGAAGTTAATTGTAGGGAGTTTTCTAAGTATTTGGATTAAAATATGTACTTAAGTAAACCTGTTTTGAATGACTATTGATGATGTTTGGTTAACTACTGATTTTATGAATGTTTGATTTGGAGAAACAAGGGGATGGACATATCATATAAATATGATATGTGTATGTGATAATCTCTGATTTTTATTGCCTGAATTTATATTATGATTTATGAAAATTAAAGAGCTAAGGTGGTTGATTTAAAAATGAGCTCACAAGATTTGAGTAGGGGTATTCAAGAGAAATGAATTTATGCATGGCAGGTAAGTGATACAGGCTTGTGCATGAATTCTGGAGTAAGAATCAATTAACATGCATATGTGTATTTGATTTCTAAAAAAAAAAATTATGAAAGAAATAAACCTAGAAGTAATTGTATTTTTGGTTAATGGATTGAATGTATATGGATGCATTTCCAGGAATTTAAATTAGGCAGAAACATGCTTGTGTTAGGAATAGATCTTTGTAGAAGTTTGTTAATATGAGGAATATGAGTTTGCAAGTGGTAAAAGAGGGACTATGGCCGGCCTAGATGGCCATGGGTCAAACTCTTGTAGCCTGGAACCATTTTATTTCAACTCATGAAGTGTAAGTGTTTCCAGACCAAAAAAAACAAACTCCAAGCAACACTCAAATGACCCCAAGTATTTTCAATAAAACACCAAGTACTCAAGTCTGCACCATGTTAAACTTAAAAGTGCAGCATGGCTTTAATTGTTCAACCTGAAATGGTAAATAGGAATTAGTTCCAATGTTCATGCCTGCAAGTATAATTTTTGAAGTGATTTCATACAAGTACTTGATAACTATCATAAGAACAATTAAATGCCATTTTAGTGTAAATAGACTTAGTTAGGCAGAAAGTCTAGAAACCATGGAAAAACGCACTGTGCATTGCAATATTATACATATAAGTATTAAAATTGCTAAAAATCTATCTCTTACAGTAGAACAAAATTAGGGAAGAAATAAATGGTTATGTTGACAACATATATGGTATTTTGTTGCCTGTTTGATTCAAATTCTCTTTGCAAATTTGTTAGCTCTGAAAGGCAAAGGGAAACAATTATATATCATCAAATATGTAATTGTCATCATATGTTTTGTGCACTGATATGATTATATTGGTAAATCCAGGGTCTTGGGAAAAATATTTGGAAATTATTTAAATATTCAAATATAGAAGAAATGGGGTTTAGTGGTGAATTCCTTTTGTATGCTTTTAAAAAAAATCTATGTGTTTTAGAGTAGGGTCACCATAGTTGGTATCAGAGCTATGTTTTAAATAACATAGTAAATATTATTGTATGCATACGGATGTTTGAATGCATTATTTGAATTATTGGTGTTGGATGCTTTTGTTTTATGTCTGAAAAAAAAATGTGTGCATGTGATACATGCACAGTGTGTACAGAAATAAAATAAACAAAGTAAAGACACCAAGAATGATGGGGGTAAACAAACTAACATAAAAATCATATTTATAGCAATATGGTAGGAACAAGACATCACACAGGTGCAGGACCATCACATGAGCCACCTGTGATAAACATGGAGGATTTTGTGAGAGCTTTGAGAGATGGAATAGCACCAAGGCATGACAACCCTCATGAGGAGCTCTCCAAACTGCTTAAGACATGCACCAATTTGGGAGGAAAGGATTTTGAAGGTACTGAAGGAGCTATGGGTGTTCAAACTTGGATAAGAACTATGGAGAGGGTCTTTGCAGATATGTAAGTCAATGACCAAAGGAAGAGACAGATAGCTTCAAGGAGGTTGAAGGGGGTTGCACTGGATTGGTGGGAGGTTGTGATAGCAGGAAGGCCAGAGAATAACATCACCTGGGATGAATTCAAAGTCATGCTTGAGGCTAGGTTTGTCCCAGCATCTGCCAAGGCCACGCTGCTAGAAGACTTTATTAGATTAAGGCAAGGAGGCATGAGTGTGAATGAGTACACTCAGAAATTTGAAGGATTGTCTAAGTATGGAATGGTGTTAATAGGGAATGAAGAAGCAAAGAATGCAAGGTACATTCAAGGCTTGAACCCTAGTCTGTCAAGGGCAATGTTGCCATATAAGGATAAAACCTTTGATCAAGTAATTGATCTAACTCTCTCATTTGAGCAACATGATGCCACCAGAGAGAAATTCAGGAACATGAAGTTCAACAAGAAGAAGGGAGGTCAGAACAAGGTGCAACCTTATGACAAGAACAAGGCAAACAAAGGAGTTAAGAAGGGGGAAGGAGCAGTAGCACCTGAAAGCAAGAAACTCACTCATTGTTTTAATTGTGGAAAAGCTGGGCATTATAGTAACCAATGCCCTGACCCTAAAATACCTAGAGGAGGCTGCTATAATTGTGGAAGGATGGGTCATCTAAAGAAGGATTGCCCAGAGACTAATAGAAGAACAGCAAGGATAGGAGCTTTGGCAGCAAACAACACTGGAAATGTTGGGCAACTTGAAGGTATAATTTTAATTCATACCCAACCAATATCAGTAATATATGACACTGGTGCCTCACATTCACTAATTTCTCTGGAAATT
Source organism: Allium fistulosum (assembly GCA_030737815.1). NCBI lineage: Eukaryota > Viridiplantae > Streptophyta > Magnoliopsida > Asparagales > Amaryllidaceae > Allium > Allium fistulosum. Next base: position 940,447,410 of record CM060908.1, on the reverse strand, counting down.
ACAAAGAAGTTAGCACTTGCTTGTGTTTCTATTGATTAACCCTTAATTGTACACAGCCCCATAGGGAGTTATTGTATGTTAGGGATGAAGTGTATGGGTCTGAAATTAATTATAGGGGGTTATGAATTTAATTCAGATCTATATACTTTAAATTATCCTGGTATTGGGGTAATTTTGGGGGTGGATTGGTTAATGAAAAACAAAGCAATTTTAAATTTAGAAAATCTTACTATTTCTTTGGAGACAAATGAAGGCAAAAGAATTACAATTCTAAGTGAAATAGCAAAGAACACATGTTTTAATAAAATCTGGAGTATTAATGAAGTTCAAAAGGAATTAAAAATAGAGGAAATTCCAGTAGCCAATGAATATATAGATGTGTTTGGAGAAGTGAGGGGAATTCCTCAAAACAGGCCAGTTGAATTCAAAATAAAATTAATGCCAGGAACTAGCCCAATCATTAAGAAGCCTTATAGAATGGGTCCAAAAGAGTTAGTGGAATTAAAACACCAACTAGAAGAGTTAGAAGAGAAGGGGTTCATAAGATCAAGCAGTTCTAGTTGGGGTTCCCCAGTGCTCTTTGTTAAGAAGCATGATGGAACAATGAGGATGTGTGTGGATTATAGGGATTTAAATAAAGTGACCATCAAGAATAAGTATCCACTACCTAGAATAGATGATTTATTTGATCAATTGCATGAAGCTAAAATATTTTCAAGGCTAGACTGTAACGACCCCAGATTTTAATTTAATTTAAATTTATAATTAAATGAATTATTGAATAAAACTGTGAAATAAATCGATAAATGGAAGCGAGTTTCCCCGATTCAAATAGTAAATATATGTATATATTGGATTTGAAATCAAAATTGTAAATAAATAATTAATGTAAATTTTATAACCGATGATAATTTGAATTTAAATAGTAATATTGTAAAGACAAAGTATAAGTCAAAAAGACAAAGCAAAAGGAATATATGTACACAAGTGAATAAATGTATATGTGTTAACTCGTATAAGGAGACACTAGTGTAAATTGGATAGGTATTCAAATATACATACAAATATCCATTAGCTTGTAAATGAAGACAACATTCTATTCATCTATGTACAAACAAAATAAAATAATGTAGATTTGTACATGCCATTATCTCTAGTACACCATCCTATATCATTTCAGTCGAAATGAAGTAAAAGAAAGAAATATAAATATGAAACCAAAGTAAACAAATAGGTATAGGCTGGCAAAGGAAGGTTTTATCTCATCACATGTACAGCTGAAGAAGTAAATAAACATATAATTTTACAAGTTAATTAATGCTAGCCCCCAAAATGTTTACTTCAGCCACCAAGAAGAAAATTATCACCTGTACAGAGCATTATAATATTACCTATTGTATTGTACAAACAATATAAAATAACCTGTACAAAATGTTATCAACCTGTAAACCTTTTGTTATATATCAAATTTCCTCTTCATTTTAGTTCGTTCAAAACATAATTAAACAAAACTGAGAAAAGGGAAAAAAAATACAGAACTGTTTCAGTTGCAACCTGGAATCAAACAAATTATCAAAATCTTGAATCATCAACAAACAAGCTATAATCTGAATGAACTAAGCAAGTTTCCAGTTTTTCAAGCATTTCAGTTTCAATGGAAATCTAAGCAATTCAAGGTTCCAGTAAAACAAGCTTTCAAAACAATTCAGTTTTTAACCTCCTCAAACCTCTGCTTCTCTGCTTCATCCATATTCAGGTGAGCAAATTTTTAAACTAGCCTTCTTTATATCTTTTACCTGTGAGTAAACTAATCATTTCAAGATCTAAGTGGAATGGAATGTTTGTTATGCTGAAGTATTTGTTCTCCAGTTTTTAGCTCTGTAAACATCATAGGATTGAACTTGTTCTTCCTGTTTTTGATTTCAGAGTGAAGTGAGTTTGAAAAAATCAAATAAACCTTCATTCAAATGTGTTTAACTGAGGATCCTTAATCAAAATAAGTTGTTTCAACTTGACTCACAGCAATAAAATAAAATAAAATTTTTGTTTTAAGCTAAAGATTGAAACACTGGACTCTGTATACTTGTTTTACAGTACAAGCAAAATCATGTGTCAAATTCAAGTATGTTAAATCATTAATTCGATTATAAAATTTGAATAAGTATGCAAAGACATGATTTTTAAGATTTATATGGTGATTTTAATTGAGCGTTTCGAGAATAGTTCACAGTTGAACAAAATGGGAATTTTCGTCAAGACCCGATGATCAATGGCGAGTTAGGGATCGAGATTAAGGATGAAGCTAGCTGGTACATCGGTGGATTCGAGAAAAATACGAGATGATTTTATCTTTCATCGTGGTTGGTGATCGAAGTCGATCTAGGGTTTAAGCCCTGTATGTTGTTTGTTGAAGTCGCGAGGCATTTTCATCGTCGACATGATGTTCTGGGCGATCGTGATGTGGGGAGGTGGATCGTCGAAGTATGGCGAGGCTTCGGCCAGGTTCGCGTCGTTTCTGGGGTCGTGGTTGGCGAATGCGAGGCATTTACAGGTGATGGTTTTCCTGTCGAGTTCGTTCCAGGATTTGGAACGAAGTGTTCGTTTTCGATTTGCGTTTGTATTCTTCGATCTGGGTTCGATATCGTGTTCGCATGGGGTTGTGTGACCGGAGTGGATAGTCGCGACGATCTGAATTGGCCGTAGGCGGTGGGACATGTGCACGGGATTGGGTGTGTGCACTGGGGGAAGTTTTGTTTGGAGAAGACGATGGGAAACTCGAAGGGAAACTCGTGTGTGTTTCGGGGGCAACTCGAAGATGTTGGAGTTGGGTTTACTTCGGGGATGACACAGGAGTTTCTGCGTTTGGACTCCGGTTTGGTTGCGTGTAGCTCGCGAGTGGACTATACTGTTAACAGTTTTGAATTTAAAACTAAACTAAGTTTTTTTAAAGGAAATTTATAAAACGTGAAAGCTCGGGGAAACCCAGATTTGGCTCGGGGAAGATATGAGTTGGTCTTGGGTTTTTGAAATGATAAAGTTTATCAATAAATTTGATTAATTAATTAAATGATAATGAATTATGAAACTATTGAGTATAATTACTTAATGACAATGATTGTGAAATGTAGTAATTATTTATTAATAAATTCAAGGATTTATTAATAATGACAATTAATTAAGATTTATTTAATAGTTAAAGATTAATGGATTCATTGATTTAAAATGATTAGTTAATAATTACAGGTTAACTAATAAAAATTTTGAAAAGAAGATTTTCAAATAATTTGAAAATTAAATTATGATGATTAACCCGGGTTTATAATTGATACATCTGATTTAAATGAACCAGTTGATTAATAAATTCACTTGTGAATGTTTGGATTCTAGTGAATGTTGAATTGTTTGATATCCCTGATATATGATGCTTTGTGATACATCCTGATTTGTGTTGTGATCTGTAATTTATTTATCTGTGATTTCTGTTTCTGTGATATATTACTATGTGAATATGAAACCCTTGACCCGTAAACGATACTTGAATTTCAATGCGACAGGGAGTCGGATTCCAGTTGGTTATCCGAAACCCACATCGAATTATAACTGTGAATCTTTGTGACTGATAAATTTATTTTATCTATGAATCTGTGAATGAAGATAAGCGTTATCGATTATACCGCTTATCGATATATCTGTGATGATTGATGTTGCACTATTGTGTGTAAACCCCTGGACTACACCATACACACACAAATATGGATTTCACGTGGAAATCGGTTAAGTCACAGATCATTTAAATTTGATGTTTTGAAATTGAAATTTTAATTTCAATTGATTTTGAAATTGGAAATTGGGGTTTAATATGAAAAGCTTTTGAAAGGAGTTTTAAAGATATTTTGGATATCTTGAAATTTAAATAATTTGATTTAAATTTGAATTCAAGTTTGAAATTGAATCCTATGATTTGAAACTAGGGATTAAAGATGTTGAATAAGTTATATATGGGTTAAACCATTTTAAAGGTATTGATTTGGGAATTTGAATTTAATTCAAGAATTTTAACTCGTGTAAATATAACTGGATTTTTATGAAACGAAACTATTTGTTTTCAAATAGTAAAAGCTTTCACATAAGTAATGAACTTCCAATTTGTTTTGAAAGAATTTCAAGTTTGAAATGAAATTAAAATGTTTTGAAAGCTATGAAATGAGTCTTTGATTCAAAGACCGGGTGAGTTAATCCAACTTGAAATAGAATTGTTTTGGAAGACTATGAATGAATCTTTGGAAACGAGTTTTGAAAGCTATAAGTTAAATCTTGATTTAAGGATTTAACGAGATAATTCTACTAAAATGGAAATTGTTTTGAAATCCATGAATGGATCTTTGTGAATGGGGTTAATTTTGTGAATTGAATCTTTTTGTTTAAAAGATTAAAAGTGTGGAAATTGTTTAAACCATTGAAGGTTTTTGAAATGAATTTTTTTGTTTAAAAGATTGGAAATGGTAATTTGTTTTACCATTCGAATGAAAAGTTTTGGGCTTTAAGCTGTGATTTAACTGAGACCCCAGTATCCATATGATTTTTAATTGCGCTCGTTATTCGGTTTAGCCGGGAGAGGACCTTTGTGTCATATAACCCATTCCGAATAAATGATATGTCGTATATGGATAGCATTTGAAGACCGGTGGTGAAGACCGGGTATTTGCGAGAGCGATAGGATGACCTATCGATTGTCTCTGCACTGAGTAGCTACGGTATAGAGATTCCCTAAGTGATGGGAAGTTCGATCAGGATTGTGAATACCCGGATTGCAAAGGCTTCTTCGGAAGTGCCTTCGGTTCTGTTCGAACCCGGAACAGACTTGTATGGATGTGTGTCTGACGTTACACTTTGAGATATAAAGCTGGTTTCTATCAAATACATTTCTGTTGGTGGCGGAGAATTTATTCTCTTAGCTTAACACCCTTCTCTGAGACGTACGAGCTCAGAGGTTATGTAGTTGATGGTTACTAGTGATACATTCCCAATTTGGTAATGTGGCATACGAAGTGCTATTGATCATTTGTGGATCAAAGCGTTGCTTTGTGAAAAAGCGTGGATTTGTGAAAAAGCGTAGCTTTGTGGACGAGACTTCGTCGAGCCTCACAACCCGGTAATGGTCGAAACAGGAATGTTGCGACAAAGGTTTGTAGGGGTAGCGCCCCTAGGGTATGTCATTTCCTTCTGGATAAAAGGTGATATCATGGTATGGAGCCCAGATATTTTACCTATGTTGATTATATTTTGTGGCTGTTGCTTTGTGATTGAGGATCCTCGGATAAAGGTCGGTGACGACCGGGGGATGACATGACTCGTGTGTTAGTTACCTAGTTACAGCTGTACAGCGTGAGGTAGCGTCAGTGTGTTAGTTACCTAGTTACAGCTGTACAGCGTGAGGTAGCGTCGGCCTTGTGTTTGCAGAGATCCGGTTAGGATCCGGGGCGTCTTTCCAGAGGCGTTTCTATTTCGGTAAGGAAGTTCCTTTGCCTGATCATTTGTTGGAAATCCAAAGAAACGATACGAAACCAGTACGGTTTTAGTTGTATTACCTGCTATGAAATGTGGCGGTAACCTGCTATTGAACGTAGTAGCTATAGTAGGCATACAATAATGGCTGTATGTTGGCTAAGATTGATATTATACTTTCGAAATGTTTTCGACACTTTGCACTAATGATAATAATATTGAATGATTTTTGCGTAGTAAGCATTTTTGACTATCATAAGAAGAAATCTCCTCCAATTCTGCGATTGCATTGTGTGTGTGGTGGGAGGTCTTATGGTAGTTTCATTTTCCAAAAGCATTGCGGATTTCAATGTTTAAAAGCCTTTTGTGTTCGTTTGAAGATAAATTGTTTTTGTTGCTCACACCAGTCCCATGACTGATCCGGAGTTTATTGTTCCCTTCCTAAACTCTGGGTGCCCACCATTTTCCACACGGGCAGTCTAGAGTTGGTTTTATCAGATATTCAGGTTTAGTAGATTATCTGGAGCTGGTTCAGTTCTTGGAGTTCATGGACTGACGTTGCTTATCTTGGAGCATTCTATTGGAGATATTCTATCCGCTGCTGATGATATCATTTTCTTTCCGCTGCTATTTCTTGTATCATATCTCTGATGTATATCGATATTCATTGTATCATTCTGTTGTATCAGATATTGTATCAGTGTTGTATATCAATGATATTATTCATTTCTTCCGCTGTGTTGTTTACTTAATGTTGTTATAAGCTCCGGCGACTCGGATTTGAATGGTCGAATCTACGGCATTCGAGTACGATGTAAAGTATGGATGTCGATTTTCGAGCATGAAAATTCATATCGTTACATAAACTTAGCCTCTGGATTTCACCAAATGAAGGTTGCAGAGGAAAGCATTGAGTACACAGCCTTTAACACAAGATATGGCCTTTATGAATTTCTAGTAATACCATTTGGTTTAACCAATGCTCCCTCCTATTTTGTAGATTTGATGATTAGAATTTTTAGAGACTTTTTGGATAAATTTGTTTTGGTATTTATAAATGACATATTAATTTATTCAAAGTCAGAAAATGATCATGCTATGCATCTACATTTAGTATTATCCAGGCTTAGAGAACATGAATTAAAAGCCAAGTATTCAAAGTGTATATTTTGGCAACATGAAGTGAAATTCTTAGGACACATAGTGTCACAGCAAGGGGTGAGTGTGGATCCTAGCAAGGTCATTGCAGTTCAATCATGGAGTAGACCCAAAACAGTGACTGAGGTGAGATCATTCTTAGGTTTGGCAGGGTACTATAGGAGGTTCATCAAGTATTTTTCAAGAATAGCCACGCCAATGACCAAGCTAACAAAGAAGAAACAACCATATGTGTGGACTGAGCAGTGTGATCAAGCCTTTGAAAAATTGAAGCGATCATTGGTGGAGGCTCCTGTCTTGCAAATCCCAGAGGTAAATGAAGGAATGGTTGTATACACTGATGCTAGTGGGTCTGGGTTAGGTGCAGTGCTCATGCAACATGGCAAGGTGGTGGCATATGCATCAAGACAGCTTAAACCCAATGAGACCAAATATGCAACTCATGATTTAGAATTAGCTGCAATAGTGTTTGCATTAAAACTTTGGAGGCATTATTTGCTTGGGACAAAATTTGAATTATTCACAGATCGTCAAGCATTGAAGTATTTATTTTCTCAAAAAGATTTGAATATGAGGCAAGCAAGGTGGTTGGAGTTTCTAGCTGCATATGATCTAGATATTTTGTACACCCCTGGAAAAGCTAATAGAGTGGCAGATGCTTTGAGTAGAAATCATATTATATTAGCAAGTTTGATGATTGATGAATTTAAAGACCTTGCAGTGCTTGGGGAGGCAGATATATATAGCAAGGATGGAGTGAATTTTAAAGAGCATGGTGATATGGTGGAGTATGGTACACTGGGATTAATCCCGGTGAAATCTAACCTGGTGGAGAAAATTGGTGGCATGCAAGATCAAGATCAAAATTTAAAGGAGAAGAAAGAAATGTTATTAAATAACATAGTCAGAGAATTTTAAAATAGATCCCAAGGGATATTTGAGGAAAAATGAAAAGCTTTGTGTACCAGACTTTGCAGAATTAAAGGAAGAAATCATGAATGAGCATCACAAAACCAAGTACACCATACACCCTGGTGGCACTAAAATGTATCATGATTTGAAAAGGAGCTACTGGTGGCCAGTAATGAAACAAGCAGTGGCAAAATATATGGCAAAGTGTTTAACCTGTCAGCAAATCAAGGCAGACTATCAAAAGCCCTCTGGCATGTTGCAACCTTTGGAGGTACCTCAGTGGAAATGGGAAAGTATTTCCATGGATTTTGTGGATGGTTTGCCTAGAACCAAGAAAGGTAATGATAGTATATGGGTAATTGTTGATAGACTCACCAAGTCTGCTCACTTTGTCCCTGTCAGGTCAGACAGAAATGCACATAGGCTTGCACAATTATTTATTAAGGAAGTGGTGAGATTGCATGGCATACCAAAGACCATTGTAAGTGATAGAGACACTTTGTTCACCTCAAGATTTTGGGAGAGCTTCCAAGAAGCAATGGGAACTCAACTTTGTTTAAGCACTGCCTACCATCCTCAAAGTGATGGGCAGACAGAGATAGTGAATAAAATATTGGAAGATTTACTTAGAGCATGTGTGCTTGATTTTGGGGGTAATTGGGAGGATCATATCCACTTGTCAGAATTCACTTACAACAATAGCTATAAGTCAACAATAGGAATGGCTCCCTTTGAAGCCTTGTATGGGAGACCCTGCATGTCTCCTGCCTGTTGGTTGGATGTGGGAGAGGGTGTAATATTGGGGCCAGATCATGTTAAAGAAACTTCCAACATGATTGAGTTAGTTAGGCATAGGATGAAGGCAGCACAATCAAGACAAAAGTCTTATGCAGATAGAAAGAGGAAGCCAATGGAGTTTGAAGTAGCAGAGTATGTTTTTCTGAAGGTATCACCAATGAAGAAGGTGTTCGGGTTTGGGAAATCTGGTAAGCTCTCACCAAGATTTGTAGGACCATATGAAGTCATACAGAGAATTGGTGCCATGGCCTATAAGCTTAAGTTGCCAGAAGAATTGAGTGGTGTACATCCAGTATTTCATGTTTCTCAATTGAGAAAGTGGGTACATGATGAAGGAGCAATTTTAGAGTCACCTACTCAAATTCAAATTCATAAGAACTTGGTCTATGCAAATGAGCCAGTGGGGATTGTTGCTAAGGAAGAAAAGAGGCTGAGAAACAAGGTGATTAAACTGGTGAAAATTCAATGGAGCTTGGACACCAATGTTTGTACATGGGAGGTTGAAGACAAAATGAGGGCTAAATACCCCAATTTGTTTTCTGATGAAGAGGTACGTTTAAGTAGCTTTATGATAGCTTTATGAATATTTTTATATATATTGCTTGCTTTCATAAAATGTGAGTATGGGGTTATGGAGTTAAACAGACTATGGATTAGTGCTTTTATTTGGAGAATTAGAAGGAATTATGGGGACATAATTCCTTTAAGGGGGAGGGTATGTAATGACCCTAAAAGAAAGAAAAAAATGAAAGTTACATTTATTTTAAGAATTTTTGAAATTATAAAATATATAATGCATTAAAACAGAAAAAAAAGCTTGTTAATAAATAAAATGTGCATAGGAGCTTCTGTTTGATAAAATGCAAGGAGTTAAGGTGATTAAAAAATTGGGACTCAAAACAAATATAGTTCCATGTCCAAAGAATTATATAAATACATATATTTAATATATGGGGTGTTTTCTGTTTTATTTAAAGACAGAATAAAATGAATTTTAATATAAGGTTTAAATGTCTTATATATTTATGCTTGAAATAATTAGCATGATATATGTTATTTTTTTTAACACATAAAGATGTATGAGGAATTGTTGTTTTAACTAAAGGCAGAATAAAAAAATATAGGATCAAATATGAATTTTTATATCTTATATTTATTTCAAGCAAATAACATAGTGTGAATGATTTTTACATCACATGATTATGTATGATAGTATGCATGATTGAATGGAAATGATAGTTAGGTAGAAAACACAAGGGGGATTGCAGTTTCTTTAAACCTAGAAGAAATAAGAATAAACAAGGGGTCACATGCATATGGCATGAGTAAAATAGAGTCATGAAAATGGCATGAAGTGTTTAAAATGCTTGATTCCCGAAATAACCAATTGAGGTAACCAGAAGTGTGCATTCCCAATTAAGGACCACACAGGGAAATGATTTGTGCATGAATATCTAAGGGCATCAAGGGAATTACCCATTTTTCTTAAACCCTAGAATGGTTTTATAATACCTGCACATAACCATATCCACCATTCTCTCGGGATCAAAACAAAAATAAAAATAGGAGAAACATTAGCTTGAAACTTTGGAGGATTTGTTGTTCAGGGGATTAAGGCAGTAAAAGGAGAACACTATGTGAGTATTTATCCCTTTGTATGCAATGGCATTAAGTCCTCTGGTAGGCAGCCTAAAATGTTATAAATCATTTAGAATCTCTGAAATGATTTGTTATGGGTGAGATGGATGTTTGTTTGTGCATTCTTGTTTGGGGTTTTAATCTGTATGTGGGTTTTCAAAGTTAAAATGGTTTGAGCAATTTTGTTCTATTTTATTATTATGAAGTATGGATCTAAATTGTTTAGGAAATAGGCAGCAAGACAGTGATCTAGCTCATGTTTATTTCTTAGATAATGAAGCATGAAACTAAATATTCATATCATAAGTCAGAGGAGAATTTCTTGGTTTTTTTGGAGGGATTTCCTTAATAAAACAATTATTCATATATTCACAATAATATAGGAGAAAGATAGTAGGATCATGATGCTTAAATTATTTTTATGAAAAACCATAGGTATGTTGGGGTATTTTCTATAATAAGGAAAAATAAATGTAGAACATGGGGTTGAACCAGAAAGTATACAAGTAGATAAGTCTTTCTGAAACATGAATGAATTAGGAGATTTTATGATTGAATTCATAAATGGAAGCTCAATAAAATAAGCAGAAACTGGAGGGGGATTTATTAAAGAAAAATTAAATTGGTCATTTGGGAGTTAATCAATGATCTGCTTGCTTCAGGTGGGAGTAAGTATATGCATGGTGCAGTTGCATCCTGAGGCCTTTGTGTGTTGGAATAAATTAAATAACCTGGGAGTTTCCTTCACAATGCATACATGGTGTTCATTTGACAGGGAGTTAAAGACTATAAAATAAATGGAGAATGGGGTTTAAAAATCTGGATTATAAATATCCAGATATGGAGTTAAATCAATCAAGTTTAAATATTGTGCTTTGATTAATTGCTGGGTGAAATTGGGAGTATAAAATCTGAGTTTACTTATTCAGAAATGGAGAAAAATGAATCAAGAATTATATATATATTTATTTTGATTGTTTGTTGGGTATTGTTTGAATGAATGTATGTGTCTTTGTATCACTTGGTATTAACCAATAATATGCTAAGTATGAAATCTGCTAAATTAGGAAGACATTGCAAGTTCACCAAAAATTATGAATATGTGTATAAATTTGATAAATGCTCATACCAGTGAAAACTGACCCTTTTGGTTGCCCTTGCAATCATCTGGGTGTCTCATTAAAATTGGGGCAGCTCAGTGAATTGCTTGCAGGAAATTGAAGTTGGCTTGATGGATGAAGAAGGCATTAGCTGCTAGTATAAACAAAAGAAACCAGTTTTAAATTTGCAGTTGTTTTGTAATGAATTTATTAGTCAGATTTCATGTTGTAGATGAAGTTAATTGTAGGGAGTTTTCTAAGAATTTGGATTAAAATATGTACTTATGTAAACCTGTTTTGAATGACTATTGATGATGTTTGGTTAACTACGATTTTATGAATGTTTGATTTGGAGAAATAAGGGGATGGACATATCATATAAATATGATATGTGTATGTGATAATCTCTGATTTTTATTGCCTGGATTTATATTATGATTTATGAAAATTAAAGAGCTAAGGTGGTTGATTTAAAAATGAGCTCACAAGATTTGAGTAGGGGTATTCAAGAGAAATGAATTTGTGCATGGCAGGTAAGTGATACAGGCTTGTGCATGAATTCTGGAGTAAGAATCAATTAACATGCATATGTGTATTTGATTTCTAAAAAAAATTTATGAAAGAAATAAACCTGGAAGTAATTGTATTTTTGGTTAATGGATTGAATGTATATGGATGCATTTCCAGGAATTTAAATTAGGCAGAAACATGCTTGTGTTAGGAATAGATCTTTGTAGAAGTTTGTTAATATGAGGAATATGAGTTTGCAAGTGGTAAAAGAGGGACTATGGCCGGCCTAGATGGCCACGGGTCAAACTCTTGTAGCCTGGAACCATTTTATTTCAACTCATGAAGTGTAAGTGTTTCCAGACCAAAAAAAAAACAAACTCCAAGCAACACTCAAATGACCCCAAGTATTTTCAATAAAACACCAAGTACTCAAGTCTGCACCATGTTAAACTTAAAAGTGCAGCATGGCTTTAATTGTTCAACCTGAAATGGTAAATAGGAATTAGTTCCAATGTTCATGCCTGCAAGTATAATTTTTGAAGTGATTTCATACAAGTACTTGATAACTATCATAAGAACAATTAAATGCCATTTTAGTGTAAATAGACTTATTTAGGCAGAAAGTCTAGAAACCATGGAAAAATGCACTGTGCATTGCAATATTATACATATAAGTATTATAATTGCTAAAAATCTATCTCTTGCAGTAGAACAAAATTAGGGAAGAAATAAATGGTTCAACATATATGGTATTTTGTCGCCTGTTTGATTCAAATTCTCTTTGCAAATTTGTTAGCTCTGAAAGGCAAAGGGAAACAATTATATATCATCAAATATGTAATTGTCTTCATATGTTTTGTGCATTGATAGGATTATATTGGTAAATCCAGGGTCTTGGGAAAAATATTTGGAAATTATTTAAATATTCAAATATAGAAGAAATGGGGTTTAGTGGTGAATTCCTTTTGTATGCTTTTAAAAAAATAAAAAAAAATCTATGTGTTTTAGAGTAGGGTCACCACACTTACGCCATCTAGTGGCAAGGAAAATGAGGTACCAGTTATGAAAACTAGGATTATCATTAATACACATCATACTCAACAACAAAACTTCTTTCCATATATCATAGGAGACGGGACAATTAAAAAACAAATGCTTGTTAGACTCATTAGACTACTTGCAAAAAGACAGCATGAGGAAGATAACAAACTAGAGTGACAGAGTTTATCTTTATATTATATATACATACATGCATATATCATTATAAATATATTTTGGATGAAAAATAAATATTTTAAAAGCCAAAGAAGAATAATATTCATGTATTAATATATAGATTTTTTATTCTAATTTTAATACATATCTTAATGAATAAACTAATAAGCATTTTATTAAATTTCAAAAACTGTATTATGTAAAAAAAATTATTTAAATATTATGGCCGAAAATATCACACACACACATAATTTATATGTATATGTGTTTGTACTTGATCTAATAAACATGTTAATTAATTATCAAACATTGAAATAACATATAATAAACATGACATTAGCATATATACGAGTAGTGACATATAAGCATAAACATACAATGAACATCATACACAAATATATCACGTATATTACTGTAAACAAAAGATGTACCTAATGAAACATTGCCTATAATTAACACGTTGATCTAGTCAAGCTTCTTTGATTCCTCATATCTACACCTACTGCTGCAAACAGCTGGCGTGCCCACATTGGATATATTTGTATTTAATTGGATGTTAATGGAATTGGTGAAGCAGATTTAGGGGGAGATACTTATGGCAAAGAATGGAGAAAAGGGAAGAAAAATGTAGATTATGAAATGGAGACCAAGGTTTGAATTTGTAGTGAAGGCTAGTGAAAATATTGGCATATCTTTCTCTTACCATTTCAAAATCCAAAACATCTCCTTTCTCCCTATTCTTAGTCGACCTAGACTTAGTCCAATATGGATTAAAAACCTAAAAACCCATTTAGTAATTTATTTAATTTAAATCCTTATCGATATCGTATATTGTAATGCACATATACAACTTTTATGTACGCACCCCATAAATTACTAAAAGCAACCCAAATAATTCTAAAGGCTGTTCCATTTCACTAAACGCGCCACATACAATAAATACAATAATATGTAATATTTCAAAAATATTAATAAATTTAATTAATTTATAACTATTTATAAATCAATTAAATCAAGCAGTGTTTCAAAGGCTGGATTGATTCGGTTGGCAACTTGCGACTGTGAATTTAGCCAGTGATTAATATTTGAACAATTCAAATACTAATATTCACACGTCATCTTAGCTAGTGGTGTGATAGTTGACTTAATTATTCGGGGTGCACCTTAGGGACAATTATCTAATTTGTTACATATATCTAACTCTATAACCAATCTTGTTTGTGATAAAGATATCTGATTTCTATTTTATACTTTGTTATATAGTGACATATTTAATTAAATAAATTAGTTTAAAGTATATTTAAGTAGAAAAATCCTTAAATGATATATTAAGTGATAATTAATACAAGGAGTTGTAATAGTGAGAAAATTATCACAATATAAAATAACATATTATTTAAAGTATTCTTGGTCAAGACGTTTCGAGAAAGGATATCAATACATTCGTTGAGACCAGAGTATGTAACGCTCTCGAAATGTTGGACACTGTATTATTTATAGACACTGGGGGCATGAAGGGGTTACGTACTGATAATTATTGGATAACAATGGAATGACTCAACCGAGAGTTTCTTATTAGTTAATAACAACTTGGTCAAACATGAAATATTGGAATAATAATGTTACACAATTCTCTCAACTTGAGAATACTATTGAGCTTCAGTATGGATACTCTCTTTGATTATAGTTAAGTCATGGCATAGAGACCATCGAGCGACTATAGTTGGGTCTGAGTTGAAGCATTGGAAGTAAAACACTATTCAATATATAATTCGTCTCCTCGGATGTATAAGGTTAATATCACGGTCAATTGTAGGTAATTCAAATTCAAAATCTCTAGACAAAGTAGTATGGTTAATAATAAATGTTATTATTGAACCAAAGACTTTGTTTATGGATTAACCAAGTTGAATATGGATGAAATTAGGAATTTTGACCAAATCCATATTATATAGTCCTAAAGTGATATAGTGTTGACGAATAGAATTGGTATAATCATTACAAAAAGGTACCGCTTAAATTAAAAAATTGGAATTTGCTAGTAAGGATGTATAAGCAATAAATTTAGCCAAAATATCACTCCACTAGTCAAGGTGACGAGTGTATGTTAATATCAAATAGTTTGATATTAATCGCTGACTGAATTTACACCTATGAGTTGCATAATCGTATTGGTGATTTCTCTGAAATACCACATGATTTAATTAATTTATAATTTTTGATAAATTAATCAAATTAGTTAATATTAATGAATTATTTATTTATTTGATGTACTTGGTGTTGTTGGTAATTTTTAAGTGCCATTAGTAATTAGTTGGATACATATATATAAGTTATATATATGTATGTATTAATATACAACATCGACACACATTTATATATGGTTTAAATGATATTAATTACTAAATAGATCTGGAATGTTTGATGGCCCATCTAGACTATCTTATAGCCGACCATAAAGTGGGGGGAAGCAGAGTTTAAATTTCAAATCTAGAACTAAATTCTTGGTAAAAGGAGAAACAAAAAAAGGTGAATTTGTCTCCCCTTCTCTCCTTATTTAAACCAAACTAGCCTCCGCATTTTCCTACGTGATTCCTCCTTACTCTCTCCTAGGTCATGAAAACCATCCCTCCATCCCCTTTGGTTGAAAATACAGAATCCCAACAAAACAAATCTAATGAAACCATTGGTACTCCAAGATATGGCAACAATTAGAGATTGATTCAAGGTGAATCCAAGAGATCCCCCCATCAATCAACATGTGTACAAAGGCTGCATCCTGAAGGTATAAATCTTATTTATATTTTATATTATATATGATGTTGTAGATAGATTATATACAAATTTATACGTGCATTTGTTGTCTCCTGTAAATATATGTTAATATATCCCATCGTGTTAACTGATTTAAATGTTACTGTTTTGATCTATGTAGCTAAAAAATTATATATGAATGTTATATTTCAATTCGGTTGTTGTCTAGCCTTTTGACCAGGCAATATGTGGATAGAATGGATAGGTTGAACTCAAGAGTTATCAAGGCCGACATCCCAAAGAGATAGCCCTAAAGTCCAGAAACCAAGGACAATCAAGAACTCATAAGGCATACTTTGAGGGGCAAGTCTTACAACCAAGTTTGCCGTAGTTTTAGAATGGACTCCAAAAATTGAATCGGATGAGTGAATGATGGAGAAATGATCCAAGGAATTGGGAAAATCATAAAAGGCAAGCAAATAGTTGAAAATTTGGAAGTTCAAGTTTTTGGAGGAGCCGACTTGAAGCAACCCCACAAAATCCTCAAGTCAGACTCGAAGCAGAATAGACTTGAGAAATCCCTAAGTCGTGCCCAAAGCAATCTATAAAAAACTTGGGTCTGACTCCAAGCGTGGCTCAGTACCGACTCTTAGGCAGGACTCGGTACCGACCCATGATGGCTTTGAGCAAATACTCAAAAAACTCAGGTCTAACTCCAAGGGTGACTCGGTATCGACTCCCAGGCATGACTCGGAACTGACTCCTGATGACTCGGAGCAAGCACTCAGAAAACTGGGTTCTGACACCAAGCAAGTGAAGGAAAACTTAGAACACAAAAATCTTAGAAAATCTTAGGTCAAGCCCCAAGTAAAAGCTCAAATTTCTCAGGTCGGACTCCAAAAAGTTCAAGCACTTCAAAAAAGCCAAGACAAGCAATAATCCACCCAAGTTGGGGATCGGTACAGACCCCACTTTGGGGATTGGTACCGACTTCCAGTTCCTCTTTAGGTGGACCCCATCTTCTACCTACATGCCTTACTTGATGTCAAAAGCCTATTTCCAATGTCACTTTGTTGAATCAATGCAATTCTCTATCAATCTCCATGAACTCCTAAATCTACAACTTTGTTCTTTTACAATTCTATCATTTGGACTGTGAAACAAGCTATTATTGATACATAAAACTATGGAATCACAAAGCTACCCACAAGATGAATTAAGGTGGAAGATTGAAGGTGACCATTTTGGCCATTTTAGGGGTCAGTACCGACCCTAACTCTTGGATTCGTACCAACCCGTCCAACTTGATGACATGGCGCTCTATTTTCATGAAGAACTAGTCTATAACATGGATAATGGCTTGGAGATATTTTGTGTGAGATATTGGACTCCTTACCTCTATAAATAGGGGGATATGGCTCATTTTTTAGGAACTTTTGGCTTTAGCTCTATTCTAAGCTATATTCTTGTAATTCTGAAAATTCAAGTGTTGGATTTGTATCGACTCTGAAGAACTTCTGCCTCCAAGTTAGAAATCGCCAATAAAGTATTAAAGTGGACGCAGACATTGCATTGTCGAACCACTATAAACCTCATGTGTTAATTATTTATTGTTTCTCGCTCATTTTTCATTTAATACTTCACTTTTATTCTCTACTTAAATCTTTGTGTGTTTGTGCCATTTTTGGTTCAAACATTTTGGTGCTTTCACTAAAAACTTCAATCTCATGCCACTTTGTTCGATCTTCTGTTATTAGATTCCCTGTATCCAAGAGATGGATCCATTCTTCTTTCTTTTAATTCTACAACTCAGATTTTCAATAATCTACTTAAATATTTCTGCCATGGCCCCATTAAGGAAAGAACACAAACACATACCATAACCACCAGAGCTGCAGCTAGCGATGCTGAGAATCAGAATCCTCAACATGTTGATGAAGTCACCCAACCAAAGCAACCAGCAATCTAAACTTCAAATGATGTCATGCCTAGAGTGGGTATAGATAGAATGATGAAGTAGATGGAAAACAGATTCCATGTTAACAAGAGGGAGATGAATCAAATAGTACGGCAGAGCTTGAGATTACTGAATGAACTGACTCAAAAACGCCATAGACGGAGTAGAAGGGATTCCAACTCAGAGTCAGACGGTTCTTCTTCATCGAAACAAAGACAGCAGGACAGAAGAAAGAAGAAGACTCAATACACTGCTGGAACATCGCAACAAGGAGGAGGACGAGCTCTAGGCATGATCCCAGGGATTGGTACCAATGACTACTTACGAGTCGGTACAGACTCCCACAATGGTGGGCCCAAAGCCCATCTCCCGGAAGTCAGCTTGGATGTGATTCATGGGCATGCAGTTGAAGGTCAAAATCTGAAAAACCGCATATTGCTGATGATGCTACACATGGAAATCAAAGAGGGGGGAATGCTGAACAAATGGGTCCCTTAGAGTTTGGGGAGCCTAAGTATCGAGCACCTTCCAAAGAGCGTTCACCGGGCTGAACACTCGGGGCAAGACCCGATTACCCTCGTTCAGTCGAACCTGTTGATCTGGATTATCTGGAGGATATGGTTAGAGATTGGTTAGTGAAAACGGATCTAGAACTAATGATGAATGGGGTACCAATGCAAGTCGGAACCCATTTACGGAAGATATTCTTCATGCGAGATATCCCCGAAGATTTAATATGCCAACGATGTCGATATATGGAGGAAAGACAGATTCTAAGCAACACTTATTGAGATATGAATGGCAAACGGATTCAGCCAGAGCTTCAGATACTATGAAGTGTCGATGTTTCCCAATTTTTCTAGAAGGG